>CM033469.1:389457042-389594542 GCA_019447015.1 Hymenochirus boettgeri | reverse complement strand
TACAGTATATGTATTAATACCAGTGATTCTCAATATTATATAGTATCCCTGTACCAACCAGAACTACAGTATATGTATTAATACCAGTAATTCCAATATTATATAGTATCTCTGTACCACCAGAACTACAGTATATGTATTAATACCAGTAATTCCAATATTATATAGTATCCCTGTACCAACCAGAACTAAGTATATGCATTAATACCAGTGATTCTCAATATTTCAGTTTTAGAAACTTTTCCTGGCCTTTTTAAAGCATTTAATGAACTTGCCATTACCACATCTGCTGGAAGACATTTCCACAGTTTCACACATTCTCACTGTAAAGAAACCTTTTTCTTCAATCTTAAGGAGTCATGTGTCCTCTGATGTGACCTATTAGTAAATATGCATCAGAGAGTTATTACATGGCCCATTAATATATTTGTATAAGGTTATCATATCCCACGCAAATGTTGCTTCCCAATGTAAACAGCCCTAACTTGTCTAATCTGCTGCATATTCAAGCCCCTCCATTCCCCTATTAATTTGTTATTAGTTTAGCCCTTCTCTGAACTGCTTCCATTTCCAAGATGTCCCTTTTGTATATGGGATTCCAAAACTGCACCGCATATTCCAAATGAGGCCTTACCAGTGCCTTGTAAAGAGGGAGAATAATATTTTTCTCTCTTGAATCTATTCCCCTCTTTATACAAGACAATATCTTGCTAGCTCTAGCCGTTGCTACCTGGCATTGTTTGCTACAGCTAAGTCTGTTATCTAGCAGAACCCCCAAATCTCTTTCCATTACAAATTCACTTAACACAGAGTTATTTATGGTGTAGGTGGCACAGGAATTATTAAATCCCAAATGCATCACCTTACATTTATCAACATTGAATCTCATCTGCCATTCTGCTGCCCATTTTAATATCTATCTAGGTCTGCTTGCAACACTTGCACATCATTTGAAGTTTTGCAGAGCTCTGCATAGTTTAGTGTCATCAGCAAACACTGAG
Organism: Hymenochirus boettgeri; assembly: GCA_019447015.1. Classification (NCBI taxonomy): domain Eukaryota; kingdom Metazoa; phylum Chordata; class Amphibia; order Anura; family Pipidae; genus Hymenochirus; species Hymenochirus boettgeri. The sequence goes on along the minus strand of CM033469.1, from coordinate 389,593,541 downwards.
ACCTTGCTCTCAATGCCCCTTCTAAGTCATTTATAAACAGATTAAACAGAAGCAGCCCCAGTACAGAACCCCGAGGCACTCCGCTTAGAACTTTAGCCCACATAGATGTAGCACCATTAACCACCACTCTCTGTTTGCGATCCAATTCTCTATCCGAACAATGTTTTCTTCAATCCAACAGTCCTCAGTTTATACATTAATCGCTTATGTGGCACAGTATCAAAACTTTGCAAAATCAGTATACCACATCCACTGCTGTGCCGGAATCTAAATTCTTACTCACTTCCTCATAAAAGCCATGATTTGTTTCTGGCATATCTATTTCTCATAAATCCATGCTGACTACTACTTAAGATGAAAGATATGATTGCACAACAAGTTTCCATTTAAGATATCCATGACTGATGAATGAATATTACAGATAGACATCACCTGGATGAAATGAATATTACAGATATACTTCATGACCCTGGATGAATGACTATCACAGATATACCATGACCGGATAAATAATATTACAGACTCTACCATGACCTGGATGAATGAATATTACAGATATACCATGACCTGGATGAATGAATATTACAGTATACCATGACCTTGTATAATGAATTTACAGATATACCTGACCTGATGAAGGAATGTAAAGTATACCATGACCGGAGGATGATATTACAGATATACCATGACGCTGAATGAATATAATTACAGATAAACCATGACCTGGATATGAATATTACAGATAACCATGACATGGATTACAGATAACCAGACCTGGATGAATGAATATTACAGATATACCATGACCTGGATGGAATGAATATTACAGATCCATGACCTGGATGAATGAATATTACAGATATACCATGACCTGGATGAATGAATACAGATATACCATGACCTGGATGAATGAATATTACAGATATACCATGACCTGGATGAGGATATTTACAGATACCATGACCTGGATGAATGATATTACAGGTATACCAGACCGGATGGATGAATATTACAGATATACCATGACCTGGATGAATGAATATTACAGTATACCATGACCGTATGGATGAATATTACAGATCTCCATGACCTGGATGAATGATATACAGTATATGACCAGATGATGATATTACAGATATACCATGACCTGGATGAATAAATTTACAGATATAACCATGACCGGATGGATGAATATTACAGATATACATGACCTGATGAATGAATATTACCGATATACATGACCTGGATGGATGAATATTACAGATATACCAGACCTTGATGATGAATATTACAGATCCCATGACCTGATGAATGTTAATATTACAGATATACCATGACCTGGATGAATGAATATTACAGATATACCATGACCGGATGGATGAATATTACAGATTACCTGACCTGATGAGAATATTACAGATATACCAGACCTGATGGAGGATATATTACAGATATACCAATGACCTGGATGGATGACTATATTACAGGAATACCATGACCTGGATAAATGAATATTACAGATGTACCATGACCTGCAGAACTTTCACAAGTATTTCCTAATGTAGGTCCAGCACTATCCAGCACTGGAGCCAGCTTTATTTCTATATTTGGTAGGCTGGACTGAGGAAGATCTGAAATTCTAAATTCTCCCCAGCCCAAGTGGCACTTTGTTAATGCTGGAACCACAGTGGAAAACATTTTATGTTTTTGTCCATATATTTTTCATTCAATTGACATTTTCATCTAAAACAACAATGTATCTCCCAAACCTCAATGGACTTATGTGATTCATGTTTATTAAACCTTAATCTGAGATCCCATCACACCATCTCCAATGTATCTATGCAAAAAGGTCACAGTGTATATTATAATGAATGTATCATGTACAATCCTGAATATATATTAACCTGGAGAACAAGAGTAGGAAATAAATAGGTAAAAATATTACTTACAAACCTAAGCTCCTGTGTCGTTTTCTCTGCCTCCCTTTTGCCTGTTGCAATCGGGCTGGACCGGCAGCTCACGGCTGTTGATTGCAGCAGGGAGTTAAGGGCGTTAAATATTTCTGTGGTTCTTTTTTTTTAAGAAATGTAACTGGGGTGGTTAGGGGTGGCCTCAAGATATTAAAAGTTGGAAGGGCAGCCACAGAGGGACCAGAGGGTGGAGGGAGGGGGAAAGGGCTCCCTCACATGTCACAGTCCTTTCCGGAGGCAAGAGAGAAGACAAATACCTTTTCCAGGAAGACGCTCTACTCTACTTCACTTTCCTGGACTGTGGACAAGCACTGCAGGAGAACCATAGGAGTAGAGATGTAAGGTAAGATTTTTTTTTAATTCACGGGGCCAGTATTGGGTTAAATTTTAGTTTTGGTAGTGGACATGCTTTTTAACACAGTGATTTTCCTCCCATCTGCTTGTATCCCTTTACATGCGTTTGCACTTCACAGGGGAATATGGGTAAAACAAAATCACATGTCATATTGCTTGGGTCCCCTTCTGTCTGCTTTTTATAACATTCCATGCACTTCTATAAGTGTGATTTTGACAAAAACATACCAAAAATGTTGATTGCATGCGTTATAAACCGCAATGAGCACAGGGTACAGTGGTCCTTTACTTCCCGATTTATATATAAAAAATATTGTGGGATCGCAAACGCAAACGGAATGCAAAACAAAGCAAAAAAGTGTAGTGGGGCAGCCAAGTTTCAAAAATGTCACTTTATAGGAGATCATGAGCATCTCTCTTGTGCAACGCGTTGGCTCTTTGATGTGCATCACTAATCACATGACTATGACATAGTATAGTTAGTATTAGTATAATACATAGTATAAGTATAGTATTAGTATAATACATAGTATAATAGTATATTATATAGTATATCATAGTATATTGTATAGTATCTAATATGTATTATAGTTATACATAGTATAGTATTGTATATAGTATAGTTTAGTATAATACTAGTAATGTTTAGTTAATAATGTATGTATTAGTTATAATATATATAAGTATATTAATAATACATAGTAGTTAGTATAAACAGAGTAGAGTATTACGTATATATGTATAGTATTAGTATAATACAGAGTATAGTATTAGTAATACAAGTAGTAGTAGAGCATATACATATAATATTTGAGGTTAATAAAGACATACGTCCATCCAGTCCAACCTACTCAGCAATAACAAATTTCCTGCCTATTTGTTGATCCAGAGAGGCAAAAAAAAACCCCACCAAATTATGAAGGGGAAAAAACGTGGCAATTGGAAATATCCCTGATCAACTCTACTTTATGTATCAATACCAGTAACTTGCACACTTCTTTGTTGCAGGAACTCATCCACTTTCTTTTAAACTGACCAATGACCACCCCACGTCCATAGTTTACTATTAATGCACATTTCTGGGCCCCATACAATATCATTTTATCGAGACTGGCATACATTATAAACACAGGCTTTTACCGTTCTCACAGTGAAAAACTGTTTCCGAACTTGAAGACTAAACTTCTTTCTTCAAGTCTTAAGGGATGTCCACTTGTCCTCTGACATGTTCTATTGGTGAACAATGCCCCAGATAGTTTATTGTATGGCCCGTTAATGTATTTACACACAGTAATCTATCCCTACACAAGTGGCTTTTCACATAATTGTAACTTATCCAATCTCTCTTCATATTCAAGCTTCCACATTTCCTTTATTAATTTAGTTGCCCTTCTCTGAACCCTTTCCATTTCAAAGATGTCCTTTTTGTGCACAGGATTCCAAAATTGCACTCATATTCCAAATGAGGCCTTACCAATGCTTTGTAAAGAGGGAGAATAATATTTTTCCCTTGAACCATACCTCTCTTTATACAAACAATGGGGCTGATTACCCCTGGGCAAACAAATAAGTTAAGTCGCGATAACTGCTTGTAACTAGTTAGCGCATACTAAGTAGCACAAGGATTTTTAAGTCCAAAATGCATCACCATTTATATTTATCAACATTGAATCTCATCTGCCACTTAGCAGCCCAATGTGACAATCTATCTAATCCCCCTGCAACGATTGCACATCCTCTGAGTTTTTAATGGTCGACAAAGTTTTGTTGTTGTCAGTAGGATGGACTAGATCTCGAACTCGAGCACGAGTTGAGCCGAACTTATGAGTTCGAATGGACTCGGACTTCTCGAACTATCCCGGACCCAGATTTCTCGGACTTTCGTAGTAAATATTATCGAATGTACTGGATAGGGTACTGGTTAAGGGCACTGCTTTTGACATGGGAGACCAGGGTTTATCCTGGCTAGGGGCAGATATACAAATGATTGGATTATTATAATACCCTAGTTATATAATAACCTAGTAATATATAAACCATATAATAACCTAGTATATAATAACCATATGATAACCTAGTAATATAACCATATAATAGTATTTATGACTAGGGTATATAGGGTATTATATTACTAGGTTATTATAGATTAGATATAGGGTATTATAGGTTATTATATTACTAGTGTTATTATTATATTTTTGGGTGGGGTGTTGGGTGCAGGGGTGTGTGGGTTCTAGGCGTCAGTAACAATTTGCACAGGGTACTATTTATCCTAAGGCCGGCCCTGACGGAGGTATGGTATGGAAACAATTAGACAAAGTTAATATCAATAAAACCCCAGGACCAGATGAGCTTGCATCCCTCGGATTTTAAAGAGCTTAGTTCAGTTCTATCTGGACCACTGTTTCTCATCTTTTCATATTCCCTTTGGTCTGGGGATGTGCCGCGGATTGGAAAAAGACAATGTAATACCAATATTCAAAAAAGGTAGTCGTTCACAGCCTGGTAACAATAGACCTGTAAGCCTAACATCAGTGGTAGGGAAGGTGATGGAAACTTTGTTGTGCAATCATATCTTTCATCTTATTAGTAGTAGTCAGCATGGATTTATGAGAAATAGATCATGCCAGACAAAATCAATTGGCTTTTATGAGGAAGTGAGTAAGAATTTAGATTCAGGCACAGCAGTGGATGTGGTATACTTGGATTTTTAAAATCTTGTGACAAAAGCGATGATCTGAGTTTGGACATGAAGAAAACATTTTCATGGATAGAGAATTGTCGCAAACAGAAGAGTGTGTTAATGGTCTACATCTATGTGGGCTAAAGTTCTAAGCGGAGTGCCTCAGGGTTCTGTACTGGGGCTGCTTCTGTTTAATCTGTTATAAATGACTTAGAAGGGGCATTGAGAGCAAGGTCTCAGTGTTTGCTGATGACACTAAACTATGCAGAGCTCTGCAAAACTTCAAATGATGTGCAAGTGTTGCAAGCAGACCTAGATAGATTATTAAAATGGGCAGCAGAATGGCAGATGAGATTCAATGTTGATAAATGTAAGGTGATGCATTTGGGATTTAATAATTCCTGTGCCACCATCACACCATAATACTCTGTGTTAAGTGAATTTGTAATGGAAAGAGATTTGGGGTTCTGTAGATAACAGACTTAGCTGTCAAACAATGCCAGGTAGCAACGGCTAGAGCTGCAAGATATTGTCTTGTATAAAGAGGGGATAGATTCAAGAGAGAAAATATTATTTCCCTCTTTACAAGGCACTGGTAAGGCCTCATTTGGAATATGCGGTGCAGTTTTGGAATCCCATATACAAAAGGGACATCTTGGAAATGGAAGCAGTTCAGAGAAGGGCTAAACTAACTAACTAAATTAATAAGGGGAATGGAGGGGCTTGAATATGCAGGCAGATTAGACAAGTTAGGGCTGTTTACATTGGAGAAGCAACATTTGCGTGGGGATATGATAACCTTATACAAATATATTAATGGGCCATGTAATAAACTCTCTGATGCATTATTTACTAATAGGTCACATCAGAGGACACATGGACATCCTTTAAGATTGGAAGAAAAAGGTTTCTTTACAGTGAGAATGGTGAAACTGTGGAACTGTCTTCCAGCAGATGTGGTAATGGCAAGTTCATTAAATAGCTTTAAAAAAGGCCAGGATAAGTTTCTAAAACTGAAAAATATTGAGAATCACTGGTATTAATGCATATACTTTAGTTCTGGTTGGTACAGGGATACTATATAATATTGAGAATTACTGGTATTAATACATATACTGTAGTTCTGGTTGGTACAGAGAATCTATATAATTTGAAATTACGGTATTAACTACATCATACTGTAGTTCTGGTTGGTACAGGGAATATTAAAATATTGAGAATCACTGGTATTAATACTATACTGTAGTTCTGGTTGGTACAGGGTACTATATATATGAGAATTACTGGTATTAATACATATACTGTAGTCTGGTTGACCCAGGGACTTTCCGATTGCCATTTGGAGTAGGAAGGAATCCCCCCCCCCCTTTTTTTAGCTGTTTGTTTTGCCTTCCTCTGCATCAACTGTAAGGTGGGGAAAACAAAACAAAAAAAAAGCAGGGTGAATAGGTTGGACTTGATGGACGTATGTCTTTTTTATTCAACCTCAATTACTATGTTACTATGTTACTATGAAGCCCCATTAACACATACTCTCTGCATCCTATTCATTAACCAACTTTCTATCCATGTACAAATGTGCCTCCCCAGACCAACAGACCTCAGCTTATACATTAGTCGCCTATGGGGGACTGTATCAAAAGCTTTTGCAAAATCCAAGTAAACTACATTTACTGCTATGCCAGAGTCTAAATTTCTACTTACTTCCTCATAAAAGCCAAGCAAGTTGTTTGAGAAGATGTATTTCCTCCAAATCCATGCTGGTTACTACTTATAATGTCAGTCCTTGAAACATACTCTAGAACATGTCCCTTATTAAACTTCCAGATCTTCCCCACCACTGAAGTTAAACTTACAGGCCTGTAATTACCCAGCTGTGAACGACTACCCTTTTGAATATTGGGAAACATCAGCCTTTTCCAATCCGAGGCACACCACCGGACATGAGAATCTGCAAAAATAAGAAACAATGGCCTAGCTAAACTGAACTTAGCCGAGGATGTATTTTATCCGTCCAGGAGATTTATTATATTAACCTTATTTAGTTCTTTCTGTACCATATCCTCGGTTAACTAAAGTACACCTGCATCTTTTATACCATTATTGCTACTATACTCTATGATTCTGAACTTGGATCTTCTAGAGTGTAAACGAGGGAAAAAATGTGAAGACCTTTGCTTATCGCATCCTCCTAACTAACGTGCCACATTTTCAGTCTTCATCTTCCTTACTATTAATTTGTTTAGGCTTAGTGATTCTTGTTGGTGGCCCTATGAAAGTATGACATCAGATGTTGGAAAGTTATGGGAGGGCAATAGATTCCAAAATCCAAAGCACATTTGAAACCCACCCACTGTCGCAAGGGTGGATAGTTTACGCCAACTGTAAAGAAATCATTCATGTTTCTTTTTACTGAGATATCCACATTGTGGCTACATTATCATGTGTCTCTTTTAAAGTCAGAGCTTGACACCGCAGTGGATATGACTAAATTTTAATTACATTGAAATATGTGTCAAGCATATCGCTAGTTTTTACCCAATCTTGTTAATGGATGTGAAAATGTGGCAGTGAGGTGTTCCATGTTAAATAGAGATTGTTGAGTTTTTTTTAGAAATTGTTGGTTTCGTTCGTTTTCGAATTTTCCGGAAAATTAAAAATTCAAACATCGAAAACAAACCCAATAGAAGTCTTGAGAGTTTTCGTCCATTTTGAGGACAAATAGTAATAGTTACTGAAATGCACAGAGACCTGGGGAATGGTCTGGGAACCTGTAAATAGAACCAAACTTGTTTTAAAACTATCTTCCTCGATCGGGCTGTTTTCAGCGTTCCGCATTCTATTTTCGAGGGTTACCGAAATCAATTATTACTTTGAGTATTCGTTTTTCAATAATTGTTTACTTTCGATTTTCGAATCGTTTACTTTCGATTTAATAAACATCGAAAATTCCAAAATCCGGGTTCTCTCTGAAAGTTTGGCAGGACTTCGAAAAAAAACCCCAGTTCATTCGAAACCCCTATCAGATTCTATTTCGAAACCCTCAGATTCTATTCGAAACCCCAGATTCTATTCGAACCCGACGCCACATTACATCTCTATGTAAACCACCCCAAACACAAATTCATTTTAGCTCTCTAGTGTGCTGTCCATTGGGTGTTCACAAATCCGGTTCAGTACAATATATTAATTTGGATGTAGAACACACCCGTTTATCAGTATCAGATGTACCTCCCATCTACCATCTCTACATCATAGTCTATCTATCTATCATCTATCTTTATCTATATCTATCTATCTATCTCTCCTATCTATCTATCATCTTTCTATATCGGTCCTATCGTATCTATCTATCTCTCTATCATATCTATCTACCTAGCACTCTATTCTATCTATATCTATCTATCACTATATCTTCTGTCTTCTGTCTGTCTGTCTATTCTATATCTGTCTATCTATATCTATCTATCTATATATCCATCTATCTATATCTATCTATCTCTATCTATCTACATCTCTATCTACTTTCTATCTATATCTATATCTTCCTATCTATCATCTATATCTTATCTATCATATCTATCATCTATCGCTATATATCTATCTAGTCTACTTCTATCTATCTATATGTATCTATCATATATATCTAGCTATCTATCTATCTATCTATTCTAGCATCTATCTATCTATACTATCTATCATATCTATCTATCTATCTCTCTATCTATCTATCTATCTCTATCTATCTTCTCATCTCTCTTTCTCTCTCTCTCTATCTAATCGCTCTTTCTTCGATATATTTATCTATCATCTATCTAAGATCTATCTGCTATGTTGAATACTTACTTTGGCTTTTTACTTGGCATATAATTTGTACTACTCGTAATAAATCCTTATTATATATCACCTGTGAGTGTTATTATTAACAAAGATAACTTTACCGACTAAAGTAGTATTATTATAATACACAATGTTAATAGAGAATCGTAGCTTCCTGTATTTGTACATCAGATCAGCAGATTTTTCAGTCTATTCTTCATCTATCTTCTTAGCTATCTATCTATCTACTATCGATATCATCTCTTATCAATATCTACTATCTATATTTTATCTATCACTATCTATACGATCTATCATCTACTACTTTTATTATCTATCATACATCTATTCGATCGTTTAGTCTAAACTTCTCTCTCATCTATCTATCTATCTGTCTAGCTAAACTATCTATCTATCTATCTTCTATCTATCGACTATCATCTATCTATCTTCTCTCTCTCTATCTATCATCTAGCATCTTTCTATCTATAATCTATCTGCGTCGATCTATTCTCTATCTATCTATTTATCTATCATCTATCTATCATCTATATATATCTGTATTATCTGTTGTCTGTCTATCTTCTGTCCATCTATCAATCATCATCGTTTATCTCAAGTACTATCTATTATCATCATCTATCTACTATCTATCTATCTATTATCTATCTGATCTATCTATACTGTCTTATCTATCTATCTATCTCGTTTATCTATCTATACTTCATCTATCATCTATATTATATCTATCATATCAATCTATCTATCTACATCAAACATATCAGTCTATCATCTTATCTATCATCTATCTATCTTAATATTTTTTGTTTTTGTTGGTTGGAATTTTTTTTTTTAAATATGCCTTTGGAGTTTTTAAATGTTGTTATTTAATATGGTAACCACTATTTTCTAATTAAGTGGCCATCTCATTATATCTTGTTGTATAGCTTGTCTACCATCTTTGCAGATATGCTAAGAAGACAACACAAACTGCGTTTATCTAAACAAAGATGACTGAAAATGGAGATTTATTCTTATCCTCAATGCCATATTAGAAAAGCCTCATCCATACTGTATACAGCATTTTAATAAAAACTCTCTAGGACACAACACAAGGTATTTCTAATACTTTCTTGTACCCTGATGTTACGAGAAACTGAATAATATTCTCCTAATGTAATGATGATAGATTGTCTTCAGAAAACATGTTATCTTTAATAAAGTAGGGATATTGACAATAAAAGGTTTGGGAGATGATCACCATGTTGAGAAGTTTTCCCAGTAAGATCAGTAAGTGTTTTATATTGGTCTACCTACTGGATGGATATCGGACCTTTTGGGAGCATGTAAAACGCTGGGACCACTGGAGATTAAATAAAATTCATATCCTTCTTTATTTGATACATCGTTTCTCTTGGGCCCTAATTAACCAGTCCTTTGATGATTTTGTTCTTCCCTAGGATTCTCTCCTTTTTTTTGCAATTTACTTTGATGTTCTTTTGTTGATACAAGACCTGACTACTACTGGATTATTAAACATCTGTAATTACTACAGATCCTCCTTTGTTCTTTCATGTTGGAATTCTTTATGGAAAAAAAACATTCCTGGGAACATATCCAATCTGCCTTGTGCCTTATTCGGATGCATATATACCCAGGTAGAATGACTAGCGTGTATTCGGATTATTTAGTAGTAAAATGAACTAGCACCATTATATTTAAACTATGTAATCTTGTCTATATTTGAGGTGAAGCCAACTTCTATTTAAATAAGATAGAGTGTAAGCCCTCGGCTGATCTTACTCCATAGTAGAACCAACAATGAACTCTGTTCTGACAGTATTGATGGTCCCCCGCCTCAACGACAGGGAAGCCAATCAACCAATCGGAACATGCTCAGCATATTTTCTTATTGGGTGGCCCTAACTAAGTCTCTTATGTAATTAAAATAATTCTAATTTGATACACTAATAATAATATGATGACAATTTTTAACACTTCTGATTCGTTTCAGTGTGAACTTAAAAACGAACCAAATCCACAAGTAACATTAGTTTACAAAATTTTGAAATACTTATGGAAACTAACAGGAGATTCAATAACCGTTCTTATCGTTAAAATTGGTGCTAATTTTGCCCCAACCAATCAGATCTTTTAACATTGAAGTAACATCTGATTGGTTGAGGCAAAATTAGCAACCGTTTTTAACGATAAGAACTTTTATTAATTAACCCTGTAAGTAAATTACCGTATAGAACTAAATTGAACTAAGACAGTCCTATTGCTGTATTGAAGTTAGTAAACATTGCATTGTGGGGGGGTCCCTCAAGGTAAGAATACATACCAAAGTGAACCCAGTGCGCCCAAACCCTTTCCCACCTGTGAGCTGCAAACCTTGCAAAACTATGGGACTATCACTTATTGGTACTAATGCTGTCAGTCATTGGGGGCGGGGGTCACTATCATTGGGGGTGTTTAATTGGTGCATGCTCTTTTAAAGATATATTTTATCCATCTCCATCTTTACCCCCGTCCCCTTTCGTGTTTTTCTTTTAAAGCACTGCATGAATTTTGCACTGTACCTTACAAACTCCAATTGTAACAACGTAATAGTTTACTGTTGTTTTATTTTTATTTCTAAACAAATCCATTGGAATGTCCTTCACTTGAACCGGTGGTCTATTAAACCCTTTCCAGGCCACTGACCAATGATTTTGAATGAAAGGATTCCAGTTCCTTTTGTGCCTTCCAGGTTTCTGGTTATAATGGGTAAAGCTACAAACCAGCTGGAAAATAAATGAACAAAAAGGGATCGTGTTTGTACAAGTCCCACAGTCCCAGAATGCTGGTCATTGTTAGAATGGACGTGATCCAGAGGAGGTATGTGGCTTTATCAACACACCAGTCTATCTGCTCCCCTGATAATAAGTCTTTAATTGCTGCTGCCCTGATACTGACTATGTTTACACACAGCTGGAGGAATGCAAGTATGTACAGTATGTTCACTGTATGGTCTGGGAAAAACAGATCTGCCAGAGGTTATGCAGTAGTTTTCCCATGTGCACTGTGTGTGTGAAATAACAATTCTCTGTTACACTGTGTGTGTGAATAACAGTTCCCCGTGGCCTGTGTGTGGAAATAAAGTTCCCACCGTTTGCACTGTGTGTGTGAAATACAGTTTCCTCGTGTGCCACTGTTGTGAAATAAAGTTCCCGTGTCACTGTTGTGTAAATAACAGTTCCCCGTGTGCACTGTGTGTGAAATAACAGTTTCCCGTGTGCACTGTGTGTGTAAATAACAGTTTCCCCCGTGTGCACTGTGTGTGACGTTCCGTGTGCATTTGTGAATAACATTTCCTGGGTGCACTGTGTGTGTGAATAACAGTTCCCCGTGTGCACTGTGTGTAAATACAGTTCCCCGTGTGCACTGTGTTTGAAATAACAGTTCCCCGTGTGCCACTGGTGTTGAAATACAGTTCCCCCGTGTCACTGTGTGTAAATAACAGTTCCTCGTGTGCACTGGTGTGTGAAATAACATTTTCCCCGGTGCCTGTGTTGTGAAATAACAGTTTCCTCGTGTGCACGTGTGGGAATAACAGTTCCGTGTGCACTGTGTGGAAATGTTCGTGCTTGAAAAACATTTCCTCGTGTGCACTGTGTGTGAATAACTTCCCCTTGTGCATGTGGTGTGAAATACATTTCCCGTGTGCACGTGTGTGAAATACAGTTCCCCGTGCCAGTGTGTTGAAATAACAGTTCCCCCGGTGCACTGTTTGTGTGAACTAACAGTTCCGTGTGCACTGTGTGTGAAATAACAGTTCCCTGTGCACTGTGTGTAAATACCGTTCCTTGTGCACTGTGTGAAATAACTTTCCCCCGTGTGCCACGTGTGTGAAATAACAGTTTCCTCGTGTGCACTGTGTGTGGAAATAACTGTTCCTCTAGTTTGCACTGTTGTGTGAAATATAACAGTTTCCATCCTGTGTGCACTGTGTGTGAAGATAAGCGTCCCCGTGTGCACTGTGGTGTGGAATAACATTTCCCGTGTGCACTGTGTGTGAAATAACGTTCCCCGTGTGCACTGTGTGTGTGAAATAACAGTTCCCGTGGTGCACGTGTGTGTGTTGAAATAAGTTCCCTTTCCCCGTGTTGCAGTGTGTGTGTGAATAACTGTTCCCCGTGCCTGTGTGTGTGAAATAACAGTTCCCCGTGCACCGTGTGGATACATTCTTGTGTGCACTTGTGTGAAATAATTCCCTGTGTGCACTTGTGTGAAAATAACAGTTTCCCGTGGCACTGTGTGTGTGAAATACATTCCCAGTGCACTGTGTGTGTGAAATACTGTTCATTTCCCTTGAAAATACAGTTCCCCTGTTGCACTGTGTGTGAAAACTGTTCCCCGGTGCACCTGGGTGAAATAAACAGTTCCTCAGTGCACTGGTGTGTGGAAATAACTGTTCCCGGTGCACTGGTGTGTTTCAACACTAACTGTTCCCCGTTGCCACGTGGTGTAAATAACAGTTCCCCCACAGTGGCACTTGTGTGGAAATAACTGTTCCACACGTGTGCTGATGTGTGTAAATATGTTCCACACATGTCACTGGTGTGTAATAATGTTTCCCACGCTGCACGGGTGTGATACGTTCCCCCGTTTTCACTGTGTTGACATAAGTTCCCCCACCGTGGGAACTGTTGTGGGTGTTATCAGTCCACTTTTGCCATGGGAATCGTTTTTCCCCATACGGGGACACTTATCACACACCAAATAACGTATTCACACGGTACGTTTTATTCACACACACAGTGCACACGGGCAACTGTTATTTCACACACCACGTGCACATGGGAACTGTTATTTCACACACACATTGCCATGGGAATGTTATTTCACACACAACAGTGCACATGGGGAACTGTTTTTATTTCACACACACATCACGGGAATTTATTTCACACACAAACATCAGGAACTGTTATTTCACACAACGGTGCACAAGGGAATTTATGTTCACAACATCATCGGGAACTTGTTATTTCACACAAGTACACAGCGGAACTGTATTTCACACACACAGTGCACACGGAGAACTGTATTTCACACACACATGCACACGGAGGAACTGTTATTTCACACACACCATGCACAGGAATTTTATTTCACACACCCAGTGCCCACGGGGACTTGTTTTTCAAACACCAGTAGACACTGGTGGACTGTTATTTCACACACAGTGCACACTGGGAAGTGTATTTCAACACACAGTGCCACAGGGAATGTTATTTCACACACACAGGTAGCACGGAGAACTGTTATTTCACACATGCACAACGGGAACTTTTTTCACACACAACAGTGCACACAGGGAATGTTATTCACACACACTGCGCACACTGGGAATTGTTATTTCAAAACACGCAGTAGACCCGGGGCTGTTATTCACACACGATTGTCACACTGGACAAGTTTTTTACATGCACATGGGGAATGTTATTTCAACCACGCAGTCACACACGGGGAACTGTTATTTCAACACACACAGTGCAACACGGGAAACTGTATTTCACACACACAGTGCACACACGGGGGAATTTGTTATTTCAAACACGCAGTAGACAGTACACCAACAGCAGTGCAACACGGGGACGTTATTTCACACACACAGTGCACACGGGAACTGTTATTTCACACACAGTGCACACAGGAACTGTTTTATTTTACACAACAGTTGCACACGGGAAATGTTATTTCAAACTCGCAGGAAGCACACGGTAATGTTATTTCACACACACCACAGTGGACACGGGAAACTGTTTATTTCCACCACCAGTGCACAGGAATTGTTAGTTCACACACTTGCACACAGGAATTGTTATTTCAAACACCCGCAGTAGACACTGGAACTTTTATTACACACACCCAGTGCACACGGGATTGTTATTTCACACAGTGCCCAGGACTGTATTTTCACACACGAGTGCACACGGGTAAATGTTATTTCCCAACACACAGTGCAAAGGTAATTGTTATTTCAAGCAATGCGGACACGGAGAACCTCACTTTAGGGTTCCGGTTATGGGGTAAAAGTATGTCAGGGGGTGAATCCCTAAGGACAGGTCCCCTGTGAGTCTCTTGTAATCTACTTATAGACTTGCTTGTGCGTACAAAAGCAATATGACTCAATGAGTGTCATTACGTAACAATGATCTACATTGTTCAGTTCCTATTCCATAATAAAGTCATTTGAAGAGCGTCGGACTGTAAATACAGCAGGACCACACTGCACAAACCAATGGAACCAAAAGGATCTCCCAGGGATCTCCTGTTATAACCCCCCTTCCCAGAAACCAGACACGAACACTGAAATCACTCCCCTTCCCTATAAGGATGCATTCTATCCCTATGTGTCCTTACTGCCTTCCACGTCTCCTACGGGCAACTCTCTCCCCTCCTCTGCTTATGTAATCTGACTTTTATGACTGTCCCCTGGCCCCCATTCCACGTCCCACACCATGCCATGTACGCCGACAGGCTGGACTACAAATATTTCATTTTAATATTCAGTTTCTTTAACTCCTGGCTATTTGCCATCGGGAGAATCTTCCTCGGGACATGTGCACATCGTGAACAAGACACAAGGTCAGTTGTTTTTTTGTGCTTTCCTGTGGCTGGAACTTTTATTAAGAAGATTTCCTATTCATCCATCCAGGTCATGGTATACCTGTAATATTCATTCATCCAGGTCATGGTATATCTGTAATATTCATTCATCCAGGTCATGGTATATCTGTAATATTCATTCATCCAGGTCATGGTATATCTGTAATATTCATTCATCCAGGTCATGGTATATCTGTAATATTCATCCATCCAGGTCATGGTATATCTGTAATATTCATCCATCCAGGTCATGGTTTATCTGTGTTATTCATTCATCCATGTCATGGTTTATCTGTAATATTCATCCATCCAGGTCATGGTTTATCTGTGTTATTCATTCATCCAGGTCATGGTTTATCTGTGATATTCAGTTAGCTCAACTCTAATTAAATTTTAATCCTTGAAGACGTTTCGTTAGTCATCCGACTGGCTGAAAGGAGAACTGTACCATTGAATGATCCTAAATTCCGCCTCTCCTCTCTGTGTGTCCCTCCACTGGTTGCCCATCATGCAAAGGATCCTATTCAAGCTATTAACCCTATCCTATAAAGCACTATCCAACACAGCCCCTCCATACATCTCACAGCTGATCCACAGATACCATAATCCAATCTTGATCTGATCGTGCTGTTAAAGACGCAACATACTGTAGCCCAATTGATGTGGCGACACTAGTGCACTGCTATGCGACAGGTCCCCGACCGCTTCCAGGTTCAGAGTAGCTATAGTTACTCTGAACAGGAAGGGGTCGGGAATTTTCACTGTTGCTGCGAAGGATCGGGTGTAAGGTAAGTTTCTTCTATTTTCATCCATCGCTCCTGGTGAATTGATTGAAGAATGGGAGGTAAGACACTTACACAATCAATACATTAAAGGAATAGTGCACTTTTTGAATGAACTCTTCCTCTAAAGTCTCCCTCACTGGTCCTGTCCAGCAATGACTTGTTTTCTGTAGGTGAGAAGAGCTGGTCCAGGCAGCTGATTGCCACTATATCCTGGAGAGAGGCTTGAGCAGGTTAGGTCCTCACTTGGGTACTTGAAATGGAAAGAGATAAGAGGGGGGAGATAAGGATAATTGTTCTTTAAATCCTTTGATCTATAACACAAATATGAACATTTCATTATAAATAAGATTAAGAAGGATAGGGCTGTCATGGCATTCTATTCATTTTTAATAAATGCATTAAAACAACATAGAAGAAAATGTAATTTTTTCTGTCTAGTAGAGCCTAACTTCTACCTGTCAAACAGTATTAATCGTCTCTTTCTCTTCTCAGTGTGGAGAGTCTATTTGGGAAATATTCATTTCTCATTGGAGACCATAACTGTATTTTGTTCAGTGGAAGTATTGAGGTGTTTACATTTTTTGTCATGTCATGTTAAATAAATGAACTAATATTTTCCTAACAAACATCCATTTTGCAGTTTATCATTAATGAAATAGTATAATGAACTAGTGATTTATCTAGGGTACTTACCGTACAGCTCAGTAGCCACGCCCAAATCCGATGGCTGTTTGCTGCCATTAAAACTTCACTGTAAAGCTGTAATCTCGTTATTAAAGGAAAACTAAACGTAATTTTTCAGAATTCTAATATGAAAGCATTTCTCCCCAGAACACGTATACATTGTATATTCATCTCTAGTAAGTTGCATTTAGTACACATAACTAATAAATTCTGTAACTAAAAAGTATTCCATGTTATTGCCAGTACAACCCACAGCCCGTGTAGTAATCAAAGAGCCTTGTGAGCATGTGCACATATTGGCCACGACCCCTGACCCCAGTTTTCACTGTCTCTATGCACAGAATGTTTTCTATATAGAAACCTTTTGGAGAAAATATATACTCATTCTCATTTTGTTACTTGCATGCAGAGAGCACTGACAATGTATTCTGTACAACATCTGTATAAGTTACATACTCTCTACCCCTATCGCGGAGTTACACCAGCACAGAGCCTCTTGTGGGATTTGCTCTCTAGATCTGCTCTTGCTCGATATCACCGTTGTTAGGTCCCTTTCCCGGAGTCCAGTCTATGAACTTGGCCATGCTCTCTCCCCCTCATACTAGCCGATGCCCCCCAGGACTTCCTTAAAGGGGAAGTACTGTGCATTTGTTAAACATTTTGTTCTACTAAGATTTAATAAAAGTTCTTATTGTTAACAATTGGGATCATTTTTCCCCAACCAATCAGATAATTTTTCAGGTAAAATATGTACCTCGGCTTATACTTGGTCGGCTTATACTCGAGTATATAGGTACATATTAATGCAGAAAATTAGAAATGTCCTCTTGTATGGCTTTATGTATTATAATATTGAACAGCGATTGGTCCCCAGGTGGCGTTATATAAATAAACCTCACAAGACTGTGAATGTGGTTGTAATTATATAAGTTGAACTGGACTCTAAGGGAAATACACAGGATCAGTTCAACGTGTTTCAGTCCCCTTGGGACCATCATCAGGATTCCTGACTAAAACCTGTTGATCAGCTCCTGTGAATTGTTTGAATAAATTTTTTTGGTTTTCAAATCTAGTTAAGTGCTCCGAAATATACTTTTTCTATTTGCTACAATCCTCGGATTAAGCACCCTGGTAGATGAGAAGCGAGAGTGCAATCAGCCAGCTCATGCTATATGAATAGCATTGCCCACAAAATGCAAGAAACAGAGTAATTTCTCACTCCCAGCTATCCCAGAGTAAGGACCCAGGGTAAGGAGCAGCTATCCAGTTCACCAGCTACTTTGAAGTAAACACTGGCTAGTGAACTGGAGAGCTGACCTAACGGTGACTGGTGAACTGAAGGGCTGACCTAACAGTGGCTGGTGAACTGAAGGGCTGACCTAACAGTGGCTGATATAACAGGGTCTGGTAAACTTGAGGCTGGACCTTAAAGTGTTTTGTGAACTGGAGGGCTGACATAAGAGTGTCTGGTGAACTGGAGGGCTAACCAAACAGTGGCTGCTCAACCGGAGAGCTTACCTTAAAGTGAATGGTGAACTGAAGGGCTGACCCAACAGTGGCTGGTGAACTGGAGGGCTGACCTAATAGTGGCTGATATAACAGGGAACTTGAGGCTGAACTAACAGTGGCTGGTGAACTGGGGGGCTGACTTAACAGGGTCTGGTGAACTTAAGGCTAACTTAAAAGGGTCTTGTGGACTGGAGGCCTAACTTAAGAGGGTCTGGTAAACTTGAAGCTGACCTAACAGTGTCTGCTAAACTGGAGGGCTGAAAGGTTCAGCAGCCACTGTTCACAGATATGCAGTTTCACACAAGCACACAGGTGTTGGCAAAGGCCTAATTTTACTTGGGGTCACAGTGATCCAGCAGTATAAATAAGAGCAGAGGAGCACACTATATTAGTGCATAACAGTGGCTCAGTGGTTAGCACTGATGCCTTGCAGCGCTGAGGTCCTGAGTTCGAATCCACCCTTGGACACATTTGCAAGGAGTTTGTATGTTCTCCCTGTGCTTGCGTGTGTTTCCCCCGGGCACTTCGGTTTCCCACACAATTATAAAGACATACTGATAGGTTGTATATGTCAAATAAATGTGCTTAGATTGTAAGCTCTTCGGGGCAGGGCCTGATGTGAATATATACATGTAATTGTAAAGCGCTATGGAAGATGTTGGCGCTATATAAATCCGCAATAATAATAATATTTATTGCGTAGCAAGCAGAGCAAATATAAGGAAGGGGACAGTTGTTCCCCAAAACATTGCAAATTTGCTATATATGACATTTCAGACATGTCCAGATACAGGGGTGTAACTGCAGGGGCCCCTGCGAGATTGGAGGCCAGGGCCCCTGACCCACAACCCCCACCTCCCCTGACTGAGGTCTATGATCAGCTGTTTTTAAACAGCTAATTGCATGTATGAAGGAAACATACAATCAGCTGTTTAAAAGACCGGACCCGAAAGCTCAGGTCCATACTTTTAAACAGCTAATTGTGCATATGTTTCTTAATACTCGTGATCAGCTGTTTAAGAACAGCTAATCACGGAGGTTGTGGCGGGCCCTCTTACAGTTGCTCGGATATGGTCTTGGCTGAGGGCCAAAAAAAGGGTCACATGAGCCCAAGGCTGTCATCGCTGATTCTAAGGGGCATATTTATAAAGGTTCGTTAAACTCTTCGCCTTCTTTAACGCAGCGTTTTCGCCTAATTTGGCATTTTCGCTATTTATAAAGCAGTGATAACAAGTGGCCAAAGGGCATTACGGCTACAATTGCTTTCCGCTTTTCGCCATAAATCGCCTCAAGCATATTTATAAAATGTCGAAAAATGTGTATTTTTGCGTTAAGTTCAGCCACTCCAATTCGGTGGCGAAAACGCATAAGTGGCCATTTATTTAGCCTGCCAATGGGTCCATGGAGGTGTCAGTACATTGTGGAGTGTTTCTTAATACTAATAAGTACTCAGGGGGGTGTTAGACTATTTTCCAGCATTTACTGTAATACGATCTGAGATTTTGCTTTTTTAAGGTTAATTTTTTTGCTTTTTGAAAGATTTTTTTTTTTTTTTTAATGTTCCGATTTTCTTTATTTACCAATAAAATCCAATGGGGGTCTGAGGGACATATTTATAAAGCATTATTTTTACATTTTCCCCACCAGCCTTTACCATAATTTTTTAAACTTTTCCTTTCATTAAAGTTATTAAAAAGGAGAATTTTCATCAAAAGCGAAAACTATGTAGCAAAAAGTATCACTAATAATGCTGAAAAAGCTCAGCACATATGATGGCAAATAGGTAATACTCCCTGGTGGGTTTTCAAAGTAGTATTAAATTGGTTACTACACACTGAACACCTATCGTTATTTAAAATAAAAATTTGGTGTTTTTTTCAGCCAAAGATATAAATAGAGTAAAACTCAAAAGGAAAAATTTTCTCTATTTCATTAATAGGACATTTTTTAGTATTGCTTATTTTCAGCAAACTGCAGCTAATTACCAAACCAGTTCCATTAATATGGGAACATCCCATAATGCTGTGTAAGGAATAGTCATGTTAATGGAACGTTCCAGTAAGTAATGATGTTTGGCGAAAATTCTGGTAAAACTGCAAAAAATGCAACAAAAGGGAGAAAAGGGGCAAAAAGGCGATTTATAATTCGCTGTAATTAAAAAAGTGGCAGAGATAGCTCTGAAATGACACTAGAGAGCAATCTCTCTTTTCGCAGTGATAACACTTACCGGTACTATCGCCACACATCGCCACAGCGATACTTTTCCGCAAAGGCAAAAGCGAAAATGAGAGGGTTTATAAATAAGGCGAAAATATCGCTATTTGTCAATGCGATGTCCTGCGATAGCGATAAATATGCCCCTAAGTGTTACATCATTTTTACATCAATGAGCAGTGTTACTTCTTCCCTGTTAGTGGATATAACTGACATACGGGGGGATCCAGTATCGGGGCAGAGGGGACCTTCTTACCTCCTTTAAATATTAAGCTTGTTGCTAATTTTTTGAAAGAGCGCCCCCCTCCCACGTGCACACACGTGCAGTTTCTGTGCAAAAAATGCGCTAACCTCATGTAATCCAACGAATGTAACAGCAAGAGGAGCACATTACTTCTTACCTTCTTAACCTCATGTAACATCACCGCTGGAGAAAACTGCCACTGCGCCCAATGCCCATCTCCAAACAATGACACAACCGTATTATATTTTATTTAAATAAATAAATGAACTTTACCACCTGTCAGAAGTGAAAATCCTGGAATCAGCTGCAGTTCCTCCACCCGCTGAACGAACCTTTATACTAATTACAATGTGAAATTAGTGAGATTGGTGCAGCCCTGAAAGGGATTGAAATTCCCAGCACAATCAATCCAGTGAATGTTCCATTTATTACAGTCCTGGGAATGATGTACCAGGTTTCTGTAGATGGTGAAATAAAGTGGAGAACCTACGGCCTATTCCAGTCATTAAAAGATGGAGTTTTCTTATGTCATCACTAAATGCAACCCTGGTTTAAGGTAAACCAGAAACCCCCCAATTATTTAAAGAATCGACAACCCCCCTGACACATACACAACACATCCCGCCCCCTCACACGCATTCCCCATATCATCCTCCGGCGCATCCCCCCCTCGACTCGTTCCATCCCCTGCGGCAAACTTCCAGGTTATGCACCACCTGCTGGCTGACTTCGGTAGTGCAGTGTGTTGGGTTACCACAGGGATAGGCAACCAGTTGATCTCCAGATGTTTGAAAACTACAACTCCCAGCAATCCTCTATACAGATTCTGGAGTTAAGGAATGCTGGGAGTTGTAGTTTTCAAACATATGGAGATCTACTGGTTGTCTACCCCATGGTTACCATAAGTCAAGGACAGAGCTCTGTTTGCTGCCCGTAGAGATACCAGGAACACTACAAGGTTTCCATTGAGTCTACACCTGCAGGAAACAGCACTTTGTCCTGGGTGGACTCCTGGTTACTGCTGTACATAGCAGCACAGGGGGAAAGTCTTTTGTACAACAAAGCCCCAAGCAGCCTCTAGAGCAGGGGCTAGACCCTAAACAGACCCTAGAGCAGGTTGGATGATTTGTATTGATTGGATGGTGAAGGGGGAGCAGATCACATGGTGGTAAATTAGGCGGAGAGCTGGATCTGATTAAATGGAGGGAGGACAAAAAGGAGAATGGGGAGCGGATTTGATGGAGAAGGGATACATATGGGGGCAGCAGATTGGATGCAGGAGGTGCAACAGAATGGAAACCTGTCCATCACTGCCATCATTGATGATGTCATGGCTGTGATTGATGATGTCATTGCCAATGACTAGATGTTTCAAATCCATAAACCCTGATTTATCTAGGTAAGTTGATCCAAGTGGAAGTCTCCAGTTCCTGCCTCATGGAACGCTGTATTATTAAAACATGAAAAAAGTAAAGGCTGCACCCTGCATAGAAAAACTTTATTGAGATTAAACTGACATGATATCAAACAATGTTTTGGCTACTTTCTCCACTTCCTCAGGTATAGCTGATCCAAAATCATGAAAATCATAAAATTCAAAGAAATGTGTAAATCCGTCTATAAATATTCATAGACTATGAGTAAAGGTTTATTTTGTGTCCATAGCCAAAGGTCTTTATTCTCTTTAATACTTATATGTTCTTCCCCACTGTTTCCACCTGTTGCTGCAGAACAACATATGGTTGATGGTTACTTTTCTACTACAGATAAGCAATTAATCAAAATGTCTTACTAACACGTACTCTAAGCAATATGAAAACCAGCATGATTGTGATATGTGTGTGTTATACATAGAACTGTAACCAAAAGAACTCCAGTACATACTGTAGTTTTATAAAAATGTCACTCATGGGACACATTCTAGTGTTGAAGACCGTCAGAATAAGCCCCACAGCCAGGACTTTGGCCACACACATAGTACACACATTATCTGTGAAAATATAAATTTTAACTTACTAATAGCTCTATACAGACATTGACTTTAAAGTAATTATTATAAACTTTACAATAATGAATACAAGCCCCTAAATCACCCACTTTGTACCAGGAGGAAGATAGTTGACACCTTATTATATTTTTATTTTAAGATTTCAACCAGGTAGGTGATTGAAGCCTGGAAAGGAGAATGTGTGAAAGTCATTAGCTGAATTTGTGAACTTTCGTATTTGGTCAGAGATCCAGGGGCGTAGCTACCAGGGGTGCAGGGGATGCGACCGCACCAGGGCCCTTGGCCAAGAAGGGGCCCCATTTTGTGCTAAGGTTCCAAAACTACCAGTCTGTGTGCCAACTGTTTTACCAGTGGTCTGCATAGAAAGCAGTTGTACCATTGTCTGTGTGCCAAGCATTTAACCAGTGTCTGGCTGTGTGCAGTGCCAGTTTCCCAACCAGTTTATCAGTGTCTGTGTGCCAAGCATTTAACCAGTGTCTGGCTGTGTGCAGTGCCAGTTTCCCAACCAGTTTATCAGTGTCTGTATGCCAAGCATTTAACCAGTCTTTGTGCCAACTATTTTACCAGTGGTTATATACAAAGCATTTTACCAATGATTATTTGGTTTGCGGTGCTGATTTGTGTTTGTGGCGGTGTTGGGGGGCCCATGCCAAAATTTAGCATCAGGGCCCATAAGTCTGTAGCTACACCCCTGCAGAGATCCCTTCATTTAACATTTTCACAAAGCAATTCTGCACTATGTCTGAGATCTATGAACAAGTGCTAATGTTATTACAATAAATGTTTTTTCTAATGTTATTATAATAAATGTTTGTTTTTTTAAATTATAATTGTATTCTGTCATTTTTTGGTCGTGTTTGAAATGAAATAGATGAGGATTAAAGGAGCCATAAGTTATGCAGATCAGATGATATTCTGTAATGGTGCTCAGAATATGCTATTTTGTCAGGTAATAAAGGGAAACTAACCCAACATTAATTAGAAATAACAGCCTTAGGATTGCTTGGAGTTTTTCAGTTCTTCATTTTGGTTTGGTTCTCAAATAGTAATGACTACGGTATATTATTTCTTTTTAAAGTCAGTTCACGCTATTCGGGTAATGTTTATGGATTTTTACTCCATCCTATTAATCCTCTGGATTTACCAAATGATCCCTTCCATATTGAAAGGCTGGTTCCTATTTAGACTTTTTGAATATTTAAATGTGTCCAAATAAAAGAATAAGACATTTTTTTTCAGGGAGATTCAATAAACATTCTTATCGTTTAAAAAGGTGCTAATTTTGCCCCAACCAATCAGATCTTATTTAACGTTTGTTAGCTTACATCTGATTGGTTGGGGCAAAATTAGCACCATTTTTAACAATAAGAACTTTTATTGATCTGCTATGTTGAAATGTGGTTTGATGTTTATTATCTTCTAGATTGGGGTTATTTCAATAAACATTTTATGATCTTGATGCATTCGCTTAATTTATATACACCTCATTATTTCAAACTGACCCAGAATACCCAGGAATACCCAGGAAATACCATTTGCAAAATAGTAAGAAGAGTTATGGGTAAAGGGGAATTAAACTCACCTAATCCACCCCATACAAGTATCCATGTGAGGACCTAAACCACTAAGTCCACACCCCTAAGTACATTGTCAGCTGTAATACTTCCAGTCTAATTTTGCCTTGCAGTGAATTATGGGCATTATTAAACAACAATTAGGGTTATTCAATAAAAGTTCTTATCGTTTAAAATGGTGCTAACCAATCAGATATTTTATTTTATTTAACATCTGATTGGTTAGGGAAAGATTAGCACTATTTTAAACGATAAGAACTTTTATTGGATAACCCTGAATATTGTTTAATTACATTGTTAAGTAAGGCTTGTTTGGGGTAGTTTACATTTGCGTTGCAAAATAAAACAACAGTTATTTTCTACATTTGCAACGTAAATTAAAGACAACGCTTGTTACAGAGTGCCTTTTAAACAGTGGTTTTATAAGGATAATTATATGAAGGCTACTATTGTCTGAGTGCACACATGACCACATTTGGAGTGTGATTGTGTCTCTGGCAGGAAAAACACCGCAGGGATAATAAACGTGTCAGACTGAGGGTTGCGTATCCGAAGGGGAAGCTGGTTAGGGTAACATTTGCTGGAATGAATGTACAATGGCAAATTAATTTTGTTTCAAGCATTGGGTCCTATTTATGAAGATGCCAGCTATAATAACAGGCAGAAAATATTGTGGGATTAACTACTGGATATTTTAATTACTGTGAAATTTCATTTGGGCCATGGAATTCCCCATCCGACAGAACGAAGCCTGATATATTCAGCAAGACAAGCTCAAGAGAAAGAGGTTTCATCAATAGTGTCATTATTATAACTACAAGTGTTTATAATAGAAGTCACACATTAAATGAAAAGATTGAAAAGGACAAAAAGTGTTTCTGTAACCATTGGTGTTAAAGGGCATGTCTACCCTAAAAACAAAACTCTGGACACACATCGGTTACCTGCCCCAGCCCCAACTGATACATTCAGCACTTTAGTAGATGTTTTATTAATCAGATATTTAAGAATCATTTTTGTCCCCATTCTGACAGAGCAAACTAGATCCTACCACCATGCAGTCAATCAAGGCTGTGGCAACTGACATCACAGCCAATGACTGGCCGCTGTTTCACCCGCTGCCTCCACGGCACATGCTCAAGCTTATAAAAAGCTCATTGAGCGGAGGGAAGAGGCAGATACCTTTGCAAGAAAGGAATAGAACTTATCATTAAATATCTGGTTACAAATACATGTAACTGGAAATGGAAAGAGTTCAGAGAAGAGCAACTAAATTTATAAAGTGCCTGGGGTTACTTGACTATGAAGACAGAAAAGTTACAATTATGTACACTAGAGAAAAGGGATATGATTACTGTGTATAAATACATTAACGGGCCATACAATAAACTATCTGGGGCATTGTTCACCAATAGAACATGTCAGAGGACACGAGGACATCCCTTAAAGGACATCTATACTCTAAAAATTAACTGTTTACAAATAGAAAGTACCTGGGACAGAGTGGTTTGGTTGATTATTCCTACCTCCCAATATCATTTTGTTAATGAGTTACAGCACATACAGTTTTCATTTGCCAGGTTAGCCCTGGACTATTCCTGTATAAAAGATAGTGCTGAAGCCAAGAGGAAGACTGGCAGAACCAGTTTTCTTAGTGCTGGTTCCCCCTTTAAAGAATCAATATCGGGAGGAAGGAATTACCAATCCTATATCCCTGTCCCAAGTACTTTTGAGTTTAACTTTTTTAAAAATAAACTTTATACACACAATACAGGACATGTGGACATCCCTTAAAACTTGAAGAAAAAAGGTTTAGGCTTCAAGTTCGGAAAGGGTTTTTCACTGTGAGAACGGTAAAGCTATGGAACTGTCTTCCAGTGGACGTTGTTATGGCAGGTTCATTGGTCAGTTTCAATAAAAAACTGGATGAGTTTCTGCAAACAAGGAATGTTGCAAGTTTCCAATTGCCACTTGGAGTCAGGGAGGAATTTTTTCCCACTTTTTTTTTTGGCTTCCTCTGGATCAAAGTTAGGCAGGAAATGAGGATATTTCTAGATGGGTTGGACTGGATGGACATGTCTTTATTAACCTCAAATACTATACTATACAATAGTTTTACTTTAAAGGACAACTCCACCCTCATAAGAACATATTTTAGAAAGAATGGCCTCTTTAAAATATGTTGATATATCATACTTTGTCCTATGAATTCATTATTGTATGCCTGCTATGCTTCTGTATGCCTCATGTAAAATGAGCAATTTAGAAACCTGTACTGAGCCTGAACTGAGCCTGGGCATGCTCAGAAGAGGCAGACAGGGGATTTACATTCAGTCATTGGCTGTGATGTCAACTGTCAAATCCATAACGGACTTCCTAGAAGAACCAGGAAGCAGAAACAGGGGAAACAGCACATTGTGCAGGATTTTAGGTTAGACTTATATATTTCACATTTCAAACTATTACCGTTGAGGGTTTAGGGGGGGGGGGTTTACCTGTATTTCTGATTGCCACTTGGAGTTAGGAAGGAATTTATTCCCCCTTCATACTGTTTTTTTTTTTTTTGCTTTCCTCTGGATCAACTGTTAGGTAGGAAATGAGGGTATTGGAGTAGGTTGGACAAGATGGACGTATATCTTTATTCAATCTCAAATACTATACATTACTAATGTTTAATAAAGCCCAGCAATAATGCCCAGTAGTGTAATATAACACCCAGTAGTGTTACATAGTACAGAGTAGTGCTAAATAACACTCTCCAGACAGTGGTATATAACACCCAGTAGTGTTAAATAAAGTCCAGTAATGTTATATACCACCGGCACCCACTCGAGTATAAACCGAGGTACCCAATTTCCCCTAAAAAATCTAATAAAAGTTGTTGACTCGAGTATAAACCGAGGGTAGTTACTTGGCATTCAAGATGTTTGGAAACTACAACTCCCAGCTAATAAAGCATGCTGGGAGTTGTAGTTTCCAAACATCTTGAATGCCACCCTCACCCTCCCACCCAGTTCAGTTTGTACCTGTGGGCTCTCCTTCATCCAGGAGCTGTGGGCTCTCCTCCATCCAAGGGTTTCCTGTTGCTGGCATTGAAGGTAAGTGTCTTCTCCATTCCGGCAGCAGCTTCCTCTTCATTCCGGCAGCAGTGTCCTCTCCATTCCAGCATCCGTGCGCTCATTCCCTGTACGTGCGCGCCGGCTGACATCACTAATTGGCGCCGGCACGCCAGCACGCCAGTACATGGAATCATCGTGCGGCTGCCGGAATGGAGAGGACGCTGCTGCCGGAATGGAGAGGACGCTTACAGGTACCTTCAACTTAGTGACTCAAGTATAAACCGAGTCCAAGTTTTCAGGCTGGTTTTACAGCCTGAAAAACTCGGTTTATACTCGAATATATACGGTAATACCCAGTTTTGTTAATAAAGCCCAGCATTGTTATATAACACAGAGTATTGTTAAATAGTGCCCAGTGGTGTAATATAATACCCAGTAGTGGTAAATAATGCAGAGTAGTGTTAAATAATACCATTAGTGTTAAATACATGCAGTAATTCCCAAACTGTAGCTTTCTGTGCCTCATAATTCAGTTGACTTGCATTGGTGCAAACTTTCTATATGATTGCCCCTTGTTACAGATTTGCTATTACATGTCCTTGAATGAATGTGCTGTTAATGTGATCAATATCATAATAATAAATTAATCTGTACAGCTCTTGACTGTTGATGAAATATAAACTTGTTGAGTCTGTTTGTGAGAAATCCCCACAGTAGGATATGCCGAGTCCTAACTGCCCGCTGGGCTCAGCAGGATTAATAATATTCCAAATAAACAGATTTCAAATAAAACCCATTAGAAGCTGCTTCTCTGTCCTGTTGCTTTTACAGAGTAAATAGAATTAGATAGTAATGGTCTCTTCTAAGCTTATAGGACTTTATATCTGAAATACATTAATCATGTTCCTGCAAGTTCATGTTCAAAGTGGAGACACATTTTCTTTGATTACCGAATATCTGTGCGGTTTTCTTTGATTTAAAAGGCTCTTTTAGCTCTATGCATATTCACATTTATGTATTTAAAAAGAATATTTTGCCCCCCCCCAAAATAAATATATTGCTTGTCACCTCAAACATGTTAGCAATGATAGTTACAGAGTGCAACTTACCACCCCCCAAAAATATTGCCAGCCATCCCAGACATGTTAGTAATGATTCAGTTACACTGTACAACTTACCACCCCCAAAAATATTGCCAGCCACCCCAGACATGTTAGTAATGATTCAGTTACACTGTACAACTTACCACCCCCAAAAATATTCCCAGCCACCGCAGACATGTTAGTAATTATTCAGTTACACTGTACAACTTACCACCCCCAAACATATTGCCAGCCACCCCAGACATGTTAGTAATGATTCAGTTACACTGCATAACTTACCACCCCCAAAAATATTGCCAGCCACCGCAGACATGTTAGTAATGATTCAGTTACACTGTATAACTTACCACCCCCAAAAATATTGCCAGCCACCGCAGACATGTTAGTAATGATTCAGTTACACTGTACAACTTACCACCCCCAAAAATATTGCCAGCCACCACAGACATGTTAGTAATTATTCAGTTACACCGTACAACTTACCATCCCCAAAAATATTGCCAGCCACCGCAGACATATTAGTAATTATTCAGTTACACTGTACAACTTACCACCCCCAAAAAATATTTCCAGGCACCTCAGACATGTTAGTAATGATTCAGTTACACTGTACAACTTACCACCCCTAAAAAAAAAGAAACTGCCAGCCACCCCAGACATGTTAGTAATGATACAGTTACACTGCACAACTTGCCACCACTAAAACAAAGAAATTGCCAGCCACCCCAGACATGTTAGTAATGATACAGTTACTTCATTTCCACTGTTACAACTTACCACCCCCAAAATATTGCCAGCCACCAAGACATGTTAGTAATTATTCAGTTACACCGTACAACTTACCATCCCCAAAAATATTGCCAGCCACCGCAGACATATTAGTAATTATTCAGTTACACTGTACAACTTACCACCCCCAAAAAATATTGCCAGGCACCCAGACATGTTAGTAATATTCAGTTCCACTGTACAACTTACCACCCCTAAAAAAAAAAACTGCCAGCCACCCAGACATGTTGTAATGATACAGTTACACTGCACAACTTGCCACCACTAAAACAAGAAATTGCCAGCCACCCCAGACATGTTTAATGATACGTTACACTGTAAACTTACCACCCCCAAAATATTGCCAGCCACCCCAGACATGTTAGTAATGATACAGTTACACTGTAAACTTACCACCCCCAAAAATATTGTCAGCCACCGCAGCATGTTAGTAATTATTCAGTTACACCGTACAACTTACCACCCCCCAAATAATATGGCCAGCCACCTCAAACATGTTAGTAATGATTCGGTTACACTGTACAACTTGCCACCCCTAAAAAAAAGAAATTGCCAGCCACCCCAGACATGTTAGTAATATACAGTTACACTGTACAACTTACCACTCCCCAAAATATTGCCAGCCACCCCAGAATGTTAGTAATGATACAGTTATACTGTGCAACTTACCACCCCCCAAAAATATTACCAGCCACTGCAGACACGTTAGTAGATACATTACACCTGTAAACTTACCACCCCAAAATATTGCCAGCCACCCAGACATGTTAGTAATGTCAGTTGCACTGTACAACTTACCACCCCCAAAAAAATATTGACAGCCCGCAGACATGTTAGTAATTTTTACATAAATTTCATACATACCGTAGGTTAGAATGCATTTATATTAATTAAAACAAATTGAGGCGTGCCTTGGACATTAAGATGTGATCCCTCCCCGAAGAGCTTACAATCTAAGTAAATGAACTACCTTTTTTGTACATTTCTGACTGCAATCGTAGATTTATGGTTCTAAAAGACATTCAAGGAGGTTCTCATTCATCCAGGTCATGGTATATCTGTTATATTCAATTAGATCAACTGGACTTGAAGTTTAGTTCTTGAAGACGTTTCGCTAGTCATCCGACTGGATCTCTCAATTCAGAATGACTTGTACAGAATCTGTGGCAATTATGTACCCTGGAAAATCCCAATTAGCATATCAGCCAGGTGTTAAGGGCGTGATTGGATAGTGGCTAAGAGGTGTTATAGGAACACACCAGAGTAAGGTGTCAAAACAGCATTGTACATGGCAGACAGTTGGCGTCGAACCTCCCCACCTCTATTTAGGCTTGGTTTATTTATTTTCACATAAATGGCCTCCAACACGTATACTAACAGTAAAGGGAAAAGCAAGACAGGAGAAAACATGGTCATCCCTATGTAGCAGGGGTCTCCGAGAATTGAAAAATAATTTTCAAAAAACACCGTATCCCTGTCTGCTTTAAACCGAACAACACACTGAGGCAGCAATTGGTTCATCCGAAAGACCCAATACCGAAACACAAGAAAAGTGACATCATATACGCAGAGCAGTGCAGTGAAGAATGCTCTGATTTGTAGAGGGGGAGACCAAACAGCCACTGCACAACGTATGGCCCAGCACAGAAGAGCCAATTCTCTGTCAGGACTCAGCCGTGTACCTGCATCTTAAGGATAAAGGACACACCATTGAATTTGTAATGTTACATATTGGCAAAGGAACGTGACTGGTTCAAGAGAGGTGTCAAGGAGGCCATTTGTGTGAAAATAAAGAAACCGAGCCTAAATAAGGTGGGGGGGTTCGACACCAACTGTCTGCCATGTACAATGCTGTTTTGACACCTTACCCTGGGCGTTCCTATAACACCTCTTAGCCACTATGCAATCACGCCCTTAACACCTGGCTGTGATATGCTAATTGGGATGTTCCAGGGTACATAATTGCCACAGATTCTTGTACAGATCATTCTGAATTGAGAAAGCCAGTCGGATGACTAGCAAAACGTCTTCAAGAACTAAACTTCAAGTCCAGTTGATCTAATTGAATACAACAGATATTCAAGGAGATTCAAAAAAGTTTTTATCGTTAAAAATGGTCAAATTTTGCCCCAACCAATCATATATTATTTAACATTTAAAAGCTAAAATCTGATTGGTTGGGGCAAAATTAGCACCATTTTTAACGATAAGAACTTTAATGAATAACCCTGCAACTCTGACAAAATAGCGATACTGCGCCTTTATAAATTTCCCCATGGTGTCGTGGCAATGAATTTTTTAAGATAAGCATGTCCCTTAAAGGCAAATCATAAAAGGACAACTAAACATATTTATCCTGAAAAATAACCTTGAAAGAACTGATTAAAATTATATTGACTTGTGGTAATGTGGTAAAAAAGTATGTTGGGATAACTAAAAGAGAATTAAAGAGCGAACTAAGTGTGTAAAACTTTTTTCAGTTAACAGCTAAAATGATAAGTATCTGAGGCAGGGAGGTAGGATTGTGACTTTCTACCTCCCAATATAATTTCAAAGAGGAGCGGCAGCACAAAGAAAACTGCTTCTGCCAGACTTCCTGAGTGATTCAGCGCTATCTTTAATACAGGATGGCCCAGACACTAACCTGGCAGATGAAAACTGTACGTGCTGTAGCTCCTCAACAAAACAATATTGTGAGGTGGGAATAATCAACCCAACCTCCCTGTCCCAGGTACTTTCATTTTTAAAAAGTACATTTTAAGTTTTAGTTGTTTAAGTTGTCCTTTAAAAGAGAGGGCAAGGGAGAATCGTATCCTATAGAGAATAGGGATATAAAACTCCAATAACCAGACACTTCATGAATGTATGGAGGAGATACAAGATATTGTATGATCCAAGGTACTGTATAGGAAAAAGTTAAGAAAAAACTAAGAGGGGGTTAATATTCTAGACCAGCTAAATTAAAGAGAAGCAAAGGGTTAAACGAAAGATGGCATTTGAGTTAAACTGTTTTGATGCTTGTAGAGTTCCGCCGTACATATCATAGCCACTGCATATTACTTATAGACATAAAACAAAGAATAATCATGTATAAATGTAGATCTAATGGATAGATACACATATATGAACAAAAGGAATAGAAGATTTATAATAGCTACATTTCCTTTAAGAAACATGCAAAAATAATTGCGATAAAAATCTCTTTACTAAGATACTGAAAAGGAAAAGTAATTAACTTAGGGGTATACCTGGATGGGTCCAAAAATAAATAAAATACAATAAGGGAGGTTCAATAAAGTTCTTATCGCTAATAATGGTGCTAATTTGCCCCAACCAATCAGATATTAACTTCCAAATGTTAAATAAGATCTGATTGGTTGGGGTGAAATTAGCACCATTATTATATATTATATATAGCACATTTATTGAACTTCCCTGTATGTTTTTAAATGTATTACTTTGTACTTTTGAAATTTTAATGAGCAATAGTTGTATGGAAGCTACACTGTCCAAGATACCTTTTAAAATGGTGAGTTGGGTTTCTGTACCTTAGTCTATCATGATTAAGGGTTCGTCCCGAAACACATCAGACGATTGAGCACTGACGCTGATTCTATTGTCCTGCTCACATGGTTTAAAGATGGAATTAAGATGTATATTTTAATGAATAATCCAGACTGGGACTCATTTACAGTGGCTGTGCGACCCATACAGTTAAACGGATAGTGAATACTTCCTGAATAAACACATACTAGTGTGAGTGACTTAGCAATAGGGATGGCTGGTTCGTGGATCTGAACCCGTATCTGCGCTGATTTCGGGGAAATCTGCAGGAACCCTTAAGCCCCAAAGGACACTAGTCAGTGCCACAAGGGCCTTTCAAGGACCCCGGTTCAAGCTGTGAGACCCCTTAAGCCCCAGAGGTCCCTGTAAGGGCCACAATGGTACTTCTAAGGACCCGGGAGGAGTCGCTGGAGCCGCCCTCGAACGTCTGGACACGGGACTTTCTGCTGTTCAGGAATCTGCAAACAGCCAAATCGCAAATCTTCAAATGTTCTCAAATGATTCTCAAATCGTCCTTTCAAGGATTACCAAAAACGGACAACGGAAACCGGAAGTAGCGCGCGTGCTTTAAGATTTGAATCTCCTTAATAACCGATTATATTCAGTTTAGAAGGATGTGCTGTAAACATTGGCTTCAGGCAGGTAATTTATTGTAAGGGATTGTCAGTATCTGTTATATAACGCAATGGTACTAATTAAGGAAAGGGCTTCATTCCCCTGTCCTATCCTCCCCCTTTCTCTATGGACCTTGTTAACATGTAGAAATGGAGTAATTGTTTATCTTTTATTATTTTCTCATATCTAAACAACACATTAAGGGGGTTTAGCTAATTACATACAGAGTTTCCCCCCTTTCTGCATATTTCATTTAATTATATGTAGGCGTGAGGCGTCCGTATGGCTGGGGAATTCTCTCCTTGCACCATATATGAACCAGCTTGCCTTGTTCTGGTGTTCAGACTGCTCTGCAGAGCTAATCCATCTGTGTCTCATCTCATCAGACATCATTGCTATGTTAGGATTTATGTTTTACAATCGGCAGGGTTCGTCTTCTATCGCATCTTCCGCGACACACAATAACCGTGAGGGAGGTAGTGGGACGGTACTTAGCATACACAGGGCCATAATTGTCCGACAACAAAGAGATTTAATGAACGAACCTCTTTGTTTGTCGCAGACAAGCGTTCTGTGTTTTCTCGGTTGGTCGTATGCGGGTGTGTTCGCCCTGTACCTCGGGGCATAGTTTACATTAACGAGCCTGCTTTCTGTTTGGCGCATCCAATGCAACGGCCCTGGGTGAGGGGTCATCACAGCACCTGGCGATTCTTTGGGAGGTCGGTGAGTCGAATGGATCTTTCATTGGATGGACCTCCTGTGTGATTGGTTGGGCATTTATCTTGTCCTGGTATTATAAACAGGAATTCTATCAAGGAATCCGATCAAAGCTAGGTTCTTATCGGCTTAAAATTTGTGGGCAAACATTTTGGCCAGACTGCAACCAATTCCAGAAATGATGTAAGCCTTGGATACAACAGTGTGGCATTACCACACTGATTGTGGGTTTGTGTGGCAAAATTGAAGCACCATTTAATAAGTGGCGACTATTTGTAGAACTTCTTTTCTAATTGAATAATCCTTCAAAGTTTCTTTGGTTGCAACCGCTGGCGCGTTTCCTCACTTTCCAACGCTCAAGAAATTTGATGATAATCCTGCGCTCAAAACTCGTCAATGGAAAGCTCTTGTGTTCGTGTCTCAAAAAAAAAAAAAATGTACATGACACTTTTCTTTCTAGCACAGTATCAGAGGCATTATAGACGGGCTCATTATACAATTCTCCAACTATGAGCCACTTTTGCCATTGTGGTGGGTAGAGCGGCTGCGGGAATTTTTCCCGACTTCCTAACAGTTTCACACTCACCAACTCTCAGTTACCACCTCACGCAACTCTCTATCCGATATTCTCCAGTTAGGCAGCCATATCTAGCTAGCATACGTCTACAAGCTTATCAGCCCGGCTCTGGTGTAACATTCGGGCAGCGCTTGCGCCTCTCCAAGATGGGCTGGTCGCCCAGAAAAAAAAAAAGCCCCCTGCCAACATGTCTTTCTTGCGCAATGTGGCATGCGTTACAGAAGGTCCTTCTCGCGTCAGTCGTGGCGCGAAGATCCTTTGGGGCCCTGATGCCCAATAAATAGGCATTGATTTTCGCCCTAGTTAGGTCGTCTGTGGTGGCTTGGGGTCTTTGGTTTGATTCACTCTGGTATTTCCTTAACTTGTGGACAGTTCTCGTTCCCTTCCTGTCTTTGATTCCAGTGACCACACTGTTGATCTTGGCCATCGTTTTCCCCTTCCTTTGTGTTCCTGTTCCTGGTTGTGATGCTTCTCTGGGGCCGGCCTCTGTCCTACTCCTTGGGGCCTGGGGGTGCGACTGTTTTGGTTTTCAGGATCCTCAGCTTTATTTGTTGTTCTGTTTCTGACTGTACTTTGGTGCCATTTGGGGATTCTCTCCGGCCATTGACTGTGCCTGTTCCTTTCTAGTTGCTGCCTCTGACACTCTTGTGCTTCTTTTATTGGTGTGTGACACACTGTCTATCCTGCCTTCCTCGTTGGTCCGCCGACTTCTTTCCTTTAACTTGTTCGTCATGCATAGCAGGTAAATACATTTGTACCTCAACACAAGCAAATAACTTCTCGCACTACTACACTTGAAGGCACTTTTTACAGTTTATGATAACATAACGTTGCGTGGCATCTTGATTGACCATATGTAAGATTTTAACCATCTGATGGTTTCACAGTTGAATGTCTACAGTAAATCAGGGGTACAGTTAATTCAATCAAACAAAAAGATCAGTAGCAAGTTATAGTTGGCGATCCGTGGAAAACAGGGCACTCATGCTCTCTGTTCCTGACCCTTCTCGTTTTCCCGTCCTCTCGGCCCCATTTCCCACCCCCCCCCCACCCCTCTCTTTACAGCCTAGGCATGGCCCCTTTCCGTCTTTTTTTATCTGCTCACCTCTGTGTAGGTTAGTAATGATACAGTTACACTGTAAACTTACCACCCCCAAAAATATTGTCAGCCACCGCAGACATGTTAGTAATTATTCAGTTACACCGTACAACTTACCACCCCCAAATAATATTGCCAGCCACCTCAAACATGTTAGTAATGATTCGGTTACACTGTACAACTTGCCACCCCTAAAAAAAGAAATTGCCAGCCACCCCAGACATGTTAGTAATGATACAGTTACATTGCCAGCCACCCCAGACATGTTAGTAATGATACAGTTACACTGTACAACTTACCACTCCCCAAAAATATTGCCAGCCACCCCAGAAATGTTAGTAATGATACAGTTATACTGTGCAACTTACCACCCCCCAAAAATATTACCAGCCACTGCAGACACGTTAGTAATGATACAGTTACACTGTAAACTTACCACCCCCAAAAATATGTGTTGTACAAGTGTAACTGTATCATTACTAACGTGTCTGCAGTGGCTGGTAATATTTTGGGGGGTGGTAAGTTTGCACAGTATAACTGTATCATTACTAACATTTCTGGGGTGGCTGGCAATATTTTTGGGGAGTGGTAAGTTGTACTTGTAACTGTATCATTACTAACATGTCTGGGGTGGCTGGCAATTTCTTTTTTTAGGGGTGGCAAGTTGTACAGTTGTAACCGAATCATTACTACCATGTTTGAGTGGGCTGGCAATATTATTTGGGGGTGGTAAGTTGTACGGTGTAACTGAATATTACTAACATGTCTGCGGTGGCTGACAATATTTTTGGGGGTGGTAAGTTTACAGTGTAACTGTATCATTACTAACATGTCTGGGGTGGCTGGCAATATTTTTGGGGGTGGTAAGTTTACAGTGTAACTGTATCATTACTAACATGTCTGGGGTGGCTGGCAATTTCTTTTTCTTAGTGGTGGCAAGTTGTGCAGTGTAACTGTATCATTACTAACATGTCTGGGGTGGCTGGCAATTTCTTTTTTTTTTAGGGTGGTAAGTTGTACAGTGTAACTGAATCATTACTAACATGTCTGAGGTGCCTGGAAATATTTTTTGGGGGTGGTAAGTTGTACAGTGTAACTGAATAATTCCTAATATGTCTGCGGTGGCTGGCATATTTTTGGGGATGGTAAGTTGTACGGTGTAACTGAATAATTACTAACATGTCTGGGTGGCTGGCAATATTTTTGGGGTGGTAAGTTGTACAGTGTAACTGAATCATTACTAACATGTCTGCGGTGGCTGGCAATATTTTTGGGGGTGGTAAGTTATACAGTGTAACTGAATCATTACTAACATGTCTGGGGTGGCTGGCAATTTCTTTTTTTTGGGGTGGTAAGTTGTACAGTGTAACTGAATCATTACTAACATTCTAGGTGCCTGGAAATATTTTTTGGGGGTGGTAAGTTGTACAGTGTAACTGAAAATTACTAATATGTCTGCGGTGGCTGGCAATATTTTTGGGTGGTAAGTTGTACGGTGTAACTGAATAATTACTAACATGTCCTGGTGGCTGGCAATATTTTTGGGGGTGGTAAGTTGTGTACAGTGTAACTGAATCATTACTACCATGTCTGCGGTGGCTGGCAATATTTTTGGGGGTGTGTAAGTTATCAGTGTAACTGAATCATTACTACATGTCTGCGGGTGGCTGGCAATATTTTTGGGGGTGGTAAGTTATTGCAGTGTAACTGAATCATTACAACATGTCTGGGGTGGCTGGCAATATGTTGGGGGTGGTAAGTTTGTACAGTGTAACTGAATAATTACTAACATGTCTGCGGTGGCTGGAATATTTTTGGGGGTGGTAAGTTGTACCAGTGTAACTGAATCATTACTAACATGTCTGGGGTGGCTGGCAATATTTTTGGGGGTGGTAAGTTGTACAGTGTAACTGAATCATTACTAACATGTCTGGGATGGCTGGCAATATTTTTGGGGGTGGTAAGTTTGCATCTGTAACTATCATTGCTAACATGTTTTGAGGTGACAAGCAATATATTTATTTTGGGGGGGGGCAAAATATTCTTTTAAATCATAAATGTGAATATGCATAGAGCTAAAAGAGCCTTTTAAATCAAAGAAAACCGCACAGATATTCGGTAATCAAAGAAATGTGTCTCCCACTTTGAACATGAACTTGCAGGAACATGATTAATGTATTTCAGATATAAAGTCCTATAAGCTTAGAAAGACCATTACTCCTAATTCTATTTACTCTGTAAAAGCAACAGGACAGAGAAGCAGCTTCTAATGGGTTTTATTTTGAAATCTGTTTATTTGGAATATATTAATCCGCTGAGCCCAGCGGGCAGTTAGGACTCGGCATACCTACTGTGGGGATTTCTCACAAACAGACTCAACAAGTTTTATTTCATCAACAGTCAAGAGCTGTACAGATTAATTTATTATTATGATATTGATCACATTAACAGCACATTCATTCAAGGACATGTAATAGCAAATCTGTAACAAGGGGCAATCATATAGAAAGTTTGCACCAATGCAGTCAACTGAATTATGAGGCACAGAAGCTACAGTTTGGGAATTACTGCATGTATTTAACACTAATGGTATTATTTAACACACTACTCTGCATTATTTACCACTACTGGGTTTATATTACACACACTGGGCACTATTTAACAATACACTGTGTTATATAACATTGCGGCTTTATTAACAAAACTGGGTATACCGTATATTTCGAGTATAAACCGAGTTTTTCAGGCTGTAAACCAGCCTGAAAACTTGGACTCGGTTATACTTGAGTCACTAAGTTGAAGGTACCTGTAAGCGTCCTCTCCATTCCGGCAGCAGCGTCCTCTCCATTCCGGCAGCCGCCGATGATCCATGTACTGGCGTGCTGGCGTGCCGGGCGCCAATTAGTGATGTCAGCCGGCGCGCACGTACAGGGAATGAGCGCACGGATGCTGATGGAGAGGACTGCTGCCGGAATGAAGGAAGCTGCTGCCGGAATGGAGAAGACACTTACCTTCAATGCCAGCACAGGAACCCTGGAATGTCCACCCCCAAAAATATTGCCAGCCACCCCAGACATGTTAGTAATGATTCAGTTGCACTGTACAACTTACCACCCCCAAAAAATATTGACAGCCACGCAGACATGTTAGTAATTTTTTACATAAAATTTCATACATACCGTAGGTTAAGAATGCATTTATTTAAATTAAAAACAAATTGATGGCGTGCCTTGAGACATTAAGAATGTGATCCCTCCCCCGAAGAGCTTACAATCTAAGTAAATGAACTACCTTTTTTGTACATTTCTGACTGCAATCGTAGATTTATGGTCTTAAAAGACATTCAAGGAGGTTCTCATTCATCCAGGTCATGGTATATCTGTTATATTCAATTAGATCAACTGGACTTGAAGTTTAGTTCTTGAAGACGTTTCGCTAGTCATCCGACTGGATCTCTCAATTCAGAATGACTTGTACAAGAATCTGTGGCAATTATGTACCCTGGAAAATCCCAATTAGCATATTACAGCCAGGTGTTAAGGGCGTGATTGGATAGTGGCTAAGAGGTGTTATAGGAACACCCAGAGTAAGGTGTCAAAACAGCATTGTACATGGCAGACAGTTGGCGTCGAACCTCCCCACCTCTATTTAGGCTTGGTTTATTTATTTTCACATAAATGGCCTCCAACACGTATACTAACAGTAAAGGGGAAAAGCAAGACAGGAGAAAGAACATGGTCATCCCATATGTAGCAGGGGTCTCCGAGAATTGAAAAATAATTTTCAAAAAACACCGTATCCCTGTCTGCTTTAAACCGAACAACACACTGAGGCAGCAATTGGTTCATCCGAAAGACCCAATACCGAAACACAAGAAAAGTGACATCATATACGCAGAGCAGTGCAGTGAAGAATGCTCTGATTTGTATGAGGGGGAGACCAAACAGCCACTGCACCAACGTATGGCCCAGCACAGAAGAGCCAATTCCTCAGGTCAGGACTCAGCCGTGTACCTGCATCTTAAGGATAAAGGACACACCATTGAAGATTGTAATGTTAACATATTGGCAAAGGAACGTGACTGGTTCAAGAGAGGTGTCAAGGAGGCCATTTGTGTGAAAATAAAGAAACCGAGCCTAAATAAAGGTGGGGGGGTTCGACACCAACTGTCTGCCATGTACAATGCTGTTTTGACACCTTACCCTGGGCGTTCCTATAACACCTCTTAGCCACTATGCAATCACGCCCTTAACACCTGGCTGTGATATGCTAATTGGGATGTTCCAGGGTACATAATTGCCACATATTCTTGTACAGGTCATTCTGAATTGAGAAAGCCAGTCGGATGACTAGCAAAACGTCTTCAAGAACTAAACTTCAAGTCCAGTTGATCTAATTGAATACAACAGATATTCAAGGAGATTCAAAAAAAGTTTTTATCGTTAAAAATGGGTCAAATTTTGCCCCAACCAATCAGATATTATTTAACATTTAAAAGCTAAAATCTGATTGGTTGGGGCAAAATTAGCACCATTTTTAACGATAAGAACTTTTAATGAATAACCCTGCAACTCTGACAAAATAGCGATACTGCGCCTTTATAAATTTCCCCATGGTGTCGTGGCAATGAATTTTTTAAGATAAGCATGTCCCTTGAAAGGCAAATCATAAAAGGACAACTAAACATATTTATCCTGAAAAATAACCTTGAAAGAACTGATTAAAATTATATTGACTTGTGGTAAATGTGGTAAAAACAGTATGTTGGGATAACTAAAAGAGAATTAAAAGCGAACTATAGTGTGTATAAACTTTTTTCAGTTAAACAGCTAAAATGATAAGTATCTGAGGCAGGGAGGTAGGATTGTGACTTTCTACCTCCCAATATAATTTCAAAGAGGAGCGGCAGCACAAAGAAAACTGCTTCTGCCAGACTTCCTGAGTGATTCAGCGCTATCTTTAATACAGGATGGCCCAGGACACTAACCTGGCAGATGAAAACTGTACGTGCTGTAGCTCCTCAACAAAA
This sequence comes from Hymenochirus boettgeri, assembly GCA_019447015.1. Classification (NCBI taxonomy): domain Eukaryota; kingdom Metazoa; phylum Chordata; class Amphibia; order Anura; family Pipidae; genus Hymenochirus; species Hymenochirus boettgeri. Next base: position 389,552,485 of record CM033469.1, on the reverse strand, counting down.
CAATATTGTGAGGTGGGAATAATCAACCCAACCTCCCTGTCCCAGGTACTTTTCATTTTTAAAAAAGTACATTTTAAGTTTTAGTTGTTTAAAGTTGTCCTTTAAAAGAGAGGGCAAGGGAGAATCTGTATCCTATAGAGAATAGGGATAATAAAACTCCAATAACCAGACACTTCATAGAATGTAATGGAGGAGATACAAGATATTGTATGATCCAAGGTACTGTATAGGAAAAAGTTAAGAAAAAACTAAGAGGGGGTTAATATTCTAGACCAGCTAAATTAAAGAGAAGCAAAGGGTTAAACAAAAGATGGCATTTGAGTTAAACTGTTTTGATGCTTGTAGAGTTCCGCCGTACATATCATAGCCACTGCATATTACTTATAGACATAAAACAAAGAATAATCATGTATAAATGTAGATCTAATGGATAGATACACATATATGAACAAAAGGAATAGAAGATTTATAATAGCTACATTTCCTTTAAGAAACATGCAAAAATAATTGCGATAAAAATCTCTTTACTAAGATACTGAAAAGGAATAAGTAATTAACTTAGGGGTATACCTGGATGGGTCCAAAAATAAATAAAATACAATAAGGGAGGTTCAATAAAAGTTCTTATCGCTAATAATGGTGCTAATTTTGCCCCAACCAATCAGATATTAACTTCCAAATGTTAAATAAGATCTGATTGGTTGGGGTGAAATTAGCACCATTATTATATATTATATATAGCACATTTATTGAACTTCCCTGTATGTTTTTAAATGTATTACTTTGTACTTTTGAAATTTTAATGAGCAATAGTTGTATGGAAGCTACCACTGTCCAAGATACCTTTTAAAATGGTGAGTTGGGTTTCTGTACCTTAGTCTATGATTAAGGGTTCGTCCCGAAACACATCAGACGATTGAGCACTGACGCTGATTCTATTGTCTCTGCTCACCATGGTTTTAAAGATGGAATAATAAAGATGTATATTTTAATGAATATCCAGACTGGGACTCATTTACAGTGGCTGTGCGACCCATACAGTTAAACGGATAGTGAATACTTCCTGAATAAACACATACTAGTGTGACTTAGCAATAGGGATGGCTGGTTCGTGGATCTGAACCCGTATCTGCGGCTGATTTCGGGGAAATCTGCAGGAACCCTTAAGCCCCAAAGGACACTAGTCAGTGCCACAAGGGCCTTTTCAAGGACCCCGGTTCAAGCTGTGAGACCCCTTAAGCCCCAGAGGTCCCTTGTAAGGGCCACAATGGTACTTCTAAGGACCCGGGAGGAGTCGCTGGACCCTCGAACGTCTGGACACGGGACTTTCTGCTGTTCAGGAATCTGCAAACAGCCAAATCGCAAATCTTCAAATGTTCTCAAATGATTCTCAAATCGTCCTTTCAAGGATTACCAAAAACGGACAACGGAAACCGGAAGTAGCGCGCGTGCTTTAAGATTTGAATCTCCTTAATAACCGATTATATTCAGTTTAGAAGGATGTGCTGTAAACATTGGCTTCAGGCAGGTAATTTATTGTAAGGGATTGTCAGTATCTGTTATATAACGCAATGGTTACTAATTAAGGAAAGGGCTTCATTCCCCTGTCCTATCCTCCCCCTTTCTCTATGACCTTGTTAACATGTAGAAATGGAGTAATTGTTTATCTTTTATTATTTTCTCATATCTAAACAACACATTAAGGGGGTTTAGCTAATTACATACAGAGTTTCCCCCTTTCTGCATATTTCATTTAATTATATGTGAGGCGTCCGTATGGCTGGGGAATTCTCTCCTTGCACCATATATGAACCAGCTTGCCTTGTTCTGGTGTTCAGACTGCTCTGCAGAGCTAATCCATCTGTGTCTCATCTCATCAGACATCATTGCTATGTTAGGATTTATGTTTTAAATCTTGAGCCTCATAAAGACGTACGTGTCAGCCATATTGTCCGACAAGAGTTTAATGACCAACCTCTTTGTCCGACAATCGTATGTGTGTGGTGGTTCCCGACTGCATAGTTTATAACCTGTTCTGTTTGGGATCAATGAACGGCACTGACGGGGTCATCACACACATGCGATTTTTTTTGGTCGGACGAAGGACTTTCATTGGATGCTCCTGGATGGCATTTATCTTGTCTGTAGAAAAAGGAATTATCAAGGAGATCGATAAAAGTTCTTATCGTTTAAAATTGTGCAAATTTTGCACCAACCAATCAGAAATGATGTAACATTTGAAAGCTAACATCTGATTGGTTGGGGCAAAATTAGCACCATTTTAAAACGATAAGAACTTTTATTGAATAACCTCAAATGTTTCTTGTTCAAAACCAAGAAATTTGAGAAAACTCAAAATCTCAATGGAAACCTTGTTCCATCTGACATGACTTTTTTTTAGAAGTCAAGCATGCTCAGTAATCACTATGAGCCAGCATTGGGAGAGGGAATTTCCCACCATACAGTTCACACTCACCAACTCTCACCATTCCAGTTACAGCATATCAGTAAGCATACTTAACTTACCGGACATTCCAGCTCCTCCAAGATGGCGGCGCCCAGAGCGCCAATGTCTTTGCGCAATGTGCATGACGTTACAGAAGTCCGCCAGCGGCGCGAAGATCCTTTGCCCTGATGCCCAAAAATAGCATTGATTTTCCCTAGTTGCTGTGCTGGGTTTGTTGTTCCTGCTTTATTCCAGTTCCTGAGTCTTGCCAAGTTTCCCTTCTTTGTGTCCTGTTCCTGGTGATCCTGCCTCTTCCTGCCTTTGGACTGTTTGTTTCAGGATCCTGTTTATTTGTTTCTGTTTTGCTGTACTTTGCACTTGGATTCCCCGCCATTGACTGTGCCTGTTCCTGCCTTGACACCTGCTTCTTTATTGGACATCCTTCCTCGTTGGTCCCGACTTCTTCCTGTCGTCAGAACAGGTAAAACCTAACACAGCAAAACTGCACACATGAGGACAGTTTATGATAATAAGGCACTTGATTGACAGATGAAATGTAAGATGTTTCAGATTGAATGTCTACAGAAATAGGGGACAGATCAACAAAAAAAATAGTACAGTGATAGTTGGGATGAATTCTAGTTTCCAGTACTGGACAATTTAATAAAACAATATTTTAGTATAGATGCCCTTTAAGTTTTATGCTACTGTGTAGACATTGGTATTTTAACGGCTATGTAAACATCATCATTATTATAGTTTTTTTATTTTCCCAGGCTCCACAAGACGTTTCTCGACATCTCAGTGGGGTTTTCTGCTCCTTGTGCTTCTGTCTATTTCGTTTTTATATTATTTTGACAGCCTGTAAAATCCCAGCATTCCATTTAAAGAGTAATGAAAAGGTGCCATACGCCATCATTCCCTGATAGAATCATGTCTCTGCGCCCAGCTAGAAACGCTGACAGTGACTGATTGGTTTAGCCAAGAACAGGAAATCAGGAAATAGTGATGTTTGTGCTTATGACATTTAATAATTTTCTTCTTTGCATGTTGCAGTCAAGTAAGTCACAGGTTTCAATTGCCCAGAAAAAAGAAGCAACCCATATACACACACTTTGATTTAAAGGAGAACTAAAGTCTCCAGATAACTTTGTCCCAATAGATAGAACACATTCACAAAAACTTGTGTCTCACCTCTCCCTTTGCTGTGGCTGCTGGGTGATTTATGAAATGAACCTGTAGGTACTAGCAGTCAGCTCCCATCATCCACCATAGCTGGGTAAACCCAGCTAAGTATACACAGTACTCTTCTCTCTGATTTGTAGTGCTCAAGAGATCAAAACAAGGAAGCTGGCAGCCAATCACATAACAGCACAGAGATAATCCCTCTCCCTGACACAGAACAGGGATTTCATTTTTTTTTTGAGGAAAAATTTAAAGTCTGGGGAATTGAACCTGCAACCTCATGCAGACAAGTTTTTACCCTATTGTTTGTTTCTAAAACATGCACTCTACCAGTAGTGCCACCACTGCAAAGAGCATAGGTACATTTAGAATCTGTATCTTTTGCAATGAACGGAATATTAATAAGTGTCTCTTTGATGACCACATGGGCTGTAGGTTGTACTGGCAACAACACAAAAGCCTTCTTAGTTATAGAGTCTATTACTTACATGTACTAAATGCAACTTACTAGAGAAGAATCTTACAATTTATAGGCGTTCTGGGGAGAAAAGCTTTCAGATTAGAATAAAAAGGAAAGCTTATTTCTCCTTTAAAGAAACAAAAAGTAACAAAGCACTATGGAAACTGTTATACACATGAATTAAATAAGAAGTGACTTTGCCTTTACAGGATTTCATTAATCAGCATTAATCATTCAGGGTATTGGTGGTGATCTGACGGACTGTGTGATTTCTTTTTAAATCTATTTTTTACTTAAAGGCTAAAAATAACAGAAAGGCAGAGTTTGTGTGAAATAAAACTTGATTCAAACATTTTACCTAAATCCACTGATGTAGGATCAGAACAAAAAAAAGTTGTACTCCATAGAACATGTGAAATCCACGCTGCTTTACATCAAAGCCAATCACTACATTAGAATGTATGTAAGGGACAATGATTCCATATTACTGAAATACCAAACTAGGACTTCCTGGATATTGTGAAAACATTACCCACTGGGTACTAACTATATTTCATCATAGAATGGTATTACATCATATTAAGTACAGCACAGGTAATATTCATTATTACATTGCTTAAATCAGAAGCTAAAGGAATGATGATTAATTAATGCATTTTAGCCGGTAGGGTTATTGATTTTAGTTAATGAGGTGAAAGTTCCTGGCACTAAACATATTACTGAGTTCCCATTTACTGACAGCTTATGGTGACTCACTAATCTCTGTGATGGCTATAGAGTCTGGTAGACAAAGTAAAAGTCTGAGTTAATGAGTTGGAACTATTCACTTTTGTTTGAAGTTTAACTTGCAGGTCAAGTATAAGTTTCACACAAACTTACCACATTGGTCAGAATGTCTGAATCCTTATTTATCTGTAGTCAAGTACAGGCTTGTTTACTTACTTACATTCTATTACAGTTATCACCATTTACAAGCGACATTAAGTGCATGTGTATATATACAGCAGCCCAGGCACTAAAAGGATGAATGAAATAAAGGGTAATTTGCCTTTACTATTCATCTGCAGAAACAATCAGATGTTAGGCTGGGTACACACGGCCGGACTATTTATCCTGGGACAAATGTCCATCGATCGCGGCTAATTTGTGCGCGGCTGAATTTGCGAACGATTGATCGTGCGGTCCCATAGGGAACCGCACAATTGATCGGAATTATCCGACGCGTCCTTTTTGGACAAATGAATGATCGATTTCGGTAGCGTCCTGCCGCCCCACACCAGCCGATATTTTTGGCTGACTGACCGAAAGTGCTGTGAATCGGTCGGTCGGATGAAAATACCTAGCCATAGTTTTTATCAGACCTGCTGCAGTTAGGTCACATCTCATTGGTTGTTTAAAGGGTATCTCCACTGGGAAAAAAAAATTGACATTTAGTTTTATTGAAGAACGGGAGGTAAAGGAGCTGTGTCTTACCTCCCGTCCTTCAATAAAACCTGCAGGAGCCAGGAGAGAAGGTAAGGAACTTACCCGATCACTCGATCCTCTGCCCCGTAGTCTGACAGGTCCCGCAGACTAAGCATTCTATGTGCATGCACGAGTACGCGTCAGAGGAGTGAGCAATCGGGTAAGTACCTTACCTTCTCTCCCGGCTCCTGCAGGTTTTATTGTAGAACGGGAGGTAAGACACAGCTCATTTACCTTCTGTTCTCCTTTTTTGTTTTTTATCAGTGGAAATACCCTTTAATAGCTCAAATCTCTTACATAAACCCCTCAATGTTCAGTAACAATTTGGAAAGTGTCTGATTTTTAAAGAAATGGAGCTTAGGGATAGGCAAAACCTTTCAGTTTATTTCACCGGTAGATTCTCTAAATCTACAGTGGAACTTTGCCATTTAATTTTATTCAAGTCAATATTAGCTGAAAGTTTGTGTTAAAAGTAAAAGTATCTCTAGGGGATTGTGTTTGTGAAGGTTCTCATTCATCCAGGTCATGGTATATCTGTTGTATTCAATTAGATCAACTGGACTTGAAATGTAGTTCTTGAAGACGTTTCGCTAGTCATCCGACTGGCTTTCCCAACTCAGATGCCAAAAGATGTAAAAAAGCAACCCTGATAAAAGGAACTATGTTACTTAATAATACAGAATATATGTTTGTCTCAAATTATATCCTTGTCCTTAATAATCAGAACTTGTGTTCTGTTTACAGGACAACTAAAAGGGAGCAGACGTTCTATGATGGAGGATCTTCTTGTCTACCTGGAGTGTGTCACATTCCAATGGCTGAACCATTTTGTTCAAAAACAAGGGAGGTGAGTGTGGAACAATCACTGTCTGGCTACTCTGAGCCACTGTATAATCACAACCTATGTGTTCCTTAACCAAATATAGCTTTATCCTTCGGACATGTGTATAAGATCTGAATATAAGATTCATTTTTAAAGGGCAACTATTCTAAAAAAGAAAATGACTTTTCCTTATCTTTATTTATAAACAAATGAGTAATTGACACCTAAACTTAATACACGTGCTGGTATGACGAATCTGGTAACGAGGCCCGATCGAACGTCCGTTTTGGCTGGCACACTCATACACATCGTAGTACGTCATGGGTTGGCACCCTCGATTGCATGTGTGTATGAAGCTTTAGTGTGTGTGTATGTGTGTATGTATACAGTATATCCTGTATATCAGGGCTGGAGAAATCCCAGTCGCCAGGTCGACATGGCAACTGAAAAATCTTTCCTGGCGACCGAAAAATGTATAGTTGCTTGTGTACCTCTCCCGTAGGCTTAGGGTGGCAGACAAAGAGGCACGGTATTAATCCAATGCGCACCTCCGTTGTTAACAATGCGAAGGGTCGTCGGGAACCTGCTGTGCAGTTTAAAGGACAACTCCACCCTCATAATAACATCTATGTGTATGCCTGCTATGCTTCTGGATGCCTCATGGGAACTGAGCAATTTAGAAACCTGTACTGAGCCTGTACTGAGCCTGTGCATGCTCAGAAGAGGCAGACAGGGGATTAACATTTAGTCATTGGCTGTGATGTCAACTGGCAATTCCATAACTGACAGTAACTAACTGGAAGAACCAGGAAACAGAAACAGGGAATCAGGACATTGTGTAGGATTTCAGGCTAGACTTATATATTTCATATTTCAAACTATTACCGTTTAGGGTTTTGGGGGGTGATTTACCTGTATGTAAGTTTTCATTTTGGGGCTGGACTTGCCCTTTAATTGAGCAAGGTGTGGGTTCACGTCTTTTCACTATGCTGCCGCGAGAAACTGTAACTGTCTCTGCATTCCTGTTCGTGCCTTTTGTGTTTGAGGCGAATTGGGGTGGAGTGTGCCGCTTACCAACTTAAGTGAACACTGACCGGGATCTCTTGTCACTCCAGCCTGGTGACATGCAGCCTGGAACCACTGGGTCTCCGCAGGGATACTTCACTGCGCCTAGTGATTTCCAAAGACTGGAGGGGCTTGTCACCTCCTAGGTCCGCAGACCAGAGCGGCACGATAGTGGCTCAGCCAGATGGAGGCCCCATGAGGTCGAGATCATGTAGCAATCTCCTCAAAGTTACAACTTCTTCAGCAAAGAGAGGGCGGTGATATGGAGGGGACTGTTTGTACCCGCACTGAGGAAGGTGGGTGAGTTTATGGGGGCTAAAACTGGTAGACGAGGGGATGAATGTTGGGATCCTAATGAGAACAGAATGGGGCAAAATGAATTCACATGAGGGGGATGAATGAAGTGATGAAATGACTGAGGATGCAGTAACTGTAGAATGTTAAGCTTCTATGTGATATGATAAGTAGTGTACTAGACCAATATTTCAAGCATGTCTGGTGTGATGGAGGGTGATGGGAAACCTTACTACTGTAAAAATTCATTAGTGAAGTAACTAACGGTATCTCCACTGGTAAAAAAAAATAAAATTGCCATTTATTTTATGAAGAACGGGAGGTAAATGAGCTGTGTCTTATCTCCCGTTCTTCAATAAAACCTGCAGGAGCTGGGAGAGAAGGTAAGGTACTCCCGATCGCTCTTGCACCTCCGCTGCGTCCTCTGACAGGTCCCAACGTACTCTGTATTCTATGCGCATAACGTACTAAGTCCGTCGGGACCTATCAGACTACTTCTGGCCATCATTTGTGTTTTTCTGCGTGTGCTTCTGGAAACTAATGTTCTCCCCCCCAGCTTCTGATTGGTGCCTAGCCAGCTGATGTGTTATATGACTGAGCAGGGTAATTTAACACATTGCAAATTGCTAGGTAGTTTGTGGACAGTCCCACGCAGATTACAAGCATTTTTAGTTTTGGTGAATAGCATATACCTTGTGTATAACTTATAGTCAATTGCTTAGTGGAATCCCGCCAGGTAAAAGTTCCATTTATTAAGTGCTCAACATACAAGCCATACACAACGTTTTGGGGGGTCCAACCCCCTTACCTGGCTTGTATGTTGAGCACTTAATAAATGGAACTTTTGTTATTATATTCTATCTGAGTGTGCTTCCCTACGAATTGAAACTGACTTGTGTATAACTTACCAATTCACTATTCACTGCTTCTGCTGTTATTGTTTAAGAACACCCAGTGTCAATGTAATTATGGTGCCAAGAGACACTAATAGGGCTATGTACCCAGGGCCACCTCCCTAATGAGGCAAGATGAAGCACATTACAGAGCAGCACCCTGTAGGGAGGCAGCAGTTTTGATGGCAGGAAAAAAAAAATCTGAGATCATATGCCGTTTTCAGGGGGTACTGTCCCTTTAAATAGCAGGGGAAGCCATGACTTACATTGTACAACAGAATGCAGCTAGGATCCTGCAGATCAAAAATCAATGTTGGGCATCTAATACCAGTCATTGTCGTCATTTAATACCAGTAATTGTGGGCATCATTTACCAGTCATGTGTATAAAGGCCCTCCTACATCTGGACAAGCCACACTCCACTTTCAGACAAAGCATCAATTATAAAACCACACCCCTTCTGGTGACATGGCGAGGGGGGCAGCATTTGGATATTTTTTTTCAGGTGCCAAAAAGTCTGGAGATGACATGTGCTTCTCTCTGTCCAATGAGCTCCTTCTAATGCAGCCTTCTGTAATGGGTGGGGTTTAAGTTGATTGAGTGGAGCTAGAGGTGGGGCTGGGTGGATTTATGGTTGGGGCGGGTCAACTGTCAATTATAGGACATTGGGATATAAGTTGCTGGCTCCTAACTTTTTTAAGTTGGTTCCCAAATATTTGGATGATATGTATATCCTTTATTTTATACAGTATAAATATATTTTTATCTTCATCGGAGATTGCATTGAGCTTTCAGGAGCTACCAATGTGGTGGGGGATATATGATATTACGAATAGGAAAGGTGAATATGTATGTGTGTACTATCTCACTATTAACATTTAAATGACCATCAATAAATATATACAAAGTATAGCACTGACTGATATTTTCCCAATCGTAATTACGATCGATATTACAATCTAATGTCACATAATAAGATCGGGAAAATGTTAACGTTTTCGGCCAATCAATGGAAATGTTGTATTGTATGTCAAGTTGTACATAAAATCGGCCTGTTAGGCTGGGTACCAACCATACAATAAGACCGACCAATGTGGGCAGCCGCGACCAGTCCTGGTCACCCGTTCGTGGTGTGGGCGCATGGGAATTGGGTATGTTGGCACTTGCGCTGAACTACTGGCCACAGCTACTTTTGCTGTGACCGACGGTGATTTGTCCTGGCCACCTGCTCGCTAGTGGTGAACAGTCGGTCAGGATAAATATCAGCCCGTGTATACCCAGTCTTACTCTGAGGTGTGTGTGTTGCTACATGCCTTCAATACAGTGTTTGTTTTGCTCAGGCTTAGTATCCCTCCTCCCTCTTCTAACCACCTGATTGACAGCTCAAATGTGAAATGCTTCAGATCGGATATCGAAAGAAATAGGGGACAGATTAACAAAAAAACAGTACAGTGATTCTTGGGAAGAATGATAGTTTTCAGTAATGGGCAATTTAAAATAAAGCTTTTTTTTTCTAGTATAGGTGCCCTTTAAAGGGAATGCCCACCCCTCTGTGCAAATATCTGTATCTTGTACAAAACCCCCCAAACCCTGCACATTGTTTTATTTAAAAACATTTAATTCTGCTCCCAGCAAGAGATTTAATACTTACAAGCTCCTCCTCGATCCACCGCCGCGGCTCTGCTCTTCCGGGTCGGCCTGACAGTGACATCACGGTCAATCACTGACTGCCAGTCCCAAAGCAGTCTCCACTGCGGCTACTCGGAAACAGAAAAAGAACCCAGCAGTCGCAGTGCAGAGACAGGAAGCCGTGGCGGATCACGGAAATTGTAAGTGTAAAATCTCTTGCTGGGAGTAGAATTACAGATTTTAAATAAAGGGGTGGACAGTCCCTTTAAGGAATATAATTTAATAACAATGTAAATGTTTCCTATGTTTATTTATATTTTCTTTGTGTATAATATACAGGTGTTTGATGTTGCAATTCTCGCCTAATATAGTTCAAGGATTATTAGTTGCAACAGATACAAACCATGATCTTCTGTATCTGCATACAGTAGTATAGTGTTAGACTATCAACAACTTAGTGGCCTATATTGTTTGTCTATACCAGTGGCTCTTGCCCTTAATTGGTAATCACAGACCACACCAATGGCAGTTTGAAAAACCAGGGGGACAACTAGAGATCATCTAGTCATACACCTTCAGGTCTATGCACATAGTAGCATAATGTATAACAATTACATAGTAACATAGTATTGGAGGTTGTATAAAGACATACGTCGCCAAAAAATATTTCCAGCCCATCCCCCGACATGTTAGTAATGATTCAGTTACCTGGTAATTACCACCCCAAAAAACAAAATTGCAGCCACCGCAGACATTGTTAGTAGGTATAGGACACTGCAACAACTGTACCAGAACAGATATATTTGCCAGCCACCCAAACATGTTAGTAATGATCAGTTACACTGTGAAACTTACCACCCCACAAAAAGAAATTGCCAGCCACCGCAGACATGTAGTAATTATCAGTTACACTGTACAACTTACCACCCCCAAAAATATTGCCAGCCCCCAGAATGTTAGTAATGATAACGTACTACTGTCAACTTACACCCCCCCCAAATATTTACCACGCCCGCAGACAGTTGTAAGATCAGTTACACTGTAAACTGTACACCCCCAAAAATATTGCCAGCCACCCCAGACATGTGTAATGATTCAGGTTACACTGTACAACTTACACCCCCAAAAAAATTGCCACGCCACCAACATGTTAGTAGTTTTATTACTAAAATTTCATACTGTAGGTTAATAATGCTTTATAACTTAAAAACAATTAGCTCCTGAGACACGTTAGTAGATACAATGTTGTTCCCTCCCCAAAGAGCTTACAATCGAAGTAATAGTCTACCTTTTTGTGACTTTCTGACTGCAATCGTAGATTTATGGTCTTAAAAGACATTCAAGGAGGTTCTCCATTCATCTGCGTGTGCGTGTGTTATCTGTTATATTCAATTAGATCACGGGACTTGAAGTTTAGTTCTTGAAACGTTTCGCTAGTCATCCGACTGGATCTCTCAATTCAGAATGCTTGTACAAGAATCTGTGGCAATTATGTACCCTGGAAAATCCAATTAGATATACAAGCCAGGTGTAGGGCGTGATTGGATAGTGCTAAGAGTGTGTTATAGGAACACCCAGAGTAAGGTGTCAAAAACAGCATTGTACAGGCAGACAGTTGTGCGTCGAACCTCCCCACCTCTATTTAGGCTGGTTTTATATTTTCACATAAATGGCCTACCACTATACTAACAGTAAAGGGGAAAAGCAAGACAGGAGAAAGAACATGTCATCCCATATGTAGCAGGGTTCGGAGAATTGAAAAAATAATTTTCAAAAAACACCGTTCCCTGTCTGCTTTAACCGAACAACACACTGAGGCAGGCGCATTGTTCATCCTAAGACCCAATACCGAACACAAGAAAAGTGAACCATTCAGTTGACGCAGTGCGTGGCATAGAATGCTCTGATTTGTATGAGGGGGAGACCAAACAGCCACTAGCCACCGTATGGCCCAGGCACAGAAGAGCCATTCCTCGGAGTCAGGACTCAGCCGTGTGACCTGCATCTTAAGGATAAGGACACACCATTGAAGATTGTAATGTTTAAATATTGGCAAGGAACGGACTGGTTCAAGAGAGGTGTCAAGAGGCCATTGTGAAAATAAAGGAAACCGAGCCTAATAAAGGTGGGTGGGGTTCGACACCAACGTCTGCCATGTACAATGCTGTTTTGACCTACCCGTTGGGCGTTCCTTACCCGTCTTAGTGCCACTATGCAATCACGCCCTTAAACACCTGGCTGTGAGTGTGTGCTATTGGGATGTTCCAGGTACATAATTGCAATACATTCTTGTACAGGATCATTCTGAATTGAGAAAGCCAGTCGGATACTAGCAAAACGTCTTCAAGAACTAAACTTCAAGTCCGTTGATCTAATTGAATACAACAGATATTCAAGGAGATTCAAAAAAAGTTTTTATCGTTAAAATGGGTCAAATTTTGCCCCAACCAATCAGATATTATTTAACATTTAAAAGCTATATAATTGGTTGGGGCAAAATTAGCACCATTTTAAACGATAAGAACTTAATAATAACCCTGCAACTCTGACAAAATAGGATACTGCGCCTTTATGAATTCCTCCCCATGGTGTCTGGCAATGAATTTTTTAAGATGCATGTCCCTTGAAAGGCCATTCAAAAAGGACAACTAAACATATTATCCTGAAAAATAACCTTGAAAAAGAACTGATTAAATTATATTGACTTGTGGTAAATGTTGTAAAAACAGTATGTTGGGATAACTAAAAGAGAATTAAAAGAACTATAGTGTGTATAAACTTTTTTCAGTTAACAGCTAAAATGATAAGTATCTGAGGCAGGGAGGTAGTATGTGACTTTCTACCTCCAATATAATTTCAAAGAGGAGCGGCAGCACAAAGAAACTGCTTCTCTTGCCAGACTTCCTGAGTGATTCAGCGCTATCTTTAATACAGGATGGCCCAGGACACTAACCTGGCAGATGAAAACTGTACGTGCTGTAGCTCCTCAACAAACAATATTGTGAGGTGGGAATAATCAACCACCTCCCTGTCCCAGGTACTTTTCATTTTTAAAAAGTACATTTTAAGTTTTAGGTTGTTAAAGTTGTCCTTTAAAAGAAGGGCAAGGGAGAATCTGTATCCTATAGAGAATAGGGATAATAAAAACTCCATAACCGACACTTCATAGATAGTAATGAGGAGATACAAGATATTGTATGATCCAAGGTACTGTTATGAAAAAGTTAAGAAAAACTAGAGGGGGGTTTAATATTCTAGACCAGCTAAATTAAGAGAAGCAAAGGGTTTAAACAGAAGATGGCATTTGAGTTTAAATGTTTTTGATGCTTGTAGAGTTCCGCCGTACATATCATAGCCACTGCATATTACTTATAGACATAAAACAAAGAATAATCATTTATAAATGTAGATCTAATGGATAGATACCCATATATGAACAAAAGGAATAGAAGATTTATAATAGCTACATTTCCTTTAAGAAACAATGCAAAAATAATTGCGATAAAAATCTCTTACTAAGATACTGAAAAGGAATAAGTAATTAACTTAGGGTATACCTGGATGGGTCCAAAAATAAATAAAATACAATAAGGGAGGTTCAATAAAAGTTCTTATCGTAATAATGGTGCTAATTTTGCCCCAACCAATCAGATATTACTTCAAATGTAAATAAGATCTGATTGGTTGGGGTAAATTAGCACCATTATTATATATTATAATAGCACATTTATTGAACTTCCCTGTATGTTTTTAAATGTATTACTTTGAACTTTTGAAATTTTAATGAGCAATAGTTGTATGGAAGCTACCACTGTCCAAGATACCTTTTAAATGGTGAGTTGGGTTTCTGTACCTTAGTCTATGATTAAGGGTTCGTCCCGAAACACATCAGACGATTGAGCACTGACGCTGATTCTATTGTCTCTGCCATGGTTAAAAATAAATAAAGATGTATATTTTATATGAATATCCAGACTGGGACTCATTTACAGTGGCTGTGCGACCCATACAGTTAAACGGATATGAATACTTCCTGAATAAACACATACTAGTGTGACTTAGCAATAGGGATGGCTGGTTCGTGGATCTGAACCCGTATCTGCGGCTGATTTTCGGGGAAATCTGCAGGAACCCTGAAGCCCCAAAGGACACTAGTCAGTGCACAAGGGCCTTTTAAGGACCCCGGTTCAAGCTGTGAGACCCCTTAGCCCCAGAGGTCCCTTGTAAGGGCCACAATGGTACTTCTAAGGACCGCCGGGAGAGTCGCTGGACCCTCGAACGTCTGGACACGGGACTTTCTGTCTGTTCAGGAATCTGCAACAGCCAATCGCAAATCTTCAAATGTTCTCAATGATTCTCAATCGTCCTTTCAAGGATTACCAAAACGGACAACGAAAGCCGGAAGTAGCGCGCATGGTGCTTTAAGATTTGAACTCCTTAATACCGATTATATTCAGTTTAGAAGGATGTGCTGTAAACTTGGCTTCAGGCAGAATTTATTGTAGGGATTGTCAGTAGCTGTTATAACGCAATGGTTACTATTAAGAGGAACGGGCTTCATTCCCTGTCCTACCTATCCTCCCCCTTCTCTATGACCTTGTTTAACATGTCAGAAAGATATTTGTTTATCTTTTATTATTTTCCTCATATCTCAAACACCATTAAGGGGTTGAGTGGGTGGGGTGAGGAGGGGGGAGGAGAGGGGGGGTAGAGTGGGGGTTTAGGTTGGCTGGGAGAGGTGGGTTAAAAAGGGGGGGTAGGCGGGAGGGGTAGGAAATAAGGGGGGCTAATACATCAGAGTTTCCCCCTTCGCATATTCATTTAATTATATGTGAGGCGTCCGTATGGCTGGGGAATTCTCTCCTTGCACCTATATGAACCAGCTTGCCTTGTTCTGGTGTTCAGACTGCTCTGCAGAGCTAATCCATCTGTGTCTCATCTCATCAGACATCATTGCTATGTTAGGATTTATGTTTTAAATCTTGAGCCTCATAAAGACGTACGGTCAGCCATATTGTCCGACAAAGTTTTGACCACCTCTGTGTCGACAATCGTATGTGTTGTGTGGTTCCCGACTGCATAGTTTATAACCTGTTCTGTTTGGGATCAATGAACGGCACTGACGGGGTTCTCACACAGCGATTTTTTTTTTGGTCGGACGAAGGACTTTCATTGGATGCTCCTGGATGGCATTTATCTTGTCTGTAAAAAGGAATTATCAAGGAGATCGATAAGTTCTTATCGTTTAAAATTGTGCAAATTTTGCACCAACCAATCAAAATGATGTAACATTTGAAAGCTAACATCTGATTGGTTGGGGCAAAATTAGCACCATTTTAAAACGATAAGAACTTTTATTGAATACCTCAAATGTTTCTTGTTCAAACCAAGAAATTTGAGAAAACTCAAAATCTCAATGGAAACTTGTTCCATCTGACATGACTTTTTTTTAGAAGTCAAGCATGCTCAGTAATCACTATGACCAGCATTGGGAGAGGGAATTTCCCACCATACAGTTCACACTCACCAACTCTCACCATTCCAGTTACAAGCATATCAGTAAGCATACTTACTTACCGGACATTCCAGCTCCTCCAAGTGCGGCGCCCAGAGCGCCAATGTCTTTGCGCAATGTGCATGACGTTACAGAAGTCCGCCAGCGGCGCGAAGATCCTTTGCCCTGATGCCAAAAATAGCATTGATTTTCCCTAGTTGCTGTGCTGGGTTTGTTGTTCCTGCCTTTTATTCAGTTCCTGAGTCTTGCAAGTTTCCCTTTCTTTGTGTCCTGTTCTGGTGATCCTGCCTCTTCCTGCCTTTGGACGTTTTGTTTCAGGATCCTGTTTATTGTTTCTGTTTTGCTGTACTTTGCACTTGGATTCCCCGCAATTGACTGTGCCTGTTCCTGCCTTGACACCTGCTTCTTTATTGGACATCCTTCCTCGTTGGTCCCGACTTCTTCCTGTCGTCAGAACAGGTAAAACCTACACAGCAAAACTGCACACATGAGGACAGTTTATGATAATAAGGCACTTGATTGACAGATGAAATGTAAGATGTTCAGATTGAATGTCTACAGAAATAGGGGACAGAATCAAACAAAAAAATAGTACAGTGATGTTGGGATGAATTCTAGTTTCCAGTACTGGACAATTTAATAAAACAATATTTTAGTATAGATGCCCTTTAAGTTTTATGCTACTGTGTAGACATTGTATTTTAACGGCTATGTAAACATCATCATTATTATAGTTTTTTTATTTTCCCAGCTCCACAAGACGTTTCTCGACATCTCAGTGGGGTTTTTCTGCTCCTTGTGCTTCTGTCTATTTCGTTTTTATATTATTTTGACAGCCTGTAAAATCCCAGCATTCCATTTAAAGAGTAATGAAAAGGTGCCATACGCCTCATTCCCTGATAGAATCATGTCTCTGCGCCCAGCTAGAAACGCTGACAGTGACTGATTGGTTTAGCCAAGAACAGGAAATCAGGAATAGTGATGTTTTTGCTTATGACATTTAATAATTTTCTTCTTTGCATGTTGCAGTCAAGTAAGTCACAGGTTTCAATTGCCCAGAAAAAGAAGCAACCCATATACACACCTTTGATTTAAAGGAGAACTAAAGTCTCCAGAAACTTTGTCCCAATAGATAGAACACATTCACAAAAACTTGTGTCTCACCTCTCCCTTTGCTGTGGCTGCTGGGTGATTTATGAAATGAACCTGTAGGTACTAGCAGTCAGCTCCCATCATCCACCATAGCTGGGTAAACCCAGCTAAGTATAACAGTACTCTTCTCTCTGATTTGTAGTGCTCAAGATCAAAACAAGGAAGCTGGCAGCAATCACATAACAGCACAGAGATAATCCCTCTCCCTGACACAGAACAGGGATTTCATTTTTTTTTTGAGGAAAAATTTAAAGTCTGGGAATTGAACCTGCAACCTCATGCAGACAAGTTTTTACCCTATTGTTTGTTTCTAAAAACATGCACTCTACCAGTAGTGCCACCACTGCAAAGAGCATAGGTACATTTAGAATCTGTATCTTTTGCAATGAACGGAATATTAATAAGTGTCTCTTTGATGACCACATGGGCTGAGGTTGTACTGGCAACAACACAAAAGCCTTCTTAGTTATAGAGTCTATTACTTACATGTACTAAAGGCAACTTACTAGAGAAGAATCTTACAATTTATAGGCATTCTGGGGAGAAAAGCTTTCAATTAGAATAAAAAGGAAAGCTTATTTCT
This sequence comes from Hymenochirus boettgeri, assembly GCA_019447015.1. Lineage (NCBI taxonomy): Eukaryota > Metazoa > Chordata > Amphibia > Anura > Pipidae > Hymenochirus > Hymenochirus boettgeri. The sequence continues at coordinate 389,534,976 of CM033469.1, read as the reverse complement.
CCTTTAAAGAAACAAAACTGTATACAAAGCACTATGGAAACTGTTATACACATGAATTAAATAAGAAGTGACTTTGCCTTTACAGGATTTCATTAATCAGCATTATCATTAGGGTATTGGTGGTGATCTGACGGACTGTGTGATTCTTTTTAAATCTATTTTTACTTAAAGCTAAAATAACAGAAAGGCAGAGTTTGTGTGAAATAAAACTTGATTCAAACATTTTACCTAAATCCACTGATGTAGGATCAGAACAAAAAAAAGTTGTACTCCATAGAACATGTGAAATCCACGCTGCTTTACATCAAAGCCAATCACTACATTGAATGTATGTAAGGGACAATGATTCCATATTACTGAAATACCAAACTAGGACTTCCTGGATATTGTGAAAACATTACCCACTGGGTACTAACTATATTTCTCATAGAATGGTATTACATCATATTAATTACGCACAGGTAATATTCATTATTACTTGCTTAAATCGAAGCTAAAGGAATGATGATTATTAATGCATTTTAGCCGGTAGGGTTATGATTTTAGTTAATGAGGTGAAAGTTCCTGGCACAAACATATTACGAGTTCCCATTTACTGACAGCTTATGGTGACTCACTAATCTCTGTGATGGCTATAGAGTCTGGTAGACAAAGTAAAAAGTCTGAGTTAATGAGTTGGAACTATTCACTTTTGTTTGAAGTTTAACTGCAGGTCAAGTATAGTTTCACACAAACTTACCACATTGGTCAGAATGCTGAATCCTTATTTATCTGTAGTCAAGTACAGGCTTGTTTACTTACTTACATTCTATTACAGTTATCACCATTTACAAGCGACATTAAGTGCATGTGTATATATGACAGCAGCCCAGGCACTAAAAGGATGAATGAAATAAAGGGTAATTGCCTTACTATTCATCTGCAGAAACAATCAGATGTTAGGCTGGGTACACACGGCCGGACTATTTATCCTGGGACAAATGCCATCGATCGCGCGCTAATTTGTGCGCGGCTGAATTTGCGAACGATTATCGTTGCGGTCCCATAGGGAACCGCACAATTGATCGGAATTATCCGACGCGTCCTTTTGGACAAATGAATGATCGATTTCGGTAGCGTCCTGCCGCCCCACACCAGCCGATATTTTGGCTGACTGACCGAAAGTGCTGTGAATCGGTTCGGTCGGATGATGAAAATACCTGCCATAGTTTTTATCAGACCTGCTGCAGTTAGGTCACATCTCATTGGTTGTTTAAAGGGTATCTCCACTGGGAAAAAAAAATTGACATTTAGTTTTATTGAAGACGGGAGGTAAAGGAGCTGTGTCTTACCTCCCGTCCTTCAATAAAACTGCAGGAGCCAGGAGAGAAGGTAAGGAACTTACCGATCACTCAGTCCTCGCCCCGTAGTCTGACAGGTCCCGCAGACTAAGCATTCTATGTGCATGCACGAGTAGCGTCAGAGGAGTGAGCAATCGGGTAAGTACCTTACCTTTCTCCCGCTCCTGCAGGTTTTATTGTAGAACGGGAGGTAAGACACAGCTCATTTACCTTCTGTTTCTCCTTTTGTTTTTTATCAGTGGAAATACCCTTAATAGCTCAAATCTCTTACATAACCCCTCAATGTTCAGTAACAATTTGGAAAGTGTCTGATTTTTAAAGAAATGGAGCTTAGGGATAGGCAAAACCTTTCAGTTATTTCACCGGTAGATTCTCTAAATCTCATGGAACTTGCCATTTAATTTTATTCAAGTCAATATTAGCTGAAAGTTTGTGTTAAAAGTAAAAGTACTCTAGGGGATTGTGTTTTGTGAAGGTTCTCATTCATCCAGGTCATGGTATATCTGTTGTATTCAATAGATCAACTGGACTTGAAATGTAGTTCTTGAAGACGTTTCGCTAGTCATCCGACTGGCTTTTTCAGACTGGCGATTCATTCTGAATGAGAAGCCAGTCGGATGACTAGCGAAACGTCTTCAAAGAACTACATTTCAAGTCCAGTTGATCTAATTGAATACAACAGATATCTCTAGGGGAGATATCCTGCCTGATGCCACGCACGACTCTACTAAAGCCACAAATCTTGCCTCCACCCTCAATCTGCAAAATCTATAATGTAGGGCACCTCCCCCCAACCCATAAGGGTGTCTCCACTGGTACATTGTTTCTATTCAGTTTATTGAAGAAGAGAAGGAGCTGTGTCTTTTCTCCGTTCTTCAATAAAACCTGCGGAGCTGGGAGAGAAGGTAAGGTACTTACCCGATCACTCGCTCCTCCACTGCATCTTCTGACAATGGACTTTGTACGATAGGCGCATCGCACTTGTGCGTGTGCATAGCATATGAGTCCATCAGGACCTGTCAGAAGACACTGTGGAGCAGCGAGTGATCAGGTAAGTTCCAAATCTTCTCTCCCGGCTCCTGCAGGTTTAATTGAAGAACGGAGGTAAGACACAGCTCCTTAACCTTCTGTTCTTCAATTAAACTGAATAGCAAAAAATTAATTTACCAGTGGAGACACCCTTTAACAGCAGCTCTAAAACACCTTTTACAATACTTACCCTTCGTGGGTAAGATAGCAATTCCCTGTACACTACAGTACTCTAGCACCCCATGGTATTGTACGCCGCATAGTGTAAATGTATGTCTACGGCTCTAAATGTACATCAGTTTCCAATACTGTGTTACTGAATATGGCCCCATTGCAGTATCTACTACTGCAAGCTATTGGACGGCCGAACAGTTGTAAATGCACAAATGGGGTCGTACCGTTACGCTAACCCACAGTATAGGACGTTTCCAGGTTATTAAAAATGCCCCTAAATTCTATAATTGGCTGATAGATCAGAATGAGAGTTACAGTATCCAGTTCTAAGGGGGTTGATTTAATTTATGCCAAATACCCCTTATGTATATAATAATATATATTATGCTTCTCTGTATTATAAAAAAATAATAATAATTACCGACATTATTATATCATAGAATAGTAATAATTGTAACACATAATAATAATGATCATAATAATCACTATTTTTATTAATACTATTATCTTTATTATTATTTTCCTGTAATGATAATAATCATCTTCAACATTATTATTGTTATTATTACTAGTTAGTATTAGTACTATTATTTTTAGTAGTAGTAATATTGTTATATACATTAAACTGAAAGCTAGAGAAACCCAAGTATTAATCCAATTAAGCTACAAATAATGTAACTTTCAGTAGACGTCTGATATCTCCATCTGATTTCATTAGTTAATTGTGTCTAGAGACTGTTTCTTGCCATAACTTTCAGCAGAAGAAAAGATCATTTGTAACTAACAATCATTTTCTTAGAGAATATTTATATAAAACCTCAATTCCCCAGATAGTTATTCACAATGCTCTATGCATTGAGTCCAGGCTTTAAATGCAATTGAAATAATAGGCAAATGAAAGGTCAACAAATAAACATATTTTTTAGTCTGTCTATTGTCCAATCACAGGGTTCCCATTTATTATGGGTTTATGAAGAACACTGAGAAATTCATTACATAAGACCAAGCATAGACAGCAGTTATACACACAGAGTAAGAACTTTACTTCCCCCTAGTGGGCAGTATAAGGATCGTTCTTTTTTATTTTAGTATACATCATTTTAAAAGTAAAAGAAAAAACAGAAAAAACATTTAGCTGGATTTCTTAATCTATTATATAGTGTTAATTCATATGAAAGTTAAATATAATATAAAATATAAATAAATATAATAAAAGCACATGATTTTATAGTATTGAGCATTAACACTTTAAAAAATATTTAAAACAAATATTTTTTTATCATTATTATGATTTCATAATTATTAGGGAAATAGACAATATAATCTACAGTATGTATACACCTTCCCTGGATATCCTCGAGGAAGAGATAAGAAGATTGCAGGTGGCTCCCGACTCACTGGCAGGGAGATGTAATTAAAGTTCATTGTTAGAAATTGTGTTTATTTTGCCCAACCAATAAAATGGTAACTTTCAAATGGTAAAACACCCATCTAATTGGTTGGGGCAAAATTAGCACCATTCAGAACTTTTTATACATCTCCCTGTGAATTTGTCTTAAACAATAAATTTGATACACAAACTGATGTAATGTGCTCCTCTCACTTGTTTAGAAGTTGGATTCTACCAACTCAGGGTGATTGGAGGATTGCACCTACTGATTATTGGCAATTTGCTGCCTCGGTGTGCTAGGGTGAGTGCAGGCTCATTGGAGGCAACTTGTGTTGTGCCAGTCATTTGGGCCAACTTGTATGTACCAGTCTCTATTTGGGCGCACTCTGGCAAAATATATTACCACCCTCCATGTGGCATATATAGGTCGGTTTCCCCAGCCACTGTTAGGTCAGCCCTCAGTTCCCTCACAACTGTTAGGTCTGCCCCCAGTTTCCCAAGCAATGTTAGGTCAGCCTCCAGTTTCCCACGCCACTGTTAGGTCGGCCCCTCCAGTTTCCCAAGCCACTGTTAGGTCAGTCCTCCCGGTTCCCCAGCCACTGTTTGGTCAGCCCCTTCAGTTCTCCCCAGCACTGTTAGGTGAGCCCCTCCCAGTTCCCCAGCCACTGTTGGTGAGGCCCTCCAGTTTTCCCCAGCCAACTGTTAGGTAAGCCCCCGTTTCTCAGCACGTTAGGTGAGCCCTCAGTTCACCAGCCACTGTTAGTCATCCCCCCCCGTTTCACACGGCACTATTAGGTCACCCCTCCAGTTACAGCACTGTTAGGTCATCCCTCCAGTTCACAGGCAAACTGTTAGGGTCATCCGCTTCCAGTTCACCAGCCACGTTAGGTGATCCTCCAGTTCACCAGCCATGTTAGGTCATCCCTTCCAGTTTCACCCAGCCACTGTTAGGTCATCCCTCCAGTTCACCAGCACTGTTAGGTCATCCCTCCAGTTCACCAGCCCACGGTTAGGTCATCCCTCCAGTTCACCAGCCACGTTAGGTCAGCCCCAGTTCACCAGCCAACTTTAGGTCAAGCCCTCCCAGTTCACCAGCCACTGTTAGTCAGCCCTTCCAGTTCCAGGCACAGTTAGTCAGCCCCTCCAGTTCACCAGCCCCAACTGTTAGGTTCAGCCCTCCAGTTCACAGCCACTGTGGTCAGCCCTGCAGTTCAAGCCACGGTTAGGTCAAGCCCTCCAGTTCACCAGCCCACTGTTAGGTCAGCCTCCCAGGTTACTAGCTAGTGTTCGTTAGCCCAACTCCAGATGCCAAAGATGTAAAAAAGCAACCCTGATTAAAGGAATATGTTACTTAATAATACAGAATATATGTTTGTCTCAAAAATTATATCCTGTGTCCAATAATCAGAAACTTGGTGTTCTGTTTACAGGACAACTAAAAGGGAGCAGAAGTTCTATGATGGAGGATCTTCTTGTCTACCTGGAGTGTGTCACATTACAATGGCGTGAACCATTTTGTTCAAAAACAGGGAGGTGAGTGGGAAACAATCAACTGTCTGGCTACTCTGAGCCACCTGTATAATCAAACCTATGTGTTCCTTAACCAAAATTATAGCTTATCCTTGGACATGTGTATAAGATTGAATAAGATTCATTTTAAAGGGCAAAACTATTATAAAAAGAAAATGATTTTCCTTATCTTATTTATAAAACAAATGAGTAATTGACACTAAACTTAATAAACACGTGCTGGTATGACGAATCTGTGGCAACGAGGCCGATCGAAGTCCGTTTTGGCTGGCACACTAACACATCGTAGTAAGCGTCATGGGTTGGCCCCCTCGATGCATGGTGTATGAAGCTTAGTGTGGTGTGATTGTGGTATGTATACAGTATATCCTGTATATCAGGGGCTGGAAAATCCCAGTCGCAATGGTCGACATGGCAAACTGAAAAAATCTTTCCTGGCGACCGAAAAAATGTAAGGTTGCTTGTGTAACTCTCCCGTAGGCTTAGGGTGGCAGACAAAGAGCACGGTATTAATCCAATGCGACCCTCGTTGTTTAACAATGCGAAGGGTCGCGGGAAACCTGCTGTGCAGTTTAAAGGACAACTCACACCCTCATTAATAACATCTATGTGTATGCCTGCTATGCTTCTGGATGCCTCATGGGAACGAGCAATTTAGAAACCTGTACTGAGCCTGTACTGAGCCTGGGCATGTTCGAAGAGGCAGACAGGGGATTAACATTTAGTCATTGGCTGTGGATGTCAAACTGGGAATCCAAAACTGACAGTAACTAACTGGAAGAACCAGGAAACAGAAAAGAAACAGGGCGGAAACAGGACATTGTGGAGGATTTCAGGCTATAGACTTATATATTTCATATTCAAACTATTACCGTTTAGGGTTTTGGGGGGTGATTTACACTGTATGTAAGTTTTCATTTTGGGGGCTGGACTTGGCCCTTTATGAGCAAGGTGTGGGTCAAGTCTTTTCACTATGCTGCCGAGAGAATCTGTAACTGTCTCTGCATTCCTGTTCGTGCCTTTTGTTTGAGGCGAAATGGGGGTGGAGGTGCCGGCTTACCAACTTAAGTGAACACTGAACGGGACTCTTGTCACTCCAGCCTGGTGACATGCAGCCTGGAACCAAGAGGGTCTCCGCAGGGATACTTCACTGCGCCTAGTGATTCCAAAGACTGGAGGGGCTTGCACCCTCCTAGGTCCGCAGACCAGAGCGGCACGATAGTTGGCTCAGCCAGATGGAGGCCCATGAGGTCGAGATCATGTAGCAATCTCCTCAAAGTTACAAAATTCTTCAAGAAAGGGAGGGCGGTGGATATGGAGGGGACGTTTGTACCCGCAATGAGGAAGGTGGGTGAGTTTATGGGGGCTAAAACTGGTAGACGAGGGGATGAATGTTGGGATCCTAATGAGAACAGAATGGGGCAAAATGAATTCACATGAGTGGGAGGAATGAAGTGATGAAAGACTGAGGATGCAGTAATGTAGAATGTTAAGCTTCTATGTGATATGATAAGTAGTGTACTAGACCATATTTCAAGCATGTCTTGGTGTGATGGAGGGTGATGGGAAAAACCTTACTACTGTAAAAATTCATTAGTGAAGTAACTAACGGTATCCACTGGTAAAAAAAAATAAAAATTGCCATTTATTTTATGAAAACGGGAGGTAAATGAGCTGTGTCTTACTCCCGTTCTTCAATAAAACCTGCAGGAGTGGGAGAGAAGGTAAGTTACTTCCGATCGCTCTTGCACTCCGCTGCGTCCTCTGACAGGTCCAAACGTACTCTGGTTCTATGCGCATAACTACTAAGTCCGTCGGGACCTATCAGACTACTTCTGGCCATATTTGGTTTTCTGCGTGTGCTTCTGGAAACTAATGTTCTCCCCCCCAGCTTTGATTGGTGCCTAGCCAGCTGATGTGTTATATGACTGAGCAGGGTAATTAACACATTGCAAATTGCTAGGTAGTTTTGGGAGTCCCACGCAGATTACAAGCATTTTTAGTTTTGGTGAATAGCATATACCTTGTGTATAACTTATAGTCAATTGCTTAGTGGAAATCCCGCCAGGGTAAAAGTTTCCATTATTAAGTGCTAACATACAAGCCATACACAACGTTTTGGGGGGTCCAACCCCCTTACCTGGCTTGTATGTTGAGCACTTTAAAAATGGAACTTTTGGTATTATATTTCTATCTGAGTGTGCTTCCCTACGAATTGAAAAACTGACTTGTGTAAAACTTACCAATTCACTATTCACTGCTTCTGCTGTTATTGTTTAAGAACACCCAGTTGTCAATGTATTATGGTGCCAAGAGACCCTAATAGGCTATGTACCCAGGGCCACCTCCCTAATGAGGCAAGATGAAGCACATTACAGGCAGACCCTGTAGGGAGGCAGCAGTTTTGATGGCAGGAAAAAAAAAATCTGAGATCTCATAGCCGTTTTCAGGGGGGTACTGTCCTTTAAAAGCAGGGGAAGCCATGACTTACATTGTACAAACAGAATGCAGCTAGGATCCTGCAGCTCAAAAATCAATGTGGGCATCTAATACCAGTCATTGTCGTCATTTAATACAGTAATTGTGGGCATCATTACCAGTCATGTGTATAAGGCTCCTCTCTACACTCTGGGACAAGCCACACTCCACTTTCAGACAAAGCATTCAATTATAAAACCACCCTTCTGGTGACATGGCGAGGGGGGCAGCATTTGGAATTTTTTTTCAGGTGCCAAAAAAGTCTGGAGATGACATGTGCTTCTCTTGTCCAATGAGCTCCTTCTAATGCAGCCTCTGTACTGGGGGGGTTTAAGTTGATTGAGTGGAGCTAGAGGTGGGGCTGGGGGATTTATGGTGGGCGGGTTCAACTGTAATCTATAGGGACATTGGATATAAGTTGCTGGCTCCTAACTTTTTTAAGTTGGTCCCAAATATTGGATGATAGTATCTACCTTTATTATACAGTATAAATATATTTTTATCTTCTCGGAGATTGCTTGAGCTTTCAGGAGCTACCAATGTGGTGGGGGCTATATGATATTACGAAAGGAAAGGTGAATATGTATGTGTGTACTATCTCACTATTAAAATTAAATGACCATCAATAAATATATACAAAGTTAGCACTGATGATATTTTCCAATCGTAATTACGATCGATATTACAATCTAATGTCACATAATAAGATCGGGGAAAATGTTAACGTTTTCGGCCAATCAATGGAATGTTGTATGTATGTCAAGTTGTACATATAAAATCGGCCTGTTAGGCTGGGTACAACCATACAATAAGACCGACCAATGTGGGCAGCTTGCGACCAGTCCTGGTCACACGTTCGTTGGTGTGGCGCATGGGAATTGGGTATGTTGGCACTGCGCTGAACTACTGGCCACAGCTACTTTGCTGTGACCGATGGTGATTTGTCCTGGCCACCTGCTAGCAGTGTGGAACAGTCGGTCAGGATAAATATCAGCCGTGTATACCCAGTCTTACTCTGAGGTGTGTGTGTGCTACATGCCTTCAATACAGTGTTTGTTTTGTCAGGCTTAGTATCCCTCCCCCTCTTCTAACCACCTGATGACAGCTCAAATGTGAAATGCTTCAGATCGATATCGAAAGAAATAGGGGACAGATTAACAAAAAAACAGTACAGTGATTCTTGGAGGAGAATGATAGTTTTCAGTAATGGGCAATTTAAAATAAAGCTTTTTTTTTTCTAGTAGGTGCCCTTTAAAGGGATGCCCACCCCTCTGTGCAAATATCTGTATCTTGTACAAAACCCCCCAAACCCTGCACATTGTTTATTTAAAAACATTTAATTTGCTCCCAGCAAGAGATTTAATACTTACAAGCTCCTCTCGATCCACCGCCGCGGTCTGCTCTCGGGTCGGCGTGACAGTGAATCACGGTCAATCACTGACTGCCAGTCCCAAGCAGTCTCCACTGCGGGTACTCGGAAACAGAAAAAAGAACCCAGCAGTCGCAGTGCAGAGACAGAAGCCTGGCGGATCACGGAAATTGTAAGTGTAAAATCTCTTGCTGGGAGTAGAATTACAGATTTTAAATAAAGGGGGGGACAGTCCCTTTAGGAATATAATTTAAAACAATGTAAATGTTTCCTATGTTTATTTATATTTTCTTTTGTGTTAAATACAGGTGTTTGATGTTGCAATTCTCGCCTAATATAGTTCAAGGATTATTAGTTGCAACAGATACAAACCATGATCTTCTGGTATCTGCATTACAGTAGTATAGTGTTAGATATCAACAACTTAGTGGCCTATATTGTTTGTCTATACCAGTGGCTCTTGCCCTTAATTGGTAATCACAGACCACACCAATGGCAGTTTGAAAAACCAGGGGGACAACTAGAGATATCTAGTCATACACCTTCAGTTATGCACATAGTAGCTAATGTATAACATTACATAGAACAATAGTATTGGAGGTTGTATAAAGACTACGTCCATCTAGTCCAACCTTTATACCTTACCCATAATGTCTGTCTAACAGTTACATAGTAACATAGTATTGGAGGTTGTATAAAGACATACGTCCAACTAGTCCAACCTTTATACCCTACCCAAATGTCTGTATAACAGTTACATAGTAACAGTATTGGAGGTTGTATAAAGACATACGTCCATCTAGTCCAACCTTTATACCCTATCCATAATGTCTGTATAACAGTTATATAGTAACATAGTATTGGAGGTTGTATAAAGACACACATCCATCTAGTCCAACAAATATACCCTACCCATAATGTCTGTATAACAGTTACATAGTAACATATTATGGAGGTTGTATAAAGACATACGTCCATCTAGTTCAACCTTTATACCCTTCCATAATGTCTGTATAACAGTTACATAGTAACATAGTATTGGAGGTTGTATAAATACATACGTCTATCTAGTCCAACCTTTACACCCTACCCATAATGTCTGTATTACATAGTAACATAGTATTGGAGGTTGTATAAAGACATACGTCCATCTAGTCCAACCTTATCCATACCCATAATGTCTGTCTAACGTTACATAATAAAATAGTATTGGAGGTTGTATAAAGACATACGTCCATTATTCCAACTTTATACCCTACCCATAATGTCTGTCTAACAGTTACATAGTAAAATAGTATTGGAGGTGTATAAAGACATAGTCCATCTAGTCCAACCTTTACACCCTACCCATAAGTCTTCTAACAGTACATAGTAACATAGTATTGGAGGTTGTATAAAGACATGTCCATCTAGTCCAACCTTTATACTCTACCCATAATGCTGTATAACAGTTACATAGTAACATAGTATTGGAGGTTGAATAGAGAGAAACATCTATCTAGTCCAAACATTTTGAACCTACCTATAATTCCTACCCATTAAACCTACCTAGCAGTAGGAAAAACAACCAGAAATAAAATAGCGTAAAGGGAGAAAAAAACCCTCCCTGACTGGTAATGCCAGTCGAAAAGAATCCCTGGTTCAACAAGAATTATATGAATTAATAGGAATTGTTTTACTACTCTGAGTTACAATGGACAAGACAATGACATTTCTGTAATTAAGCTATGAATGTATACTTTGTTTGCTGCAGATTTTGATAGATGTTGCCAAAAAGCTCGGTATTAAATATCATTCCAAGGGAACGATGATCACTATAGAGGGACCACGCTTCAGTTCGAAGGCAGAAAGCCTCATGTTTCGCCTATGGGGCGCTGATGTCATCAATATGACAACTGTTCCTGAAGTTGTTCTTGCAAGGGAAGCTGGAATTTGCTATGCCAGTGTTGCCATGGCAACTGATTTCGACTGCTGGAAGGAGCACGAAGAAGCGGTAAGTAGAACATTCTATGCAGAGGATGAAATGTGGTTAAATACAGTCTAACTGTACATTTTAGCTGTATTGTTTTTAACAACATGATTGTTATTAAAATATTAGACATCATTAATATGTTTAATGATTAAATTAGCCATCAAAAATCAAAACAGGTTAAAGGACAGCTCCACCCTCATAAGAACATCTTTTAGAAAGAATGGCCTCTTTAAAATATGTTGATATATCATACTTTGTCCTATGAATCATTACTGTATGCCTGCTATGCTCTGGATGCCTCATGGAAACTGAGAATTTAGAAACCTGTGAGCTGTACTGCCTGGGCATGCTCAGAAGGGCAGAAGGGGATAACATTCAGTCATTGGCTGTGATGTAACTGTCCAATCCATAACTGCAGTTACTAACTGAAGAACCAGGAAGCAGAAACAGTAAACAGGACTTGTTAGGTTTTGTGTGTGTTTATGTGAACCGACAGTGCAGGATTTCAGGTTAGACTATATATTTCACAATTTCAAACTATTACCGTTTAGGGTTTTGGGGGGTGATTTACCTGTATGTAAGTTTTCATTTTGGGGCTGGACTTGCCCCCCAGAGAGACTCCCTGCTGTCTCCAGTTCAAGCTGTACAAGCTCCCATATGAGCAGAGGGGGCGGTGGCTCAGGGAGCAGCAGTCATTCATTGGCCATGTCCTCTGCTGCATTGGCCGTGAGCTCAGCTGTCACATGACCTTGAGGGCAAGGTGAAAGGGAGCAGTCGTCCGGTTAGTCTTCACCCCTCAGTTGTAATTTGGGGGGTTGGGGGCCTGATTTACCTAACGATAAAATTTTTTCACTTTTAACCATGAACTGCTGATTAAAATGATATATTATTTGCTTCGGAAAGTGATTTCTAATAAGATAATCCTTCACCACAGTAAACTTTTACTTTAACCCATTCTCCTCCTTAGCATAGGGAGATACTAGTGTAGAATCTCCCTGGATGAAACACATTGACCATCTCTGTGCCACTGCGAGTATTGGGGTATACCAAGTAGTCCTTGGGATAGCAGTTGCTAGCAGCCAAGGAATGTATAATTTTATCAGCAGCCTATGTAGTTGAGGAATGCTGGGAGTTGTAGTTTCCAAACATATGGAGGCACAGCGTTTGAGAATCCCTGGATTTGAAGCCTGGTAAAATATCTTTTAGGCCATATGCTTGTGAAGGTTCTCATTACTCCAGGTCATGGTATATTGTTTATTCAATTAGATCAACGGACTTGAAGTTTAGTTCTTGAAGACGTTTCGCTAGTCATCAAGCCAGCGGCTTCAAGAACTAACCTCCAAGTCCAGTTGATCTAATTGAATACAACAGTATTTTAGGCCATAGTTCTTCTTTAAATTACTGTCTATTGTCCTTTTAATATTTTTGTTAGTTGTGCTTGGTTGTATTTGGGGAAGGGAGACTAAAGTAGCTGTTTACCTGCAGGTGTCAGTTGACAGAGTATTAAAGACCTTAAAAGAAAATGCTAACAAGGCAACCAGCATTCGTTGACAGCGATACCTCAAATAGCCACTGTGGACGGACTGACACTCTGCAGAGCATGAAGGTATTTATTCATTTCACCCTGCTCATCTCTCAACTTGTCTACAGTTGCACATGTTATAATACATGTCCAAAGGAGTATTGCTGGCCAAAGCTGGAATATTTTTAGGACATCTGAACTCCCAGTTAGATAATTACCCTCACCCTAGATTCAAATATGCCAAAAAGCTGTCATCAGTCAAGCTCGTTATATAAGGGCAATTAACACTTTATTAATGCATTGCATTCTAAATGTCAAAGTGATAGCAGCAGTTTTCTACCAACATTTTGTGCTGTTAATTTCTTAAAGAAACACTATACTTGAGCAGTAATTGACATCTATCATGCAGAGAATTAAAGATCAAAGTGTTATCAAAGTGCATATAAGTACATCAAGGTTTCCTTACAAGATTATGGGGGGTAGCACAGAAAATAACCTTTGTTCGTCCTAAAGCTTTAGAGGCTTTACGACTGTTTCTACTTTGTTCTGAACGCTCGTGAACAGTCGGCCAGAACGAAGCGCTGTCGGTACAGCAAACGATACAATACACTGAAATGTCGACCTATCGGCCTGAACTATTGGATGGTGTGCAGCTAGCCTAAGACATTCCATTCCTATTTTTCTAAAAGCCCTAGAAAAATGTAAAACAAATCATTTATATAAAAAAAAATAGTGGCCTTTTATTTTTAATTCAAGAATTGTATTTGTTAAACCTATAACACATTTCTTATTAGGAGAGCAGAACGTCTTGCTGTGTATGTCTTATGTTGTGCAAATATTTGAATTTTCTAGGCTCTCCAAAAATAAAAAAAAGAATTTAAAGGAGAGAACAGAAATCTTGTGGTTACACGCCCCTTTCCTAGCTCATCGAGCTCATAAATGCTCTGTCTGATTAAACAGGAAGAGAGAGAGGAATTTGTATTCCCTGTGCTAAAAGGAAGAGGGGGGAGTTAGACCAAAAGTAATTGAAAGTATTACTGTAATGAGTAAGATTTTACCTATATACAGTATCTTTAGTTAGGAATTAAAAGGGATCCATCATTTTAATGTTCAGGTCTCTAAGCAAGGAAATGGTTTTCAGGGTGGAGATTTCTAAAATGATTTCCCAGCAATACAGCTATCTTAGATGCAATAAGAACTGTACTTAAGGGCTAGGCACACTTTGCACTTGCGATGCGATTTGTATAATGGAAATCGTGGGAATTTTTGCGTTTCCGCGGATTGCATACGTTTTGGTAACGCATGCGCTCACCATTTTTAGTGCGTTAATGCATGCTGTTCCAAACGGAAAATGGCAAAATCGCACAAGAATGTGCACACAATCAAATGTGATAACGCATGATTGTGCGCGAATTCTGTACATGCAGTGGGCCTCAGCTAAAGAACAAAGCCAAACTGTACCCAGGATAGGACTTTAAATGGTAGGTATCCCTGGGGTAAAAAAAACTTGCTAGTAAGTTAAGGGTTGTAAAGTAGTATTAAGTAAAACCTAATGAAACCGCAAATACTCTCCTTTCAGACAGCTTGCTATTGGTTGTTTTCATTTTATACGTCTTGTATTTCAGAGCACAGTACAGCTTCCGTTATGCTGCCCAGGCACTGAAATTCCTTGAAGAACAGAAGACTGAACGTTCTATTCAAGGCTGTTAGTAACCAAACTAGCAGGGTTTGCACTTTGTATGCCATCATTGCATCCCGGGAATGTCCATAGAGCACGGCCAAAGAAATAACATAGACACTAGCAGGGTTATTCAATAAAAGTTCTTACGTTAAAAATGGTGCTAATTCTGCCCCAACCAATCACATGTTGCTTTCAAATGGTAAATAAGATCCAATTGGTTGGGCCAAATTAGCACCATTTTTAACGATAAGAACTTTTATTGAATCTCCCTGTAGGCATTTATTTTAGCGCTGTTCCAGAGATTAACAAGCACAACCTTATTCTTGAATGGCCATATTCCTCAGACCTGTAGTAATTAATAAGCTCTAAGGTGCTACACTCACCTAAAGATATTTACAATCTAAATACGAGCTTGGGAACAATTCTTCTTTCCATTCCCAATCCCCAGAAGTTTGATTTATCAGAATAAGAAGTTTGCCATGTTGAAGTTTGATGTTTATGCAACTTTCCAGCACGTATAAAGGTTTTCTAATGAATTCTCTGTTTGTCTTGCGTGTTTCTTTTAATTAAGCTGTTCAGAGGCCGAAAATATTAATGACATCTGGTGAATTTTAAGAATTGAAAGTAACTATTGACTCATACTGGCCAACATCGTGTGTAACACGTGTGGGTTTCCAGATCAATGAAAAATCAGAGGACACCTATTAAAATACATGTAGCAAGGCTGACTCAGCAGTAATGCAGTTAATGGAATCAGTGCAGCCCTGCCAACTGCATATTAAGAGTGTCCTACAATCAGCCGGTGATCTGGAAACCCTAAACAGTGCAGCCGCTTTTTTATGTTTCCCGAACAGATCATAGTTGCAAATGTCAGAAGGCAAAAACATACTGGGTATTCAATAAAAGTTCTTATCGTTAAAATGGTGCTAATTTTGCCCAACCAATAGATGTTAGCTTCAAATGTTAAATAAGATCTGATTGGTTGGGGAAAATTAGCACCATTTTTAACGATAAGAACTTTTGTTGAATCTCCCTGATGTGGTGTATTGGTCATAGAATAAAATTCTGTGGAAAATAACAGTAATATAATTTTAAAGAAGAAAATATAGTATAAAAATCTTATGCAGGGCATATCCTCCCACCCCCAAACCGCTATATTCAGCGGTTGAATCTACTTACAGGAGGTGTAAGTATATGTTGGAAGCGATTTTACAAGTGTGAATATAGCGGTTGGGGGTAGGAGGGGTTTGCCCTGCAAGATGTAAAAAGTTTTCAAAGAGGGTGGACATGCCCTTTAAATGAAACGCTATGGCAGGAGACCTAGGAAGACCCCACTGCTTTTTTGTAAACACATCATTCTACTCTTTACCGAAAAAGGAATGAGGCCTATAAAGAAATTAACACAGTACCTACAGTGAAATAGGATGATATACAATGAAAAGTTCAGTCACCTCTATCTAATACCTCCATCCTGTAAGTAGCATAGAATAATCGTAACAATATATCCAGTTGATAGAGGTACCTCTCAACTTGAATGTGGGCAAGGCATCATGAAATCCGAGAATGACAAAAGGATTTTGGGTCACGGTAGTTCCCAGTGTCAGAAGTTGGGTTTGCGCCCGAGATCTTGGGTCTTCCAGTAGGGCAATGACCCCAAGCATGCATCAAAAAGCACCCAGAAATGGAAGGAACAAAGCGCTGGAGAAATATGAAGTGGCCAGCAATAAGGCCAAATCTAAATCCCATTGAACACCCCTAAATCTTAAAATTGCTTAAAATCTCCAATAAGAGAGACCTGGAGCAGTTTGCAAAGGAAGAGTGGATCAAAATCCAGGTGATAGGTTGGTTATTGGTTATAGAATGTGACTGATTTCAGTAATTGTTCCCAAAGGGTGTGCAACCAAATATAAGTTAAGGAAGCCAATAACTTTGTCAGCCCATTTTTGGAGTTTTGAGTGACATTATGTCCAGTTTGCTTTTTTCTCCCTTTTTTGTTGTTTTCAATACACACAAGGGAATAAACATGATAGCAAAACATGTGTATGTGCAATACTTTTCTGGAAAAACATCTGGGGTGCCAAAATTGTTGCATGACTGTCTGGTGCAACCCAACTGCAATTTTCCAGTTTATTACATGTATTTGTAACCAGATATTTAATACGTTGTATTCCTTTCTCTCAGAAAGGTATCTGCCTCCTCCCTCTGCTCAATGAGCTTTGTACAAAACTTAGCTTGTGCAGGAGGCAGCAGGTGAAACAGCAGTCATCATTGGCTGTGATATTGGTTGTCACAGCCTTGATTGACTGCATGGAAGGAGGGGCCAGCTTACTCTCGCCAGTAATTTGTCGCGGGACCTGCAAATGCACGAGGCTTTACAGCTCTGAAAAAGATCATTTCAAAGATTGGAGAGCTGTCCGCTGCACCGGTAGATCCTATCTCCCTTCTCTATGCCCTATGTCAGAGTAAGTGAAGGGGGAGCTGCCAGCTGCACCAGCCAACATATATCGGTCTGTTAAAGCTGTAAGGTAAAAGCTTTATACTGTGGACCATGAATTTCACACACAGAACTTTATTGGTGCATTTATTTCTAGGCTGCTTACCACAATTTAAAGGTAAACCACATATATAAGAAGGCACCCAATTTCACTTTATTGTACTGTTTGAACAAAGCTGTGCACAACTTTTCAGGTGAAGGACCCTCTGTCAGGTTTATTACCTGGCTTGACACAATAGATTTACAGTTAAGTGGAATGTATGGGCATTTCTCTAATATATAATAGGTCATTACATATTGTTGTGGATTTATACAGCGCCAACATCTTCCGTTGGGCATACATGATACATTCACATCAGACATGTACACCACATCACAAAGAACTTACAATCTAATCCATTTATGTACACATACAACCTATCAGTATGTCTTTAGGATTGTGGGGTGAAACCAGAGTGCCCGGAGGAAACCCGCGCAAGCAGGGAGAACATACAAACCTTGCAGATGTGTCCAAGGGTGGAATCGAACTCAGGTCTTCAATGCTGCAAGGCATCAGTGCTAATCACTGAGCCACCGTGCTGCGTTTCTGATCTTCAGCTTGTACTGCCAAGCTTGGGCACACCGTCAGACAGACAGAGTTGCCTGAATTCCTCATCGTTGACCTGGGGAACGCTGCAAGATTAAGGCACACACCATACAATTCTTCCTCGTGCCGACCAGTTGGAAGCCTCGATTGGTCAGCCACGAGGAAGGACTGTCGCAGCAAAACCATCCGGTTAGACAGTAGCCCGATCGTTCTTTGTTTGGTTCGGACAAAGGAACAGTCGGAGCCACCATACAAAAATTCGGCCCCCGACATCGAAACACTGAATTGACGGTTTGTTCGGGCCAATTATTGTATGGTGTGACCCAGCATTACCTTACCGCCGCTCAACTTGGCTCCTTATCAGCTCTCGGATGCGCTGTCCGACCGAATGCTTATCTTCGGGACAGAACGTCTGTCAGGGAGGGGCTGGAAGTGGAACGCCGATATGTAAGTTTGCAGTGTTCCCCGGGCATTCTATTATTCACAGGGAGATTGGAATAAGCGTTCTCACCTCCCTGTGAATAATATATACAGATTTCATGTACTTACTGAATCTGGTTAGTGCACCTTTAGGCTAATATGAACACAAATAAACCCCCCTTGTTTTGCACTCCAACCCCATTTGCCCCCTCTTTCTTTTTAGGCTAGATATGTCTTTGTTGTTACTGCTATAATCAGTCCTTCTCTATTGGAATATGGCCCTTCATCCCCAGCACCAATTATAGACTATATAATCTACAGTATATATATATTATAGACTATATAATGTACATTATATATATTTTAGACTATATAATCTACAGTATATATATTATAGACTATATAATGTACAGTATATCTATTATAGACTATTCTATCTACAGTATATATATTAGACTATATAATGTACAGTATACATTATAGATTATATAATGTACAGTATATATATTATAGACTATATAATGTACAGTATATATATATTATAGACTATATAATGTACACTATAGATATTATAGACTATATAATGTACAGTAAATCTTTTATAGACTATATAATGTACAGTATATCTATTATAGACTATATAATCTACAGTATATATATATTATAGACTATATACTGTACAGTATATATATATTATAGACTATATAATGTACAGTATATATATATTATAGACTATATAATGTACACTATATATATTATAGACTATAGCCAAAAAATATTGCCAGCCACCCAGACATGTTAGTAATGATTCAGTTACCGGTACAATCTTACCACCCCAAAAAAAAAATTGCCAGCCACCCAGACATGTTAGTAAGGTTTCAGCACCGTAAAACTTACCAAAGAACCCCAAATATTTGCCAGCCACCCAGGAACAGTGTTAGTAATGATTCAGTTACACTGTGAAACTTACCACCCCACAAAAAAGAAATTGCCAGCCACCGCCAGACATGTTAGTAATTATACAGTTACACTGTACAACTTACCACCCCCAAAAATAGTTGCCAGCCACCCAGAATGTTAGTAATGATACAGTACACTGTACAACATTACACCCCCCCCAAAAATTTGAGCCACCCCGCAGACATGTTTGTAAGGATCAGTTACACTGTAAACTGTACACCCCCAAAAATATTGCCAGCCACCCCAGACATGTTAGTAATGATTCAGGTTACACTGTACAACTTACACCCCCAAAAAATATTGCACGCCACCAACATGTTAGTAGTTTTATTACTAGAAATTTCATACATACGTAGGTTAATAATGCTTTATAACTTAAAAACAAATTGAGGCGCCTTGAGACATTAAGTACAATGTATGTTCCCTCCCCCAAGAGCTTACAATCAAGTAATAAGACTACCTTTTTGTACATTTCTGACTGCAATCGTAGATTTATGGTTTAAAAGACATTCAAGGAGGTTCTCATTCATCTGGTGTGCGTGTTTATCTGTTATATTCAATTAGATCAACTGGGACTTGAAGTTTAGTTCTTGAAGACGTTTCGCTAGTCATCCGACTGGATCTCTCAATTCAGAATGACTTGTACAAGAATCTGTGGCAATTATGTACCCTGGAAAATCCAATTACGATATACAGCCAGGTGTTGAGGGGCGTGATTGGATAGTGGCTAAGAGTGTGTTATAGGAACACCCAGAGTAAGGTGTCAAAAACAGCATTGTACAGGCAGACAGTTGTGCGTCGAACCTCCCCACCTCTATTTAGGCTGGTTTTATATTTTCACATAAATGGCCTACCACGTATACTAACAGTAAAGGGGAAAAGCAAGACAGGAGAAAGAACATGTCATCCCATATGTAGCAGGGTTCGGAGAATTGAAAAATAATTTTCAAAAAACACCGTTCCCTGTCTGCTTTGAACCGAACAACACACGGGCAGGCCATTGTTCATCCTAAGACCCAATACCGAACACAAGAAAAGTGAACCATTCAGTTACGCAGTGCGTGGAAGAATGCTCTGATTTGTATGAGGGGGAGACCAAACAGCCACTCGCCACCGTATGGCCCAGCCAGAAGAGCCAATTCCTCGGAGTCAGGACTCAGCCGTGTGACCTGCATCTTAAGGATCAAAGGACACACCATTGAAGATTGTAATGTTAAATATGGCAAAGGAACGGACTGGTTCAAGAGAGGTGTCAAGGAGGCCATTGTGAAAATAAGAAAAACCGAGCCTAATAAAGGTGGTGGGGGGTTCGACACCAAGTCTGCCATGTACAATGCTGTTTTGACCCTACCGTGGCGTTCCTTACCGTCTTAGTCCACTATGCAATCACGCCCTTAACACCTGGCTGTGAGTGTGTGCTATTGGGATGTTCCAGGTACATAATTGCAGACACATTCTTGTACGGTCATTCTGAATTGAGAAAGCCAGTCGGATACTAGCAAAACGTCTTCAAGAACTAAACTTCAAGTCGCTTGATCTAATTGAATACAACAGATATTCAAGGAGATTCAAAAAAAGTTTTTATCGTTAAAATGGTCAAATTTTGCCCCAACCAATCAATATTATTTAACATTTAAAAGCTATAGAAATTGGTTGGGGGCAAAATTAGCACCATTTTAACGATAAGAACTTAATAATAACCCTGCAACTCTGACAAAATAGCATACTGCGCCTTTATATATTCCTCCCCATGGTGTCGTGGCAATGAATTTTTTAAGATAGCATGTCCCTTGAAAGGCCATTCATAAAAGGACAACTAAACATATTATCCTGAAAAATAACCTTGAAAAAGAACTGATTAAATTATATTGACTTGTGGTAAATGTTGTAAAAACAGTATGTTGGGATAACTAAGAGAATTAAAAGCAACTATAGTGTGTATAAACTTTTTTCAGTTAACAGCTAAAATGATAAGTATCTGAGGCAGGGAGGTAGTATGTGACTTTCTACCTCCCAATATAATTTCAAAGAGGAGCGGCAGCACAAAGAAACTCTTCTCTTGCCAGACTTCCTGAGTGATTCAGCGCTATCTTTAATACAGGATGGCCCAGGACACTAACCTGGCAGATGAAAACTGTACGTGCTGTAGCTCCTCAACAAACAATATTGTGAGGTGGGAATAATCAACCACCTCCCTGTCCCAGGTACTTTTCATTTTTAAAAAGTACATTTTAAGTTTTAGGTTGTTAAAGTTGTCCTTTAAAAGAAGGGCAAGGGAGAATCTGTATCCTATAGAGAATAGGGATAATAAAAACTCCATAACCAGACACTTCATAGATAGTAATGGAGGAGATACAAGATATTGTATGATCCAAGGTACTGTTATGAAAAAGTTAAAAAAACTAGAGAGGGGGTTTAATATTCTAGACCAGCTAAATTAAGAGAAGCAAAGGGTTTAAACAAAGATGGCATTTGAGTTAAACTGTTTTGATGCTTGTAGAGTTCCGCCGTACATATCATGCCACTGCATATTACTTATAGACATAAAACAAAGAATAATCATTGTATAAATGTAAGATCTAATGGATAGATACCATATATGAACAAAAGGAATAGAAGATTTATAATAGCTACATTTCCTTTAAGAACAATGCAAAAATAATTGCGATAAAAATCTCTTACTAAGATACTGAAAAGGAATAAGTAATTAACTTAGGGTATACCTGGATGGGTCCAAAAATAAATAAAATACAATAAGGGAGGTTCAATAAAAGTTCTTATCGCTAATAATGGTGCTAATTTTGCCCCAACCAATCAGATATTAACTTCCAAATGTTAAATAAGATCTGATTGGTTGGGGTGAAATTAGCACCATTATTATATATTATAATAGCACATTTATTGAACTTCCCTGTATGTTTTTAAATGTATTACTTTGAACTTTTGAAATTTTAATGAGCAATAGTTGTATGGAAGCTACCACTGTCCAAGATACCTTTTAAATGGTGAGTTGGGTTTCTGTACCTTAGTCTATGATTAGGGTTCGTCCCGAAACACATCAGACGATTGAGCCTGACGCTGATTCTAATTGTCTCTGATGTAAGGAATAAATAAGATGTATATTTTAATGAATATCCAGACTGGGACTCATTTACAGTGGCTGTGCGACCCATACAGTTAAACGGATAGTTGAATACTTCCTGAATAAACACATACTAGTGTGACTTAGCAATAGGGATGGCTGGTTCGTGGATCTGAACCCGTATCTGCGGCTGATTTCGGGGAAATCTGCAGGAACCCTTAAGCCCCAAAGGACACTATCAGTGCACAAGGGCCTTTTAAGGACCCCGGTTTCAAGCTGTGAGACCCCTTAGCCCCAGAGGTCCCTTGTAAGGGCCACAATGGTACTTCTAAGGACCGCCGGGGGAGTCGCTGGACCCTCGAACGTCTGGACACGGGACTTTCTGCTGTTCAGGAATCTGCAACAGCCAATCGCAAATCTTCAAATGTTCTCAATGATTCTCAATCGTCCTTTCAAGGATTACCAAAACGGACAACGAAAGCCGGAAGTAGCGCGCGCTGCTTTAAGATTTGAACTCCTTAATAACCGATTATATTCAGTTTAGAAGGATGTGCTGTAAACTTGGCTTCAGGCAGAATTTATTGTAAGGATTGTCAAGTAGCTGTTATAACGCAATGGTTACTATTAAGAGAACGGGCTTTCATTCCCTGTCCTACCTATCCTCCCCCTTCTCTATGACCTTGTTTAACATGTCAGAAAGATATTTGTTATCTTTTATTATTTTCCTCATATCTCAAACACACATTAAGGGGTTTGGAGGGTGGGTGGGGTGAGAGGGGGGGGGGAGAGGGGAGGGTACGAGTGGGGGTTTAGGTGGCGGGAGAGGTGGGTTAAGGGGGGGTTAGGCGGAGGGGTAGTGAAATAAGGGGGTGGACTAATACATCAGAGTTTCCCCCTTTCTGCATATTTCATTTAATTATATGTGAGGCGTCCGTATGGCTGGGGAATTCTCTCCTTGCACCATATATGACCAGCTTGCCTTGTTCTGGTGTTCAGACTGCTCTGCAGAGCTAATCCATCTGTGTCTCATCTCATCAGACATCATTGCTATGTTAGGATTTATGTTTTAAATCTTGAGCCTCATAAAGACGTACGTGTCAGCCATATTGTCCGACAAAGTTTTAGACCACCTCTGTGTCGACAATCGTATGTGTGTTGTGGTTCCCGACTGCATAGTTTATAACCTGTTCTGTTTGGGATCAATGAACGGCACTGACGGGGTTCCTCACACATGCGATTTTTTTTTTGGTCGGACGAAGGACTTTCATTGGATGCTCCTGGATGGCATTTATCTTGTCTGTAAAAAGGAATTATCAAGGAGATCGATAAGTTCTTAATCGTTTAAAATTGTGCAAATTTTGCACCAACCAATCAGAAATGATGTAACATTTGAAAGCTAACATCTGATTGGTTGGGGCAAAATTAGCACCATTTTAAAACGATAAGAACTTTTATTGAATACCCTCAAATGTTTCTTGTTCAAACCAAGAAATTTGAGAAAACTCAAAATCTCATGGAAACTTGTTCCATCTGACATGACTTTTTTTTAGAAGTCAAGCATGCTCAGTAATCACTATGACCAGCATTGGGAGAGGGAATTTCCCACCATACAGTCACACTCACCAACTCTCACCATTCCAGTTACAAGCATATCAGTAAGCATACTTAACTTACCGGACATTCCAGCTCCTCCAATAGAGCGGCGCCCAGAGCGCCAATGTCTTGCGCAATGTGCATGACGTTACAGAAGTCCGCCAGCGGCGCGAAGATCCTTTGCCCTGATGCCAAAAATAGCATTGATTTTCCCTAGTTGCTGTGCTGGGTTTGTTGTTCCTGCCTTTTTTATTCAGTTCCTGAGTCTTGCCAAGTTTCCCTTCTTTGTGTCCTGTTCTGGTGATCCTGCCTCTTCCTGCCTTTGGACGTTTTGTTTCAGGATCCTGTTTATTGTTTCTGTTTTGCTGTACTTTGCACTTGGATTCCCCGCAATTGACTGTGCCTGTTCCTGCCTTGACACCTGCTTCTTTATTGGACATCCTTCCTCGTTGGTCCCGACTTCTTCCTGTCGTCAGAACAGGTAAAACCTACACAGCAAAACTGCACACATGAGGACAGTTTATGATAATAAGGCACTTGATTGACAGATGAAATGTAAGATGTTCAGATTGAATGTCTACAGAAATAGGGGACAGAATCAAACAAAAAAAATAGTACAGTGATGTTGGGATGAATTCTAGTTTCCAGTACTGGACAATTTAATAAAACAATATTTTAGTATAGATGCCCTTTAAGTTTTATGCTACTGTGTAGACATTGTATTTTAACGGCTATGTAAACATCATCATTATTATAGTTTTTTTATTTTCCCAGCCTCCACAAGACGTTTCTCGACATCTCAGTGGGGTTTTTCTGCTCCTTGTGCTTCTGTCTATTTCGTTTTTATATTATTTTGACAGCCTGTAAAATCCCAGCATTCCATTTAAAGAGTAATGAAAAGGTGCCATACGCCTCATTCCCTGATAGAATCATGTCTCTGCGCCCAGCTAGAAACGCTGACAGTGACTGATTGGTTTAGCCAAGAACAGGAAATCAGGAATAGTGATGTTTTTGCTTATGACATTTAATAATTTTCTTCTTTGCATGTTGCAGTCAAGTAAGTCACAGGTTTCAATTGCCCAGAAAAAGAAGCAACCCATATACACACCTTTGATTTAAAGGAGAACTAAAGTCTCCAGAAACTTTGTCCCAATAGATAGAACACATTCACAAAAACTTGTGTCTCACCTCTCCCTTTGCTGTGGCTGCTGGGTGATTTATGAAATGAACCTGTAGGTACTAGCAGTCAGCTCCCATCATCCACCATAGCTGGGTAAACCCAGCTAAGTATAACAGTACTCTTCTCTCTGATTTGTGTGCTCAAGATCAAAACAAGGAAGCTGGCAGCAATCACATAACAGCACAGAGATAATCCCTCTCCCTGACACAGAACAGGGATTTCATTTTTTTTTTGAGGAAAAATTTAAAGTCTGGGAATTGAACCTGCAACCTCATGCAGACAAGTTTTTACCCTATTGTTTGTTTCTAAAACATGCACTCTACCAGTAGTGCCACCACTGCAAAGAGCATAGGTACATTTAGAATCTGTATCTTTTGCAATGAACGGAATATTAATAAGTGTCTCTTTGATGACCACATGGGCTGAGGTTGTACTGGCAACAACACAAAAGCCTTCTTAGTTATAGAGTCTATTACTTACATGTACTAAATGGCAACTTACTAGAGAAGAATCTTACAATTTATAGGCAGTTCTGGGGAGAAAAGCTTTCAATTAGAATAAAAAGGAAAGCTTATTTCTCCTTTAAAGAAACAAAACTGTATACAAAGCACTATGGAAACTGTTATACACATGAATTAAATAAGAAGTGACTTTGCCTTTACAGGATTTCATTAATCAGTCATTATCATAGGGTATTGGTGGTGATCTGACGGACTGTGTGATTCTTTTTAAATCTATTTTTACTTAAAGGCTAAAATAACAGAAAGGCAGAGTTTGTGTGAAATAAAACTTGATTCAAACATTTTACCTAAATCCACTGATGTAGGATCAGAACAAAAAAAAGTTGTACTCCATAGAACATGTGAAATCCACGCTGCTTTACATCAAAGCCAATCACTACATTCGAATGTATGTAAGGGACAATGATTCCATATTACTGAAATACCAAACTAGGACTTCCTGGATATTGTGAAAACATTACCCACTGGGTACTAACTATATTTCTCATAGAATGGTATTACATCATATTAATACGCACAGGTAATATTCATTATTACTTGCTTAAATCAGAAGCTAAGGAATGATGATTATTAATGCATTTTAGCCGGTAGGGTTATGATTTTAGTTAATGAGGTGAAAGTTCCTGGCACAAACATATTACTGAGTTCCCATTTACTGACAGCTTATGGTGACTCACTAATCTCTGTGATGGCTATAGAGTCTGGTAGACAAAGTAAAAAGTCTGAGTTAATGAGTTGGAACTATTCACTTTTGTTTGAAGTTTAACTGCAGGTCAAGTATAAGTTTCACACAAACTTACCACATTGGTCAGAATGTCTGAATCCTTATTTTATCTGTAGTCAAGTACAGGCTTGTTTACTTACTTAATTCTATTACAGTTATCACCATTTACAAGCGACATTAAGTGCATGTGTATATATGACAGCACCCAGGCACTAAAAGGATGAATGAAATAAAGGGTAATTGCCTTTACTATTCATCTGCAGAAACAATCAGATGTTAGGCTGGGTACACACGGCCGGACTATTTATCCTGGGACAAATGCCATCGATCGCGCGCTAATTTGTGCGCGGCTGAATTGCGAACGATTATCGTTGCGGTCCCATAGGAACCGCACAATTGATCGGAATTATCCGACGCGTCCTTTTGGACAAATGAATGATCGATTTCGGTAGCGTCCTGCCGCCCCACACCAGCCGATATTTTGGCTGACTGACCGAAAGTGCTGTGAATCGGTTCGGTCGGATGATGAAAATACCTAGCCATAGTTTTTATCAGACCTGCTGCAGTTAGGTCACATCTCATTGGTTGTTTAAAGGGTATCTCCACTGGGAAAAAAAAATTGACATTTAGTTTTATTGAAGACGGGAGGTAAAGGAGCTGTGTCTTACCTCCCGTCCTTCAATAAAACTGCAGGAGCCAGGAGAGAAGGTAAGGAACTTACCCGATCACTCATGTCCTCGCCCCGTAGTCTGACAGGTCCCGCAGACTAAGCATTCTATGTGCATGCACGAGTAGCGTCAGAGGAGTGAGCAATCGGGTAAGTACCTTACCTTTCTCCCGCTCCTGCAGGTTTTATTGTAGAACGGGAGGTAAACCAGCTCATTTACCTTCTTTTCTCCTTTTGTTTTTTATCAGTGGAAATACCCTTAATAGCTCAAATCTCTTACATAACCCCTCAATGTTCAGTAACAATTTGGAAAGTGTCTGATTTTTAAAGAAATGGAGCTTAGGGATAGGCAAAACCTTTCAGTTATTTCACCGGTAGATTCTCTAAATCTCATGGAACTTGCCATTTAATTTTATTCAAGTCAATATTAGCTGAAAGTTTGTGTTAAAAGTAAAAGTATCTCTAGGGGATTTGTTTGTGAAGGTTCTCATTCATCCAGGTCATGGTATATCTGTTGTATTCAATAGATCAACTGGACTTGAAATGTAGTTCTTGAAGACGTTTCGCTAGTCATCCGACTGGCTTTTTCAGACTGGCGATTCATTCTGAATTGAGAAGCCAGTCGGATGACTAGCGAAACGTCTTCAAGAACTACATTTCAAGTCCAGTTGATCTAATTGAATACAACAGATATCTCTAGGGGAGATATCCTGCCTGATGCCACGCACGACTCTACTAAAGCCACAAATCTTGCCTCCACCCTCAATCTGCAAAATCATATAATGTAGGGCACCTCCCCCCAACCCATAAAGGGTGTCTCCACTGGTACATTGTTTGCTATTCAGTTTTATTGAAGAAGATGAAGGAGCTGTGTCTTATCTCCCGTTCTTCAATAAAACCTGCAGGAGCTGGGAGAGAAGGTAAGGTACTTACCCGATCACTCGCTCCTCCACTGCATCTTCTGACAATGGACTTTGTACGATAGGCGCATCGCACTTGCGCGTGTGCATAGCATATGAAGTCCATCAGGACCTGTCAGAAGACACTGTGGAGCAGCGAGTGATCAGGTAAGTTCCAAATCTTCTCTCCCGGCTCCTGCAGGTTTAATTGAAGAACGGGAGGTAAGACACAGCTCCTTAACCTTCTGTTCTTCAATTAAACTGAATAGCAAAAAATTAATTTACCAGTGGAGACACCCTTTAACAGCAGCTCTAAAACAGCCTTTTACAATACTTACCCTTCGTGGGTAAGATAGCAATTCCCTGTACAATACAGTACTCTAGCACCCCATGGTATTGTACAGCCGCATAGTTGTAAATGTATGTCTACGGCTCTAAATGTACATCAGTTTCCAATACTGCTGGTTACTGAATATGGCCCCATTGCAGTAATCTACTACTGCAAGTTATTGGACGGCCGAACAGTTGTAAATGCACAAATGGGGTCGTACCGTTACGCTAACCCACAGTATAGGACGTTTCCAGGTTATTAAAAATGCCCCTAAATTCTATAATTGGCTGATAGGATCAGAATGAGAGTTACAGTATCCAGTTCTAAGGGGGTTGATTTAATTTATGCCAAATACCCCTTAATGTATATAATAATATATATAATATGCTTCTCTGTATTATAAAAAAAATAATAATAATTACCGACATTATTATTATCATAGAATAGTAATAATTGTAACAATAATAATAATGATCATAATAATCACTATTTTTATTAATACTATTATCTTTATTATTATTTTCCTGTAATGATAATAATCATCTTCACTATTATTATTGTTATTATTACTAGTAGTATTAGTACTATTATTTTTAGTAGTAGTAATATTGTTATTATACATTAAACTGAAAGCTAGAGAAACCCAAGTATTAATCCAATTAAGCTACAAATAATGTAACTTTCAGTAGACGTCTGATATCTCCATCTGATTTCATTAGTTAATTGTGTCTAGAGACTGTTTTCTTGCCATAACTTTCAGCAGAAGAAAAGATCATTTGTAACTAACAATCATTTTCTTAGAGAATATTTATATAAAACCTCAATTCCCCAGATAGTTATTCACAATGCTCTATGCATTGAGTCCAGGCTTTAAATGCAATTGAAATAATAGGCAAATGAAAGGTCAACAAATAAACATATTTTTTAGTCTGTCTATTGTCCAATCACAGGGTTCCCATTTATTATGGGTTTATGAAGAACACTGAGAAATTCATTACATAAGACCAAGCATAGACAGCAGTTATACACACAGAGTAAGAACTTTACTTCCCCCTAGTGGGCAGTATAAGGATCGTTCTTTTTTATTTTAGTATACATCATTTTAAAAGTAAAGAAAAAACAGAAAAACATTTAGCTGGATTTCTTATCATATTATATAGTGTTAATTCATATGAAAGTTAAAATATAATATAAAATATAAAATAATATAATAAAAGCACATGATTTTATAGTATTGAGGCATTAACACTTTAAAAAAATATTTAAAACAAATATTTTTTTTACATTAATTATGATTTCATAATTATTAGGGAAATAGACAATATAATCTACAGTATGTATAATATAGACTATATAATCTACAGTATATATATTATAGACAATATAATCTACAGTATATATATTATAGACTATATAATCTACAGTAAATATATTATAGACTATATAATCTACAGTATATATATATTATAGACTATATAATGTACATTATATATATTTTAGTAGCTATATAATCTACAGTATATATATATAGACTATATAATGTTACAGTAATCTATTATAGACTATCTATCTACAGTATATAATTAGACTATATAATGTACAGTATACATTATAGATTATATAATGTACATTATATATTATAGACTATATAATGTACAGTATATATATATTATAGACTATATAATGTACACTATAGATATTATAGACTATATAATGTACAGTAAATCTTTTATAACTATATAATGTACATGTATCTATTATAGACTATATAATCTACAGTATATATATTATAGACTATATAATCTACAGTAAATATATTATAGACTATATAATGTACACTATATATATTATAGACTATATAATCTACAGTAAATATATTATAGACTATATAATCTACAGTATATACTTTGTTCCAGGCAGGAAGGGGTTACATTGTCTATTTTACACTGATCAGTGGAAATTGTACTTTGTCTTGTTACTACCAATCCTTTGACACAGCTATCCTGGTGTTCATTGTCCTGATAAGCAAGTGGGTGTTACAGACCAGAGCCCATCACTGGTGAGATCCAGCACAGCTCCACCCACTATATTTCATTCTACAGGGACCTCAGCACCTCGGACAGCAACTCAGCAGCACCTGGGACAGCTCCTGTGCATGTTCTCTGGAACTCAAACTGATAGAACTCTCAGGATCTGCAACATTGTATCAGCTGTTCTACACAGTGCAACATTGTACCAGTGGATCTGCACTTGGCAACATTGTATCAGCTGTTGTACACAGTGCAACATTGTACCAGTGGGTCTGCACTTTGCAATATTGTATCAGTTCTACACCGTGCAACATTGTACCAGTGGGTCTGCACTTGGCAACATTGTATCAGTTCCACACCGTGCAACATTGTACCAGTGGGTCTGCACTTGGCAACATTGTATCAGTTCCACACCGCGAAACATTGTACCAGTCGGTCTGCACTTGGCAACATTGTATCAGTTCCACACCGCGCAACATTGTACCAGTGGGTCTGCACTTTGCAACATTGTATCAGTTCCACACCGCGCAACATTGTACCAGTCGGTCTGCACTTGGCAACATTGTATCAGTTCTTCACATTGCAACATTGTACCAGTGGATCTGCACTTGGCAACATTGTATCCGCTGTTCTGCCCCTTGCACTTTGAAACATTGTATCAGAATTTCTCTCTACAGGATCTAAGCTCAGAGACTTCCCCAGTGGATATAATAATAGAAGTGTAAGAAGTTTTTTTTTTAAAGAAACGACCAGAGATGTAATTGATCGTTCACACCGTTCACATCGCACGATCCCCTTTCTGTTGTCTGTCTCCCTGCACCATCGGCTGAGTGCTATACGATGGGATGGATGTCAGATGTAATTTCAGTTCTTGCTCCATAGCAGCGATCATGCAGGAGGCAGGAGACAGCGACCTGCTGGGGATGGAGAGGAACCTGAACAGGACCAACGAGTCCCTGCAGGACTTTCTGAAAGGCTTCAGCTTGGAGAAATCTGATATCATCGGGGACAGCTCGGCCACAGTGAGGATCATCATCTCCATAGTGTACTCTGTGGTGTGTGCACTGGGTCTGGTAGGCAATGTACTTGTGCTGTACCTCATGAAAGCCAAGCAAGGTTGGAAGAAATCTTCCATCAACCTCTTTGTGACCAGCTTGGCCATCACTGACTTCCAGTTTGTGTTGACTTTGCCCTTCTGGGCAGTGGAGAATGCCCTGGACTTCAGTTGGCTCTTTGGGAAAGCCATGTGTAAGATAGTGTCATATGTGACAGCCATGAACATGTATGCCAGTGTGTTTTTCCTCACGGCAATGAGTGTGGCTCGGTACTATGCAGTGGCATCTGCCCTCAAGACCAAGAGGAGACCCATCAGCTGCTCAGCCAAGTGGGTCAGTGTCCTAATCTGGGTCTCTGCTATTGTAGCTTCTTTGCCCAATGCCATTTTTTCTACCACATCGACTGTTTCTAGTGAAGTTCTTTGCCTGGTGAAGTTCCCAGTGAATAATGGTAATGCCCAACTATGGCTTGGACTCTATCACGCTCAGAAAGTTCTGGTGGGCTTCTTGATACCCCTGTTCATCATAACTGTGTGTTACCTTCTCCTGGTCCGGTTTATTACAGACAGAAACATCAGTAGCTCCAGCACCAAGAGGAGGTCCAAGGTCACCAAGTCTGTGACCATTGTGGTCCTTTCCTTTTTTCTCTGCTGGCTTCCCAACCAAGCCTTGACCACCTGGGGCATCCTGATCAAACTGAATGTAGTTCAATTCAGCTATGAATACTTTACAACCCAGGCCTATATCTTCCCCATCACTGTGTGTCTTGCCCACTCAAACAGTTGCCTAAACCCCATTCTCTACTGTCTCATGCGCAGAGAATTCAGGAAAGCCCTGAAGAACCTCTTCTGGAGGATTGCATCACCTTCCCTCACCAACATGAGACCCTTCACAGCCACAACCAAACCTGAGCAGGATGATCAAGCCCATGGTATGGTGCCCCTTAACCCAGCAGAGCCTGATGTCATCTGTTACCCCCCTGGGGCAGTGCTATACAATGGTAGATATGATCTACTGCCCAGTAGCTCCACAGAGCAGCGCTATTGACACTCATTACCCCCCAAGGTGACCCCATTCCAGCAGATAAACCAGGACTAGAACTTCTCCTTGGCTATCAGGCTGTTCCCTCTCCTTATAGGAGCTCTCAGTGGATCCAACCTGGAAATGTATTTTCTTTATATAAAATCACTGAATAAATATGATCTAGCAAAGCAATGGACATTATGGAGGTGCAATTAACATTGTTTAACAAAGCTGCTATAGTGTGTGGGGTCAACAGGTATTGTGTATTGGGATAAGGTGTGAACTCCATCCTCATTGATATATAAACAAGGACAGTGGATGGAACTGGGATCCCAGGTGTCCCCCTAGGACCCTCTACAGTCAGTAGCTATCTAACCAATTAGGTGGTTTTATTTCATAGTCACACACTGGGACAGAAGGATAACAACACAATGACATTATATTGAATGGTAATAATCTGCATGGGTCCATCTACACACACTTCACAGTGACTGATACTTTGTTTCCAACAGTGTCTGCACGGCTCTTACCCTGTACAATAGAGACACGGGTGACAGTTTATTTTCTGCTTTAATGTATCCTTTAGACTGTGGGTCTCAATATATATCTGAGATGGCAGAGTTAATATTAGCTCCTAAGATGAGAAGTGCACAGAGACCATTCCTAGGCAGGCAGGTTGTAGCCAACACAGCCATATTATAAGGGCAAGTAAAAGGTTTAATTAACTCTTTAACTGTACATGTTACTAAATGTTACTAAATGCAACTTGTATACACAGTATCTTATTTCTGAGTCATTGATTGCACTTTGTTTTTTACATACACATACACAGATCCCCCACCCCCTCTATGTAAATATAAACATACACAGATCCCCCACCCCCTCTATGTAAATATACACATACACAGATCCCCCACCCCCTCTATGTAAATATACACATACACAATCCCCACCCCTCTATGTAATACACATACACAAATCCCCCCCCCCTCTATGTAAATATATACACATACGATCCCCACACCCCTCTATGTAAATATACACATACACAGATCCCCCACCCCTCTATGTAATATACACATACAAATCCCCGCCCCCTCATGTAAATATAACATACCAATCCCCCACCCCCCATGTAAATATCACTACACAATCCCCCACCCCCTCTATGTAAATATACCATACACAGATCCCCCACCCCTCTATGTAAATATACACATACACAGATCCCCCACCCCCTCTATGTAAATATACACATACACAAATCCCCCACCCCCTATGTAAATATACACATACACAATCCCCACCCCCTCTATGTAAATACTACACATATCCATATCCCCACCCCCTCTATGTAAATATACACATACACAAATCCCCCACCCCCTATATGTAAATATACACATACACAGATCCCCCACCCCCTCTATGTAAATATACCACATACACTGATCCCCCACCCCTCTATGTAAATATACACATACACGATCCCCCACCCCCTCTATGTAATATACACACACAAGTCCCCCACCCCCTCTATGTAAATAACACATCACAAATCCCCCACCCCTCTATGTAAATATACACATACACTGATCCCCCACCCCTCTAATGTAAATATACACATACATCAGATCCCCCACCCCCTCTTGTAATATACACACACACATATCCCCCCCCCCTCTATGTAAATATACACATACACAATCCCCACCCCCTCTATGTAAAATACACATACACAGATCCCCCCCCTCTATGTACATATACACACACACAGACCCCCCCCTCTATGTAAATATACACACACACAATCCCCCACCCCTCTATGTAAATATACACATACACATGATCCCCACCCCCTCTATGTAAAATATACCCATACACGATCCCCCACCCCCTCTATGTAAATATACCATACACAAATCCCCCACCCCCTTCTATGTAATATACACATACACAGATCCCCCACCCCCTCTAGTAAATATAACATACACAATCCCCCACCCCTTTCTATGTAAATATAAACATACACAGATCCCCCACCCCTTTCTATGTAAATATAAACATACACAGATACCCCCCTTTCTATGTAAATATACACATACACATATACCCCCCCTTTCTATGTAAATATACCCACACAGATACCCCCCTTTCTATGTAAATATACACATACACAGATAACCCCTTTCTATGTAAATATACACATAAACAGATACCCCTTTTCTATATAAATATTCACATACACAGATCCCCCCTTTCTATGTAATATACACATACACAGATCCCCCCTTTCTATGTAATATACACTACACAGTATCCCCCTTTATGTAAATATACCACACACAGATACCCTACCCCCTCTTTGCAAATAAACACATACATAGATCCCCCCTTTCTATGTAAAAATACACATACACAGATTCCCCACCCACCCCTTCTATATAAATATACACATACATAGACCCCCCCCTTTCTATGTAAATATACACATACACAGATCCCCTCTTTCTATGTACATATACACATACACAGATCCCCACCCCTCTATGTAAATATACACATACACAGATCCCTCACCCCCTCTATGTAAATATACACATACACACATCCCCCACACTCTCTCTCTTATGCATATACACTACACAGTTCCCCACCCCACTTTCTATGTAAATATACACATACACAGATCCCCCATCCCCTCTCTCTATGTAAATATACACATACACAGATTCCCCACCCCCACTTTCTATGTAAATATACACATACATAAACCCCCCATCCCCTCTCTCTATGTAAATATACACATATAAAGACCCCCACCCCCTCTCATTATGTAATATACACACATGTCTTTTCTACTTTTTTGTAAAAAAAAATGCTTTCTACTTGTTCAAATTCACGTTGTTTATACTTACTTACAACAATCCTGGCTTTGTGCCATTTCACACACTGGTTAGTAGTAGAGTTTACTAAAATACTCAAATGTGCTTTGTTCACTAAACCCTTGCCTTGCAATATAAATTCAGTTTAAGTATGTAAGGGAAAAAAAATGTATATTTTAGTGCTAAAGGGGATTTGTTTAAAGACCACCAGTAAGGCTAGAGAAAATATTAAAATTCAAGATATTTTTTAAGGTTATATTGTCTAATTAGAGGAAAGTTAATTTGTATTTCCCAGAAATAAACTGCTAAACCTTATAAATGTTATAGAAATACCAACCTTGGTACTCTAGAGTCTAGAGACAACATCATGCTTGTCATCGCACAAGGCATGCTGGGAGTTGTTTCCAAAACATCTGGATTGCAAGGTTCAACATTAGTTGTATTGATGGTTACAAATACATAACCTCAGGTTCTTACAAATGTAAATGATGTATAATGTGACTGTAACATTGAAACCTTTCTGTTTGTGAGATTATGAGATTAAATGCTATTTGGATTAAGTGGATGTATGCGAAGATGCTTAAAATTTGTATATGCAACTTAAAGGAATATTACCCCAAGAGGTATGTCAATTTAGACATGAGGTCCTTCCTTGAATACAATCACAATATCACACAATAAAATAAATAGACGTGCTATTGGTGTGTTGCATGTGTTCTGTAATAATAACAATAGAAGAATCAGAGAAATCCAATATTTATTATTTCATGAAATGAAACTGAAGTCTGCTGCTTTTTCTCTTTTAGGTGAAGGGCATACGCTGTGCGCTGATTTCTGTGCTCGGTTCACGCTTATGAGACCAGAGGGTGGTGTAAATAAATCCATATGCTCTCTTTTGTCATGTACTTTCTTGTATATTGTGCATGATATTGAAAGAAACTGGCATTTATGTTGTGAAAGGGTTATGGTCCCAAAGTAAACAATTTCGGATTTGGTGTCCAAAATAGACCAGTGGATCTTCACCTAGAGGACCGTAGCCCTCACTGGTAGATCTTCCCCTGAAGGACAGTAGACTTCGCTTGTGATTTGATCTTCCTTGGGGACAGTAGTCCTCATGGTGAACTTTCCCCTTAAGGAAAGTAGCTCTCAATGGTAGATCTTCACCTGGGAGACAGTAGACCCTACTAGTAGATCTTTACCTGCAGGACAGTAGACCTAACAGATAGATCTTCACTTTGAGCAAAGTTGAACTCTCGGTGATCTTCTCCTGAAGGACAGTAGACTTCATCAGAAGAGCTTCAACCATAATAGGTCACTTTCCAGGATGCTTAATATTATTCATGTAGTCAGTCCCAAAGTGAATACATACATTGAAAAAGTTGCATGGCACACATTGAGACAAACTAACTATTGGTGGATCAAACTAAATAAACGGTTACAACACCCTCCGGAGCTAGGCACAGAGTAGTACAAACAGAGAATAGCCAACCATCTCCTTTACACTACTACCTTGATAATTACCCAGTTGGAGATCTGAAAAAGCAACACTTAGTAATCTGTAAGGGAAAACGTTGCATATATATAAAGGCTTGGTAACTGCGCCTTTAATGTGGTTGTAAAATACTTGTGGTATCTTTACTTTAAAACCATGTTGGCATTTAAAAGCCAATTCATTAAATACAACATCACACGTGTAATTTAAGGTGTGTCCACGGTGTCGGTAATAATTCATACCATGGGTTTATAAATAGGCCACAAAGTCTTTTTAAAATCCTGTTTTGAATTGAACTCTGCATACACATGGACAGAAAACCATTAATTCCATCAGTATATACTGTGATTTAATGGCGTTAACAGGGACCGCCGTTAGGTTAAAAAGATTCTATAGACCAGGAATCTCAATTGTTGCCTCCAGATGTTTGAAAACGACCACTCCCAGCATTCCCTGGCTTTCCTCTGTAGTTGAGGGTGGTCGTTTTCCAACATCTGGAGGCATAACCGCAGGTTTTCAAAAATTTGATGAATTAGTCTAATGTGTCAAATATTAGTGGTTAACTGGGTTCTACGGCGCCATTAATGATGTGTATGGAGTTACAGACGATATTTGTGTAGGGCAATCATGTCCTTTCAATCATGTTCATAATCAAAATCAACATCTTAATTGGTGTTTGTCCTAGGTGTGAACTGATTTCAAGGCTAACTAAAGTGATGGGATCTTTAGGCTAAACATATAGTGGTATTTAAGGGAATATATAAATGTGACATATAAATAAACTGTACAGATATAAAAAGCTTCAGAATTAGGAAAATATGGAGATTCTACTCAAAGAACAAACAGTCCCAGAGTTTCCCCAAGAACTTGTGATCTCTCTGATTGAGACACATTGTGTATGACATGGCAATCGCTCAAGTTATCATACGTTACCATCTGCTGCTTGTTGCTGGGTATGCAGTTGGGGAGGCCATATGACAGGCGGTGACATTGGAAAGGGCAAGCAATGCTATGCATTAGCCCTGTGTGTGATTAACAGTTAACCAACAGAGTTACAGGGACAATTTAGCAATTACAGGCTGTCCCTTGATTTGCCAGATCCCCTGGTTTATAGAATTCAATAACCTCGCTAATAGGATTAGTGTTAGCGTACAATTCAAATCTGTTCTCATGAAACTGCTATTTAACAATCAGACTTAAGTTTACATTACAATTAAACTAAATCTTGTTTCTTTTTATTCTGGTATTTTAACTTATTTTGGTTTTTAGGGATTAAAATTTTTTTTATCAAGTATAATTAGTTTTAACTAAGCAGAAGACCAGTGAGAGGAGACAATGGATTATAAGAGGTGTGGCTAGAGGTTGACCAATCTCATTTGTCCAATACACACTCCGGTTGATTATTCTACTGGGGTGGTCCTGCCTCGTGTCTAATACATTCATAAAGGCAAGCATGATTAAAGACACTATAGAGTGAGAGCAGAGAGGTAGATTATTAGGGGAACTGTGGTCTCCAAACAAGTTGATATATAATAAAAAGACCAGGTTCCTACCTTAAAATGAGCCATCAACCACCTTCTACATGCTGTACATATATAAATAAATCACTGATCAGAAGGTGGGAGGTTCTGAATCTGTGGTCACAATACTAGTTCCCTCTTCTAATCTGCGGTTGGCACATGCTCAGTGCAGGAGAAAGCTGAAGAAACCAGGAAGAGATCAAGTTACAGTGACTGAAAGGGAGAAACATGTAAAAAAAATAAAAAAATAATAAGTAAATTGCAAATATAGTCAGGAAAGCAATTCCTGTCAATTTACCTAAAGTCATTTTTGGACCACAGTTATCCTTTTACAGAAAATTAATGGGTTAATTAAAGGGCAAAAATACACTTGGCCCAGGTGTGCAATGTGTTAATGAGAAGTTTGTTATAATATTATATTCACATACCTCATCCTACATGTTACCCTCAGTTTTGCATAGTTGCTAACATTACTCAATTTTTCTTAAGGACACTTTATACAAGATAGCATTGCACCATGCGCCCCATGGCAAAATTTGGCCCATGTGCACTTCTAAAGGTCACACCCACCTGGCTTGTGAAAATGATTGCTAGACAGTGAAAGTGAGTTAGCGGAACAAATAGTCGTCCGAAGGAAGGGTAGTGAAGCTGATTGTGATTGTGGTTTAGTCACTGTGTAGGTAGGGTAGGTCTGCCAGAGAAGAGATTTAACATGGGTCTGGAAAGAAAGGGGGTGATTAAGGGCCTGCAGGGCAAGGGTGCCGACTGGGACTGGCAAATAAAGGATGCTAGGTGATCTGCCAAAGAAAGGGCACTAAAAGGGTCTGGCAAGGAAAGGGTGGAAATTGGTCTGGCAAGAAATATGTGGTAAGTGGGTTGTGCAGGGAAAGGGTGGCTGAGTGAGTGTAGTAAAAGATCTGCGAAGGAAAGTTAATGAGTTATCTAGGCAAGGAAAGGATTTAAAGACTTGTGAAATAATACAAAGGGAGAGCCTGGCACAGAAAGGTGCAGAATTGGAGAAACTCTGGTAAAGAAGAAGTACAAAGAAAGTCTCTTAGTGTTCCTTACCTCCTAATTCATGGAGATGCAATGTGTACCAGAACTGTAACTCTCATCAATAACATCATAACATACTTGGGACTAGATATGTAACCCTCTTGTTTTCCCTTGATAAACCTAATCCTAGGGATATAAGGCAACATGACCAGGGTTATATACTGCTTTAAACAAGTTATTCCTCTCAATCTCTGCCCGCAGTTTCATGTCTCTTTAACCTCAATGAGATCTTTAAGAGCAAGTAATTGTCCACGGCATCTGTGTCTACCTGGAAGGAAGACACCAACCCACAAAACAGCAATAAAGTAAGCATCGTGATCCTGTGTTTGTAGGGTCCTTAAAATGGGAACTGTGGTACGAGGGTACGAGTGGCCTTTATTAAAAATCGGATTTAGCGGAACCGAGAAAACCCGAGAGATCCAAAAATCTGAAAATGTCATTTACTTTCGAGGGTTCGGAACTTATTTCGAGGGATACCGAATGAACGAGGTTATTTGCGGCGTGCTACCGAAAATACCTTATCCATCGGTACCCTCAAAAATACGCTCTGGGGTTCCGAAAGCCCTCTGTCTGTCGGAACTCGCAGATTTCAGAACCAGCAGTTCTGTTTCGGTCGCGGGTCTGGGTTGGATGCAGATCCCGTCTCTAATTCCTACATTTAAAATACTCCAGGATAAAGCTTCTCAGCTGTAGTCTATCCAAAATGACAGAATTATATGTGGTGTTTCCAGCAAGCACTGTGAGCTGTGACTCACCAGCAGCGTTGCTCCGCCCTCATGCTACTTTTGTTACTATACTGTGAAATAGAGCATCACTGCTGCATCCTAAGCTCTGCCCCAAACTTCTAAATCATTTTTAAGCAAATACAAAATTGCTTTAGAAGAGAAGATATTTGGGGGCGGGCATTTTAAAAGCCCACCACGTGACCAGGGCTCTCCATCAGGGGGGAGGAGGTATTCTTCTGTCCCGGGCTCAGTGTCTTCTGGGCCCGGAGACCTGAGGCTACTAAAAACAATTTGGGTGGGCCCGATTTCTGAACTGGAAGTAGACTGGCACCAAGTTAACTCCCATGATTGCATCACATGAACGATACTGGCCAAGCCATCTAAGAGTAAAATTCTTAAGGTCCAGTTCTGCTGTCTGGTCGCACATCACTGTGCAAGATTATCAGTCTTGAGCCTACCAATGTTGTCAAGCGATGTTGTGCAAGTCATATGGTGCCCAGCGGCCAAGTCTATTAGTTGCAGCGTGGGGTGATAAGAAATACCAGGGCTATAAGAAATAAGGTATTCCCGGTTCCTGTCCATGGATCCAGCCAGCTTTATCCAGCCCCGTCGTGCGTGGCATACAGCTTACCACAGTGGTATTATGAATTTATTTGCAATCATTCTGCTCTGAGACGGTGCCAATGATTTTATGATTGTCAGTGTCTGTGTGCAAACCCTTTATCAGAGTCGGTTGCCAATGATTTTATGATTTTCACAGTGCTGTGTGCCAACCCTTTATCAGAGTCGGTGCCAATGATTTTATGATTATC
This sequence comes from Hymenochirus boettgeri, assembly GCA_019447015.1. Taxonomy (NCBI): domain Eukaryota; kingdom Metazoa; phylum Chordata; class Amphibia; order Anura; family Pipidae; genus Hymenochirus; species Hymenochirus boettgeri. Next base: position 389,494,436 of record CM033469.1, on the reverse strand, counting down.
ATTGTCTGTGTGGCAAACCCTTTATCTAGAGTTTGTGCCAATGATTTTATGATTATCAGTGTCTGTGTGCAAACCCTTTATCAGAGTTGCCAATGTTTTATGGTATCATGTCTGTGTGGCAAACCCTTTATCAGAGTCGGTTTGCCAATGTATTTTATTGATTCAGATGTCTGTGTGGCAAACCCTTTATCAGAGTCGGTGCCAATGATTTTATGGTTATCAGTGTCTGGTGCAAACCCTTTTCAGAGTCGGTTGCCAATGATTTTATGGTTATCAGTGTCTGTGTGCAACCCTTATCAGAGTCGTGCCAATGATTTTATGGTTATCAGTGTCTGTGTGCAAAACCCTTTATCAGAGTCGGTGACAATGATTTTATGGTTATCAGTGTCTGTGTGCAAACCCTTTATCAGAGTGGTGCCAATGATTTTATGATTGTCAATGTCTGTGTGCAAACCGCTTTATCAGAGTCGGTGCCAATGATTTATGATTGTCAATGTCTGTGTGCAAACCCTTTATCAGAGTCGGGTGCCAATGATTTTATGGTTATCAGTTGTCTTGTGTGCAAACCGTTTATCAGAGACGGTGCCAATGATTTTATGATTATCAGTGTCTTGTGCCAACCCTTTATCAGAGTTTGGGTGGCAATCATTTATCAGAGTCTGTGCCATTGATTTCATGAGTGTCTGTGTGCCAACCATTTATCAGTTTGCCAATGATTTTACCAGTGTTTGTATGCCAACTATTAATCAGAGTTTCACTACTGTATTTAGTGTAAATGTGTGCTAAAGCTGTTAATATGTTTTGTTTATATGTGTTCTAGTCTGTGTGTTGTGCGTGTTATGGGGGGTCCAGTATTTACCAGTATGGGAACCAGAAAAGTCTGATATTGGCCCTGCATGTGCACTGCACAGACTCTGAAAGTCAAGAATGAGAAGGTAGTGTTACTACAAAGCCTATAACTTAAGATCCAGAGAAGCCAGATACATCATCCTAGGCTTGTTTGAAAGCCTCTTTTAAAATAGGATACGTGTATGGAGGCCACAGTTGCTTATTATTGGGATTTGGATGGTATGTGGATTCTTTTGGTAGGCCATTCTTTTTACAAACAATAAAGATTATTATTTTTATACATTTTGTTTATGGAAATGTGTTAACATGAAAATAATAAATCTCCTTATTGATTCTTTACTAAAAGGGAATGAACTTCTACTCCCTATGATTTAATATAGATTAGTTCACTCACCAAACCATATGCTTAGAATTCCTGGGGCAATACGACTTCACCTTTATGACAGGTACACATCAGCAGATATTTCCTGCCAGTCGGCCCCCCAAAAAATATCTGATGGTGTGGGGCAGCTGGCTGCGACCGAGCTTGGTCACACCGCTTCATCCGAATTGTATCATATGATTTGCTACTCCTACCCCCTGTGTGATCACTGGTGTGCGCTTTAGTTTGCTAAAAGTCTACTCTTGCCTTGACTGACAGTTTTATCACTCCATTGTGTCCAACAACAGCAATTGTGTGCCAAGTGTGACTATCTCTACCCATACAATGGGAAATATGATCACTTAAAGGACACTGAGCTTTTAGCCCTGGCCACCACTCGTGCTATCTGTAGGAGCAGGTTTTTCCAACCTCCCTGGTGGTGCACTTTCATGTTTTAACTTTTTTTTGCCGTTGTTACTCTTTAAAAATGATTGTTACATTTTCCTATCCTTGTTTCGTGATAATAGTTACCGCATTTCCTATTATAAACTTAGAGGAGCATGAAGTTTAAAGAGAAAAGTTACCAATATGTCCTTCCATGAATGGGGCCCCGTCCTCCTTTTATTGTTCATGGAATTTTCTCAAGGACACAGTGCCATCTCATAACTAGAGTGTTTAAATACAATCCTAATTAGTCTATTCATTTCCTAACATAATAGCTAATTATGACGTGACAACGATGGTATCATTTTCCTCTATTCTGGTTTATTATATATTTATATATATATTCTTATAACCCCTTGAAATGTTCTCTGTACATTAAACCCCAGTTGTAATTTAATTTATAGATAAGTGGTGCAATTTAAATTGCTGCATAGCAGAACCTGGGCTACTCTTTTGGCTGGCCCCTGCCCACACACCCCTGACCTGCTCTGGACAGTGTGACTGTAGTATAACCTTGTGGTCATAACCTATTGTATTCTACAACTGCAGCATTTTATTACGGCCGTGTTGTAAAATACCACATGTGATTCAATGCTGCATTGCATAAACTAGCAGGGGTATGTACAAATTACCTAACAAAACAACACACAGAAATATAACCCTGTAGGGGTCAATATCTGGATGTGATTTTGTGGAATATTGTGTAGATCACCATTTAAAGTCTACTTCTGGGGAAGTTGAAATGTATCTTCCTTTACAGGCTGCTCAAGGATATGATAATCACAGTTACCAAGATGTCTCCTGAATGAAAAGGTTTTTAAGTCCTCTCTTAGTTCTAGCTCCTCCTCCTCCCCTAAAACACTGTCTCAGACATGCTCAGTGCCCTGTCCCAGAGTATGAGAGAGGGGTGTCCAATGAGTAAGACTCTGAGAATGACGCATGCTATAAGTTAAGGTTTACAAACAGGATGTTAATCCGTAAATATAAACATACACAGATCCCCCACCCCTTTCTATGTAAATATGAACATACACAGATACCCCCCTTTCTATGTAAATATACACATACACATATACCCCCCCTTTCTATGTAAATATACACATACACAGATCCCCCACCCCTACTCATGTAAATATGACACATACACAAATCCCCCACCCCCTCTATGTAAATATACACATACACAGATCCCCCACCCCCTCTATGTAAATATACACATACACATATCCCCCACCCCCTCTATGTAAATATATACACATACACAGATCCCCCACCCCCTCTATGTAAATATACACATACACAGATCCCCACCCCCTCTATGTAAATAACACTACACATATCCCCCAAATATCCCCACCCCCTCTATGTAAATATACACATACACAGAACCCCCCCCCCCTCTATGTAAATATACACATACACAGATCCCCCACCCCCTCTATGTAAATATACCACATACACGATCCCCCACCCCTCTATGTAAATATACACATACATGATCCCCCACCCCCTCTATGTAATATACACACACACAGATCCCCCACCCCCCCTCTATGTAAATATACACATACACAAATCCCCCACCCCTCTATGTAAATATACACATACACTGATCCCCCACCCCTCTATGTAAATATACACATACACAGATCCCCCACCCCCTCTATGTACATATACACACACACAGATCCCCCACCCCCTCTATGTAAATATACACATACACAAATCCCCCACCCCCTCTATGTAAAATACACATACACAAACCCCCCCCCTCTATGTACATATACACACACACAGATCCCCCACCCCCTCTATGTAAATATACACACACACAGATCCCCCACCCCCTCTATGTAAATATACACATACACTGATCCCCCACCCCCTCTATGTAAATATACACATACACGATCCCCCACCCCCTCTATGTAAATATACAACATACACAAATCCCCCACCCCCTCTATGTAAATATACACATACACAGATCCCCCACCCCCTCTATGTAAATATACACACACACAGATCCCCCACCCCTTTCTATGTAAATATACACATACACAGATCCCCCACCCCTTTCTATGTAAATATAAACATACACAGATACCCCCCTTTCTATGTAAATATACACATACCATATACCCCCCTTTCTATGTAAATATACCACACAGATACCCCCCTTTCTAAGTGGGGGGTTAAATATACACATACACAGATAACCCCTTTCTATGTAAATATACACATAAACAGATACCCCTTTTCTATATAAATATTCACATACACAGATCCCCCCTTTCTATGTAAATATACACATACACAGATACCCCCCTTTCTAAATATACACATACACAGATCCCCCCCTTTCTATGTAAATATACACACACAGAGATACCCTACCCCCTCTTTGCAAATAAACACATACATAGACCCCCCCTTTCTATGTAAAAATACACATACACAGATTCCCCACCCACCCCTTCTATATAAATATACACATACACAGATCCCCCACCCCCTTCTATGTAAATATACACATACATAAACCCCCCATCCCCTCTCTCTAGGGGGACTGAAAGGAAAACATCTCCATGCCCACTTCTCTTTTCTTTGTTACATTATTTAAGCAATAGACCCCATAGAAGCCATTAACATGTGTCCTGAACTGAAAAACGTAATAAGATTGAAACATGACAGGATAGTCTGGGTTATTTATAGGACCTCACATTTACCAATAGTGATCCCTCTCTAACACATTGACCAATAGTGATCATTCTCTAACACATTTACCAATAGTGATCCCACTCTAACACATTGACCAATAGTGATCCCTCTCTAACACATTGACCAATAGTGATCCCTCTTTAACACATTGATCAATAGTGATCCCTCTCTAACACATTGACAAATAGTGATCCCTCTCTAACAAATTTACCAATAGTGATCCCTCTCTAACACATTGACCAATAGTGATCCCTCTCTAACACATTGACAAATAGTGATCCCTCTCTATCACATTTACCAATAGTGATCCCTCTCTAAGGGTGAGGCCACACTAGCACATTTTTCGCGTGTTTGCGCCCGCGTTTCGTGCTTGCGATTGTGCCCGAGATTTTCGGTAAAATAGAAATGGCGGTAATGTGAAAATTCCTGTGATTTCCGATGCGCATGTGATTCGCATCCGTTCGTGTTTTGGTAACGCATGCGTTTCCATAACGCAAAACGGCGAAAATGCATGCACAAAACACACGCGCAAACGCAAAACACACAAGAATCGCACACAATTGCGTGCGATAACGCTCGCAATTTGGTGCGTGATTCCTGTGTGTTGCAGTGTGGCCTCAGCCTCACATATTTACCAATAGTGATCCCTCTCTAACACACTGACCAATAGTGATCCCTCTCTAACACACTGACCAATAGTGATCCCTCTGTAACACATTGACCAATAGTGATCCCTCTCTAACACACTGACCAAAAGTGATTCCTCTGTATCACATTTACCAATAATGATCCCTCTCTAACACATTGACCAATAGTGATCCCTCTCTAACAGAATCCCTGGTGACAGCTGTGAGTTAATGGGGAGGGTGAGTATTGAAAGAAAGATTGATAACTTTAATTATAAAATGATCCAATGGATCTCCTATTGATCTATTATTGGTTGGAAAAATAAGGGGGAAGATTGATTCAAGCTCTGCACAACAGTTGTATTTCACTGTGGTGTTTCTACTGAACTATAACACTATAGAATGTTACAATAAATAGATCAAAATATTCATTTAGGGGATGTGACACTAATAGAACCAGGATTTCACTCCCAGCTGTCACTGGATTCTGTTAGAGAGGGATCACTATTGGTCAATGTTGTTAGAGAGGGATGACATTGGTAAATGTGTTAGAGAGGGATCACTATTGGTCAATTGTTGAGAGGGATCACTATTGGTCAATGGTGTTTACAGAGGATCAACTTTGGTAAATGTGTTAGAGAGGGATCACTATTGGTCAATGTGTTAGAGAGGGATCACTATTGGTCAATGTGTTAGAGAGGGATCACTATTGGTCAATGTGTTAGAGAGGGATCACTATGGAAATGTGTTAGAGAGGGATCATATTGGTCAATGTGTTAGATAGGGATCACTATTGGTAAATGTGTAGGAGGATCACATGGTATGTGTTACAGGGATCACTGTTGGTCAATGTGTAGAGAGGGATAACTATTGTCAATGTGTTACAGAGGGATCACTATTGGTCATGTTTTTAGAGAGGATCACTATTGGTAAATGTGTTACAGAGGGATCACTGTTGGTCAATGTGTTAGAGGGATCCTATTGGTATGTGTTACAGAGGGATCACTATTGGTCAATGTGTTAGAGAGGGATCACTATTGGTAAATGTGTTAGAGAGGTAACTATTGGTCAATGTGTTACAGAGGGATCACTATTGGTCAATGTGTTAGAGAGGGATCAATATTGGTCAATGTGTTAGAGAGGGATCAACTATTGGTCATGTGTTAGAGAGGGATCACTATTGGTCAATGTTTTAAGAGGGATCACTATTGGTAAATGTGTTAGAGAGGGATCACTATTGGTCAATGTGTTAGAAGGGATCACTATTGGTCAATGTGTTAGAGAGGGATCACATGGTAAAGTGTTAAAGAGGGATCACTATTGGTCAATGTGTTAGAGAGGATTAATATTGGTCATGTGTTACAGAGGGGTCACTATTGGTCAATGTGTTACAGAGGGATCAATATTGGTCAATGTGTTAGAGAGGGATCACTATTGGTCAATGTGTTAGAGAGGGATCACTATTGGTCATGTGTTACAGAGGGATCACTATTGGCAATGTGTTAGAGAGGGATCACTATTGGTAAATGTGTTAGAGAGAGATCACTACTGGTCAATGTGTTAGAGAGGTCACTATTGGTCAATGTGTTACAGAGGGATCACTATGGTCAATGTGTTAGAGAGGGATCAATATTGGTCAATGTATTAGAACTATTTTTTAATGCTTAAACCACACATAAACACTGTCCTATGTATATTACTTTTACCCACCCCACCAACAGTACCTCTGAAAAAAATCAATGTATTCCCATGAAATTATAAATTTATTTAATAATATAAGGCCAACCAACAAACGGGGCACTCCACAGGACTTTTCAACAATAAAACTTAACTTTTATTCAAGGAATAAGTTCAAATATCTCAATGCTTTTCGGTTCTACTGAGCCGTCGTCAGGACATCCTGACATTAAGGATATATATATCAGTTCTGGGATCTGCTAATATAACCTTGTCTTGCACTTATTGTGTGACTGTACATTCCCAGTTTTCTCTCTGGTACATTTAGTGTGTTTGGCTCTGTTGATGGATGTCTATCTAGCTTTGAGTCAATGATAGATTATAATGGACTTCCTACTGCTTCTCCATACCAGGGAGGTTTCCCATTTCCAGACACAACTAGAGTAAAACTATCAGGTTTCATTAAGCAGACGGTTCAACTGAAAGTCTTGAGATCCCAATAGAACAAACATTTTAATCAAAACCCATTTAATTTACAGTCTAATCAATTCTCAATCAATAAATAATATAATATTCAATATTAACTTTGTACAAATTGCATAGGGACCTGGGAAACAAAGCCCAAACATTGAATATGATGGAATTCCACAAAGTTCCACCATCGGAATCCCAAAAGTTCTGCGGATCGACATTCGGCACATTTTCAATATCTCGCAGTTCTGACTTGATTTTCCGATCAGTAGGATGGACCAAGTCCTGTACAAAGTAGAATTCCATGTCACTGATTATAACAATTTCTTAAGCAGCATAGTCAATGGCACAATGATAGAATTGGTTTGGTATTAGACCTAATTTACCTTCATTACCATTAAATGAATGGATTATTCACATGTGGCCTTGAACTTTTCTATACATTTCCTAAACAAAAGGCCCAGTACAGTCGCTACATTAGCTCTATGTGTGTGCTGTGAAGATTCGTCATCATTTTCACGTGAGAAGACAAAAAAAAACAGTTAGAAATCTCAATTCTATTGATGTTCTAACCGAACGTTCCAAGAGGCACGACGCAGAGTTGGAAAACAACAGCACATTGCTCTGGGGTAATGAATGGCGCAGTCATTACGCCAGGCGTCTGGTAATGGCTGCTCTTGAATGGAAAGATCAAGTACGTTAGATGATCTGAATTTGCAAAGAACGGTTTTTGCTGAAGTGCAGCTTTATTCTCGGTGAATGAATAAACACCAGATGGAGCATTTGGGGAAGCTGAAGAATTTTAGGAAAGTTCATCTATAAACACTCTTGGTAAAATGAAAACTAACTTATAGAAGTTTATGGATTACAAGTCATTTTTTTCTAAATAGGGCCGAGGAGAATTCAAACTGGCAAATAAGGAATGAATGATGGGTGGCTTCAACCACGAGAGTTGACATATAGAAAATAATGTAGAGTTGTGTTTTAGGGGTTTCTATTGGTCAAACCAACTTAATAGACAAGTAAAATCTCTACACCCCTTCCCAATGAAAGTATCTAGGGTGAAGATTTACTGCTGTATTGACCTTCTAGCTCTGCTACTTCTGAAGGAAAGTTACAATACCCAGTATCCATGCCCTTAACCAATAGCAAGGCGTGCACTGCTAGAACACGGTTCCCATTGGCTAGGTTCCGGACTACAAGCCAGGAGTCAGGACTATTGGCTTTAATGGCAGGGGTGGAGGGAAAGTGAATAATAGTCCTGTAACTGGAATTAGGAGATAGTCTTTTATTATTTATTTCATACAATTACTAAGTTTACCCTTATTTTATTTGTAATTATTAACCTACATGGCTGGTTTACCTACTGTCTGATTTACCTACTGGCTGAAACACCTATTTGCTGTTTTACCTATTTGATGGTTTCCCTATTACTGGCTGGATACCTATTGATGGTTTACCCTACCTAGGGCTGGATTACTTATGGGTTGTGTTTTACCTACTGGCTGGATTACCTAACTGGCCTGGTTAGTTAATGGGGAGGGTGAGTATTGAAAGACAGATTCATAACTTTAATTATAGAATGATCCAATGGATCTCCTATTGATCTATTATTGGTTGGAAATTTAAGAGTGAAGATTGATTCAAGCTCTGCACAACAGTTGTATTTCACTGTGGTATTTCTACTGAACTATAACGCTCTATACAACATTACAATAAATAGATCAAAATATTCATTTATGAATAACAGAGATGCAACTTCTGTTTGATATAAGGGTTTCATACTGCCCCCACCGTCCAGCTGTCCCACCTTTGTATGTGGCAGGGTGTGGTCGGGGCTATTTGGAGATATGGTTTAGCATTCTGTGGACATGTCCAGCTCACTATAAATACAAATCACACACAGCGCAGGGATATACCGGTAAACAACTATTTTTTAGACAGATGCCTATTATTATTTTTATATCAACACAGTGCTTAAAGGGCAAGTACTTTTTTAAATTAACCTTGGCGCATTGCAAACAAATGAAATGGGGTTACCATAAAAGTACAATCACTGCCATAACTGTAAGCCCGTGATCGTACAGTTACATACAAATGTATGTTCGTGTTTTTCCAGTCTTACTTTCCTTACATAGTAAGATAAAAAGAAAGTAAAGCAAAATAAGGTGAGGGTAAGAGTGAAAAAATGGGTGTACATGCCCTTTAACAGCAGTCAGAGTATATTGTATTGTCAGCTTTCATTGAAATTAAGGGCAGCCTGGGCAGTATGGAGTAGTAGGAAGTTTTAGAGAAGTAGATTATGCTTGCGAGATTCCACAGCTGCAGATAGATAGACACAGAGGAAGTTTCTATTCATAGAATCCAGGAGAAGTTCTGTACGGGGGAACGAAAGGCTTTTTTAGAAAAGTTTCATCCACTTTTTATAGAGGGATGAGTCATGGGAATGAGAACATGGAACATTCTGTAAATTGATCGATTTGGTACCAGGACTGCTGAGGAGTCAAATCATTATTGAAATGACAATAACTTACATTGAAATCAGTGGAGACACATGGCTTGGATGGTATTCGGGACCTGAATTTTGACACCAAAATGTTAATGTTGAAATTTAACCTCAAACGTAACAGAATGCCACTACTGGCCAGCAGTAAAGACCCGTGTTTAGCCATTTTTAGTCTTTAGTTACCCTTTAGGTAACTTTTCCCACAATACTGTTATAACATTTTTGTTTGTAATTAATGTTTCTATATATAAATGTGGTTTTCAGTTTAATATCTCTCAGCCAAGTCTGGAAATAATTATTATACATCAGCTATAAAATCGCCCACTGGGAAGTAGTTAGGAGAATCGGTTTAACGCCAGTTTAATCACTGCATCATTTATTCATCCAGCTTAAGAGAGCTCTCAGCAATGGTAGCAAAGGCAATTTCCTGCTAATAACACAACGCTTGGATTAGAATAAATAGGAAGAGTAGTGCCGTTAATAACCCTTTAAACCATCGCTGATCAAACTGTAACTAGAGGGTCATTCTACAGCAACCAACGTCAAGTACTATCCCTTAATGTCTTCTACCAAGAACATACAGGGTTAATCAAACAAAGTTTTTATCGTTAAAAATGGTGCTAATTTTGCCCCAACCAATCAGATGTTAGGCTGGGTACACATCAGACAATATTTTCGGGCGGCCGTCCGATTCACGGCCGATCGGCTGGTGTGGGGCTGGCGGCTGCAACCAACATTGTTCGTTCGTTCATCCAGATCGAACGAAAGATCGGGCATGTCGGAAAATTCCAATCGATCATGCAGTTCCCTATGGGAACGCACGATTGATCGTACGCAAATTCGGACGAATTTGCCGCGACCGACGGACATTAGTCGCAGCCAGCTCGTAGAGTGAGCTCGTTCGGGACAAAAAGTCCCTCCGTGTGTACCCAAATTAGCACCATTTTTAACAATAAGAACTTTTATTGAATCTCCCTGGTAGCTTCTTAAACTCCCCCTTTTTATTGCTGTAACCATGTCACCAAATTCCCAAGATAACCCACAGTGGGTAGATCAACCTGTTAAAGGGAAAGTTCAGCAAAACTACATATGCTTTTAAGAAAAAAGGGGAGTATTATTAGAGAGCATGTTCAACTCCCCCAACAGCCAATCGTTAAAAAATATTATTTTAAACAACAAAGTTTTCATCCTGGAAAGAAGATGGACCCAAAATGGCAGAACACTACGGATCACAACAAAGCATAACAAAAGTTATGACATCAATTGCTTTAAATAAATAAATAAATAAAGATAAATATAATTATTAAAGTATGTGTTATGTTTTCACTAAACTTCCCCTTTAAACCTCCCAAATAGATTTCCTACCCGGACATGGGTTGGCCAACTGACCCATTTGAGAAGAGCTTGTGTAGACATAATCAGGGTTATTCAATAAAAGTTGTTGTCATTTAAAATAGTGCTAATTTTTCCCCAACCAATCAAATCTTATTTAAGATTTGAAAGCTAACATCGGATTGGTTGGGGCAAAATTAGCACCATTTTAAACAATAAGAACTTTTATTGAATAAATAAAATAGGTTTCTGTGTTTGCTGATGACACAAAACTTTGTCGACCATTAAAAACTTCAGAGGATGTGCAATCGTTGCAGGGGGATCTAGATAGATTGTCACATTGAGCTGCTATGTGGCAGATGAAATTCAATGTTGATAAATGTAAGGTGATGCATTTTGGACTTAAAAATCCTTGTGCTACTTATACTATAAATGGCTCTGTGTTAAGTGAATCCCTGTTGGAAAGGGATCTTGGAGTTTTGGTGGATAACAAACTTAAAGGTAGCAAGCAGTGCCAGGCGGCAACAGCCAGAGCCAACATGGTATTGTCTTGTATAAAGTGAGGTATGGATTCAAGGGAGGAAAATGTAATTCTCCCTCTTTACAAAGCATTGGTAAGGCCTCATTTGGAATATGCAGTGCAATTTTGGAATCCTGTGTACAAAAAGGACATCTTTGAAAAGGAAAGGGTTCAGATAAGGGCAACTAAATTAGTAAGAGGATTGGGGGAGCTTGAATATGAAGAGAGACTGGAAAAGTTACAATTATGTCTTCCAGTGGACATTTTTACGGCAGGTTCATTGGTCAGTTTCAAAAAGAAGCTGGATGAGTTTCTGCAAACAAGGAATGTTACAAGTTACTGGTATTGATACATAAAGTAGAGTTGATCCAGGGAAATTTCCGATTGCCACTTGGAGTCAGGAAGGAATTTTTTTCCCCTTCATAAATTTGGTGGGTTTTTTTTGCCTTCCTCTGGATCAACAGTTAGGCAGGAAATGAGGATATTGCTAGATGGGTTGAACTGGATGGATGTATGTCTTTATTCAACATCAAATACTATACTATACTATTGAATAACCCCATATGTTTCTTTTCCAGATAATAAATATTACAGAAGGAAATGTCTAATGTCCCAGTAAAATACTGTTACTGTTATAATATACTATGACAGTCATATTAATATTTTTAGTGGGCAAATGACTTATTAACAGCTACAGAATGATATCATTGGCTGAACTGTATAAATAATAAAATCCAGAATTACACTTGGCCACAATAACATTAGTAAACACGGCTTTAGGACACTAATAGCCGATAACGTCTCTTCATACATAGCCCATAAATGTCATACTTAAAGGAGAATTATACTCCTGCAGTAATTGTCTGCTTTCTAGCACTAACTGATAGTTTCAAGCCACTCCCCCTCGTTCATTAACATATGTTCTCCTATGTTAGAGATGGGAGAATTGTCAGTGACAGCCACTGTGGGAGGAGACAGAAAAGTCAAAGTATAATTCTCCTTTAATAATAAATACATAAACTATACATTTTGCTCTACATATATTTATTACTGTGATGTTCTTGCATACATTTTAGGACTTTTTATTTTGTATTTTGTAATGTGTGTCTGTCTGTAGTTGTGTAGCCTTAGATCCAGGTACATTTCAAACAGAAGTAACAGTTGGGATTTGATTTGATCAAATGTCCCTGAAACTCAGAATGTTTATGTTTGAGAATTGGACTTTTTATAGTAAATGGGAAAAAAATGTCCCAAAACTTGCCAATAACGCCAGAGGCCTAACTACCAGGGTAGCAGGTCGGCCCCATCTTCATATTTTTACTATAACACATATAGCCTCCTCCCAGAAAGCCACTGTGCATGAAGCACAGATAGGTGCCTCCTCATTGTTTTGCTGGGGGGGCACAGTGATTCCTAGTTACGCCACTGAATAATGCGGTAATGCACCCACGGATTCCTTATCTAAAAGACAGTGGACTTCTCCAATACGTTCTGCACAACTGTACTGGATTTTGTGTCTCTAGCTGGAAAACTGTGGAAGCAAATTCAGTTAAAAAAAGCAGAAGCATAAAGGACATACACAGGGACATTTCTAGGGTTTTAGCCACCTGAGCCAAACTTTTAAATGGTGCCCCTATTTATCACTAGGGGGGCACACAAAGCTCGCCACCGCAACCAGGGTAAGGAGAGAGTGGTTTCTAGGAATGGGCATAGCTAAATATTTGGTCATTTTAAACTTCACATTACAGCAGTATTTACTGTGTACAGTTCCTCAAGAAGACATTTATCCACAACATAATTCCTGTAGAATATTTTTTCCCCCAAAAGATTTATTATCCTGCCACCACATCAACAAATTCTTTAGTTAGGGCCCTAACTAACCTAACCAAGTTGCCCTCATGCCCAGCTCACACAGATGAGTACATAGAAGTAGGGATGTACTTTGGGTTCTAATAGAACCCAGTTTCGAATCGAATCCGGCGGTTTCAAAGTCCCGACGAAACTTTCGGAACTCCCGGATTTTAATTAATTTTTTTAATTTAATTTAATAATTATCGAAATCGAAAGTAGATGATTATCGAAATCGAAAGTAGATGATTTCGGTAACCCTCGAATGTATGTGCTGATTTTGCCAACCCTCGAATGTACAAGCTGATTTCGGTAACCCTCGTATTTGTGATATCGGTAACCCTCGAAAGTAATTTCGTTAACCCTCGAAATAGCCTGCGAAAAGCTCGAAAACAGCCCGATTGTGAGGAAAGATAGATTTTAAAATGAGTTTTACTTATATTTACGGGTTCCCCAGACCATTCCCCAGGTCCCTGTGTTATTTACAGTAACCTGCTATTACTATTTTACCCTTCAAATTGATAGAAACTTTCAAATTTTTTTCTCCCATAGACTTCTATGGGTCCGTTTTCGAATTTTCGAATTTAACTGTAAATTCGAAAGAAATTCGAAAACGGGACAAAACTCATCATTTTCGAACATCTCTACATGATGTAGATGCCCTCATGCCCAGCTCACACAGATAGGTACATATAACATGCCCACAGATGTGTGCCTGTTTTCCTTCTGTTCTGCTACTTACTCCCCCCCCCAAAAAAATTAAATCATTGGCACGACATGGTTAAAATGGTTGCACACTGACACTGATAAAATGCTTGACGTTGGCAACTGGCATGGTTAAATAGTTGGCACACAGACACTATTAAATGCTTGGCGTTGGCAGCTGACATGGTTAAAATGGTTGGCACACAACACTGATAAAATGCTTGGCGTTGGCAACTGACATGGTTAAAATGGTTGGCACACAGACACTAATAATATGCTTGTGTTGCAACTGACATGGTTAAAATGGTTGGCACACAGACACTAAAATATGCTTGGTGTTGGCAACGGACATGGTTAAAATGCTTGCACACAGATACTAATAAAGTGCTGGTGTTGGCAAATGACATGGTTAAAATGGTTGGCACACAGACACTAATAAATGCTTGGTGTTGGCAGCTGACATGGTTAAAATGGTGCACACAGACACATAAAATGCTTGGTGTTGGCAATGACAATGGTTAAAATGGTTGGCACACAGACACTAATAAATGCTTGGTGTTGGCACTGACATGGTAAAATGGTTGGCACACAGACACTGATAAAATGCTTGGCTTGGCAACTGACTGTTAAAATGGTTAGCACACAGACAATGATAAATGCTTGGCGTTGGCAACGGACATGGTTAAAATGGTTGGCAACAGATACTAATAAAATGCTTGGTGTTGGCACTGACATGGTTAAAATGGTTGGCACACAGACCTGTAAAATGCTTGGCATTGGCAACTGACATGGTTAAATGGTTAGCAACCAGACACTGAAAAATGCTTGGCATTGGCAACTGCTGATTAAAATGGTTGGCACACAGACAATGATAAAATGCTTGGCTTGGCAACTGACATGGTTAAATGGTTGCAACAGATACTAATAAAATGCTTGTCTTGGCAACTGACATGGTTAAAATGGTTGGCACACAGACACTAATAAATGCTTGGCATGGCAACTGACATGTGAAAATGGTTGGGCAACAGATACTATAAAATGCTGGTGTTGGCGCTGACATGGTTAAATGGTTGGCACACAGACACTGATAAAATGCTTGGTGTTGGCAACTGACATGGTTAAATGGTTAGCAACACAACACTGAAAAAAGCTTGGCATTGGCAACTGACATGGTTAAATGGTTGGCACACAGACACTGATAAAATGCTTGGCGTTGGCAACTGACATGGTTAAAATGGTTGGCACACAGATACTAATAAAGTGCTTAGTGTTGGCACTGACATGGTTAAATGGTTGGCACACAGACACTAATAATATGCTTGGCATTGGCAACTGACATGGTTAAATGGTTGGCAACAGATACTAATAAATGCTTGGTCTTGGACACTGACATGGTTAAATGGTTGGCACACAGACACTGATAATATGCTTGGTTGGCAACTGACATGTTAAAATGGTTGGCACACAGACACTAATAATAGCTTGTGTTGGCAACTGACATGGTTAAAATGGTTGGCACACAGACTCTAATAAAATGCTTGGTGTTGGCAACTGACATGGTTAAATGGTTGGCACACAGACACTAATAAATGCTTGGTGTTGGCAGCTGACATGGTTAAAATGGTTGGCACACAGACACTGATAAAATGCTTGCGTTGGCAACTGACATGGTTAAAATGGTTAGCACCAGACACTGAAAATGCTTGGCATTGGCAACTGACAGGTTAAAATGGTTAGCACACAGACCCTGATAAAATGGTTGGTGCTGGCAACTGACATGGTTAAATGGTTGGCACACGACTCATAAATGCTTGGTTGCAGCGAGATGGTAAAATGGTGGCCACAGACACTAATGAAATGCTTTGTGTTGGCAACTGACAGTTAAAATGTTGGCACACAGACACTAAAAAATGCTTGGTGTTGGCAACTGACAGTTAAATGGTTGACACACAGACACTAATAAAATGCTGGGTTGGCAACTGACAGTTAAAATGGTGACACACAACACAATAAAATGCTTGGTGTTGGCAACTGACATGGTTAAATGGCTAACAGTTAAAATCAATTTCAATGGTCATTTCCTACTTCCAATACCTCACATTGGTCTAAAGATCAATCTTTTTAAAGGGAACAAAAGAGCTAACTTTTAATCTCCAAAATGCCACCTGCACCTGTTTTATATTCCATACAATACAAGGATTGTGGAAGCACTCCATAAGGCTAATTTATGTGAAGTGCTACTGATCTGGTCAAACATTTATACAACATAAGAAAGATAATCAATGCACATTCCTAGGCCCCATACAATATCATATTATCTGCACACTGGCATACTTTATAAACAAAGGGTTTTAGTATACATTACTTTGATCACATGAATGAAAAGCCTTCCAACCACGTACAGGTAACCCCAGTCTGGAAGGTCCTAACTTCTAACTCTTTCAATTTCTTTGATTATCTTTTCTATGTTTGTATTATATTCCAGGTGTTACTGCCAACACGTACCAGCCAACCATTTCTTAATGTAGTGTTTTTAGCCTTGCAAGAAGGTAAATACATAGCGAATGAGTCTCCTTTCCAGATGATAATTGCGTGGATGTAGCTGTGCGGTTGGGCATCACTGATGGACCGCCCAGCCAATGCCTGGGTGGCAGCACACTGGTGGTTTCAGTCTAAATCCACTTTTGTCAGATTCGCATTCATCGCCTGTACCAGCCTTTAGCCTTGAATGGTGCCGACACCAAACGCTGCAGGAGATCATGGAGAATATGAAGGGAGGTGATCTGGTTACAAGTCCCACTTAACATCAAACAGACATAATGCCATCAAAGCGAAAGGACATACTGTAACATTTCTAAGGGTAATAGTATTCTTTATCATACTGGTAAACTATTTTAGTTGTCCTCAGTGGAATGAAGACGGGTTAATGAAACACCCTTGCAACAGAAATATTGAGATCAAATAAAGTCATAAATAATATAACCTCAAATCAGACTTTTATAGGAATAGTGACAGTCCCTACCCCCGACCACACATCAAATTCTGCATTCACTTTTCCTTTTGGTCCCATCTGGACTTTATTTACATTTTGCTAAGGGTTGTGAAGTTTGACTACAATGGCCCTTTGATCCCATTAAATGAAATCTCTAAAAAAACTTTTTACACACACTTGTAGTCCAGAAACAATATATCCATTGTCGTTCTGTGTTATTCTTAAAGGGCATCTCCTCTCTTAATATCGAATTTTGGGAATCCAGTTCTATTGAAGAACGGGAGGTCTATGTGCATAGTGTCAGAGGGAGCGAGCAAATGGGTAAGTTTCTAACCTTTCTCCTGGCTCCTGTTTGTTCTATTGAAGAATGGGTAAGGCACAGCCCTTTGGACCTCCCGTTCTTCAATAGAACTGGATTCCCAAAATTTGATATTATAGTGGAGATACCCTTTAAGTAAAACTGGAAAGTCCTCTCCCTTAGACTGAGCGTGTGCGAGATCACTGAGCTTGGGGAAGGGACAGTAACTGCAGAGTTTTATGATATTTTGTAGCTGACTCCCTATACTATGTTACTGGGAACTGACAATGGCCAAGGAAATTTTAGGTACCGACGGGATTGTCCCTTTATCGTTAATGTGTGTACCAAGCTTTAGGGAAAATTAATTTTAGGTTACAGATTTCATAATATTGGAATATTTTCCATTTATTTTCTGTCTACCCCACTCAGCTAGAGACACCTATTATGAAGCGTGGGGATTACAATGATTTTGCTTTATATTGATATTGTAAATCACTAGAATAGGGGACTTATCTGACCGCTTAACGCTCCAAATCTCCCACCGCACAATGAATCTTGGGGATTTATGTAGTGTTAATTTTGAACATTTACTGTATCTTTCTATTTCTTCTTCTTCCGTTTTACTTCTCCGCTTTGTTTGGACTGTATCTCCTCCACACAGTTTTGAGACAGCTGAGTGGATTTGTCGCCAGTTCGCGGATCCGATCCGACGGTATCGCCGCGGTTTCCGTCTCCGCGATTCGCGATGCGGTATTTTCCGGATTTTCCGCTTTCCACTTCCGATTCGCGATTTTTCGTATTTTCGAAAATTTTCGAAATTACGAGTTTTCACGTATTTTCGAAAATACGGGAAAACATGTATTTTCGAAAATTTTCGAAATACAAGGATTTTTCTTAATTCCTTACATATGTATTTCGAAAATATTCGAAATTACGAGGATTACTTGTATTTTCGGAATACATATTTTCGGAAATACATATTTTCAAAAATACGTGAAAACTCGTAATTTCGAAAATTTTCGAAAATACGAAAAATCTCGTTATTTCAAGGGTATTTTTAATTTTAACGGGTCCGCTCGAGGATTTTTGAATTTTTTCGAAAATTCGCGGATTCCTCGAGCGGACCGGATTTTGCGAAGTTCGGACATCTCTACTAGAGACATGAATTCAGTACAGATGTGCGGGGCATATAGAGAAGTGTGCTGTTACCTAGCCAAGGAATCTGCAGAACCATTACGGCGTTATCGTTGAATTTCGGATATTTTATCCCATAGACTATAATGGTAACAATCCTCAAATATGGATATTTCAACACGTGTTTCATGTTCATAAACACAACACATGATACCCAACCCCCCACACAGACACAGTACACCCACCTACTGACCTACCTTTCAATTCCCATGGACCATACTTAAAGGGTAACTATAGTCAAAAAACTAAATTTGATCAATCATCTATAACATTATTTATATGGTCATAGATATTACAATAGTGTCTGAAAGCACATGAAAATATATAACAAGGGGTCTTGTAACTCTGCCTTTAATTTAGGCAGTGCCTGCAGATAAAATCTATATCATTTGCCAAAGAGGAAAAAGTATCTGCCCATGGCACACTTGTACAAGAAAATCCCAACCCCCCCCCCAACTATGGGGCAAGTACCACCTCTAGCTCACAATGACAAAGAACCCAGCACTCAAACACACAAATAGAATTCTCCGAACTTGTTATTATTTATTTGTATTCGGCATCATATCCAGCCCCCATTTTTACACACAACCCATATGTGATTAAAAACATGTGGCGTGACTGTCCTTATATAACACCATGGACTCAAGGGATGTTCAGTTGGTATTAGTCCAAAGTCCAGCTTATGGTTTACACGGGTCTTTCCCAAATTTTATCAGGTACATGAAGACTCTCACACTTCCATTCCTGAGTATAGCCTTGTACCCAACACCCTTTATCTTGATACACAATGTCCTCATCATTGGCTTTATTGAGTTTTAAAATCTGCAGCACAAACACCCAATCCCTTCCAAAATGTGTCCTTTCAAGCCAAAGTCAAAGTTTACATTTAAACTTTCCCTTTCTAGTTTCAAAAATCCATGGATCCAATGGAATTTGCTAAAATTTCTAAACTCACCACCGAAAATCCAATATTAGAAAATCAAGATTTAGATCCGAAAAATCTAAACTTTTGATCAAAAATTAATTTCCAATAGAATATGTAAGAATTGCGATACAAAATGTGAATAATTCTGCTTCAAATAGGCTTGAACGGATTTTCGGAACTGTAAGTTCTACGGAATCTCTATCGGAACGAAACTTCCCAGTTTGATTGAAGGTACAGTATGGCCCAGCAGGCAATCTAAATGTGCAAGTTTCACACAAATAGTTAAATAAAGAAACCAACTTTACTTTTTTTGCCATATTTACATGTTTAATATACAGAATATTTGAATATAACGTTATTGACGTCTGAATGAATGTGGGTCTACATTGTACAAAAAGAATAAGTTAGAGCTCATACAAATTTGCCTTTTTTGTTTGTTTTTTTACATTTTGCTAACACCACTATTGGATTTTAAGTCACTTTAATGTTCATCTCATCTTTTGTAATAATGGAAATATAGTGTGGAATGTAATGTTCCTGTGAGAATAAACATCTTGAGCATAAAAAAGGTTATTAAAATATTAAAGGAGAATGTCTCATAATAAATTAAGTTCAGGTGATTAAATATTTTTAAACTTTAAAATGTTATTGTTGCTGCAGCTCCTCCTATTCTTCCCAAGCTCCTCTGCTCCTAATAGCACCTCTCTGAGAGCCAAATCCTTTTTGGCACAATCTACATAGACTTAAACAGGGTTTACATCACCACAGCAGAAGACCATGAAAACAGAAGAAAGAAGCATTAATTATTTGACAGTTTAAAGGTATCTCTTGGAAACCAAAGGCAGATAAGCGGAGCACCACTAGTAATCAGTCTAATACACCTAAGCAATTATAACCCGGCAAGTTGAAATATGTAGCAGATCCTAATTACATAGGGAATCACCTGAGCTTTAATAATTAGACATTCTTCTTTAAAGACACAGTATGAATTCTATAATTGCTTACACATAGTTTTATCTCTCACGTTTTGGCTTAACATAGTAGGTCAAAGACCCAAAAGATAGTTGCACATACTCATTCAGTCCTCTAGCCCCTTTCTTCCTTCCTTTCACCTGCCAGAGCTGTCAAGTAACTACTGGATGACTTTACCATGACCTGATTAATCGAAACAGAGGAAAAACTATTCCTCCACACTAGGAAGGAGGGCTGCAAAATTAGGAAATGGAATGTCAGGCACAATGATAGATGTTATAGCATTTATTATACAATGCTGCGTATTACAGAGGTGGAAGTTGCAGGCTTGTTTATCTAATAGTTAGAAATTATCACTTCATCCACTTCTATTTTAACATTTAGATCCTCTAAATATTTACTAGAAACCCCCAACATGTATATTATATTGATGCTCTAGATTCCATTTTACTACTAATGCACAAAGTGGTAATTTTACAGTAATTGCATCATTATGTACATGTTTGGGGCCCTGGGCTGGTATTTACTCTTTTGGAGGGTTGAGAATATCCCTTTAATGTTATTAGATTTCATGGCTAGAAACACAGCTGATCAGTATAACTATTTTAGACTGTACGAGGGTGAGAGAGGCAATAAATAGAACTATAGCCCCATCATTTAACTGGCACTAGGACCAGTTAAGAAAATATCATTATAAATTAAGCGATATCAAATTTAAAGGGGTGGGGACCCCAAAAAATGAAGTGCCATGAGGATGCTGAAATTCACACATATTGATGTCTGTTTGCCAGAAAGTTGCAGTCACAAGGTGGTGGTTAGTAAATTATTTGTTCATGTTTAAATAAAAAGTAGAACGAGTAAGTCTACATTTTGTTTAAGTTCCCTGTATCACCACCTAGTGTCCAGAACTAGAAACTGCATTTAGAGCACCCACTAGAGAGACTGAGGATGGATAGAAGAAGAGGCATTTCAGATGGCAAGTTTAGGTTATAACACTAGTAACCATATGTGACCCCGTGAGGATGTTTGGTCTATTTAGCTCCAAAGTAAATCAATTACTACCAAAAATTTGACTTAAAAACTCACATTGACAACACAAGGAAAAGGACCAGTAACGCTTTTTTTCTTGTTAACTATTCCACATATCAACAAAAGGCAACAAACAGCAGCCAATCAGAGATCGGCAAAGACCGATATTACAACCCACGACGACACTGCCAGCAAGGATAACCATAATCCGAGCCGCCTCCCACAATGATCTGAGCCAGTTGGACCATACAGTCAGGGCCGCACAGTCTATTCCTTTCCCCCGACTCTGTGATGGGGCCTGTGACTTCCCACTGGCCTGCAGTTCTCTCTGTAAGCGGCAACACAAAATATAAACAATTAAAATCAGGATCAATATTAATACATATCAAAGCAAATTTTGTACTTTGATATGTATTTTATTTAGATTTAAATACTTTTTCATAAGTGTGTAATTTTCAAGACTTTTTTAAAGAAACGAAAGCCACCACCTCATTTGCATTTTATTTTTAGCTGATTGCCGGGTTAAAATGAAAAGTAAAAAAAACAAAAAGTTTTTTGAAAGACATTACCACTGGGTAGTGAGATTTAAAGTGCAGACTTTACTTCCCCTTTAACCTGTAGTTACTAGTTTCCCCCCCCCCCCTAAGCACATCCAATAAATAAATTGACACTGGAAGAAAAAAATTCCTACACAGTAATCCCAAGTCAAGGATTGGGTTAAAGATGGTTTATAATAATTTTTAATATGAAAAAAATGCCTCATCTGATGTGTGTGGTGTTGCTGCATGTCTACATTGCTGGTTTTGTTAAAGTCCAGCACCCTCTCCCTGACTAATCTGACTTTCTGTAAGTCAAGCATGCTCACTAATCACTATTACTGCATGTCTACAGTGCTGGTTTTGTTAAAGTTCAGCACCCCCTCCCTGACTAATCTGACTATCTGTAAGTCAGCATCTCACTAATCACTATTACTGCATGTCTTACAGTGCTGGTTTTGTTAAAGTACCGACACCCCCTACCGACTATGACCCTGCGCAGACGCCATACCCGGCCCAGGAATTACACTCTGAATTGACTATCTGTAAGTCAAGCTGCTCACTATCCTATTACAGCATGTCTTACTGTTTGGTTTGTTAAAGGATAAGTACACTCAAAAAAACAATGATGTTAAATGGAAGCTGTATGCCTAACTTACCTTGTCCCTTTTTTTCTAGGTGCCTCAGACCTACTATGCCTCAGGAAGTCTGCCATCTTGTGTTATGTCTGCAGTCAGGTAAGCTCTCCCCTCGAGAATCGTGGACCTCGTTCCAGGCTGGGGCCATAAAGCTGTAGCAGTGATGTGTCATGATGTGCATGGAGGTAACTGCTACATGCTTTATGGCCCAAGCCTGGAACAAGGTCCACCGATTCTCGAGGGGAGAGCTTACCTGACTGCAGACATAACACAAGATGGCCAGCACTTCCTGAGGCATAGTAAGGCTCTGAAGGCACCTAGAAAAAAAAAGGGACAGGTAAGTTAGGCATACAGCTTCCATTTAAATGTCATTGTTTTTTGAGTGTACTTATCCTTTAAAAGTTTAGCACCCCCTCCCTGACTAATCTGACTATCTGTAAGAGTCAACATGCTCAGTAATCACTATTACTGCATGTTCTTACAGTGCTGGTTTGTTAAAGTTAAGCACCCTCCTATCAAGTCAAGGATGCTCAGTAATCACTATAAGGCAGAACGGGTAAAGGAATTTCCCCAACCGGCAAATATTTTATGAATAAAATTGACTAAGGGCTAGGCCACACTATACGCTTTTCGCGATCGCATTTGCTATTGCGCATGCGATTTTTATTTAATGGAAATAAGGAATGCAAAAAATTATTGCAATTTCAATGCGTTGCGTTTCGATTTCGTTTTGGAAAGCGCATACGATCACCATTTTTAATTGCTTCCATAATCGGAATTGGGGAATCGCAAACACGTTGCACACACACAGAAATCCTAAGCGCAATCGTGTGCGACAGTTAAAATGCAGAATGTTCCAAACTAGAATAGCTAAATGAATAGTGGACAGATCAACAAAATGGTACAATGTAAGTTGGGAGATATTATAGTTTCCTGTAATGGGCATTCTAACCCTTTCTCAAGGTATTCAGGGAAGCTTTAACGGACTATAAATGTGACCCACAGATAAGCTCACCTCTCCGCTTGATCACATCCTCTTGTAACACAGTAAAGCAGCAGCCACAGCAGATGGCGTGTATTAATCACGTCTTTGTAATTTTTACAATTGATTAGCCATGACTGCTTTTATTGGATGTGTTTGCCTCTCTTGGAAGGCAAAGAAGAGGTTAAAATAAATAATTTCTACCCCTACCTTATATATATATATATATAAAGAAACAGACAATTCCACTGCAAGGGCCAGCAGAACTCAATTTTTTA
Organism: Hymenochirus boettgeri; assembly: GCA_019447015.1. Taxonomy (NCBI): domain Eukaryota; kingdom Metazoa; phylum Chordata; class Amphibia; order Anura; family Pipidae; genus Hymenochirus; species Hymenochirus boettgeri. The sequence continues at coordinate 389,470,532 of CM033469.1, read as the reverse complement.
ATCAGGGAAATGACAGGGTTATTCAATAAAAGTTTTATCGTTAAAAATGGTGCTAATTTTGCCCCAACCAATCAGATTTTATCTTTCAAATGTTAATAGGATCTGATTGGTTGGGGCAAAATTAGCACCATTTTAAATGATAAGAACTTTTATTGAATCTCCCTGTAGTTTTCTATATATTTCATTGTCGTTATTTTGGTCTTTTAATCTACATCATTTTCAACAATACTCTGAAAGACTTATTAGTATTCACTGAAGTGTAGTTTTTGTAGTAAAATAATAAAATAATAGAACGAAGATTATTGTGTTTACAAAATGATAATTGTCCCAGAAGATAGTTTATCTAGCTCTGTATGATCCAAGTTATTTTTACATGACAACTCCAACAGGAGCATTGACGAAAGCTCAGTTATTCATTCCTGCAAACATCCTACCAACTGTGCATTAAGTGCCTTAGGAATTTATATTAGTTCTACAGTGGGCGATGATATGAAAGATAGGTAGGGATAATGAGTAGTTTGTACTTTAAAGAAAGCAGATTAGACGCAGGACCAATGACTCCCATCTGTGATTTGCTACAGAGGGGGTTCCACGTAATCCAGTAGAAGATCAGATTTGGAAAACAAGCTGGTTCTAGCAGGTTTTGAAGTTAATGAAAATATAATAATCTTGATCGAATAATTGGGTTTAAATTGTATTGTCATTTCCATGGAACCCCTGGAGAATGAAACTCGCCAGTATTACAGGTACAGTAGTTGTCAGTGACTAACGGTTCCCCCCAGTTAGTGGTAGTAGCCTATCAGGAGGAATTTTCCTCCCTTTTTAGTTTTTTTTTGGCCTTCCTCTGGATCTGGTTAAATAGGAGGGTGAAAAGTTTTGGACTTGATGGACGTAGTCTTCATTCAACCTCAATTACGTTTTACTATGTAGGATCACGGGATATCTCGTCACACACGTGGTTGATAACAGTTTAATCCAGTCGGGATTATCCTATTATTGGTTCTGCATCTACCCATCTAAAACTATCTCTTTTCAAGCTCACATCAAATGAAAAAGCTAAGATCTAATTTGATCCACATGTATGTATTCGGTCTTAATAGATAATAGCACAGACTTTGACGATACTCCCCTCGGCTTTAATTTTTATATCACAAAGCTTTTAAATCCATTGAACATTTACAGAAATCACGAGAGTTTAGAGAAAAGTCACAGCGCACACAAACCAATAAATAACTAGAGATGTTGGAAACTGTTTAGTTACGTTCCGTTTTATGAAATATTTTTCTAAATTTCCAGTTCGAAAATTCGAGTTTCGTTTTTGAAAAAGTCTACTTTCAAATTTTCGAAAAATCGGCTATTTCTATTTCGAAAAAATCGTCTACTTTCTATTTTCGAAAAATCAGCTACTTTGACATTGAAATTCTGTGTTGAATCCTGGGACATTTCCACATGCTCAGTATTATTCTAGTGGAAAATAATGCTTCAAGCATCCTCAATTATGGGTAGGGTATAAAGGTTGACTAGATATGTAATAATTTATACTTTATATTCAACCTCCACTACTATGTAACTATGTAACCTGTTATCTAGTCCAACCTTTTTAACCCTACCCATAATGTCTAACATTAACATAGTAAACTAGTATTGGAGGTTGTATAAAGACATATGTCCATCTAGTCCAACCTTTATATCCTACCCATAATGTCTGTATAACAGTTACATAGTAACATAGTATTGGAGGTTATATAAGACATACGTCCATCTATCCCAACCTTTATACCTCCTACCCAAATGTCTGTATAACAGTTACATAGTAACATAGTATGGAGGTTATATAAAGACATACGTCCATCTAGTCCAACCTTTATATCCTACCCATAATTGTCTTTATAACAGTTACATAGTAACATAGTATTGAGGTGTTATAATAAAGACATACGTCCATCTAGTCCAACCTTTATACCCTACCCATAATGTCTTTTATAACAGTTACATAGTAACATAGTATTGGGTTTGTTAGCTGTCTCTACGTCCCCTTTTCTACTCCTACCTCCCTAATGTCTAACAGTTACATAGTAACATAGTTATTGGAGGTTGTATAAAGACTACGTCCATCTAGTCCAACTTTATACCTCCCCATAATGTCTGTCTAACAGTTACATAGTAACATGGTATTAGAGGTTGAATAAAGATATACATTAATCTAGTCCAACCTTTATACCCCACCCATAATGTCTTTATATCTTTATTCAACCTCCAATACTATGTTACTATGTAACTGTTATACAGACATTATGGGTAGGTTATAAAGGTTGGACTAGATGGATGTATGTCTTTATACAACCTCCAATACTATGTTACTATGTAACTGTTATACAGACATTATGGGTAGGGTATAAGGTTGGACTAGATTGACATATGTCTTATTCAACTTCCCATATACTATATTACAACCAGAACCCTTATTCCAAGCCCAAGGCACCACAATGAGACAAATTAAAAATACCCACCTCTTCTCTCGATGATACTCGGAAATCAGATTGAATGGCACGGTGTACAGAGTACTTGACATCACCCCAAAGAGGAACATAAGACAAGTGTAGAATAAACATTGGGAAATAACCCTATAATCCTGTGCCCAGTCCAAACAGAGATAGCCAACAAAGTATAGACCCTTTAATCCAATGAGAAGGCAGAAGTGCTTTCTGTAGGTCTGGACACAAAAAACAAAATGTTACATTAATGCATATTTAGGATTTTACAGACCTTGTTGAACATAACATTAGCAAATTCTATTTACCAAAAAACATTTCCTTAAACATAAACTATGGATCTATCGTATGTTGAATAATATTCTACTTAGACGTAGTTAGGGCTACCAGATCATAAGTGTTTGGGAGACACTTAAAATGCAAATGAATCGTAAGTACTTCTACATTAATTCTGACCTCAGCCGTTCTGCATGTGTTTAATGGTGATTTTAGTTATTCGGAAATATAACTTTTAATCACAAAAGGCGGAAATATAACTTGTAGAAGCTATGTGCTATTGGCCACGTGAGTAGAGTATCTTGGGGAGGGGATGATATATAATTATTTTACAGCATATTGGGCACCATGTATGTGTTGTTTACATATTGAACCATAGGTACCCCAATATTATTTCTATAAGAAATATCTGTGTCTATCACAGCCACAAAACCTCTTTTGGGCAGGTCACATGGAAAAACTTATTTAGATGATAAGATCCTGTATTGGTTTAATATTTTGACACCACAATAATATGCTTGGTGCTATGTATGCTACCATGAGTCTGAGTGTTCGTCCGAACTCTCAGGGAGATTCAAAAAAGTTCTTATCATTAAAAATGGTGCTAATTTGCCCCAACCAATCAGCTTTAGCTTTCAAAGGTAAATAAGATCTGATTGGTTGGGGAAAAATTAGCACCATTTTTAACGATAAGAACTTTTATTTTACTCTCCCTGTCTGACTTTTTTGGACGCTTCAACTACGAACTTTCAGACTTTTTGAACTCACTGACTCAACCCTCGATTTTAGCGCTCCATATTCCTCGAATGCGGCATCGCTACACAAAATCGGCCATGACCACGAATGAGGCATTCGTACCTTCGAATTCGGTGATAACCCTCGAATGTGGCGATCAATTTCTGTAACTTTCAAAAGTTTCAGCGGAACTTTAATAGACCGATGGTGAGGAAGTTGTGTTTAACAAGTTTGGTGATACGTACATGTTCCCCAGACCATTTCCCAGGTCCCAAGTATTTACAGTAGTTACCATTGATATTTGAACTGTTGTTTTATCAGAACTTTTCAACACTATTTGTCCCCAATTGATTTAATGGGATCATTTTTGAATTATCGAACTATCGCAAGATCCGGTCTGTCCATTTTTCAAAGATCAGTGAACACACAGTCCCGAGCATTCTCCCTATACACACCATATATCATTACACAGCATATACATAATACACGCATATACCATCATATACCACATATACCATCATATACACACATATGACACACATATCACAGCATATACACCTATACAACAATATACACAATCATATACACACCATTACACACCATATACACACAATACACAGCATAATACACACATATAACATCATTACACATCATATACACATCATATACAACAGCATATACACATCATATACACCACCATATACACACCATAACACACCATATACACAATAACACGAGCTATACACCATTGGGAAACCTTCGGGTCTGTGTGTTCCCGTGACGCATTATCTGTAACATTCTGTAGGTGATTCTAGTACCGCTAAAGATTAACAACACAATCTTTTTTTTAATGTGAAGCCTTCTAAAGCTTGAGTGTTCGCTCATTTCTGGTTGTAAATGATGATTAGAAATACTTACATGAATACAAGGCCCGAGGAGATGGCATTGATCACATACCCCAGCAGCCCACTTCCACCCCTCTCCATAGATCAGGTACGCGTGGAGTTTATGCTCAGCATATGGATTTCCATGAACACAATCTAAGATTGACAAGGAAGATAACATACAGGTTATGCAATGTTTCCATATAGAAGAAACTTTTTAAGCGGAGAACGTCAGACTGCTACACATTTAATTTTGTGTTAATGGAGAACTAGATGTGCCTACCTCCCGTTCTTCAATAAAACGTTCAGAGCGCCGGAATGAGTTAAGCAACTTGCCTGATCCCGGATCTCCCGCTCCTCCACCCGGTCATTGACGGTCTTGCGACTTATTACTCTATGCAAAATCGGTCGGGAGCAGTGTGCCAACTTTCACGTGTGCCAACAGAATGGAAGAATCCAAAGCCGGCCGACTTGTTTTGATCTCATGTGCACTGACTAGAGAGCGTGTCAAAGGGCAAAACAAGTTTTTCTGGGGATTTATTTTCCATCTAAAAGCATTGAGTCTATTGGAGGCCAAATTTAGCAAAACCATTTTCTAACAGGTTTAAATATTGTATTGGTATAAGGGAAATGGTATGAGCCTTGTAATAATGGTTAATGTCTAGAAAAATATGAATAACTAGAGTTTTCATGTTAAAATATACTTATAATAAAGTCAAGGTTATGTTGGCTTTTTTAGCAGGTAGGATTGGTCACCCCCAAAATGATATATGATATTCTGTTAGGGAAGCCCCCAAACCTGGTGGCTATATTACTGAAAAAATGACTTTGCATCAACTTAATCTATAAATAAATACGTGCAAGTTGACTTAGACTGATGCCACACTGAGGCCCACTCAACACACTCAGAATCGCGCAGTGTGGCAGAAATAATATGGTATGTATGGCCCTAGGGAATGTACATTGATTACTTTTCTATGATAAAAAAGAATAGCACCCCCAACAGCCCCTTTTATGGGAAGTCGTATGCCTTAAATATAAAGCACTGGGATGCCCTCTTCCCTCATTTTAAAAAGCCTAAGGGCTGAGGGGGAAGGGAGAGGCCTGTTATATGGATCCAGTGTGTTAGATGAGAAATGCAAAGTTTGCTAATCGTAATTGAAGTAAAAGAAATTAAAAAGATTAAAAGGACCTTCCAACTGGGGTTACCTTGACGTGGTTGAAGGCTTTTCATTCATGTGATCACAGTATGTATACTAAAACCCCTTTGTTTATAAAGTGGCCAGTGTGCAGATAATATGAATATTGTATGGGGCCTAGGAATGTGCATTGATTATCTTTTCCTCTTGGTTTGCACCGAGAATCGTGCACGCAGACAACTGCGTCTGTGATTCTGGGGCGTGGTCACGCGTTTTGGGCATGCAATTTTGCTATTTCTGTTCTGAAAACGCACTGCCGCAAAAAAATGTTGATTGCATGCGTTGCCAAAATGACCACAATCGCATCGGAAATCTCAGGAATTTTGCCTTCCCACGATATTTCATGTTATTTAAATTGAATGCGCAATCGCAAGCGAGATTGCCTGCGTAAACGTGTTAAGACGTGTTAGTTTGGGCCTAGCCCTTACTATGAGGTGGTGTTTGTTGCATGCCTTCAATACAGTACTTGCTTTGCGTAGGCTCTGACTACTTACCTATTTGCGCAAATATCAATGGGGCATTTCCAAAGCAGACAGTTTTTACGTGGTTTACGTAAAAGACACCCGCACATCCGGCACTAAACGCCGGTTTATTGAATGATTTTAATGCCGGTTGTAGCATGCTGGGTAAGTACCCTTTTGGGATTGACCCACGAGCGCAAATGGATTTTGAATCGCATTTTCTAGATTTAGCCAAGCCATAGCGGCCACCTACAAAATCATTCAAGCTAAAGCAAAACTGCTTACAGAAGCATTGTTTATGACAGTAAGGCACTTGATTGACGCTGATATGCAAGATGTTTCAGACTGTATCTAAAGAAATAGGGAGGCAGATCAACAAAAAATGGTACAGTGATGTTGGTACTCCACTAATGAGTTTTCATGCATGCTCAGATGAGTTTTCCACTGCTCTCAATGGACAAGCCTCCATGTACAATCATTAGTTGTTTGCTGTGACATCATACATCACTGCTGTGACTCTGGCTCAACCAGGAGTTGCTAGTATCTGATGAAGGGATCATGCTGAATAAGCTTTGTGCGGGCAGTTTTGGACGAGCGTGAATATAACGATCTTAGCGTTTTGGGGGCTTCTTTATCAGAATACAGATGTCATTTTGGGGGGGGACATGCCCTTTAATTAGAAATGCACGCAGTTATGCGGAAGCTTGCAGACATTTTCATGCAAAAAAAAGCAAAGTTTGCTTTAATTCACATGTATATTCCCATGGACCTTTCTTTAATTGGACATATTTATTTTATGAGATTTTTTTTTCCTTTTTTCCTATCAACTTAATGATAAACAAAAGGCAGAAACATTGACCTTGAGTTTAATATTACATTATGTCATTACATACTATGTCAACTTTCATAACATTTTATATTTGTGTAATAAAGCTAAACCTTTATATTGATCTGTCCTGACAATTCAGGACAAAACTTTCGGCACGTTTCAAGGTGATCTCCTAGTCACAGAACTGCAATAGCTTTGTTATATCTTATCATCGCACAACCAATTGGATGTGAGCTTTTTACTAGGTTAAAAGCACAATGATAAATCACATTTCCCGATCCAGCCAACCAATGCAGCATATACCCAGGGTGAGGAACTAACAATGGCTAAGTCCTCACCCTGGGTACTTTTCCTAACTCCTGCACTACTTACTGCAAATCTGCGTGTCTTCCTATGGCTGCAATCGCGATCTTCCCGAAGCGATTTGGCAGTAAGTAGTGCAGGAGTAGGGAAAGTATTTAAGGTCCTCACCCTGGGTACTATGCGCCAGTAGGAAGAGGAGCGAGGGGGAGGCGAGTACAATTGTCTAAGTGTTAAATATATCTGATTGGTGGGCACTCAGCTGTTATGTATTCAAGAACCATCCGTTCTCCACACTATTGTCTCGCTTTTGGCATCTGTGGGACCGCCCATCATAAAACTTTTGTGTTCAGAATGCACGATGAATTGAAGATTTTATGGAAAGATTATTGATGATTAGGCCTTGTGCTAGTGAACGGTTCTCATTCATCCCGGTCATGGTATATCTGTTGTATTCAATTAGATTCAACTGACTTGACAATGTGTTCTGAAGACGTTTCGCTAGTCATCCGACCTGGCTTCTCACTTCCCCAATCGAATGACTTGTAACAGAAATCTTGTGGCATTTTAATTACTCCTGGAAAATCCCAATAGCATATCACAGCCAGTGTTAAGGGGATGGATGTGGGATAGCTAAGAGGGGTTATAGGGACCCCACGAGTAAGGTGTAAAACGCTTGTACATGCGACAGTTTGGTGTCGAACCCCCCCACCTCTATTAGGCTGGTTTCTTATTTTCACATAATGGCCTCCCTTAACACTCTCTGAATCCATCAACGTTCCTCGACAGTATGTTAACATTACAAACTTAAGGAGTGTCCTTTAATCTTAAGATGCAGATACATGGCTGAGTCCTGACCCGAGGAATTGGCTCTCTGTGCTGGGCCTACGTTATGCAGTTGCTGTTTGGTCTCCCCCACATACAAATAAAGCATTCTTCACCATGCACTGCACTGCCTATAATGATGGGTCGCTTTGCTTGTGTTGTAGGTATTGGGTCTTTCGGATGTCCAATTGCGCCTCAGTTGTTGTTCGGACCTTTAAAGCAGACAGCGATACATGTTTTTTGAAATTCTTCTTACTTTCGAGACCCCCTGCTACATAGGATGACCAATAATATGCTTGGCATTGGCAACTGACATGGTTAAAATGGTTGGCACACAGACACTAATAATATGCTTGGCATTGGCAACTGACATGGTTAAAATGGTTGGCAACAGATACTAATAAAATGCTTGGTGTTGGCAGCTGACATGGTTAAAATGGTTGGCACACAGACACTGATAAAATGCTTGGCGTTGGCAACTGACATGGTTAAAATGGTTGGCACACAGACCTGAAAAAATGCTTGGCGTTGGCAACTGACATGGTTAAAATGGTTGGCAACAGATACTAATAAAGTGCTTAGTGTTGGCAACTGACATGGTTAAAATGGTTGGCACACAGACACTAATAATATGCTTGGCATTGGCAACTGACATGGTTAAAATGGTTGGCAACAGATACTAATAAAGTGCTTGGTCTTGGCAACTGACATGGTTAAAATGGTTGGCACACAGACACTAATAATTCTGGCACACAAAGTCCCTCCGTGTGTACCCAAATTAGCACCATTTTTAAACAATAAGAACTTTTATTGAATCTCCCTGGTAGCTTCTTAAACTCCCCCTTTTTATTGCTGTACCCATGTCACCAAATTCCCATAACCCACAGTGGGTAATCAACCTGTTAAAGGGAAAGTTCAGCAAAACTACATATGCTTTTAAGAAAAAAGGGGAGTATTATTAGAGAGCATGTTCAACTCCCCCAACAGCCAATCGTTAAAAAATATTATTTTAACAACAAAGTTTTCATCCTGGAAAGAAGATGGACCCAAAATGGCAGACACTACGGATCACACAAAGCATAACAAAAGTTATGACATCAATTGCTTTAAATAAATAAATAAATAAAGATAAATATAATTATTAAAGTATGTGTTATGTTTTCACTAAACTTCCCCTTTAAAACCTCCCAAAAGATTTCCTACCCGACATGGTTGGCCAACTGACCCATTTGAGAAGGCTTGTGTAGACATAATCAGGGTTATTCAATAAAGTTGTTGTCATTTAAATAGTGCTAATTTTCCCCAACCAATCAAATCTTATTTAAGATTTGAAAGCTAACATCGGATTGGTTGGGGCAAAATTAGCACCATTTTAAACAATAAGAACTTTTATTGAATAAATAAAATAGTTCTGTGTTTGCTGATGACACAAAACTTTGTCGACCATAAAACTTCAGAGGATTGTCAATCGTTGCAGGGGGATCTAGATAGATTGTCACATTGAGCTGCTATGTGGCAGATGATTCAATTTTGATAAATGTAAGGTGATGCATTTTGGACTTAAAAATCCTTGTGCTACTTATCTATAATGGCTCTGTGTTAAGTGAATCCCTGTTGGAAAGGGATCTTGGAGTTTTGGTGGATAACAAACTTAAAGGTAGCAAGCAGTGCCAGGCGGCAACAGCCAGAGCCAACATGGTATTGTCTTGTATAAAGTGAGGTATGGATTCAAGGAGGAAAATGTAATTCTCCCTCTTTACAAAGCATTGGTAAGGCCTCATTTGGAATATGCAGTGCATTTTGGAATCCTGTGTACAAAAGGACATCTTTGAAAAGGAAAGGGTTCAGATAAGGGCAACTAAATTAGTAAGAGGATTGGGGGAGCTTGAATATGAAGAGAGACTGGAAAAGTTACAATTATGTCTTCCAGTGGCATTTTTACGGCAGGTTCATTGGTCAGTTTCAAAAAGAAGCTGGATGAGTTTCTGCAAACAAGGAATGTTACAAGTTACTGGTATTGATACATAAGTGAGTTGATCCAGGGAAATTTCCGATTGCCACTTGGAGTCAGGAGGAATTTTTTTCCCTTCATAAATTTGGTGGTTTTTTTTGCCTTCCTCTGGATCAACAGTTAGGCAGGAAATGAGGATATTGCTAGATGGGTTGAACTGGATGGATGTTGTTCTTTATTCAACATCAAATACTATACTATACATTGAAAACCCCATATGTTTCTTTTCCAGATAATAAATATTACAGAAGGAATGTCTAATGTCCCAGTAAATACTGTTACTGTTATATATACTATGACAGTCATATTAATATTTTAGTGGGCAAATGACTTATTAACAGCTACAGAATGATATCATTGGCTGAACTGTATAAATAATAAATCCAGAATTACACTTGGCCACAATAACATTAGTAAACACGGCTTTAGGACACTAATAGCCGATAACGTCTCTTCATACATAGCCCATAAATGTCATACTTAAAGGAGAATTATACTCCTGCAGTAATTGTCTGCTTTCTAGCACTAACTGATAGTTTCAAGCCACTCCCCCTCGTTCATTAACATATGTTCTCCTATTTAGAGATGGGAGAATTGTCAGTGACAGCCACTGTGGGAGGAGAACAGAAAAGTCAAAGTATAATTCCCTTTAATAATAAATACATAAACTATACATTTTGCTCTACATATATTTATTACTGTGATGTTCTTGCATACATTTTAGGACTTTTTTTTTGTATTTTGTAATGTGTGTCTGTCTGTAGTTGTGTAGCCTTAGATCCAGGTACATTTCAAACAGAATATAACAGTTGGGATTTGATTTGATCAAATGTCCCTGAAACTCAGAATGTTTATGTTTGAGAATTGGACTTTTTATAGTAAATGGGAAAAAATGTCCCAAAACTTGCCATAACGCCAGAGGCCTAACTACCAGGGTGCAGGTCGGCCCCACTTCATATTTTTACTATAACACATATAGCCTCCTCCCAAAAGCCACTGTGCATGAAGCACAGATAGGTGCCTCCTCATTGTTTTGCTGGGGGGCACAGTGATTCCTAGTTACGCCACTGAATAATGCGGTAATGCACCCACGGATTCCTTATCTAAAAGACAGTGGACTTCTCCAATACGTTCTGCACAACTTACTGGTTTTTGGTCTCTAGCTGGAAACTGTGGAAGCAAATTCATTAAAAAGCAAAGAATAAAAAGAAGAAATACACAGGGACATTTCTAGGGTTTTAGCCACCTGAGCCAAACTTTTAAATGGTGCCCCCTATTTATCACTAGGGGGGCACACAAAGCTCGCCACCGCAACCAGGGTAAGAGAGAGTGGTTTTCTAGAATGGGCATAGCTAAATATTTGGTCATTTTAAACTTCACATTAAGCAGTATTACTGTGTACAGTTCCTCAAGAAGACATTTATCCACAACATAATTCCTGTAGAATATTTTTTCCCCAAAAGATTTATTATCCTGCCACCACATCAACAAATTCTTTAGTTAGGGCCCTAACTAACCTAACCAAGTTGCCCTCATGCCCAGCTCACACAGATGAGTACATAGAATAGGGATGTACTTTGGGTTCTAATAGAACCCAGTTTCGAATCGAATCCGGCTGTTTCAAAGTCCCGACGAAACTTTCGGAACTCCCGGATTTTAATTATTTTTTTAATTTAATTTAATAATTATCGAAATCGAAAGTAGATGATTATCGAAATCGAAAAGATATGATTTTCGGTAACCCTCGATGTATGTGCTGATTTTGCCAACCCTCGAATGTACAAGCTGATTTCGGTAACCCTCGTATTTGTGATATCGGTAACCCTCGAAAGTAATGTTCAATTTCGTTACACCCTCGAAAATAGCCTGCGAAAGCTCGAAAACAGCCCGATTGTGAGAAAGATAGATTTTAATGAGTTTTACTTATATTTACGGGTTCCCCAGACCATTCCCCAGGTCCCTGTGTTATTTACAGTAACCTGCTATTACTATTTTACCCTTCAAATTGATAGAAACTTTCAAATTTTTTTCTCCCATAGACTTCTATGGGTCCGTTTTCGAATTTTCGAATTTAACTGTAAATTCGAAAGAAATTCAAAACGGGACAAACTCATCATTTTCGAACATCTCTACATGATGTAGATGCCCTCATGCCCAGCTCACACAGATAGGTACATATAACATGCCCACAGATGTGTGCCTGTTTTCCTTCTGTTCTGCTACTTACTCCCCCCCCCCAAAAAAATTAAATCATTGGCAACTGACATGGTTAAAATGGTTGGCACACTGACACTGATAAAATGCTTGACGTTGGCAACTGGCATGGTTAAATAGTTGGCACACAGACACTATTAAAATGCTTGGCGTTGGCAGCTGACATGGTTAAAATGGTTGGCACACAGACACTGATAAAATGCTTGGCGTTGGCAACTGACATGGTTAAAATGGTTGGCACACAGACACTAATAATATGCTGTGTTTGGCAACTGACATGGTTAAAATGGTTGGCACACAGACACTATAATATGCTTGGTGTTGGCAACGGACATGGTTAAAATGCTTGGCAACAGATACTAATAAAGTGCTTGGTGTTGGCAAATGACATGGTTAAAATGGTTGGCACACAGACTCTAATAAAATGCTTGGTGTTGGCAACTGACATGGTTAAAATGGTTGCACACAGACACTGAAAAATGCTTGGTTGTTGGCAATGACATGGTTAAAATGGTTGGCACACAGACACTAATAAAATGCTTGTGTTGGCACTGACATGGTTAAAATGGTTGCACACGACACTGATAAAATGCTTGGCATTGGCAACTGACATGTTAAAATGGTTAGCACACAGACAATGATAAATGCTTGGCGTTGGCAACTGACATGGTTAAAATGGTTGGCAACAGATCACTCATAAATGCTTGGTGTTGGCAACTGACATGGTTAAATGGTTGGCACACAGACACTGATAAAATGCTTGGCATTGGCAACTGACATGGTTAAAATGGTTGCACACAGACACTGAAAAAAAATGCTTGGCATTGGCAACTGACATGTTAAAATGGTTGCACACAGACAATGATAAAATGCTTGGCGTTGGCAACTGACATGGTTAAATGGTTGCACAGAACTAATAAAATGCTTGGTTTGGCAACTGACATGGTTAAATGGTTGGCACACAGACCACTAATCATAACGCACAGACACTTATAAAATGCTTGAGTTTGGCAACTGGCATGGTTAAATAGTTTTGGCACAAGACGACTATAAAATGCTTTGGCGTTGTCAGCTGACAGGTTAAAATGGTTGCCACAGACAACTATAAAATGCTGGCGTTGGCAAACTGACATGGTTAAAATGGTTGGCACCAAACATGACAACTAATATTGCTTGTGTTGGCAACTGACATGTTTAAATGGTTGGCACACAGACACTAATAATATGCTTTGTGTTGGCAACTGACAATGGTTAAAATGCTTTG
>CM033469.1:389389387-389456034 GCA_019447015.1 Hymenochirus boettgeri | reverse complement strand
ATAATATGCTTGGTGTTGGCAAATGACATGGTTAAAATGGTTGGCACACAGACTCTAATAAAATGCTTGGTGTTGGCAACTGACATGGTTAAAATGGTTGGCACACAGACACTAATAAAATGCTTGGTGTTGGCAGCTGACATGGTTAAAATGGTTGGCACACAGACACTGATAAAATGCTTGGCGTTGGCAACTGACATGGTTAAAATGGTTAGCACACAGACACTGATAAAATGCTTGGCATTGGCAACTGACATGGTTAAAATGGTTGGCACACAGACACTGATAAACCTAATAAATATGCTGGTGTTGGAACGGACATGTTTAAAATGCCTTGGCAACAGATACAATAAAGTGCTGGGTTTGCAAATGACATGGTTAAAATGGTTGGCACACAGACTCTAATAAAATGCTTGGTGTTGGCAACTGACATGGTTAAAATGGTTGCACACGACACTAATAAAATGCTTGGTGTTGGCAGCTGACATGGTTAATGGTTAGCACACAGACACTGATAAATGCTTGGCATTGGCAACTGACATGGTAAAATGGTATCACACAGACACTGAAAAATGCTTGGCGTTGGCAACTGACATGGTTAAATGGTTCACACAGACAATGATAAAATGCTTGGCGTTGGCAACTGACATGGTTAAAATGGTTGGCCCAGATACAATAAATGCTTGGTCTTGGCAACTGACATGGTTAAAAATGGTTGGCACACAGACACTAATATATGCTTGGCATTGGCAACTGACATGGTTAAAATGGTTGGCACACACCTAAATATATGCTTGGCATTGGCAACTGACATGGTTAAAATGGTTGGCCACAGATACTAATAAATGCTTGGTGTGGCAGCTGACATGGTTAAAATGGTTGGCACCAGACACTGATAAAATGCTTGGTGTTGGCAACTGACATGGTTAAAATGGTTAGCACACACAGACACTGATAAAATGCTTGACGTTGGCAACTGGCATGGTTAAATAGTTGGCACACAGACACTATTAAAATGCTTGGCGTTGGCAGCTGACATGGTTAAAATGGTTGGCACACAGACACTATAAAATGCTGGCGTTGGCAACTGACATGGTTAAATGGTTGGCACACAGACACTAATAATATGCTTGTGTTGGCAACTGACATGGTTAAAATGGTTGGCACACAGACACTAATAATATGCTTGGTGTTGGCAACGGACATGGTTAATGCTTGGCAACAGATACTAATAAAGTGCTTGGTGTTGGCAAATGACATGGTTTAAAATGTTGGCACACAGATCTATAAATGCTTGGTGTTGGCAACTGACATGGTTAAATGGTTGGCACACAGACACTAATAAATGCTTGGTGTGGCAGCTGACTGGTTAAAATGGTTAGCACACAGACACTGATAAAATGCTTGGCATTGGCAACTGACATGGTTAAAATGGTTAGCACACAGACACTGAAAAATGCTTGGCATTGGCAACTGACATGGTTAAAATGGTTAGCACACACAGACAATGATAAATGCTTGGCGTTGGCAACTGACATGGTTAAAATGGTTGGCAACAGATACTATAAAATGCTTGGTCTTGGCAACTGACATGGTTAAAATGGTTGGCACACAGACACTAATAATATGCTTGGCATTGGCAACTGACATGGTTAAAATGGTTGGCACACAGACACTAATAATATGCTTGGCATTGGCAACTGACATGGTTAAAATGGTTGGCAACAGATACTAATAAATGCTTGGTGTTGGCAGCTGACATGGTTAAAATGGTTGGCACACAGACACTGATAAAATGCTTGGTGTTGGCAACTGACATGGTTAAAATGGTTAGCACACAGACACTGATAAAATGCTTGGCATTGGCAACTGACATGGTTAAAATGGTTAGCACACAGACACTGATAAAATGCTTGGCGTTGGCAACTGACATGGTTAAATGGTTGGCACACAACACTAATATATGCTTGGCATTGGCAACTGACATGGTTAAATGGTTGGCAACAGATACTAATAAAGTGCTTAGTGTTGGCAACTGACATGGTTAAAATGGTTGGCACACAGACACTAATAATATGCTTGGCATTGGCAACTGACATGGTTAAAATGGTTGGCAACAGACCTAATAAAGTGCTGGTCTTGGCAACTGACATGGTTAAAATGGTTGGCACCAGACACCTAATAATATGCTTGGTGTTGGCAACTGACATGGTTAAATGGTTGGCACACAGACTCTAATAAAATGCTTGGTGTTGGCAACTGACATGGTTAAAATGGTTGGCACACAGACACTAATAAAATGCTTGGTGTTGGCAGCTGACATGGTTAAAATGTTGGCACACAGAACCTGATAAATGCTTGGCGTTGGCAACTGACATGTAAAATGGTTAGCACACAGACACTGATAAATGCTTGGCATTGGCACTGACATGGTTAAAATGGTTAGCACACAGACACTGATAAAATGGTTGGTGCTGGCAACTGACATGGTTAAAATGGTTGGCACACAGACTCATAAAATGCTGTGTTTTGGCAAGCGAGATGGTTAAAATGGTTGGCACACAGACACTAATGAAATGCTTTTTGTTGGCAACTGACAGTTAAAATGGTTGGCACACAGACACTAATAAAATGCTTGTGTGTTGGCAACTGACAGTTAAATGGTTGGCACACAGACACTAATAAAATGCATGGTGTTGGCAACTGACAGTTAAAATGTTGACACACAGACACTAATAAAATGCATGGTGTTGGCAACTGACAGTTAAATGGTTGACACACAGACACTAATAAATGCTTGGTGTTGGCAACTGACATGGTTAAAATGGCTAAACAGTTAAAATCAATTTCAATGGTCATTTCCTACTTCCAATACCTCACATTGGTCTAAAGATCAATCTTTTTAAAAGGGAACTAAAAGAGCTACTTTTAAATCTCCAAAATGCATTCACCTGCACCTGTATTATATTCCATACAATACAAGGATTGTGAAGCACTCCAATAGGCTAATTTAGTGGAAGTGCTACTGATCTGGTCAAACATTATCAAACATAGAAAAGATATCAATGCACATTCCTAGGCCCCATACAATATCATATTATCTGCAACTGGCATACTTTATAAACAAAGGGGTTTTAGTATACATTACTGTGATCACATGAATGAAAAGCCTTCCAACCACGTCAAGGTAACCCAGTCTGGAAGGTCCTAACTTCTAACCTTTTCAATTCTTTTTGATTATCTTTTCTATGTTTGTATTATATTCCAGGTGTTACTGCCAACACGTCCAGCCAACCATTTCTTAATGTAGTGTTTTAGCCTTGCAAGGTAAATATACATAGCGAATGAGTCTCCGTTCCAGATGATAATTGCGTGGATTTAGGCGTGCGGTTGGGCATCACTGATGGACCGGCCAGCCAATGCCTGGGTGGCAGCACACTGGTGGTTTCAGTCTAAATCCACTTTTGTCAGATTCGCTTCATCGCCTGTACCAGCCTTTAGCCTTGAATGGTGCCGACACCAAACGCTGCAGGAGATCATGGAGAATATGAAGGGAGGTGATCTGGTTACAAGGTCCCACTTAACATCAAACAGACATAATGCCATCAAAGCGAAAGGACATACTGTAAACAGTTCTAAGGGTAATAGTATTCTTTATCATACTGGGTAAACTATTTTAGTTGTGGCCTCCGTGGAAATGAAGACGGGTTAATGAAACACCCTTGCAACGAAAATATTGAGATCAATAAAGTCATAAATAATATACACCTAAATCAGACTTTTATGGAAATAGTGACAGTCCCTACCCCAGACACAAACATCAAATTCTGCATTCACTTTTCCTTTTGGTCCCATCTGGACTTTATTTACATTTTGCTAAGGGTTGTGAAGTTTGACTACAATGGCCCTTTGATCCCATTAAATGAATCTCTAAAAAAACTTTTTACACGACTTGTAGTCCAGAAACAATATATCCATTGTCGTTCTGTGTTATTCTTAAAGGGCATCTCCTCTCTTAATATCGAATTTTGGGAATCCAGTTCTATTGAAGAACGGGAGGTCTATGTGCATAGTGTCAGAGGGAGCGAGCAAATGGGTAAGTTTCTACCTTCTCTCCTGGCTCCTGTTTGTTCTATTGAAGAATGGAGGTAAGGCACACACCTTTGGACCTCCCGTTCTTCAATAGAACTGGATTCCCAAATTTGATATTATGAGTGGAGATACCCTTTAAGTAAAACTGGAAAAGTCTCTCTCCTTAGACTGAGCGTGTGCAGATCACTGAGCTTGGGAAGGGACAGTAACTGCAGAGTTTTATGAAATATTTTGTAGCTGACTCCCATACTATGTTACTGGGAACTGACAATGGCCAAGAAATTTTAGGTACCGACGGAGTTGACCTTTATCGTTAATGTGTGTACCAAGCTTTAGGGAAAATTAATTTTAGTTTACAGATTTCAATAATATTGGAAAATAATTTTCCATTTATTTTCTGTCTACCCCACTCAGCTAGAGACACCTATTATGAAGCTGTGGGGATTACAATGATTTTGCTTTATATTGATATTGTAAAATCACTAAAATTAGGTGGACTTATCTGACCGCTTAACGCTCCAAATCTCCCACCGCACAATGAATCTTGGGAATTTATGGTAGTGATTAATTTTGAAACATTTTACTGTTCTTTCTATTTCTTCTTCTTTCCGTTTTATTCTTCCGCTTTGTTGGACTGTATCCTCCTCCACAGTTTTTGAGCCACGACTAGGGATGGCCAGTTCGCGGATCCGAACCCGAGACCGCCGCGGATTTATCCCGTTCGCGAACGGCGGATTTTTCCGGATTTTCCGCCTTCCGAACTTCCGATTCGCGGATTTTTCGTATTTTCGAAAATTTTCGAAATTACGAGTTTTCACGTATTTTCGAAAATACGGGAAAACATGTATTTTCGAAAATTTTCGAAAATCACGGATTTTCTTTAATTCCTTACATATGTATTTTCGAAAATATTCGAAATTACGAGGATTACTTGTATTTTCGGAAAACATATTTTCGGAAATACATATTTTCAAAAATACGTGAAAACTCGTAATTTCGAAAATTTTCGAAAATACGAAAAATCTCGTTATTTCGGGTATTTTTAATTTTAACGGGTCCGCTCGAGGATTTTTTGAATTTTTTCGAAAATTCGCGGATTCCTCGAGCGGACCGGATTTTGCGAAGTTCGGACATCTCTACTAGAGACATGAAATTCAGTACAGATGTCGGGCATATAGGGATTGGCTGTTACCTAGCCAAGGAATCTGCAGAACCATTACGGCGTTATCGTTGAATTTCGGGATATTTATCCCATAGACTATAATGGTAACAATCCTCAAATATGGATATTTCAACAACAGTGTTTCATGTTCATAAACACAAACACTGATACCCCCACCCCCCACACAGCACAGACACGTACACCCACCTACTGACCTACCTTTCAATTCCATGGAAGCCATACTTAAAGGTAACTATAGTCAAAAAACTAAATTTGATCAATCATCTATAACCATTATTTATATGGTCATAGATATTACAATAGTGTCTGAAAGCACATGAAATATATAACAAGGGGTCTTGTAACTCGCCTTTAATTTAGGCAGTGCCTGCAGATAAAATCTATATCATTTGCCAAAGAGGAAAAGTATCTGCCCATGGCACACTTGTCAGAAAATCCAACCCCCCCCCCAGACTATGGCAAGTACCACCTCTAGCTCACAATGACAAAGAACCCAGCACTCAAACACACAAATAGAATTCTCCGAACTTGTTATTATTTATTTGTATTCGGCATCATATCCAGCCCCCATTTTACACACAACCCATTGTGATTAAAAACATGTGGCGTGACTGTCCTTATATAACACCATGGACTCAAGGATGTTTCAGTTGGTATTAGTCCAAAGTCCAGCTTATGGTTTACACGGGTCTTTCCCAAATTTTATCAGGTACATGAGACTCTCACACTTCCCATTCCTGAGTATAGCCTTGTACCCAACACCCTTTATCTTGATACACAATGTCCTCATCATTGGCTTTATTGAGTTTTAAAATCTGCACCACAAACACCCAATCCCTTCCAAAATGTGTCCTTTCAAGCCAAAGTCAAAGTTTACATTTAAACTTTCCCTTTCTAGTTTCAAAATCCATGGATCCAATGGAATTGCTAAAATTTCTAAACTCACCACCGAAAATCCAATATTAGAAAATCAAGATTTAGATCCGAAAAATCTAAACTTTTGATCAAAAATTAATTTCAATAGAATATGTAAGAATTGCGATACAAAATGTGAATATTCTTTCTGCTTCAAATAGGCTTGAATCGGATTTTCGGAACTGTAAGTTCTACGGAATCTCTATCGGAACGAAACTTCCCAGTTTGATTGAAGGTACAGTATGGCCCAGCAGGCAATCTAAATGTGCAAGTTTCACACAAATATTAAATAAAGAAACCAACTTTACTTTTTTTTGCCATATTTACATGTTTAATATACAAATATTTGAATATAAACGTTATTGACGTCTGAATGAATGTGGTCTACATTGTACAAAAAGAATAAGTTAGAGCTCATACAATTTGCCTTTTTTTGTTTGTTTTTTTACATTTTGCTAACACCACTATTGGATTTTAAGTCACTTTAATGTTCATCTCATCTTTTGTAATAATGGAAATATAGTGTGGAATGTATATTGTTCCTGTGAGAATAAAACATCTTGAGCATAAAAAGGTTATTAAAATATTAAAGGAGAATGTCTCATAATAAATTAAGTTCAGTTGATTAAATATTTTTAAACTTTAAAATGTTATTGTTGCTGCAGCTCCTCCTATTCTTCCCAAGCTCCTCTGCTCCTAATAGCACCCTCTCTGAGAGCCAAATCCTTATTTGGCACAATCTACATAGACTTAAACAGGGTTTACATCACCACCAGCAAAGGACCATGAAAACAGGAAGAAAGGAAGCATTAATTATTTGACAGTTTATAAGGTATCTCTTGGAAACCAAGCAGATAAGCGGAGCACCACTAGTAATCAGTCTAATACACCTAAGCAATTATAACCCGGCAAGTTGAAAATATGTAGCAAGATCCTAATTACATAGGGAATCACCTGAGCTTTAATATTAGACATTCTTCTTTAAAGACACAGTATGAATTCTATAATTGCTTACACATAGTTTTATCTCTCACGTTTCTGGCTTTAACATAGTAGGTCAAAGACCCAAAAGAGATATGCACATACTCATTCATCCTCTACCCCTTTCTTCCTTCCTTTCACCTGCCAGAGCTGTCAAGTAACTACTGGATGACTTTACCATGACCTGATTAATCGAACAGAGGAAAAACTATTCCTCACACACAGGAAGGAGGGCTGCAGAATTAGGAAATGGGAATGTCAGGCACAATGATAGATGTTATAGCATTATATTATACAATGCTGCGTATTACAGGGTGGAAGTTGCAGGCTTGTTATCTAATAGTTAGAAATTATTCACTTCATCCACTTCTATTTTAACATTTAGATCCTCTAAATATATTTAACTAGAAACCCCCAAACGTATATTATATTGATGCTCTAGATTCCATTTTACTACAATGCACACAAAGTGGTAATTTTACAGTAAATTGCATCATTATGTACATGTTTGGGGCCCTGGGCTGGTATATTACTCTTTTGGAGGGTTGAGAATATCCCTTTATGTTATTAGATTTCATGGCTAGAAACACAAGTCTGATCAGTAATACTAGTTTAGACTGTACGAGGGTGAGAGAGGCAATAAATAGAACTATAGTCCCATCATTTAACTGGCACTAGGACCAGTTAAGAAAATATCATTATAATTAAGCGGATATCAAATTTAAAGGGGTGGGGACCCCAAAAAATGAAGTGCCATGAGGATGCTGAATTCACACATATTGATGTCTGTTTGCCAGAAATTTGCAGTCACAAGGTGGTGGTTAGTAAATTATTTGTTCATGTTTAAATAAAAAGTAGAACGAGTAAGTCTACATTTTGTTTAAGTTCCCTGTATCACCACCTGTGTCCAGAACTAGAAACTGCATTAGAGCACCACTAAGAGACTGAGGGATGGATAGAAGAAGAGGCATTTCAGATGGGAACATTTTAGGTTATAACACTAGTACCCATATTTGACCCCGTAGGATTTTGGTCTATTTAGCTCCAAAGTAAATCAATTACTACCAAAAAATTTGACTTAAAAACTCACATTGACAACACAATAGGAAAGGACCAGTAACGCTTTTTTTCTTGTTAACTATTCCACATATCGAACAAAAAAGGCAACAAAACGCAGCCATCAGAGATGCGGCAGAAGCCGATATTACAACCACGACGACACTGCCGCAAGGATAACCAATAATCCGAGGCCGCCTCCCACAATGATCTGAGCCAGTTGGACCATACAGGTCAGGGCCGCACAGTCTATTCCTTTCCCCCGACTCTGTGATGGGGCCTGTGACTTCCCACTGGCCTGCAGTTCTCTCTGTAAGCGCAAAACACAAAATATAAACAATTAAAATCAGGATCAATTATTAATACATATCAAAGCAAATTTTGTACTTTGATATGTATTTTATTTAGATTTAAAATACATTTTCATAAATGGTGGTAATTTTCAAGACTTTTTAAAGAGAACGAAAGCCACCTAACTCATTTGCATTTTATTTTTAGCTGATTGCCGGGTTTAAAAAATGAAAAGTAAAAAAAAACAAACATTTTTTTTGAAAGAATTACCACTGGGGTGAAGATTTAAAGTGCAGACTTTACTTCCCCTTTAACCTGTAGTTTACTAGTTTCCCCCCCCCCCTAAGCACATCCAATAAATAAATTGACACTGGAGAAAAAAATTCCTACACAGTAATCCCAAGTCAAGGATTGGGTTAAAGATGTTTTATAATTTTTTTTAATATGAAAAAAATGCCTCATCTGATGTGTGTGTGTTGCTGCATGTCTTACAGTGCTGGTTTTGTTAAAGTCCACACCCTCTCCCTGATAATCTGACTTTCTGTAAGTCAGCATGCTCACTAATCACTATTACTGCATGTCTACAGTGCTGGTTTTGTTAAAGTTCAGCACCCTCTCCCTGACTAATCTACTATCTGTAAGTCAAGCATCTCACTAATCCCTATTACTGCATGTCTTACAGTGCTGGTTTTGTTAGTTCAGACCCCCCCTCCTGACTAATCTGACTATCTGTAAAGTCAAGCATGCTCACTATAACTATTACTGCATATCTTACAGTACTGGTTTTTAAAGTTAGCACGCCCTCCCTGACTAATCTGACTATCTGTAAAGTCAAGCGCTCACTAATCACTATTAGCATGTCTTACGTGTTGGTTTTGTTAAGGATAAGTACACTCAAAAAACAATGATGTTTTAATGGAAGCTGTATGCCTAACTTACCTTGTCCCTTTTTTTCTAGGTGCCTCAGAGCCTTATATGCCTCAGGAAAGTGCTGGCCATCTTGTGTTATGTCTGCAGTCAGGTAAGCTCCTCCCCTCGAGAATGGGTGGACCTCGTTCCAGGCTTGGGGACTAAAGCATGTAGCAGTGATGTGATGTCATGATGTGCATGGAGGTAACTGCTACATGCTTTATGGCCCCAAGCTGGACAAGGTCCACCGATTCCTGAGGGGAGGAGCTTACCTGACTGCAGACATACACACAAGATGGCCACACTTCCTGAGGCATAGTAAGGCTCTGAAGGCACCTAGAAAAAAAAGGGGGAAAAGGTAAGTTAGGCATACAGCTTCCATTTAAATGTCATTGTTTTTTGAGTGTACTTATCCTTTAAAGTTTAGCACCCCCTCCCTGACTAATCTGACTATCTGTAAAGTCAAGCATGCTCAGTAATCACTATACTGCATGTCTTACAGTGCTGGAAGTTAAGCACCCTCCTATCAAGTCAAGGATGCTCAGTAATCACTATAAGGCAGAACTGGGTAAAGGAATTTCCCCAACCGGCAAATATTTTATGATAAAAATTGACGTAAGGGCTAGGCCACACTATACGCATTTTCGCGATCGCATTTGCTATTGCGCATGCGATTTTTATTTAATGGAAATAAGGAATGCAAAAAATTATTGCATTTCAATGCGTTGCGTTTCGATTTCGTTTTGGAAGCGCATACGATCACCATTTTTAATTGCTTCCATAATCGAATTGGGAATCGCAAACACGTTGCAACACACAAGAAATCCTAAGCGCAATCGTGTGCGACAGTTAAATGCAAGAATGTTCCAAACTAGATAGCTAAATGAATAGTGGACAGATCAACAAAATGGTACAATGTAAGTTGGGAGATATTATATTTTTCCTGTAATGGCAATTCTAACCCTTCTTTCTCAAGGTATTCAGGGAAGCTTTAACGACTATAAATGTGACCCACAGATAAGCTCACCTCTCGCGTGATCACATCCTCTTGTAACACAGTAAAGCAGCAGCCAGCAATGGCGTGTATATATCACGTCTTTTATTCAATTGATTAGCCATGACTGCTTTTATTGGATGTTTGCTCTCTTGAGACAGGTCTAAGATGAGAGGAATATAAGAATGGTTAAAATAATAATTTCTAACACTACCTTATATATATATTTAAAATTTTCTATATATATATATTATGAAAACAACAATTCACTGCAAGGGCCAGCAGAACTCAAATTTTTAATCAGGGAAATGACAGGGTTATTCAATAAAAGTTCTTATCGTTAAAAATGGTGCTAATTTTGCCCCCAACCAATCAGATTTTATCTTTCAAATGTTAAATAGGATCTGATTGGTTGGGGCAAAATTAGCACCATTTTAATGATAAGAACTTTTATTGAATCTCCCTGTAGTTTTCTATATATTTCATTGTCGTTATTTTGGTCTTTTAATCTACTCATGTTTCAACAATATCTGAAGACTTATTGTATTCACTGAAGTGATAGTTTTAATGTAGTAAAATAATAAAAATAGAACGAGATTATTGTGTTTACAAAATGATATTGTCCCAGAAGATAGTTATCTAGCTCTGTATGATCCAGTTATTTTTACATGACAACTCCAACAGGAGCATTGACGAAAGCTCAGTTATTCATTCCTCAAACATCCTACCAACTGTGCATTAAGTGCCATTAGAATTTATATTAGTTCTACAGTGGGCGATGATATGAAGATAAAGATAAATAGAGGTAGTTGTACTTTAAAGAAAGCAGAGTAAAACGCAGGACCAATGGACTCCCATCTGTGATTTGCTACGAGGGGGTTACACGTAATCCAGTAGAGATCAGATTTGGAAAACAAGCTGGTTTCAGCAAGGTTTTGAAGGTAATAAAAGATATAATCTTGATCGATAAATTGGGTTTAAATTGTATTGTCATTTCCATGGAACCCCTGGGAGAATGAACCTCGCCAGTATTACAGGTACAGTAGTTGTCAGTGACTAACGGTTCCCCCCAGTTAGTGGTAGTAAATAATATGCTTGGCATTGGCAACTGACATGGTTAAAATGGTTGGCAACAGATACTAATAAAATGCTTGGTGTTGGCAGCTGACATGGTTAAAATGGTTAGCACACAGACACTGATAAAATGCTTGGCGTTGGCAACTGACATGGTTAAAATGGTTGGCACACAGACACTAATAATATGCTTGGCATTGGCAACTGACATGGTTAAAATGGTTGGCAACAGATACTAATAAAGTGCTTGGTCTTGGCAACTGACATGGTTAAAATGGTTGGCACACAGACACTGATAATATGCTTGGTGTTGGCAACTGACATGGTTAAAATGGTTGGCACTCTGGCACACAAAGTCCCTCCGTGTGTACCCAAATTAGCACCATTTTTAAACAATAAGAACTTTTATTGAATCTCCCTGGTAGCTTCTTAAACTCCCCCTTTTTATTGCTGTACCCATGTCACCAAATTCCACATAACCCACAGTGGGTAGATCAACCTGTTAAAGGGAAAGTTCAGCAAAACTACATATGCTTTTAAGAAAAAAGGGGAGTATTATTAGAGAGCATGTTCAACTCCCCCAACAGCCAATCGTTAAAAAATATTATTTTAACAACAAAGTTTTCATCCTGGAAAGAAGATGGACCCAAAATGGCAGACACTACGGATCACACAAAGCATAACAAAAGTTATGACATCAATTGCTTTAAATAAATAAATAAATAAAGATAAATATAATTATTAAAGTATGTGTTATGTTTTCACTAAACTTCCCCTTTAAAACCTCCCAAAAGATTTCCTACCCGACATGGTTGGCCAACTGACCCATTTGAGAAGGCTTGTGTAGACATAATCAGGGTTATTCAATAAAGTTGTTGTCATTTAAATAGTGCTAATTTTCCCCAACCAATCAAATCTTATTTAAGATTTGAAAGCTAACATCGGATTGGTTGGGGCAAAATTAGCACCATTTAAACAATAAGAACTTTTATTGAATAAATAAAATAGTTCTGTGTTTGCTGATGACACAAAACTTTGTCGACCATAAAACTTCAGAGGATTGTCAATCGTTGCAGGGGGATCTAGATAGATTGTCACATTGAGCTGCTATGTGGCAGATGATTCAATTTTGATAAATGTAAGGTGATGCATTTTGGACTTAAAAATCCTTGTGCTACTTATCTATAATGGCTCTGTGTTAAGTGAATCCCTGTTGGAAAGGGATCTTGGAGTTTTGGTGGATAACAAACTTAAAGGTAGCAAGCAGTGCCAGGCGGCAACAGCCAGAGCCAACATGGTATTGTCTTGTATAAAGTGAGGTATGGATTCAAGGAGGAAAATGTAATTCTCCCTCTTTACAAAGCATTGGTAAGGCCTCATTTGGAATATGCAGTGCATTTTGGAATCCTGTGTACAAAAGGACATCTTTGAAAAGGAAAGGGTTCAGATAAGGGCAACTAAATTAGTAAGAGGATTGGGGGAGCTTGAATATGAAGAGAGACTGGAAAAGTTACAATTATGTCTTCCAGTGGCATTTTTACGGCAGTGTTCATTGGTCAGTTTCAAAAAAAGCTGGATGAGTTTTCTGCAAACAAGGAATGTTACAAGTTACTGGTATTGATACATAAAGTGAGTTGATCCAGGGAAATTTCCGATTGCCACTTGGAGTCAGGAGGAATTTTTTTCCCTTCATAAATTTGTGTGGTTTTTTTTGCCTTCCTCTGGATCAACAGTTAGGCAGGAAATGAGGATATTGCTAGATGGGTTGAACTGGATGGATGTTGTTCTTTATTCAACATCAAATACTATACTATACATTGAAAACCCCATATGTTTCTTTTCCAGATATAAATATTACAGAAGGAATGTCTAATGTCCCA
Organism: Hymenochirus boettgeri; assembly: GCA_019447015.1. NCBI lineage: Eukaryota > Metazoa > Chordata > Amphibia > Anura > Pipidae > Hymenochirus > Hymenochirus boettgeri. Next base: position 389,442,659 of record CM033469.1, on the reverse strand, counting down.
GTAAATACTGTTACTGTTATATATACTATGACAGTCATATTAATATTTTAGTGGGCAAATGACTTATTAACAGCTACAGAATGATATCATTGGCTGAACTGTATAAATAATAAATCCAGAATTACACTTGGCCACAATAACATTAGTAAACACGGCTTTAGGACACTAATAGCCGATAACGTCTCTTCATACATAGCCCATAAATGTCATACTTAAAGGAGAATTATACTCCTGCAGTAATTGTCTGCTTTCTAGCACTAACTGATAGTTTCAAGCCACTCCCCCTCGTTCATTAACATATGTTCTCCTAGTTTAGAGATGGGAGAATTGTCAGTGACAGCCACTGTGGGAGGAGACAGAAAAGTCAAAGTATAATTCCCTTTAATAATAAATACATAAACTATACATTTTGCTCTACATATATTTATTACTGTGATGTTCTTGCATACATTTTAGGACTTTTTATTTTGTATTTTGTAATGTGTGTCTGTCTGTAGTTGTGTAGCCTTAGATCCAGGTACATTTCAAACAGAATATAACAGTTGGGATTTGATTTGATCAAATGTCCCTGAAACTCAGAATGTTTATGTTTGAGAATTGGACTTTTTATAGTAAATGGGAAAAAATGTCCCAAAACTTGCCATAACGCCAGAGGCCTAACTACCAGGGTGCAGGTCGGCCCCACTTCATATTTTTACTATAACACATATAGCCTCCTCCCAAAAGCCACTGTGCATGAAGCACAGATAGGTGCCTCCTCATTGTTTTGCTGGGGGGGACAGTGATTCCTAGTTACGCCACTGAATAATGCGGTAATGCACCCACGGATTCCTTATCTAAAAGACAGTGGACTTCTCCAATACGTTCTGCACAACTTACTGGTTTTTGGTCTCTAGCTGGAAACCTGTGGAAGCAAATTCATTAAAAAGCAAAGAATAAAAAGAAGAAATCACAGGGACATTTCTAGGGTTTTAGCCACCTGAGCCAAACTTTTAAATGGTGCCCCCTATTTATCACTAGGGGGGCACACAAAGCTCGCCACCGCAACCAGGGTAAGAGAGAGTGGTTTTCTAGAATGGGCATAGCTAAATATTTGGTCATTTTAAACTTCACATTAGCAGTATTACTGTGTACAGTTCCTCAAGAAGACATTTATCCACAACATAATTCCTGTAGAATATTTTTTCCCCAAAAGATTTATTATCCTGCCACCACATCAACAATTCTTTAGTTAGGGCCCTAACTAACCTAACCAAGTTGCCCTCATGCCCAGCTCACACAGATGAGTACATAGAATAGGGATGTACTTTGGGTTCTAATAGAACCCAGTTTCGAATCGAATCCGGCTGTTTCAAAGTCCCGACGAAACTTTCGGAACTCCCGGATTTTAATTATTTTTTTAATTTAATTTAATAATTATCGAAATCGAAAGTAGATGATTATCGAAATCGAAAAGATATGATTTTCGGTAACCCTCGATGTATGTGCTGATTTTGCCAACCCTCGAATGTACAAGCTGATTTCGGTAACCCTCGTATTTGTGATATCGGTAACCCTCGAAAGTAATGTTCAATTTCGTTACACCCTCGAAAATAGCCTGCGAAAGCTCGAAAACAGCCCGATTGTGAGAAAGATAGATTTTAATGAGTTTTACTTATATTTACGGGTTCCCCAGACCATTCCCCAGGTCCCTGTGTTATTTACAGTAACCTGCTATTACTATTTTACCCTTCAAATTGATAGAAACTTTCAAATTTTTTTCTCCCATAGACTTCTATGGGTCCGTTTTCGAATTTTCGAATTTAACTGTAAATTCGAAAGAAATTCAAAACGGGACAAACTCATCATTTTCGAACATCTCTACATGATGTAGATGCCCTCATGCCCAGCTCACACAGATAGGTACATATAACATGCCCACAGATGTGTGCCTGTTTTCCTTCTGTTCTGCTACTTACTCCCCCCCCCCAAAAAAATTAAATCATTGGCAACTGACATGGTTAAATGGTTGGCACACTGACACTGATAAAATGCTGGACGTTGGCAATGGCATGGTTAAATAGTTGGCACACAGACACTATTAAATGCTTGGCGTTGGCAGCTGACATGGTTAAAATGGTTGGCACACAGACACTGATAAAATCTTGGCGTTGGCAACTGACATGGTTAAATGGTTGGCACACAGACACTAATAATATGCTGTGTTTGGCAACTGACATGGTTAAAATGGTTGGCACACAGACACTATAATATGCTGGGTGTTGGCAACGGACATGGTTAAAATGCTGGCAACAGATACTAATAAAGTGCTTGGTTTGGCAAATGACATGGTTAAAATGGTTGGCACACAGACACTAATAAATGCTTGGTGTTGCAGCTGACATGGTTAAAATGGTTGCACACAGACACTGAAAAATGCTTGGTGTTGGCAATGACATGGTTAAAATGGTTGGCACACAGACACTAATAAATGCTGGTGTTGGCACTGACATGGTTAAAATGGTTGCACACGACACTGATAAAATGCTTGGCATTGGCAACTGACATGTTAAAATGGTTAGCACACAGACAATGATAAATGCTTGGCGTTGGCAACTGACATGGTTAAAATGGTTGGCAACAGATCCTAAATAAATGCTTGGTGTTGGCAACTGACATGGTTAAAATGGTTGGCACACAGACACTGATAAATGCTTGGCATTGGCAACTGACATGGTTAAAATGGTTGCACACAGACACTGAAAAAAATGCTTGGCATTGGCAACTGACTGATTAAAATGGTTAGCACACAGACAATGATAAAATGCTTGGCGTTGGCAACTGACATGGTTAAATGGTTGCACAGATACTAATAAATGCTTGGTCTTGGCAACTGACATGGTTAAAATGGTTGGCACACAGACACTAATATAGCTTGGCATTGGCAACTGACATGGTTAAAATGGTGGGCAACAGATACTTAATAAATGCTTGGTGTTGGCAGCTGACATGGTTAAAATGGTTGGCACACAGACACTGATAAAATGCTTGGTGTTGGCAACTGACATGGTTAAAATGGTTAGCACACAGACACGAAAAATGCTTGGCATTGGCAACTGACATGGTTAAAATGGTTGGCACACAGACACTAAAAAATGCTTGCGTTGGCAACTGACAGGTTAAAATGGTTGGCAACAGATACTAATAAAGTGCTTAGTGTGGCAACTGACATGGTTAAAATGGTTGGCACACAACACTAATAATATGCTTGGCATTGGCAACTGACATGGTTAAAATGGTTGCACACAGATACTAATAAGTGCTTGGTCTTGGCAACTGACATGGTTAAAATGGTTGGCACACAGACACTGATAATATGCTTGGTGTTGGCAACTGACATGGTTAAAATGGTTGGCACACAGACACTAATAATATGCTTGGTGTTGGCAACTGACATGGTTAAAATGGTTGGCACACAGACCTAATAAAATGCTGGTGTTGGCAACTGACATGGTTAAAATGGTTGGCACACAGACAGAATAAAATGCTTGGTGTGGGCAGCTGACATGGTTAAAATGGTTGGCACACAGACACTGATAAATGCTTGGCGTTTCCAGTAGGTTAAAATTACAAATAATATAAGGGTAATTACTTAGTATTGTATGAAATAAATAAGACTATCTCCTAATTCCAGTTACAGGACTATTATTCACTTTCCCTCCACCCCCTGCCATTAAAGCCAATAGTCTGACTCCTGGCTTGTATCCAGGAACCTAGCCATGGGAACCTGTGCTTCTAGCAGTGCACGCCTTGCTATTGGTCAAGGGCATTGGATACTGGGTATTGTACTTTCCTTCAGAGTAGCAGAGCTAGAAGGTCATACAGCAGTAAATTTTCACCCTAGATACTTTCATTGGGAAGGGTGTAGAGATTTTACTTGTCTATTAAGTTGGTTTGACCAATAGAAACCCCTAAACACAACTCGACATTATTTTCTATATGTCAACTCTCGTGTTGAAGCCACCCATCACTTCATTCTATTTGCCAGTTTGAATTCTCCTCGGCCCTATTTAGAAAAAAATGACTTGTAATCCATAAACCTTCTAATAAGTTATTTTCATTTTACCAAGAGGTGTTTATAGATGAACTTTCCTAAAATTACGTTCAGCTTCCCCAAATGCTCCATCTGGTGTTTTATCTCATTCACCGAGAATAAAAGCTGCACTTCAGCAAAAACCGTTCTTTGCAAATTCAGATCATCTAACGTACTTGATCTTTCCATTCAAGAGCAGCCTTTACCAGACGCCTGGCGTAATGACTGCCGCCATTCATTACCCCAGGCAATGTGTGTGTTTTCCCAATCTGCGTCGTGCCTCTTGGAACGTTCGGTTAGAACATCAATAGAATTGCAGATTTCTAACTGTTTTTTTTTTGTCTTCTCACGTGAAAATGATGACGAATCTTCTACAGCACCACAATAGAGCTAGTAGCGACTGTACTGGGCCTTTTGTTTATGGAAATGTATAGAAAAGTTCAAGGCCACATGTGATAATCCATTCTTTAATGGTAATGAAGGTAAATTAGGTCTAATACCAAACCAATTCTATCCATTGTGCCATGACTCTGCTGCTAAATGTGTTTCATCAGTGCAGGAATTCTACTTTGTACCAGGGACTTGGTCCCTCCCTGCTCGATCCCGTCGCCTGCGGATTTGCTGTGCCGCCTGTGCTCCGCCGGCAACTTTTGGTGTCCCTGGGTTGGCCACTTGTGTGCCATCATTCCATCTTTCTGTTTGGGCTTGTGTTTCTCCCGAGTTCCCCTCTGCCCTTTGTCCCCGTTCATCTTGCCTATTCTTCTTCTTTCTTGCTTGCGCATTGCTCGCCGTCCCTCCCTGGGTTTGCTCCCCTGGTGTACGTCTCGTGGCTCCATATGCGCATCAAGGTAAACCAGACAGCAGTTAAACCAGACAGTAGGTAATCCAGCCAGTAGGTAAACCAGGCAGTAGGTAATCCAGCCAGTAGGTAAACCAACCAATAAGTAATCCAGCCAGTTGGTAAACCATCAAATAGGTAATCCAGCCAGTAGGTAAACCATCAAATAGGTAAAACAGCAAATAGGTGTTTCAGCCAGTAGGTAAATCAGACAGTAGGTAAACCAGCCAGTAGGTTAATAATTACAAATAATAATAAGGGTAATTACTTAGTATTGTATGAAATAAATAATAAAAGACTATCTCCTAATTCCAGTTACAGGACTATTATTCACTTTCCCTCCACCCCCTGCCATTAAAGCCAATAGTCCTGACTCCTGGCTTGTATCCAGGAACCTAGCCAATGGGAACCTGTGCTTCTAGCAGTGCACGCCTTGCTATTGGTCAAGGGCATTGGATACTGGGTATTGTAACTTTCCTTCAGAAGTAGCAGAGCTAGAAGGTCAATACAGCAGTAAATCTTCACCCTAGATACTTTCATTGGGAAGGGGTGTAGAGATTTTACTTGTCTATTAAGTTGGTTTGACCAATAGAAACCCCTAAACACAACTCTACATTATTTTCTATATGTCAACTCTCGTGGTTGAAGCCACCCATCATTCATTCCTTATTTGCCAGTTTGAATTCTCCTCGGCCCTATTTAGAAAAAATGACTTGTAATCCATAAACCTTCTAATAAGTTATTTTCATTTTACCAAGAGTGTTTATAGATGAACTTTCCTAAAATTACGTTCAGCTTCCCCCAAATGCTCCATCTGGTGTTTATCTCATTCACCGAGAATAAAGCTGCACTTCAGCAAAACCGTTCTTTGCAAATTCAGATCATCTAACGTACTTGATCTTTCCATTCAAGAGCAGCCATTTACCAGACGCCTGGCGTAATGACTGCCGCCCATTCATTACCCCAGAGCAATGTGCTGTTGTTTTCCAACTCTGCGTCGTGCCTCTTGGAACGTTCGGTTAGAACATCAATAGAATTGCAGATTTCTAACTGTTTTTTTTTTTGTCTTCTCACGTGAAAATGATGACGAATCTTCACAGCACCACATAGAGCTAATGTAGCGACTGTACTGGGCCTTTTGTTTATGGAAATGTATAGAAAAGTTCAAGGCCACATGTGAATAATCCATTCATTTAATGGTAATGAAGGTAAATTAGGTCTAATACCAAACCAATTCTATCATTGTGCCATTGACTATGCTGCTTAAGAAATTGTTATAATCAGTGACATGGAATTCTACTTTGTACCAGGACTTGGTCCATCCTACTGATCGGAAAATCAAGTCAGAACTGCGAGATATTGAAAATGTGCCGAATGTCGATCCGCAGGAACTTTTGGGATTCCGATGGGTGGAACTTTGTGGAATTCCATTCATATTCAATGTTTTGGGCTTTGTTTCCCAGGTCCCTATGCAATTTGTACAAAGTTAATATTGAATATTATTATTATTTATTGATTGAGAATTGATTAGACTGTAAATTAAATGGGTTTTGATTAAAATGTTTAGTTCTATGGGATCTCAAGACTTTCAGTTGAACCGTCTGCTTAATGAAACCTGATAGTTTTATCTCTAGTTGTGTCTGGAAATGGGAAACCTCCCTGGTATGGAGAAGCAGTAGGAAGTCCATTATAATCTATCATTGACTCAAAGCTAGATAGACATCCATCAACAGAGCCAAACACCTAAATGTACCAGAGAGAAAAACTGGGAATGTACAGTCACCAAATAAGTGCAAGACAAGGTTAATAGCAGATCCCAGAACTGATATATATATCCCTTACATGTCAGGATGTCCTGACGACGGCTCAGTAGAAGCCGAAAAGCATTGAGATATTTGAACTTATTCCTTGAATAAAAGTTAAGTTTTATTGTTGAAAAGTCCTGTGGAGTGCCCCGTTTGTTTGGTTGGCCTTATATTATATAAATAAATTTATAATTTCATGGGGAATACATTGATTTTTTTCAGAGGTACTGTTGGTGGGGGTGGGTAAAAGTAATATACATAGGGACAGTGTTTATGTGTGGTTTAAGCATTAAACAAATAGTTCTAATACATTGACCAATATTGATCCCTCTCTAACACATTGACCAATAGTGATCCCTCTGTAACACATTGACCAATAGTGATCCCTCTCTAACACATTGACCAATAGTGATCCCTCTCTAACACATTTACCAATAGTGATCCCTCTCTAACACATTTACCAATAGTGATCCCTCTCTAACACATTGACCAATAGTGATCCCTCTGTAACACATTGACCAATAGTGATCCCTCTCTAACACATTGACCAATAGTGATCCCTCTCTAACACATTGACCAATATTGATCCCTCTGTAACACATTGACCAATAGTGACCCCTCTGTAACACATTGACCAATATTAATCCCTCTCTAACACATTGACCAATAGTGATCCCTCTTTAACACACACACATTTACCATTAGTGATCCCTCTCTAACAATTGACCAATAGTGATCCCTCGTAACACTTGACCAATAGTGATACCCTCTCTAACACATTTACCAATAGTGATCCCTCCTCTAACACATTGACCAATAGTGATCCTCTCTAACACATTGACCAATAGTGATCCCTCTCTAACACATTGACCATATTGTCCCTCTCTAACACATTGACCAATAGTGATCCCTCTGTAACACATTGACCAAGTGATCCCTCTCTAACACATTTACCAATAGTGATCCTCTCTAACACATTGACCAATGTGATCCCTCTTAACACATTGACCAATAGTGATCCCCCTCATACACATTGACCAAAGTGATCCCTCTCACACATTTACCAATAGTGATCCCCTCTAACACATTGACCAATAGTGATCCCTCTGTACACATCCAATGTTTCCCTCTCTAACACATTGACCAACAGTGATCCCTCTGTAACACATTTACCCAATAGTGATCCCTCTCTAACCATTTTACCAATAGTGATCCCTTCTAACACAGACCAATAGTGATCCCTCTCTAACACATTTACCAATAGTGATCCCCTCTAACACATTGACCAATAGTGATCCCTCTCTAACACTTGACCAATAGTGATCCCTCTCTAACACATTGACCAATGTGATCCCTCTCACCATTAAATTGTCCCTCTTAACACATTGACCAATAGTGATCCCTCTCAACACATGACCAATAGTGATCCTCTCTACCACATTACCAATAGTCATCCCTCTCTAACACATTGACCAATAGTGATCCCTCTCTAACAGAATCTCCAGTGACAGCTGTGGAAGTTAATGGGAGGGTGAGTATTGAAAGACAATTCATAACTTTAATTATGAATGACCAATGGATCTTCCTATTGATCTATTATGGTTGGAAATTTAAGAGTGAAGATTGATTCAAGCTCTGCCACACGTTGTATTTCACTGTGGTATTTCTACTGAACTATAACGCTCTATACACATACAATAAATAGATCAAAATATCATTTATGAAATAACAGATATGCAACTTCTGTTTGATATAAGGGTTTCATACTGCCCCCACCGTCCAGCTGTCCCACCTTTGTATGTGGCAGGGTGTGGTCGGGGCTATTGGAGATATGGTTTAGCATTCTGTGGACTGTCCAGCTCACTATAAATACAAATCACACACAGCGCAGGGATATACCGTAAAACATTTTTTTAGACAGATGCCTATTATTATTTTTATATCACACACAGTGCTTAAAGGGCAAGTACTTTTTTAAATTAACCTTGGCACATTGCAACAAATGAAATGGGTTACCATAAAAAGTCAATCACGCCATAACTGTAAGCCCGTGATCGTACAGTTACATACAAATGTATGTTCGTGTTTTTTTCCAGTCTTACTTTCCTTACATAGTAAGATAAAGAAAGTAAAGCAAAATAAGGTGAGGGTAAGAGTGAAAAATGGGTGTACATGCCCTTTAACAGCAGTCAGAGTATATTGTATTGTCAGCTTTCATTGAAATTAAGGCAGACCTGGGCAGTATGGAGAAGTAGGAAGTATTAGAGAAGTAGATTATGCTTGCGAGATTCCACAGCTGCAGATAGATAGAACACAGAGGAAGTTTCTATTCATAGAATCCAGGAGAATTCTGTACGGGGGAACGAAAGGCTTTTTTAGAAAAGTTTCATCCACTTTTTATAGAGGGATGAGTCATGGGAATGAGAACATGGAACATTCTGTAAATTGATCGATTTGGTACCGAGACTGCTGAGGAGTCAAATCATTATTGAAATGACAATAACTTACATTGAATCATGGAGACACATGGCTTGGATGGTATTCGGGACCTGAATTTGACACCAAAAGTTAATTTGAAATTTAACCTCAAAGTAACAGAATGCCACTACTGGCCAGCAGTAAAGGACCCGTGTTTAGCCATTTTTAGTCTTTAGTTACCCTTTAGGTAACTTTTCCCACAATACTGTTATAACATTTTGTTTGTAATTAATGTTTCTATATTAAATGTGGTTTTCAGTTTAATATCTCTCAGCCAAGTCTGGAAATAATTATTATCAATCAGCTAAAAATCGCCCACTGGGAATAGTTAGGAGAATCGGTTTAACGCCAGTTTAATCACTGCATCATTTATTCATCCAGCTTAAGAGAGCTCTCAGCAATGGTAGCAAGGCAATTTCCTGCTAATAACACAACGCTTGATTAGAATAATAGGAAGAGTAGTGCCGTTAATAACCCTTTAAACCATCGCTGATCAAACTGTAACTAGAGGGTCTTCTACAACACGCAACCAACGTCAGTACTATCCCTTAATGTCTTCTACCCAAGAACATACAGGGTTAATCAACAAAGTTTTTATCGTTAAAAATGGTGCTAATTTTGCCCCAACCAATCAGATGTTAGGGGAACATCACAGACATAAATTTTCGGGCGGGCCGTCCGATTCACAGCCGATCGGCTGGTGTGGGGCTGGCGGCTGCAACCAACATTGTTCGTTCGTTCATCACCGATCGACAAAGATCGGGCATGTCGGAAAATTCCAATCGATCATGCAGTTCCCTATGGGAACGCACGATTGATCGTACGCAAATTCGGACGCTGCTGAATTTGCCGCGACCGACGGACATTAGTCGCAGCCAGCTCGTAGAGTGAGCTCGTTCGGGACAAAAAGTCCCTCCGTGTGTACCCAAATTAGCACCATTTTTAACAATAAGAACTTTTATTGATCTCCCTGGTAGCTTCTAAACTCCCCTCCCCTTTTTATTGCTGTAACCATGTCACCAAATTCCCAATACACCCACAGTGGTAGATCAACCTGTTTAAGGGGAAAGTTCAGCAAAACTACATATGCTTTTAAGAAAAAAGGGGAGTATTATTAGAGAGCATGTTCAACTCCCCCAACAGCCAATCGTTAAAAAATATTATTTTAAACAACAAAGTTTTTCATCCTGAAGAAGATGGACCCAAAATGGCAGAACACATACGATCACAACAAAGCATAACAAAAGTTATGACATCAATTGCTTTAAATAAATAATAAATAAAGATAATATAATTATTAAAGTATGTGTTATGTTTTCACTAAACTTCCCCTTTAAAAACCTCCCAAATAGATTTTCCTACCCGGACATGGTTGGCCAACTGACCCATTGAAGAGAGCTTGTGTAGACATAATCAGGGTTATTCAATAAAGTTGTTGTCATTTAAAATAGTGCTAATTTTTCCCCAACCAATCAAATCTTATTTAAGATTTGAAAGCTAACATCGGATTGGTTGGGGCAAAATTAGCACCATTTTAACAATAAGAACTTTATTGAATAAATAAAAATAGTTTCTGTGTTTGCTGATGACACAAAACTTGTCGACCATTAAAAACTTCAGAGGATGTGCAATCGTTGCAGGGGGATCTAGATAGATTGTCACATTGACTGCTATGTGGCAGATGAGATTCAATTTGATAATGTAAGGTGATGCATTTTGGACTTAAAAATCCTTGTGCTACTTATACTATAAATGGCTCTGTGTTAAGTGAATCCCTGTTGGAAAGGGATCTTGGAGTTTTGGTGGATAACAACTTAAAGGTAGCAGCAGTGCCAGGCGGCAACAGCCGAGCCAACATGGTATTGTCTTGTATAAAGTGAGGTATGGATTCAAGGGAGGAAAATGTAATTCTCCCTCTTTACAAAGCATTGGTAAGGCCCTCATTTGGAATATGCAGTGCAATTTTGGAATCCTGTGTACAAAAGGACATCTTTGAAAAGGAAAGGGTTCAGATAAGGGCAACTAAATTAGTAAAGGATTGGGGGGAGCTTGATATATGAAAGAGACTGGAAAAGTTACAATTAGTCTTCCAGTGGACATTTTTACGGCAGGTTCATTGGTCAGTTTCAAAAAGAAGCTGATGAGTTTCTGCAAACAAGGAATTTACAAGTTACTGGTATTGATACATAAAGTGAGTTGATCCAGGGAAATTTCCGTTGCCACTTGTAGGGTCAGGAAGGAATTTTTTTCCCTTCATAAATTTGGTGGGTTTTTTTTTTTGCCTTCCTCTGGATCAACATTAGGCAGGAAATGAGGATATTGCTAGATGGTGTGAACTGGATGGATGTAGTCTTTATTCAACATCAAATACTATACTATACTATTGAATAACCCCATATGTTTCTTTTCCGATAATAATATTACAGAAGGAAATGTCTAATGTCCCAGTAAATACTGTTACTGTTATAATATACTATGACAGTCATATTAATATTTTAGTGGGCAAATGACTTATTAACAGCTACAGAATGATATCATTGGCTGAACTGTTAAAAATAAAATCCAGAATTACACTTGGCCACAATAACATTAGTAAACACGGCTTTAGGACACTAATAGCCGATAACGTCTCTTCATACATAGCCCATAATGTCATACTTAAAGAGAATTATACTCCTGCAGTAATTGTCTGCTTTCTAGCACTAACTGATAGTTTCAGCCACTCCCCCTCGTTCATAACATATGTTCTCCTATGTAGAGATGGGAAGAATTGTCAGTGACAGCCACTGTGGGAGGACAGAAAAGTCAAAGTAATTCCCTTTAATAAAAATACATAACTATACATTTTGCTCTCATATATTATTACTGTGATGTTCTTGCATACATTTTAGGACTTTTTATTTTGTATTTTGTAATGTGTGCTGTTTCTGTAGTTGTGTAGCCTTAGATCCAGGTACATTTCAAACAGAAGTAACAGTTGGGATTTGATTTGATCAAATGTCCTGAAACTCAGAATGTTTATGTTTGAGAATTGGACTTTTTATAGTAAATGGGAAAAAATGTCCCAAAACTTGCCAATAACGCCAGAGGCCTAACTACCAGGGTAGCAGGTCGGCCCCATCTTCATATTTTTACTATAACACATAGAGCCTCCTCCCAAAAGCCACTGTGCATGAAGCACAGATAGGTGCCTCCTCATTGTTTTGCTGGGGGGGCCACAGTGATTCCTAGTTACGCCAACTGAATAATGCGGTAAGTGCACCCACGGATTCCTTATCTAAAAGACAGTGGACTTCTCATCGTTCTGCACAACTTTAACTGGATTTTGTGTCTCTAGCTAAAACTGTGAAAGCAAATTCAGTTAAAAAAAGCAGAAGAAAAAAAAATAAAAAGAAGAATACACAGGGACATTTCTAGGGTTTTAGCCACCTGAGCCAAACTTTTAAATGGTGCCCCTATTTATCACTAGGGGCCACAAGCCCCACACCCCACCGCAACCAGGGTAGGAGAGAGTGGTTTTCTAGGAATGGGCATAGCTAAATATTTGGTCATTTAAACTTCACTTACATCAGTATTTACTGTGTACAGTTCCTCAAGAAGACATTTATCCACAACATAATTCCTGTAGATATTTTTTCCCCCAAAAGATTTATTATCCTGCCCCACCACATCAACAAATTCTTTAGTTAGGGCCCTAACTAACCTAACCAGTTGCCCTCATGCCCAGCTCACACAGATGAGTACATAGAAGTAGGATGTACTTTGGGTTCTAATAGAACCCAGTTTCGAATCGAATCCGCGGTTTCAAAGTCCCGACGAAACTTTCGGAACTCCCCGGATTTTAATTAATTTTTTAATTTAATTTAATAATTATCGAAATCGAAAGTAGATGATTAATCGAAATCGAAAGTAGATATTTCGGTAACCCTCGAATGTATGTGCTGATTGGCCACCCTCGAATGTACAAGCTGATTTTCGGTAACCCTCGTATTTGTGATATCGGTAACCCTCGAAAGTATAGTTCAATTTCGTTAAACCCTCGAAAATAGCCTGCGAAAGCTCCAAAACGTCCCGTTGTGAGGAAAGATAGATTTTTAAATGAGTTTTACTTATATTTAACGGGTTCCCCAGACCATTCCCCAGGTCCCTGTGTTATTTACAGTAACCTGCTATTACTATTTTAACCTTCAATAAATTGATAGAAACTTTCAAATTTTTTTCTCCCATAGACTTCTATGGGTCCGTTTTCGAATTTTCGAATTTAACTGTAAATTCGAAAGAATTCGAAAACGGGACAAACTCATCATTTTCGAACATCTCTACATGATGTGATGCCCTCATGCCCAGCTCCACAGAAGGTACATATAACATGCCACAGATGTGTGCCTGTTTTTCCTTCTTTTGCTACTACTCCTACCTTACCCCCCCCCCAAAAAAATTAAATCATTGGCAACTGACATGGTTAAAATGGTTGGCACACTGACACTGATAAAATGCTTGACGTTGGCAACTGGCATGGTTAAATAGTTGGCACACCAACACTATTAAAATGCTTGGCGTTGGCAGCTGACATGGTTAAAAATGGTTGGCACCACAGACACTGATAAAATGCTTGGCGTTGGCAACTGACATGGTTAAAAATGGTTGGCACACAGCACTAATAATATGCTTGTGTTTTGGCAACTGACATGGTTAAAATGGTTGGCACACAGACACTAATAATATGCTTGGTGTTGCAACGGACATGGTTAAAATGCTTGGCAACAGTAACTAATAAAGTGCTTGGTGTGGGCAAATGACATGGTTAAAATGGTTGGCACAGACAACTAAATGCTGGTGTTGTGCAGCTGACATGGTTAAATGGTTAGCCACAACACGGATAAAATGCTTGGTGGTTGGCACATGACATGGTTAAAATGGTTGGCACACAGACACTAATAAATGCTTGGTGTTGGCAGCTGACATGGTTAAAATGGTTGGCACACAGACACTGATAAAATGCCTTGGCATTGGCAACTGACATGATTAAAATTGTTAGCACACAGACAATGATAAAATGCCTTGGCGTTGGCAACTGACATGGTTAAATGGTTGGCAACAGATCTAATAAAATGCTTGGTGTTGGCAACTGACATGGTTAAATGGTTGGCCACACAGACACTGATAAAATGCTTGGCTTGGCAACTGACATGGTTAAAATGGTTTGCACACAGACACTGAAAAATGCTTGGCATTGGCAACTGACATGATTAAAATGGTTAGCACGCAGACAATGATAAAATGCTTGGCGTTGGCAACTGACATGGTTAAAATGGTTGGCACAGAACTAATAAAATGCTTGGTCTTGGCACTGACATGGTTAAAATGTTGGCACACAGACACTAATAATAGCTGGCTTGGCAACTGACATGGTTAAAATGGTTGCAACAGATACTAATAAAATGCTTGTGTTGGCAGCTGACCATGGTTAAAATGGTTGGCACACAGACACTGATAAAATGCTGTTGTTGGCAACTGACATGGTTAAAATGGTTAGCACACAGACACTGAAAAAATGCTTGGCATTGGCAACTGACATGGTTAAAATGGTTGGCACACAGACACTGATAAAATGCTTGGCGTTGGCAACTGACATGGTTTAAATGGTTGGCAACAGATACTATAAAGTGCTTATTGTTGGCAACTGACATGGTTAAAATGGTTGGCACACAGACACTAATAATTGCTTGGCATGGCAACTGACATGGGTAAAATGGTTGGCAACAGATACTAATAATGCTTGGTCTTGGCACTGACATTGTTAAATGTTGTCTACCAGACAACTGATAATATGCTTGGTGTTGGCAACTGACATGGTTAAAATGGTTGGCACACAGACACTAATAATATGCTTGGTTTGGCAACTGACATGGTTAAAATGGTTGGCACACAGACTCTAATAAAATGCTTGGTGTTGGCACTGACATGGTTAAAATGGTTGGCACACAGACACTAATAAAATGCTGGTGTTGGCACTGACATGGTTAAAATGGTTGGCACACAGACACTGAATAAATGCTTGGCGTTGGCAACTGACATGGTTAAAATGGTTGAGCACACAGCACACTGATAAAATGCTTGGCATTGGCACCTGACATGGTTAAAATGGTTGCACACAGACAACTGATAAATGGTTTGGTGCTGGCAACTGACATGGTTAAAATGGTTGGCACCAGACTCTATAAAATGCTTGGTGTTGCCAGCGAATGGTTAAAATGTTGCACACCCACTGAAATGCTTGTGTTTGGCAACTGACGTTAAAATGGTTGGCACACAGACACTAATAAAATGCTTGGTGTGTGGCAACTGACATGTTAAATGGTTGCCACACGACACTAATAAATGCATGCGTTGGCAACTGACAGTTAAAATGGCTGACACACAGACCTAATAAAATGATCTTGGTGTTGGCAACTGACATGGTTAAAATGGCTAAACAGTTTAAATATCAATTTCAATGGTCATTTCCTACTTCCAATACCTCACATTGGTTCCTAAAGAATTCAATCCTTTTTAAAAGGGAACTAAAAGAGCTACACTTGTTAAATCTCCAAAATGCATTCACCTGCACCTGTAATTATATCATACAATACAAGGATTGTGGAAGCACTCCAAAAGGCTATTTCGTGGAAGTGCTACTGATTGGTCAACATTTATACAAACTAAGAAAAAATCAATGCACTTCCTGGCCCATACAATATCATATTCTGCACACTGGCATACTTTATAAACAAAGGGGTTTTTAGTGTTACATTACTGTGATCACATGAATGAAAGCCTTCCACCACGTCAAGGTAACCCCAGTCTGGAAGGTCCTAACTTTCTAACCTTTCAATTTCTTTTGATTATCTATTCTTATGTTTGTATTATATCCAGGTTACTGCCAACAGTACCAGCCAACCATTTTCTTTAATGTAGTGTTTTTAGCTTGCAAGGTAAAATACATAGCGAATGAGTCTCCGTTCCATATGAAATAATTGCGTGAGGAGCGTGTGACGGTTGTGGCATCACTGATGGACCGGCCAGCCACCTGCCCTGGGTGGCAGCACACTGGTGTTGGTTTCAGTCAAATCCACTTTTTGTCAGATTCGCATTCATCGCCTGTAACCAGCCTTTAGCCTTGAATGGTGCCGAACACCAACGCTGCGGAGATCATGGAGAATATGAAGGGAGGTGATCTGGTTACAAGATCCCACTTACATCAAACAGACATAATGCCATCAAAGCGAAGGACATACTGTAACAGTTCTAAGGGTAATAGTATTCTTTATCATACTGGGTAAACTATTTAGTTGTGGCCTGCAGTGGAAATGAAGACGGGTTAATGAAACACCCT
Organism: Hymenochirus boettgeri; assembly: GCA_019447015.1. NCBI lineage: Eukaryota > Metazoa > Chordata > Amphibia > Anura > Pipidae > Hymenochirus > Hymenochirus boettgeri. Next base: position 389,426,091 of record CM033469.1, on the reverse strand, counting down.
TGCAACAGAAATATTGAGATCAAATAAAGTCATAAATAATATAACCTCAAATCAACTTTTATAGGAAATAGTGACAGTCCCTACCCCAACACAAACATCAAATTCTTCTGCATTCACTTTTCCTTTTGGTCCCATCTGGACTTATTTACATTTTGCTAAGGGTTGTGAATTTGACTACATGGCCTTTGATCCATTAAATGAAATCTCTAAAAAAACTTTTTGTTACACGACTTGTAGTCCAGAAACATATATCCATTGTCGTTCTGTGTTATTCTTAAAGGCATCTCCTCTCTTAATATCGAATTTTGGGAATCCATTCTATTGAAGAACGGGAGGTCTATGTGCATAGTGTCAGAGGGAGCGAGCAAATGGGTAAGTTTCTAACCTTCTCTCCTGGCTCCTGTTTGTTCTATTGAAGAATGGGAGGTAAGGCACAGCTCTTTGGACTCCCGTTCTTCATATAACTGGATTCCCAAATTTGGATATTATGAGTGGAGATACCCTTAAGTAAAACTGGAAAAGTCTCTCTCCTTAGACTGAGCTGGTGCGAGATCACTGAGCTTGGGGAGGGCAGTAACTGCAGAGTTTTATGAAATATTTTGTAGCTGACTCCCTATACTATTTTACTGGGAACTGACAATGGCCAAAGGAATTTTAGGTACCGACGGGATTGTACCTTTATCGTTAATGTGTGTACCAAGCTTTAGGGAAAATTAATTTTAGGTTACGATTTCAATAATATTGGAAATAATTTTCCATTTATTTTCTTGTCTACCCCACTCAGCTAGAGAAACACCATTATGAAAGCATGTGGGGATTACAATGATTTTGCTTTATATTGATATTGTAAAATCCCTAAGAATTGGGTGGACTTATCTGACCGCTTAACGCTCCAAATCTCCCACCGCACAATGAATCGTTGGGAGATTTATGGTAGTGATTAATTTTGAAAACATTTACTGTTTCTTTCTATTTCTTCTTCTTTCCGTTTTATTCTTCCGCTTTGTTGGACTGTATCTCCTCCCACAGTTTTTGAGCTACAGACTAGGGATGGCCAGTTCGCGGATCCGACCCGGATCCGCCGGCGGATTTATCCCCGTTCGCGAACGGCGGATTTTTTTTTTCCGCTTTTCCGCCTTCCGAACTTCCGATTCGCGGATTTTTTTCGTATTTTTCGAAAATTTTCGAAATTACGAGTTTTCCACGTATTTTCGAAAATACGGAAAACATGTATTTTTCGAAAATTTTCGAAATACAAGGATTTTTCTTAATTCCTTACATATGTATTTTCGAAAATATTCGAAATTACGAGATTACTTGTATTTTCGGAAATACATTATTTTCGGAAATACATATTTTCAAAAATACGTGAAAACTCGTAATTTCGAAAATTTTTCGAAAATACGAAAAATCTCGTTATTTCAAGGGTAATTTTTTAATTTTGTTAAAAAAACGGGTCCGCGCTCGGGATTTTTGAATTTTTTTTCGAAAATTCGCGGATTCCTCGACGGACCGGATTTTGCGAATTCGACATCTCTACTAGAGACATGAAATTCAGTACAGATGTGCGGGGGATATAGGTAGAAGTGTGCTGTTACCCTAGCCAAGGAATCTGCAGAACCATTACGGCTTATCGTTGAATTTCGGGAATATTTTATCCCATAGACTATAATGGTAACAATCCTCAATATGGATATTTCAAACATGTTTTCATGTTCATAAACACAAACACTGATAACCCCCCAACCCCCCACACAGACACTGTACACCCACTACTGACCTACTTTCAATTCCCATGGAAGCCATACTTAAGGGTAACTATAGTCAAAAACAAATTTTGATCAATCATCTATAAACATTATTTATATGGTCATATATTACAATAGTGTCTGAAAGCACATGCAATATATATAACAAGGGGTCTTGTAACTCTGCCTTTAATTTAGGCAGTGCCTGCAGATAAAATCTATATCATTGCCAAGAGAAAAAGTATCTTGCCCATGCGCACACTTGTACAAGAAAATCCAACCCCCCCCCCAACTATGGAGCAAGTACCCACCTCTAGCCACATGTGACAAAGAACCAGCACTCAAACACACAATAGAATTCTCCGAACTTGTTATTATTTATTTGTATTCGGCATCATATCCAGCCCCCATTTTTACACACAACCCCATATGTGATTAAAAACATGTGGCGTGACTGTCCTTATATAACACCATGGACTCAAGGGATAGTTTCAGTTGGTATTAGTCCAAAGTCCAGCTTATGGTTTACACGGGTCTTTCCCAAATTTTATCAGGTACATGAAACTCTCACACTTCCATTCCTGAGTATAGCCTTGTACCCAACACCCTTTATCTTGATACACAATGTCCCTCATCATTGGCTTTATTGAGTTTTAAATACTGCAGCCAAAACACCCAATCCCTTCCCAAAATGTGTCCTTTCAATCAAGCCAAAGTCAAAGTTTACATTTAAACTTCCCTTTCAGTTTCAAAATCCATGGATCCAATGGAATTTGCTAAATTTCTAAACTCACCACCGAAAATCCAATATTAGAAAATCAAGATTTAGATCCGAAAAATCTAAACTTTTGATCAAAAATTTAATTTCCAATAGAATATGTAAGAATTGCGATACAAAATGTAAGAATTCTGCTCAAATAGGCTTGAATCGGTTTTTCGGAACTGTAAGTTCTCACGGAATCTCTATCGGAACGAAACTTCCCAGTTTTGATTGAAGGTACAGTATGGCCCAGCAGGCAATCTAAAATGTGCAAGTTTCACACAAATAGTTTAATAAAAGAAACCAACTTTACTTTTTTTGCCATATTTTCATGTTTAATATACGAATATTTGAATATAAACGTTATTGACGTCTGAATGAATGTGGGTCTACATTGTACAAAAAGAAGAATAAGTTAGAGCTCATACAAATTTGCCTTTTTTTTGTTTGTTTTTTTACATTTTGCTAACACACTATTGGATTTTAAGTCACTTTAATGTTCATCTCATCTTTGTAATAATGCGAAATATAGTGTGGAATGTAATTGTTCCTGTGAGAATAAAACATCTTGAGCATAAAAAAAGTTATTAAAATTTAAAGGAGAATGTCTCATAAATTAAGTTCAGGTGATTAAATATTTTTAAACTTTAAAAATGTTATTGTTGCTGTGTGCAGCTCCTCCTATTTCTTCCCAAGCTCCTCTGCCCTAATAGCACCTCTCTGAGAGCCAAATCCTTTTGGCACAATCTACATAGACTTAAAACAGGTTTACATCACCACCAGCCAAAGACCATGGAAAACAGGAAGAAAGGAACAGTTAATTATTTGACAGTTTTAAAGGTCTCCTTGGACCAAGGCAGATAAGCGGAGCACCACTAGTAATCAGTCTAATACACCTAAGCAATTATAACCCGCAAGTTAAAATATGTAGCAGATCCTAATTACATAGGGAATCACCTGAGCTTTAATAATTAGACATTCTTCTTAAAGACACAAGTATGAATTCCTTATTGTTACACAATTTTTATCTCTCACGTTCTGGCTTTAACATAGTAGGTCAAAGACCCAAAAAGATAGTTGCCCATACTCATTCAGTCCTCTGAGCCCCTTTCTTCCTTCCTTTCACCTGCCAGAGCTGTCAAGTAACTACTGGATGACTTTACCATGACCTGATTAATCGAAACAGAGGAAAACTATTCCTCAACCCAGAAGGAGGCCTGCAGAAATTAGGAAATGGGAATGTCAGGCACAATGATAGATGTTAATAGCATTATATTTAACAATGCTGCGTATTACGAGGTTGGAAGTTGCAGCTTGTTATCTAATAGTTAGAAATTATTCACTTCATCCACTTTCTATTTTAACATTTAGATCCTCTAAATTATTTAACTAGAAACCCCCAAACATGTATATTATATTGATGCCTAGATTCCATTTTACTACTAATGCACAAAGTGGTAATTTTACACAGTAAAATTGCATCATTATGTACATGTTTGGGCCCTGGGCTGGTATATTACTCTTTTTGGAGGGTTGAGAATACCCCTTTAATGTTATTAGATTCATGGCTAGAAACACATCTGATCAGTATAACTAGTTTAGACTGTTACGAGGGTGAGAGGCAATAAATAAGAACTAAGTCCCATCATTTAACTGGCACAGGACCAGTTAAGAAATATCATTTAAATTAGCGGATATCAAATTTAAAAGGGGTGGGGACCCCAAAAATGAGTGCCATGAGGATGCTGAAATTCACACATATGATGTCTGTTTGCCAGAAAGTTGAGTCCACAAGGTGGTGGTTCAGTAAATTATTTGTTGTTCATGTTTAAAAATAAAAAGTAGAACGAGTAAGCTACATTTTGTTTAAGTTCCCTGTATCACCACCTAGTGTCCAGAACTAGAAACTGCATTTAGAGCACCCTAGAGAGACTGAGGATGGATAGAGAAGAAGAGGCATTTCAATGGGCAAGTTTAGGTTATACCACTAGTAACCATATGTGACCCCGTGAGGATGTTTGGTCTATTTAGCTCCAAAGTAAATCAATTACTACAAAAATTTGACTTAAAAACTCACATTGACAACACAATAGGAAAAGGACCAGTAACGCTTTTTTTTCTTGTTAACTATTCCACATATCGAACAAAAAAAGGCAACAAAACGCAGCCAATCAGAGATGCGGCAGAAGCCGATATTACAAACCACCACGACCTGCCAGCAAGGATAACCAATAATCCGAGGCCGCCTCCCACAATGATCTGAGCCAGTTTGGACCATACAGGTCAGGGCCGCACAGTCTATTCCTTTCCCCCGACTCTGTGATGGGGCCTGTGACTTCCCACTGGCCTGCAGTCTCCTCTGTAAGCGGCAAAACACAAATATAAACAATTAAAATCAGGATCAATTATTAATACATATCAAAGCAAATTTTGTACTTTGATATGTATTTTATTTAGATTTACAATACATTTTCATAAGTGTGGTAATTTTCAAGACTTTTTTAAAAGAGAACGAAAGCCACCTAACTCATTTGCATTTTATTTTTTAGCTGATTGCCGGTTTAATGAAAAGTAAAAAAAAAAAACAACAGTTTTTTGAAAGACATTACCACTGGGTAGTGAGATTTAAAGTGCAGACTTTACTTCCCCTTTAACCTGTATTTACTAGTTTCCCCCCCCCCCCCCCCCCTAAGCCATCCAATAAATAAATTGACACTGGAAGAAAAAAAAATTCCTACACAGTAATCCCAAGTCAGGATTGGGTTAAAGATGGTTTTATATAATTTTTAATATGAAAAAAAATGCCTCATCTGATGTGTGTGTTGCTGCAATGTGTTTTGTTATTTGTGTCTGTTTGTCACAGACCTTCCTGCGTTTGTTCCCGTCGCCTCCACTGCTCTGACTTTCTGGTCGCTCTCTTCCCTTTCGCTGTCTCGCTGGTTTTTGTTGTTCCGCCCCCCCTCCCGCTTCATGCCTTCTGTGTCGCTGCTCACTAATCACTATTACTGCATGCTTACAGTGCGGTTTTGTTAAAAGTTAGCACCCCCCTCCCTGAACAATCTGACTATCTGTAAAGTCAAGCATGCTCACTATCACATCACTATTACTGCATGTCTTACAGTGTTGGTTTGTTAACGGTATAATTACACTCAAAAAAACAATGATGTTTACAATGGAAGTCTGTATGCCTAACTACCTTGTGCCCCTTTTTTTCTAGGTGCCTAGAGCCTTACTATGCCTCAGGAAGTGCTGCCTCTTGTGTTTATGTCGGCCGTCGAGGTAAGCTCCTCCCCTCGGAATCGGTGGACCTCGTTCCAGGCTTTGGGCCAAAAGCTTGTAGCAGTGAGTGATGTCATGATGTGCATGGAGGTAACTGCTACATGCTTATGGCCCCAACGCTGGACACAAGGGTCCACCGATTCTCGAGGGGAGGAGCTTACCTGACTGCAGACATAACACAAGATGGCCAGCACTTACCTGAGGCATAGTAAGGCTCTGAAGGCACCTAGAAAAAAAAAAGGGACAATGAAGTTAGGCATACAGCTTCCATTTAAATGTCATTGTTTTTTGAGTGTACTTATCCTTTTAAAAGTTTAGCACCCACCCTCCCTGACTATCTGACTATCTGTAAAGTCAAGCATGCTCGTAATCACTATACTGCATGTCTTCAGTGCGGTTTGTTAAAGGTTAAGCACCCTCCTATCAAGTCAAGGATGCTCAGTAATCACTATAACGGCAGAACTGGGTAAAGGAATTTCCCCAACCGGCAAATATTTTTGATAAAATTGGACGTAAGGGCTAGCCACACTATAACGCATTTTCGCCGATCGCATTTGCTATTGCGCATGCGGATTTTTTATTAAATGGATAAGGATGCAAAAAATTATTGCAATTTCAATGCGTTGCGTTTACGATTTTCGTTTGGGAAGCGCATACGATCCACATTTTTTAATTGCTTCCATAATCGGAATTGGGGAATCGCAAACACGTTGCAAACACACAGAACATCCTAAGCGCAATCGTGGTGCGACAGCTTAAATGCAAGAGATGTTCCAAACTAGATAGCTAAATGAATGTGGACATATCACAAAATGGTACAATGTAAGTGGGAGAATATTATAGTTTCCTGTAATGGGCAATTCTAACTTCTCAAGGTATTCAGGGAAGCTTTAACGGACTATAAAGTGACACCACAGATAAGCTCATCCTCACTCTCGCTTGATCACATCCTCTTGTAACACAGTAAAAGCAGCAGCCAGCAGATGGCGTGTATTATATCACGTCGTTTGTAAGATTTTTACAATTGATTAGCCATGACTGCTTTTATTCGGATGTGTTTGACTCTCTGGAAGGCAAAGAAGAGGTTAAAATAAATAATTTTCTAACACTCCTTATATATATATATTATAAAAAACAGACAATTCACTGCAAGGGCCAGCAGAACTCAAATTTTTAATCGGGAATGACAAGGGTTATTCAATAAAAGTTCTTATCGTTAAAAATGGTGCTAATTTTGCCCCCAACCAATCAGATTTTAATCTTTCAAATGTTAATAGGATCTATATTGGTTGGGGCAAAATTGAGCACCATTTAAATGATAAGAACTTTTATTGAATCTCCCTGAGTTTTCTATATATTCATTGTCGTTATTTTGGGTCTTTTATCTACATCATTTTCAACAATATCTGAAAGACTTATTAGTATTCACTGAATGGATAGTTTTAATGTAGTAAACAATAAAATGACAGAGATTATTGTGTTTACAAAAATGATAATTGTCCCAGAAGATAGTTATCTAGCTCTGTATGATCCAAGTTATCTTTTACATGACAACTCCGAACAGGAGCATTGACGAAAGCTCAGTTATTCATTCTGCAACATCCTAACCAACTGTGCATTAAGTGCCATTAGGAATTTATATTAGTTCTAAAGTGGGCGATGATATGAAAAAGAAAGGATAAATAGAGGTAGTTTTGTACTTTAAAGAAAGCAGAGTAGACGCAGGACCAATGGACTCCCATCTGTGATTTGCTAGCGGGGTACACGGTACTCCAGTAGAAGATCAAGATTTGGAAAACAAGCTGTTCTAGCAAAGGTTTGAAGGTTGAAAAGATAATAATCTTAATCGAATAAATTGGTTTAAATGTATTGTCATTTCCATGGAACCCCTGGGAATGAAACTCGCCAGATTACAGTACAGTAGTTGTCAGTGACTAACGGTTCCCTCCCCCGCAGTTAGTGGTAGTAGCCTATCAGGAAGGAATTTTCTCCCTTTTTAGTTTTTTTTTGGCCTTCCTCTGGATCTGGTTAAATAGGAGGGTGAAAAGTTTTTGCCTGAAGGACGTATGTCTTCATTCAAACCTCACTTACGTGTTACTATGTAGGATACACGGATATCTCGTCACACACGTGTTTGATAACAGTTTATCCAGTCGGATTATCCATTATTGGTTCTGCATCTACCCATCTTAAACTATTCTCGTTCAATCCACATCAAATAGAAAAAGCCTGATCTAATTTGATCCACAGTATGTCTTCGTCTTAATCAATAGCACAGACTTTGACGATACTCACCCCCTCGGCTTTAATTTTTATATCACAAAGCTTTTAATTAAAATCCCATTAGAAATTTACAGAAATCCACGAGAGTTTAGAGAAAAGTCACAGCGCACACAACCAATAAAACTAGAGATGTTGGAAACTGTTTGAGTACGTTCCGTTTAGAATTTTTCTAAATCTTTCCAAAGTTCGAAATTCGAGTTTCGATTTTTGAAAAGAGGTCTACTTTCAATTTTCGCAAAAATCGGCTACCTTTTTTTCTTTTTCGAAAAAATCGGCTACTTTTTTCTTTTCGAAAAATCAGCTACTTTGACATTGAAATTCTGTGTGTGAATCCTGGGACATTTCACACATGTCTCATATTATTCTAGTGGAAATAAATGGTCTTAAGCATCCTCCATTATGGGTGGGTATAAAGGTGGCTAGTAGGTTATATCTTTATTCACTCCAATATATGTAACATGTAACCTTTATCGTAGTCCAACCTTTTTACCCTACCCACAATGTACTAACAGTTACATAGTACATTAAGTATTGGAGGTTTTATAAAGACATATGTCCATCTCTAGTCCAACCTTTATATCCTACCCCATAATGTCGTGTATAACAGTTACATAGTAACATAGTATTGGAGGTTATATAAGACATACTACGTCCAATCTAGTCCCAACCTTTATACCTACCCATAATGTCTGATATACAGTTCTATAATCCTAGTATTGGAGGTTATAATAAAGACATACGTCATCTAGTCCACAACCTTTATATCCTACCCATAAATGTCTGTATAACAGTTACAATAGTAACATAGTATTGGAGTTATATAAGACATACGTGCCCGCTAGTCCACCTTTTATACCCTCAAAACCCATAATGTCTGTATAACAGTTTACATAGTAACATGATTGGAGGTTGTGATAAAGGACATTTACGTCCATCTAGTCTAACTCTGTTATCCTACCACCATATGTCTAACAGTTACATATAAACATAGTATTGGAGGTGTTATAAGACATACGTACATCTGAGTCCACCTTTATATCCTACCCATAATGTCTGTCTACAGTGACAGTAGTACAGTGTATTAGAGGTTGAAAAGATATACATAATCTAGTCCAACCTTTATACCCACCATAATGTCTTTATATCTTTATTCAACCTCCAATACTATGTTCTATGTAACTGTTATACAGACTTATAGGGTAGGATTTAAAGGTTGGACTAGATGGAGTGTATGCTTATACAAACCTCCAATACTATGTTACTATGTAAACTGTTTTATACAGACATATGGGTAGTTGGCAACTGACATGGTTAAAATGGTTAGCACACAGACACTGATAAAATGGTTGGTGCTGGCAACTGACATGGTTAAAATGGTTGGCACACAGACTCATAAAATGCTTGGTGTTGGCAAGCGAGATGGTTAAAATGGTTGGCACACAGACACTAATGAAATGCTTTGTGTTGGCAACTGACAGTTAAAATGGTTGGCACACAGACACTAATAAAATGCTTGGTGTTGGCAACTGACAGTTAAAATGGTTGACACACAGACACTAATAAAATGCATGGTGTTGGCAACTGACAGTTAAAATGGTTGACACACAGACACTAATAAAATGCTTGGTGTTGGCAACTGACATGGTTAAAATGGCTAAACAGTTAAAATCAATTTCAATGGTCATTTCCTACTTCCAATACCTCACATTGGTCTAAAGATCAATCTTTTTAAAAGGGAACTAAAAGAGCTAACTTTTAAATCTCCAAAATGCATTCACCTGCACCTGTATTATATTCCATACAATACAAGGATTGTGGAAGCACTCCAATAAGGCTAATTTAGTGGAAGTGCTACTGATCTGGTCAAACATTTATACAAACATAGAAAAGATAATCAATGCACATTCCTAGGCCCCATACAATATCATATTATCTGCACACTGGCATACTTTATAAACAAAGGGGTTTTAGTATACATTACTGTGATCACATGAATGAAAAGCCTTCCAACCACGTCAAGGTAACCCCAGTCTGGAAGGTCCTAACTTCTAACCTTTTCAATTTCTTTTGATTATCTTTTCTATGTTTGTATTATATTCCAGGTGTTACTGCCAACACGTACCAGCCAACCATTTCTTAATGTAGTGTTTTAGCCTTGCAAGGTAAATATACATAGCGAATGAGTCTCCGTTCCAGATGATAATTGCGTGGATGTAGCTGTGCGGTTGGGCATCACTGATGGACCGGCCAGCCAATGCCTGGGTGGCAGCACACTGGTGGTTTCAGTCTAAATCCACTTTTGTCAGATTCGCATTCATCGCCTGTACCAGCCTTTAGCCTTGAATGGTGCCGACACCAAACGCTGCAGGAGATCATGGAGAATATGAAGGGAGGTGATCTGGTTACAAGATCCCACTTAACATCAAACAGACATAATGCCATCAAAGCGAAAGGACATACTGTAAACAGTTCTAAGGGTAATAGTATTCTTTATCATACTGGGTAAAACTATTTTAGTTGTGGCCTGCAGTGGAAATGAAGACGGGTTAATGAAACACCCTTGCAACAGAAATATTGAGATCAAATAAAGTCATAAATAATATAACCTCAAATCAGACTTTTATAGGAAATAGTGACAGTCCCTACCCCAGACACAAACATCAAATTCTGCATTCACTTTTCCTTTTGGTCCCATCTGGACTTTATTTACATTTTGCTAAGGGTTGTGAAGTTTGACTACAATGGCCCTTTGATCCCATTAAATGAAATCTCTAAAAAAAACTTTTTACACGACTTGTAGTCCAGAAACAATATATCCATTGTCGTTCTGTGTTATTCTTAAAGGGCATCTCCTCTCTTAATATCGAATTTTGGGAATCCAGTTCTATTGAAGAACGGGAGGTCTATGTGCATAGTGTCAGAGGGAGCGAGCAAATGGGTAAGTTTCTAACCTTCTCTCCTGGCTCCTGTTTGTTCTATTGAAGAATGGGAGGTAAGGCACAGCACCTTTGGACCTCCCGTTCTTCAATAGAACTGGATTCCCAAAATTTGATATTATGAGTGGAGATACCCTTTAAGTAAAACTGGAAAAGTCTCTCTCCTTAGACTGAGCGTGTGCGAGATCACTGAGCTTGGGGAAGGGACAGTAACTGCAGAGTTTTATGAAATATTTTGTAGCTGACTCCCTATACTATGTTACTGGGAACTGACAATGGCCAAAGGAAATTTTAGGTACCGACGGGATTGTCCCTTTATCGTTAATGTGTGTACCAAGCTTTAGGGAAAATTAATTTTAGGTTACAGATTTCAATAATATTGGAAAATAATTTTCCATTTATTTTCTGTCTACCCCACTCAGCTAGAGAACACCTATTATGAAGCAGTGGGGATTACAATGATTTTGCTTTATATTGATATTGTAAAATCACTAAGAATTAGGTGGACTTATCTGACCGCTTAACGCTCCAAATCTCCCACCGCACAATGAATCTTGGGAGATTTATGGTAGTGATTAATTTTGAAACATTTACTGTTCTTTCTATTTCTTCTTCTTCCGTTTTATTCTTCCGCTTTGTTGGACTGTATCTCCTCCCACAGTGTTTGAGCTACAGACTAGGGATGGCCAGTTCGCGGATCCGAACCCGGATCCGCCGCGGATTTATCCCGTTCGCGAACGGCGGATTTTTCCGGATTTTCCGCCTTCCGAACTTCCGATTCGCGGATTTTTCGTATTTTCGAAAATTTTCGAAATTACGAGTTTTCACGTATTTTCGAAAATACGGGAAAACATGTATTTTCGAAAATTTTCGAAAATACAAGGATTTTTCTTAATTCCTTACATATGTATTTTCGAAAATATTCGAAATTACGAGGATTACTTGTATTTTCGGAAATACATATTTTCGGAAATACATATTTTCAAAAATACGTGAAAACTCGTAATTTCGAAAATTTTCGAAAATACGAAAAATCTCGTTATTTCAAGGGTATTTTTAATTTTAACGGGTCCGCTCGAGGATTTTTGAATTTTTTCGAAAATTCGCGGATTCCTCGAGCGGACCGGATTTTGCGAAGTTCGGACATCTCTACTAGAGACATGAAATTCAGTACAGATGTGCGGGGCATATAGGAGAAGTGTGCTGTTACCTAGCCAAGGAATCTGCAGAACCATTACGGCGTTATCGTTGAATTTCGGGATATTTTATCCCATAGACTATAATGGTAACAATCCTCAAATATGGATATTTCAAAACAGTGTTTCATGTTCATAAACACAAACACTGATACCCCCAACCCCCCACACAGACACATGTACACCCACCTACTGACCTACCTTTCAATTCCCATGGAAGCCATACTTAAAGGGTAACTATAGTCAAAAAACTAAATTTGATCAATCATCTATAAACATTATTTATATGGTCATAGATATTACAATAGTGTCTGAAAGCACATGAAAATATATAACAAGGGGTCTTGTAACTCTGCCTTTAATTTAGGCAGTGCCTGCAGATAAAATCTATATCATTTGCCAAAGAGGAAAAAGTATCTGCCCATGGCACACTTGTACAAGAAAATCCAACCCCCCCCCCAGACTATGGAGGCAAGTACCACCTCTAGCTCACAATGACAAAGAACCCAGCACTCAAACACACAAATAGAATTCTCCGAACTTGTTATTATTTATTTGTATTCGGCATCATATCCAGCCCCCATTTTTACACACAACCCATATGTGATTAAAAACATGTGGCGTGACTGTCCTTATATAACACCATGGACTCAAGGGATAGTTCAGTTGGTATTAGTCCAAAGTCCAGCTTATGGTTTACACGGGTCTTTCCCAAATTTTATCAGGTACATGAAGACTCTCACACTTCCATTCCTGAGTATAGCCTTGTACCCAACACCCTTTATCTTGATACACAATGTCCTCATCATTGGCTTTATTGAGTTTTAAAATCTGCAGCACAAACACCCAATCCCTTCCAAAATGTGTCCTTTCAAGCCAAAGTCAAAGTTTACATTTAAACTTTCCCTTTCTAGTTTCAAAAATCCATGGATCCAATGGAATTTGCTAAAATTTCTAAACTCACCACCGAAAATCCAATATTAGAAAATCAAGATTTAGATCCGAAAAATCTAAACTTTTGATCAAAAATTAATTTCCAATAGAATATGTAAGAATTGCGATACAAAATGTGAATAATTCTGCTTCAAATAGGCTTGAATCGGATTTTCGGAACTGTAAGTTCTACGGAATCTCTATCGGAACGAAACTTCCCAGTTTGATTGAAGGTACAGTATGGCCCAGCAGGCAATCTAAATGTGCAAGTTTCACACAAATAGTTAAATAAAGAAACCAACTTTACTTTTTTTGCCATATTTACATGTTTAATATACAGAATATTTGAATATAAACGTTATTGACGTCTGAATGAATGTGGGTCTACATTGTACAAAAAGAATAAGTTAGAGCTCATACAAATTTGCCTTTTTTTGTTTGTTTTTTTACATTTTGCTAACACACTATTGGATTTTAAGTCACTTTAATGTTCATCTCATCTTTTGTAATAATGGAAATATAGTGTGGAATGTATATTGTTCCTGTGAGAATAAAACATCTTGAGCATAAAAAAGGTTATTAAAATATTAAAGGAGAATGTCTCATAATAAATTAAGTTCAGGTGATTAAATATTTTTAAACTTTAAAATGTTATTGTTGCTGCAGCTCCTCCTATTCTTCCCAAGCTCCTCTGCTCCTAATAGCACCTCTCTGAGAGCCAAATCCTTATTTGGCACAATCTACATAGACTTAAACAGGGTTTACATCACCACCAGCAAAGGACCATGGAAAACAGGAAGAAAGGAAGCATTAATTATTTGACAGTTTAAAGGTATCTCTTGGAAACCAAAGGCAGATAAGCGGAGCACCACTAGTAATCAGTCTAATACACCTAAGCAATTATAACCCGGCAAGTTGAAAATATGTAGCAGATCCTAATTACATAGGGAATCACCTGAGCTTTAATAATTAGACATTCTTCTTTAAAGACACAGTATGAATTCTATAATTGCTTACACATAGTTTTATCTCTCACGTTTCTGGCTTTAACATAGTAGGTCAAAGACCCAAAAAGATAGTTGCACATACTCATTCAGTCCTCTAGCCCCTTTCTTCCTTCCTTTCACCTGCCAGAGCTGTCAAGTAACTACTGGATGACTTTACCATGACCTGATTAATCGAAACAGAGGAAAAACTATTCCTGCACACCAGGAAGGAGGGCTGCAGAAATTAGGAAATGGGAATGTCAGGCACAATGATAGATGTTATAGCATTATATTATACAATGCTGCGTATTACAGAGGTGGAAGTTGCAGGCTTGTTATCTAATAGTTAGAAATTATTCACTTCATCCACTTCTATTTTAACATTTAGATCCTCTAAATATATTTAACTAGAAACCCCCAAACATGTATATTATATTGATGCTCTAGATTCCATTTTACTACTAATGCACAAAGTGGTAATTTTACAGTAAATTGCATCATTATGTACATGTTTGGGGCCCTGGGCTGGTATATTACTCTTTTGGAGGGTTGAGAATATCCCTTTAATGTTATTAGATTTCATGGCTAGAAACACAAGTCTGATCAGTATAACTAGTTTAGACTGTACGAGGGTGAGAGAGGCAATAAATAGAACTATAGTCCCATCATTTAACTGGCACTAGGACCAGTTAAGAAAATATCATTATAAATTAAGCGGATATCAAATTTAAAGGGGTGGGGACCCCAAAAAATGAAGTGCCATGAGGATGCTGAAATTCACACATATTGATGTCTGTTTGCCAGAAAGTTGCAGTCACAAGGTGGTGGTTAGTAAATTATTTGTTCATGTTTAAATAAAAAGTAGAACGAGTAAGTCTACATTTTGTTTAAGTTCCCTGTATCACCACCTAGTGTCCAGAACTAGAAACTGCATTTAGAGCACCCACTAGAGAGACTGAGGATGGATAGAAGAAGAGGCATTTCAGATGGGACAAGTTTAGGTTATAACACTAGTAACCATATGTGACCCCGTGAGGATGTTTGGTCTATTTAGCTCCAAAGTAAATCAATTACTACCAAAAATTTGACTTAAAAACTCACATTGACAACACAATAGGAAAAGGACCAGTAACGCTTTTTTTCTTGTTAACTATTCCACATATCGAACAAAAAAGGCAACAAAACAGCAGCCAATCAGAGATGCGGCAGAAGCCGATATTACAACCACGACGACACTGCCAGCAAGGATAACCAATAATCCGAGGCCGCCTCCCACAATGATCTGAGCCAGTTGGACCATACAGGTCAGGGCCGCACAGTCTATTCCTTTCCCCCGACTCTGTGATGGGGCCTGTGACTTCCCACTGGCCTGCAGTTCTCTCTGTAAGCGGCAAAACACAAAATATAAACAATTAAAATCAGGATCAATTATTAATACATATCAAAGCAAATTTTGTACTTTGATATGTATTTTATTTAGATTTAAAATACATTTTCATAAAGTGTGTAATTTTCAAGACTTTTTAAAGAAGAACGAAAGCCACCTAACTCATTTGCATTTTATTTTTAGCTGATTGCCGGGTTTAAAATGAAAAGTAAAAAAAACAAACAGTTTTTTGAAAGACATTACCACTGGGTAGTGAAGATTTAAAGTGCAGACTTTACTTCCCCTTTTAACCGTTAGTACTAAGTTTCCCCCCCCCCCTAAGCACATCCAATAAATAAATTGACACTGGAAGAAAAAAAATTCCTACACAGTAATCCCAAGTCAAGGATTGGGTTAAAGATGGTTTATAATAATTTTTAATATGAAAAAAATGCCTCATCTGATGTGTGTGTGTTGCTGCATGTCTTACAGTGCTGGTTTTGTTAAAGTCCAGCACCCTCTCCCTGACTAATCTGACTTTCTGTAAAGTCAAGCATGCTCACTAATCACTATTACTGCATGTCTTACAGTGCTGGTTTTGTTAAAGTTCAGCACCCCCTCCCTGACTAATCTGACTATCTGTAAAGTCAAGCATGCTCACTAATCACTATTACTGCATTGTCTTACAGTACTGGTTTTGTTAAAGTTCAGCACCCCCTCCCTGACTAATCTGACTATCTGTAAAGTCAAGCATGCTCACTAATCACTATTACTGCATGTCTTACAGTGCTGGCTTTGTTAAAAATTAGCACCCCCTCCCTGACAAATCTGACTATCTGTAAAGTCAAGCATGCTCACTAATCACTATTACAGCATGTCTTACAGTGTTGGTTTTGTTAAAGGATAAGTACACTCAAAAAAACAATGATGTTTAAATGGAAGCTGTATGCCTAACTTACCTTGTCCCCTTTTTTTCTAGGTGCCTTCAGAGCCTTACTATGCCTCAGGAAAGTGCTGGCCATCTTGTGTTATGTCTGCAGTCAGGTAAGCTCCTCCCCTCGAGAATCGGTGGACCTCGTTCCAGGCTTGGGGCCATAAAGCATGTAGCAGTGATGTGATGTCATGATGTGCATGGAGGTAACTGCTACATGCTTTATGGCCCCAAGCCTGGAACAAGGTCCACCGATTCTCGAGGGGAGGAGCTTACCTGACTGCAGACATAACACAAGATGGCCAGCACTTACCTGAGGCATAGTAAGGCTCTGAAGGCACCTAGAAAAAAAAAGGGACAAGGTAAGTTAGGCATACAGCTTCCATTTAAATGTCATTGTTTTTTGAGTGTACTTATCCTTTAAAGTTTAGCACCCCCTCCCTGACTAATCTGACTATCTGTAAAGTCAAGCATGCTCAGTAATCACTATTACTGCATGTCTTACAGTGCTGGTTTTGTTAAAGTTAAGCACCCTCCTATCAAGTCAAGGATGCTCAGTAATCACTATAAGGCAGAACTGGGTAAAGGAATTTCCCCAACCGGCAAAATATTTTATGATAAAAATTGACGTAAGGGCTAGGCCACACTATACGCATTTTCGCGATCGCATTTGCTATTGCGCATGCGATTTTTATTTAATGGAAATAAGGAATGCAAAAAATTATTGCAATTTCAATGCGTTGCGTTTACGATTTCGTTTTGGAAGCGCATACGATCACCATTTTTAATTGCTTCCATAATCGGAATTGGGGAATCGCAAACACGTTGCAACACACAGAAATCCTAAGCGCAATCGTGTGCGACAGTTAAAATGCAAGATGTTCCAAACTAGATAGCTAAATGAATAGTGGACAGATCAACAAAATGGTACAATGTAAGTTGGGAGATATTATAGTTTCCTGTAATGGGCAATTCTAACCCTTTCTCAAGGTATTCAGGGAAGCTTTAACGGACTATAAATGTGACCCACAGATAAGCTCACCTCTCGCGTGATCACATCCTCTTGTAACACAGTAAAGCAGCAGCCAGCAGATGGCGTGTATTATATCACGTCTTTTTGTAATATTTTACAATTGATTAGCCATGACTGCTTTTATTGGATGTGTTTGACTCTCTTGGAAGGCAAAGAAGAGGTTAAAATAAATAATTTCTAACACTACCTTATATATATATATATAAAAGAACAGACAATTCACTGCAAGGGCCAGCAGAACTCAAATTTTTAATCAGGGAAATGACAGGGTTATTCAATAAAAGTTCTTATCGTTAAAAATGGTGCTAATTTTGCCCCCAACCAATCAGATTTTATCTTTCAAATGTTAAATAGGATCTGATTGGTTGGGGCAAAATTAGCACCATTTTAAATGATAAGAACTTTTATTGAATCTCCCTGTAAGTTTTTCTATATATTTCATTGTCGTTATTTTGGTCTTTTAATCTACATCATTTTCAACAATATCTGAAAGACTTATTAGTATTCACTGAAGTGATAGTTTTAATGTAGTAAAATAATAAAAGATAGAACAGAGATTATTGTGTTTACAAAAATGATAATTGTCCCAGAAGATAGTTATCTAGCTCTGTATGATCCAAGTTATTTTTTACATGACAACTCCCAACAAGGAGCATTGACGAAAGCTCAGTTATTCATTCCTGCAAACATCCTACCAACTGTGCATTAAGTGCCATTAGGAATTTATATTAGTTCTACAGTGGGCGATGATATGAAAGATAAAGGATAAATAGAGGTAGTTGTACTTTAAAGAAAGCAGAGTAGACGCAGGACCAATGGACTCCCATCTGTGATTTGCTACAGAGGGGGTTACACGTAATCCAGTAGAGATCAGATTTGGAAAACAAGCTGGTTCTAGCAAAGGTTTTGAAGGTAATGAAAAGATAATAATCTTGATCGAATAAATTGGGTTTAAATTGTATTGTCATTTCCATGGAACCCCTGGGAGAATGAAACTCGCCAGTATTACAGGTACAGTAGTTGTCAGTGACTAACGGTTCCCCCCAGTTAGTGGTAGTAGCCTATCAGGAAGGAATTTTTCCTCCCTTTTTAGTTTTTTTTTGGCCTTCCTCTGGATCTGGTTAAATAGGAGGGTGAAAAGTTTTGACTTGATGGACGTATGTCTTCATTCAACCTCAATTACGTGTTACTATGTAGGATCACGGGATATCTCGTCACACACGTGGTTGATAACAGTTTAATCCAGTCGGGATTATCCTATTATTGGTTCTGCATCTACCCATCTTAAAACTATTCTCTTTCAAGCTCACATCAAATAGAAAAAGCTAAGATCTAATTTGATCCACAGTATGTATTCGGTCTTAATCAGAATAGCACAGACTTTGACGATACTCCCCTCGGCTTTAATTTTTATATCACAAAGCTTTTAAACCCCATTAGAACATTTACAGAAATCACGAGAGTTTAGAGAAAAGTCACAGCGCACACAAACCAATAAATAACTAGAGATGTTGGAAACTGTTGAGTTACGTTCCGTTTTAGAATTTTCTAAATTTCCAAAGTTCGAAAATTCGAGTTTCGATTTTTGAAAAGAGTCTACTTTCAATTTTCGAAAAAATCGGCTACTTTCTATTTTCGAAAAAATCGGCTACTTTCTATTTTCGAAAAAATCAGCTACTTTGACATTGAAATTCTGTGTTGAATCCTGGGACATTTCCACATGCTCAGTATTATTCTAGTGGAAATAATGCTTCAGCATCCTCAATTATGGGTAGGGTATAAAGGTTGGACTAGATTAATGTATATCTTTATTCAACCTCCAATACTATGTAACTATGTACCTGTTATCTAGTCCAACCTTTTTACCCTACCCATAATGTCTAACAGTTACATAGTAACATAGTATTGGAGGTTGTATCAAGACTATGTCCATCTAGTCCAACCTTTATATCCTACCCATAATGCTGTATAACAGTTACATATGTAACATAGTTTGGAGGTTATATAAAGACATACGTCCTCTAGTCCAACCTTTATACCCTACCCATAATGTCTGTATAACAGTTACATAGTAACATAGTATTGGAGGTTATATAAAGACATACGTCCATCTAGTCCAACCTTTATATCCTACCCATAATGTCTGTATAACAGTTACATAGTAACATAGTATTGGAGGTTATATAAAGACATACGTCCATCTAGTCCAACCTTTATACCCTACCCATAATGTCTGTATAACAGTTACATAGTAACATAGTATTGGAGGTTGTATAAAGACATACGTCCATCTAGTCTAACCTTTATATCCTACCCATAATGTCTAACAGTTACATAGTAACATAGTATTGGAGGTTGTATAAAGACATACGTCCATCTAGTCCAACCTTTAAATCCTACCCATAATATCTGTATAACAGTTACATAGTAACATAGTATTGGAGGTTGTATAAGACATACTTCCATCTAGTCAACCATTTATATCCTACCCATATGTCTAATAACAGTTACATAGTAACATAGTATGGGAGGTTGTATAAAGACATACGTCCATCTAGTCCAACCTTTATACCCTACCCATAATGTCTGTCTAACAGTTACATAGTAACATAGTATTTGAGGTTGTATAAAGACATATGTCTATCTAGTCCAAACTTGATACCATACCCATAATGTCTGTCTAACAGTATTGGAGGTTGTATAAAAGACATACGTCCATCTAGTCCAACCTTTATATCCTACCCATAATGTCTCTATAAAACAGTTACATAGTAACATAGTATTGGAGGTTGTATAAAGACATACGTCCATCTAGTCCAACCTTTATATCCTACCCATAATGTCTGTCTAACAGTTACATAGTAACATAGTATTGGAGGTTGTATAAAGACATACGTCCATCTAGTCCAACCTTTAATCCTACCCATAATGTCTGTCTAACAGTTACATAGTACATGGTATTAGAGGTTGAATAAAGATATACATTAATCTAGTCCAACCTTTATACCCCACCCATAATGTCTTTATATCTTTATTCAACCTCCAATACTATGTTTCTATGTAACTGTTATACAGACATTATGGGTAGGGTATAAAGGTTGGACTAGATTGACATATGTCTTTATTCAACTTCCCATATACTATATTACTAAACCAGAACCCTTATTCACAAGCCCAAGGCACCACAATGAGACAAATTAAAAATACCCACCTCTTCCTCTCGATGATACTCGGAAATCAGATTGAATGGCACGGTGTACAGAGTACTTGACATCACCCCAAAGAGGGAACATAAGACAAGTGTAGAATAAACATTGGGAAATAACCCTATAAATCCTGTGCCCAGTCCAAACAGAAGATAGCCAACAAAGTATAGACCCTTTAATCCAATGAAAGGCAGAAGTGCTTTCTGTAGGTCTGTGACACAAAAACAAAATGTTACATTAATTTGCATTATTTAGGATTTTACAGACCTTGTTGAACATAACATTAGCAAATTCTATTTACCAAAACATTTCCTTAAACATAAACTAATGGATCTATCGTATGTGAATAATATTCTACATTAGACGTAGTTAGGGCTACCAGATCATCAAGTGTTTGGAGGACACTTAAAATGCAAATGAATCGTAAGTACTCTACATTAATTCTGACCTCAGCCGTTCTGCATGTGGTTTAAATGGGTGATTTTAGTTATTCGGAAATATAACTTTTAATCACAACAAGGCGGAAATATAACTTGTAGAAGCTATGTTGCTATTGGCCGACAGTGAGAGAGTATCTTGGGGGAGGGGATGATATATAATTATTTTACAGCATAATTGGGCACCATGTATGTGTTGTTTTACTATATTGACCATAGGTACCCCAATATTATTTCTATAAGAGAATATCTGTGTCTATCACAGCCACAAAACCTCTTTTGGGAGGTCACATGGAATAACTTATTTAGATGATAAGATCCTGTATTTGGTTTAATATTTTTGACACCACAAATAAATAGTGCTGGTGCTATGTAGCTACCATGAGTCTGAGTGTTCGTCCGAACTCTCAGGGAGATTCAATAAAAGTTCTTATCATTAAAAATGGTGCTAATTTTGCCCCAACCAATCAGCTGTTAGCTTTCAAATGGTAAATAAGATCTGATTGGTTGGGGAAAAATTAGCACCATTTTTAACGATAAGAACTTTTATTTAATCTCCCTGTCTGACTTTTTGGACGCTTCAAACTACGAACTTTCAGACTTTTTGAACTCACTGACTCAACCCTCGATTTTAGCGCTCCATATTCCTCGAATGCGGCATTCGGCTACACATAAATCGGCCATGACCCACGAATGAGGCATTCGGTAACCTTCGAATTCGGTGATAACCCTCGAATGTGGCGATCAATTTCTGTAACTTTCAAAAGTTTCATGCGGAAGCTTGAAAATAGACCGATGGTGAGGAAAGTTGGTGTTTAAACAAGTTTGGTGATACGTACATGTTCCCCAGACCATTTCCCAGGTCCCAGAGTCATTTACAGTAAGTTACCATTGATATTTGAACTGTATTTTATCAGAACTTTTCAAACTATTTGTCCCAATTGATTTTAATGGGATCATTTTTGAATTATCGAACTATCTGCAAGATCCGGTCTGTCATTTTTCAAAGATCAGGGAACACACAGTCCCGAGCATTCTCCCTATACACACCATATATCATATACACAGCATATACATATATACACAGCATATACACATCATATACACACCATATACACATCATATACACACCATATACACATCATAACACAGCATATACACACCATATACCACCATATACACACCATATACACATCATATACACAATCCATATACACACCATATACACACATATACACAGCATATACACATCATATACCATCAATTCACATCATATACACAGCATATGCACACCATATACACATCATATACACACCATATACACACCATATACACACCATATACACAGCATATACACAGCATTGGGAAACCGTTCGGGACTGTGTGTTTCCCGTGACGCATTATCTGTAAACATTCTGTAGGTGATGCTAGATACCGCTAAAGATTAACAACACAATCTATTTTTTTAATGTGAAGCCTTCTAAAGACTTGAGGTTCGCTCAGTTCTGGTTGTAAATGAATGGATTAGAAATACTTACATGAATACAAGGCCGAGGAGATGGCATTGATACACATACCCCAGCAGCCCACTTCCACCCCTCTCTCATAGATCAGGTACGCTGTGGAGTTATGCTCAGCATATGGATTTCCATGGAACACAATCTGAAGATTGACAATGAAGATAACATACAGGTTATGCAATGTTTCTCATATAGAAGAAACTTTTAGCTGGAGAACGTCCATACTGCTACACATTTTATTTTGTGTTAATGGAGAACTAGATGTGCCCTACCTCCCGTTCTTCAATAAAACGTTCAAGAGCCAGGAATGAAGTTAAGCAACTTGCCTGATCCCGGATCTCCCGCTCCTCCACCGCGTCCTATGACAGGTCTTGGCGTACTTATTACTCTATGCAAAATCGGTCGGGAGCAAGTGTGCCAACTTTCACGTGTGCCAACAGAATGGAAGAATCCAAAGCCGGCGACTTGTTTTGATCTCATGTGCACTGACTAGAGAGCGTGTTCAAAGGGCAAAACAAGGTTGTCTGGGGATTTTATTTCCATCTAAAAAGCATTGAAGTCTATTGGAGGCCAAATTTAGCAAAACCATTTCTAACAGGTTAAATATTGTATTGGTATAAGGGAAATGGTATGAGGGCCTTGTAATAATGGTTAAATGTCTAGAAAAATATGAATAAATAGAGTTTTCAATGTTAAAATATACTTATAAGTAAAGTCAAGAGTTATGTTGGACTTTTTTAGCAGGTAGGATTGGTCACCCCCAAAATGATATATGATATTCTGTTAGGGAAGCCCCCAAACCTGGTGGCTATATTTACTGAAAAAATGACTTTGCATCAACTTAATCTATAAATAAATACGTGCAAGTTGCACTTAGACTGAGGCCACACTCTAACACACCAGAATCGCGCAGTGTGCAGATAATATGGTATTGTATGGGGCCTAGGAATGTACATTGATTATCTTTTCTATGATAAAAAAAGAATAGCACCCCCAACACGCCCCTTTTATGGGAAGTCGTATGCCTTTAATATAAAGCACTGGATGGCCTCTTCCCTCATTTTAAAAAGCCTAAGGGCTGAGGGGGAAGGGAGAGAGCCTGTTATATGGATCCAGTGTGTTAGAATGAGAAATGCAAAAGTTTGCTAATCGTAATTGAAGTAAAAGAAATGTAAAAAGATTAAAAGGACCTTCCAGACTGGGGTTACCTTGACGTGGTTGGAAGGCTTTTCATTCATGTGATCACAGTAATGTATACTAAAACCCCTTTGTTTATAAAGTATGCCAGTGTGCAGATAATATGATATTGTATGGGGCCTAGGAATGTGCATTGATTATCTTTTCTTGGTTTGCACCAGAATCGTGCACGCAGACAACTGCGTCTGTGATTCTGGGGCGTTGTCACGCGTTTGGGCATGCAATTTTGCTATTTCTGTTCTGAAAACGCACTGCGCAAAAAAATGTTGATTGCATGCGTTGCCAAAATGGACACACATGCGCATCGGAAATCTCAGGAATTTTTGCCTTCCCACGATATTCATGTTATTTAAAATTGAATGCGCAATCGCAAGCGAGATTGCCTGCGTAAACGTGTTAAAGACGTGTTAGTTTGGCCTAGCCCTTACTATGAGGTGTGTGTTGTTGCATGCCTTCAATACAGTACTTGCTTTGCTTAGGCTCTGACTACTTACCTATTTGCGCAAATATCAATGGGGCAATTTACAAAGCAGCACAGTTTTTACGTGGTTTACGTAAAAGACACCCGCACATCCGGCACTAAACGCCGGGTTTAGTGAATGATTTTAATGCCGGTTGATAGCATGCTGTGGGTAAGTACCTTTTGGGATTGACCCACGAGCGCAAATGTGATTTTGAATCGCATTTTCTAGATTTAGCCAGAGCCATAGCGGCCAACTGACAAATCATTCAAGCTAAAGCAAAACTGCTTACAGAAGCATTGTTTATGACAGTAAGGCACTTGATTGACAGCTGATATGCAAGATGTTTCAGACTGGATATCTAAAGAAATAGGGAGCAGATCAACAAAAAATGGTACAGTGATAGTTGGTACTCCACTAATGGAGTTTTCATGCATGCTCAGATGAGCTTTCCACTGCTCTCAATGGACAAGCCTCCATGTACAATCATTAGTTGTTTGCTGTGACATCATACATCACTGCTGTGACTCTGGCTCAACCAGGAGTTTGCTAGTATCTGATGAAGGGATCATGCTGAATAAGCTTTGTGCGCAGTTTTGGACAGCGTGAATATAACGATCTTAGCGTTTTGGGGGCTTCTTTATCAGAATACGAGATGTCATTTTGGGGGTGGACATGCCCTTTAATTAGAAATGGACCTAGTTATGCGGAAGCTTGCAGACAATTTTCATGCAAAAAAAAAGCAAAGTTTGCTTTATTCACATTGTATAGTTCCCATGGACCTTTCTATTAATTGGACATATTTATTTATTATGAGGATTTTTTTTTCCTTTTTCCTATCAACTTAATGATAAACAAAAGGCAGAAACATTGACCTTGAGTTTATAATTACATTATGTCCATTACATTACTATGTCACATTTCATAACATTTTATATTTGTGTAATAAAGCTAAACCTTTATATTGATCTGTCTGACAATTCAGACAAAACTTTCGGCAAGTTCAAGGTGATCTCCTTAGTCACAGAACTGCAATAGCTTTTTGGTTATATCTTATAATCTGCAGCAACCAATTGGATGTGAGCTTTTTACTAGGTTAAAAGCACAATGATACTCACCTTTTCCCCGATCCATGGCAGCATAGTACCCAGGGTGAGGAAATAAAATGGCTAAGTCCTCACCCTGGGTACTTTTCCTAACTCCTGCACTACTTACTGCAAATCTGCAGTGTCTTCCTATTGGCTGCAATCGCGATCTGTCACTGAAGCAGATTTGCAGTAAGTAGTGCAGGAGTTAGGGAAAGTATTTTAGGTCCTCACCCTGGGTACTATGCTGCCATGTAGGAAGAGGAGCGAGGGGGAGGCGAGTACAATTGTCCTTTAAGTAGTTAAATAATATCTGATTGGTGGCATCAGGCTGTTATGTATTAAAGAACCATCCAGTTCTTCCACACTATTGTCTCTTTTGCATCCTGTGGGAGCCGCCATCATTAAAACTTTTGTGTTCAGAATGCACGGCATGTAATTGAAGATTTTATGGAAAGATTATTGATGATTAGGCCTTGTGCTAGTGAAGGTTCTCATTCATCCAGGTCATGGTATATCTGTTGTATTCAATTAGATCAACTGGACTTGAAATGTAGTTCTTGAAGACGTTTCGCTAGTCATCCGACTGGCTTTCTCAATTCAGAATGACTTGTACAAGAATCTGTGGCAATTATGTACCCTGGAAAATCCCAATTAGCATATCACAGCCAAGTGTTAAGGGTGTGATTGGATAGTGGCTAAGAGGGGTTATAGGGACGCCCAGAGTAAGGTGTTAAAACAGCATTGTACATGGCAGACAGTTGGTGTCGAACCCCCCCACCTCTATTTAGGCTTGGTTTCTTTATTTTCACATAAATGGCCTCCTTAACACCTCTCTTGAACCAGTCACGTTCCTTCGACAGTATGTTAACATTACAATCTTCAAAGGTATGTCCTTTATCCTTAAGATGCAGATACATGGCTGAGTCCTGACCCGAGGAATTGGCTCTTCTGTGCTGGGCCATACGTTGATGCAGTTGCTGTTTGGTCTCCCCCACATACAAATCAGAGCATTCTTCACTGCACTGCACTGCATATATGATGTCGCTTTTCTTGTGTTTAGGTATTGGGTCTTTCGGATGTACCAATTGCTGCCTCAGTGTGTTGTTCGGTTTAAAGCAGACAGGGATACGATGTTTTTTGAAAATTCTTCTTAATTTCTCGGAGACCCCTGCTACATATGGGATGACCATGTTCTTCCTCCTGTCTTGCTTTTCCCCTTCACTGTTGGTATTTGTGTTCTTTTCTTTCCTTCTACTTCTTTTGACAAAGGCCCAGTCTGGATATCCACAAGTTTTAAGGGCTCCTCTGAGATGTTTCATTTCTTTAGCCTTAGCCTCTGTGCTAGTGGGGATGTTCTCGGCTCTGTGTTGCAGGGTTCTGATGACACCCAGCTTGTGATCTAAAGGGTGGTGGGAGTCAAACATCAAATACTGATCTGTGTGTGTTGGTTTTCTGTAAACCTCTACTTCCAGTTTACCATTTTCCTTAACTTCTACCAAGCAGTCCAAGAAAGCCAGTTTGTTGTTTTGTACCTCTTCCCTTGTGAATTTAATGTTTTGGTCTACCGCATTAATGTGTTCTGTGAAAGCTTGTACTTCCTTCTGGTGGATTTTAACCCAGGTGTCATCAACATATCTGAACCAGTGGCTGGGTGCTATGCCCTTAAAGGTATTAAGCGCCTGTGTTTCTACCTCCTCCATGTAAAGGGTGGCCATGTACAATGCTGTTTTAACACCTTACTCTGGGCGTTCCTATAACACCTCTTAGCCACTATGCAATCACGCCCTTAACACTTGGCTGTGATATGCTAATTGGGATTTTCCAGGGTACATAATTGCCACAGATTCTTGTACAAGTCATTCTGAATTGAGAAAGCCAGTCGGATGACTAGCGAAACGTCTTCAAGAACTACATTTCAAGTCCAGTTGATCTAATTGAATACAACAGATATGATTAGGCCTTGTCCAAAATGTTATGTGTCCCCTCAGTATCTAAAATGTTGGATGTACTGGCTGTACTGACTTGCAGTATGGATTTCCCTGCACTTTTTGGGTTCTTTAGTAAATTTTACTTCTTGTCTCAACATCATTTTTTAGGAATTTCATCTCACAAATCAAATTCTCTTGTATCACAAGGTAAATAAATGGGGGATGTCACAATCTCGGCTCTACAGAAGCTCAATCTTAGATTCCAGATGGTCTTTATAGCTTACACAAGATGGAGGATTTGAGAATTTGACAACATTAGTTAAACTCATGTGAATAAAATCCAAAGCTTCTAAGTATTAAATGCGTTGAAACAGGATGGACATGTTTGGTTCCATAATCCACTAAATCTTCCCGATATATTTATTGATATTTTATTTTCATGTACCATGGTAAGACAATTTAACACACTACTGTCTAAAATTTGTAAAAAGGAAAATAATTAAAATCTAATAAAAAAAACATTAAAATCTATTCTTGCATTAAGAAATGATTTTCAATTCGAATTAATTCAAGATGGAGTACTAATATGGAAAAACGTACAAAGACCCATTGCTTCAAAACTTCACTCAGACAATAGTTCCCATTTTAAGTTACCATTAAAAGGAAATGGATTTTAGGGGGCAAGACACAAATTTGTATTATCTGAAGAAACATAACTGATTTTAATGGCCTCTAAGGCTTCTTACTTTTGGACTATTAAAGGACAATTAAATCCTCAGAAAAACACTGAATCAGAAGACAGAGCACATTGACATAAAAGCAATAATCTGTGTCTCACCTCTCATTTTGATGTAGGAGCTGGATAATTTACCTTTCTAACTTGGGGTTTGTGTTTTATTTCCCACCATTCCAGTATGACTCAGTGTGGTCACTGACTATTGTGTGCTTTGCACATGCCCAATCCTAAGCTACTGTAGGAAGTTGTTACATCAGGTCACGCCTACTAGTTGTTAGAGATGAACACAAAACCGAACTCGAACCAGAGTTCGAGCCGAACTTAACAAGTTTGAACGGACCTGAACATTTCGAACTATGCTGGACCCGGATTTCGGACGTTAGATAATTATGGAATCAGTGTTCGAGGTTTCGGTAACCCTCGATCATATGATTCGAGAGTTCATTAACCCTCGAATCTTCTATTTGTTTGTGCGATAATTATCGAAAATCAAACGCAGGAGCTCGAAAGTAGCGCGTGTGAGAATAAAATCGATTTTTTTGAAAGTCCTGGATATTGGAACATGTTCCCCAGACCATTTTCCAGGTCCCACAACCATTTACATTAAGTTACCATTGTAATTTCAACTGTATTTCAGCCAAACTTTTCAAACTATTTGACTCCCATTGACTTTAATGGGTCCATTTTCAAACTTTCATCGAAGTTCGAAAATGAACCGAACTTTATGAAGTTCGCCCATCTCCACTAGTCGTCTCTAGCCAACCCCTATTAGGCAGGGGAGCATGTGACGGATGTCAGGGGGTGTGGCCAGAAAGTGCAGAGTTATCTAAACCAGTTCTTCACATTAATGCGACTTACTGGAGCAGTAATTTACAGTTTATTGTTTTTCATGGGAGATGGGGTTGTGCTTTCAGAATATGGTAAAAATGTTGGTCTAATTCTTCTTTAAGGTGATTGTATCCATGGCTCTGTGTTCTCCTTATAAAGATGTAATGATAAACACACCATATGTGACTTTGACATTTTTGGAAATGATAAAAATGTTAACCTTACCTGGCCCATAAAATCAGTAAAGAACAACATGTTGGAAAGGAAAGCCGTCCATCCAATCAAATGGCTCAGGCACAGGTATTGGTAGTGGGCAGGCATGGTTAGAAGAGCTCTGATCAGTGATTTAAAGGTCATTCGTTTTTGCACCTAAAAAGTAAAGCACCAAAAAGAATCACTGGTGTCACTATGTTTGTTATGGTGACAGTGAATTGGCACAACCATACAACCCCACAAACATTTATGTTCCTGAAATAAGGCGCCAGGGCCCGAACTTAAAATGAAGTTACATATCTTTGAAAAGCAATTTTGTTATTCACAAGCTGGTCCATGGGTCAAACTCCAACACCAGGACCTGTGCAGAACTGCTTCTTCTTTTGCCAACCTAGACCAGGGTCAATGCTCAATAAAATTATTATGTTTTGGAAAGTTTTTAAAATATTTTGCCCCCAAGTTTAAGGTTGGAGCATGCCCACTGCTGGAACAGAGCATCATCAGCTGCATCATAAGCCCCTCCCCTTCTAAATCCTTTTTAATGTTCACCAGAAAAAAAATTCTCTCCCCAAGCTGTCCAATGATAGAGGAAAGTACAGAGAATGGTTGCAGGACTGTAACAAGTTTAAGAAAATGTTGATTTTTGGGGGTTGAGCTTAGAATACAGGTCTGTCACAGAGGCACAGAGACAGGGAAGTCTGGGGAGTGTAACTTTACAAGCCTAGAACTTCCAGAGAAGCTAGAGACATCATTCTTTGCTTGTCAATTAGAGCACTCTTCTCAATAGAGATACCCGCTGCCTAATCTTATCCAAAACATAATACCTGAGGTTCAGTTCTTCCTTAAGATAAACTATAATTTACTGTACTTCTTAAAAAAAATAAAATGCAAAATAAATTCCCATTATACATTTATAGCCTATAAATGTATAATGGGAATTTATTTTGCCTTTTATTTTTTAAGAAGTACATTACAGTCTAAAGATTTCTCAGAACATGTTTCATATAAATCCCTGACCTTGCGTACTATTAGACATTACTATATAGCATCGTAGATTTTTCTTTCAATAGATTGTTTTGCGCATTAACATTGTTCTAACAATTCTGCCACAATCTTGACTATTAAAAGTTTTATTTTTGGAATCAGGGAACAAATTGCTCTATTCATGAAACCTTAAGAACGTTTAGTGGCTGAATCCATGCGGCTTTCTGAAGTGGGTATTTTCTGAAGACAAAAATCTGTTCATTTTAAAGAGAAGGTTATTTTTTTTCTTCATTAATAATACAAAAAAAAGAAAAATCGTCTATTATATTTTTTCTGGAAAAAAAAAAGAATTCTGCAGTTTATAAATGTTTGTTCAACAGGTGGAGGGATACAATTAAAAATGAAGAATAGGAAATAGAAGGTCAGATTTAGATCAGGGGCTAGCGCTGTATGTCCAAGGGAGGGGGATCAAGGACAGCGGGGAACGCTAGCAACATTTTAACCACGCCCTCTTTTAAAGGCCCCTCCCATGTTAAAGTTTACGTTCATTATATTGCCCAGAGAGATTTTTACATTAAAAAGAAAAAACATTACAAGCCAGTAGAATATTTGCAGAGCATGAAAATGATTAAACAACTTAACAGTAGAGATAGGCTGTAAATTTATCTCAAACAGAGGCATATCTACTGCCCCCGCAACCACAGTATGTGCCCCATGTATGTGCCCCCGCAACCACAAGGGATGGAAGGGGCACATATGTGGGTGTGTTGGGGGGGGGTTACACAATTTTGTTTCAGGGTGGAAGGATCGCCGACTAACAAAAGGAAATAAACAGGCTAAGAGCTTAGGTGGTGATATTTATCTACAAGACATATTGTTTGCTGTTTGTCCTTTGTCTTTTTCCGCCTACACTTGGATTATCGAATGGCCTGGCCCTGCTGAATAAAATGAGTGCACATGCTGCTAAAGGATTCTTCCCTACAGCCAATGCTGCTACTTGAACTCACCATATTTCGTTTTGAAAAGACTCCATTGATATCGATATCTGCTGTTGCATATTGTATATTTCTCGGATGTATTCATAGTATTTAAGATGCTTTTTTTCTGTATATTTTCTGTATGTATTATCTTTCCTCTTTCTAGTGCCATAATGTGACCATGTTATTGTGTTTTATTCACGTGCATGTGTGCTGACAGGGGGCGGTTTGTTTACTTTGTTATGCCCGCCCATATTGTAATACAAGTGGACTTGTGATTGGCTATATTTTGCCATACGCACATGGCGTCATTATGTGGCTCACTCTGCCAGTTCCGCCCTGCATTCAATACGGTCTCACTCCCGTCTTGATAAATGTCGCTATGCGAGGCTACGTCATGACGTGACCGGCGCATGTAATGTCGCCCGCGTATGATGTCATCACTTGGAGACTCCCACATGGCTTTTTAAGACTGCGTTTGTAGCACACATGTACGCTGCTGGGAAAGCTGGTGCAGCGAAACGCGTTCAGCGTCCTCAACTGCAATTTGTTTGATGTAATTCCTGTTGGACGACTTATATGTCCCCCCTCTGCCAACCCTGTGATACCCCATGGTGACTGGTGACAGTGACAGTTGACTGCCAGACAGATGAGTATATGGGGCTACGGGTTTGTACTAACCCTAATTAATGGGTCTATTTTACCAACTGGAATCCTTGATTTTGTATGTTCTTGAATGTTTTTATTAGCGCATTATTGCACTTTCTTCATTCCCAGTGTTGCACAATAAAGTGATTGTTTATATTTATCTCATATTATAGTTGAGTGCCTGGTTCTTTATCTTGTTGTTTGTTCAGTTATATTAATTTATAACCAAGAGCACCTCCAGTCTATTTAGACAGTTATTACTCTGTGCATTGCCATTTCTTGCTCATGCAAAAACAAGGCCACACTCCCTGCTTTATGTAAAGGGATTATTAGGGAGGGGGCTCCCCCATCTACTCCTTGTTACACCTCTGCTTGTATAAGGGGGAAATTCGCACCCTGATGAAGATACAGAACAAACTCTGCCTTTGTTATATGTAATTCACTCCCTCAACCCTTCTGTGCAATTATTATGTAAACAATTGACTCATACGACATTATTTTGGTTATACATAGAGCCAATAGTTTGATATATTCTGCAAACGCTCTATACTACCTCAGTGCAGGTGTGTAATATAGACATTTCCTTATGTACTGAGATGTACACATCTACATATCATTACTGAGCTGGCTGGCTATATCAGACATTAGAAACGGTAAATCAGAAATTTACTTGTATTTACTTTTTTTTACATTTTCTCAACTATTATTTCATGTTCTGGGATTATTGCAGATCAATTTGACAATATCAATTTGTCCTTTGTCTACCTAAAGCTACAGGAATCATAAATGGACAACAAATAACATATTTAGATTGTGCCTTGATTACACGTTGTTGCCAAGTGTAAAGTAATGAGACATTTTCCTTAATCCCTTGTAAATTGTAGGCTACGTCTATTCCAAGTGCAGTGAATCACCCGGAATTTAAACGTTGCTTATACATTGTGGATTTTGAACAAAAGGCAAAGAAACACATTGTATAGAACATTATTCAAGCCTGGGACACTTTACCCGATATCCCCCCAATACATTTTCTGTATCATCCAAAACAACCAACTGTGAAAGCATAACCGATTGGCTATTGGGCTAAGCCAATCAAAATATTTAACCGGTGGGATTAAAATATAGATCCTTATGCGCCTGGCCTTATAGAAATCTAGGTATATTAGATTTTGTATGGCTGGATGAACTGAAGGATGTTGGAGTTTGAATTTTAATGATTTACTGTGGAGTTTCTTTCCCCTTTTCTTTATCCCCAATCACTTTGTTCTCATTGACATTAAAGAGTCGTCATGTGCTAAATCTTCTTGGCGTTTTCACTATGTCAGAGGGAAAATATCACAGTAAAATGCTACAATTACATAAAATGAGATATATAAACGTCAATCATTTACCTGCTCTTCAATGTCTTGGGGGTTGTTTTCTTCCATCTGTGATAAAGATCTGGCAATTTTCTTTGTTTTTAAGGAGCCATTTTGAGCTTTGTCCATCGACCCATAAGGGCTTAGACCATCATGTTTCAACAGCAGAGCCAGTTCCTCTTTCTTATTTTCAAGGGGTGTTTCAGGGATGCTGAACAAATGCACTGCCAGTAAAATAAGGAAGACTGCCGTTGCCAAGAAATACATGACCTGGAACTCGGAACCCATTATTCTTCCAAGAAAAGTCGATCCCCAGTCCATAGCGCCAGTCAGGTAACCCAGAGCTCCCCCCAGACCTGCCAAAGAAAAATATATATATACACACGTGTTGGATAAAACTTTAAAGGGAATGTCGTCCAAAAGTCAATTTTCAGTTACCTGCCCCAACAGATGTATCCCTCCATGCAGTCAATCAAGACTGAGATAACTGACATCACAACCAATGATTGACTGCTGTTTCACCTGCTCATTGAGCAGAGAGAGGAGGCAGATACCTTTGCCAGAAAGAAATAGAACTTTTCATTAAATATGGTCACAGATGTATGTAATAAACTGGTAAACGTAGCAGTTGAATTTTCAGGCAGATAATTGACAAGTCCCCAGTTTTGTGTTTTAAGGGTGGACATGTCCTTTAAGATATTCCTTGTAGTCCATCCACAGTATTTACACTATGAAGGGACATTTGAACAGAAGGCTTATCTGACATTAGAATTCTGGCAAACTATAGCAACCAATAGGCAGTCAGCTTTTATTGGTCTGATGGGATTAGAATTTTGAAAGGAAACATGTTTTTTTAGGTGAATAGACAAAGTAAATGTATCCATGTTATAACACATTGCATTTAAAATAAAACGTAAAAGTAATGTCAATCATCACATTTTATTTGATACTTATTCACGTCATTTGTCACTTTTGTATTACAGAAAAGTTTTTGTGTTACGATGTGTAAAGGTGACCATACATTAGGCCGATTTCAAGATCGCAATTATGATCGTAATAACCTTTTGTAGCGTATGGTCACTGTATGATTGTATGCGATATGAAAGCATTTGGCTGTATTATCCCTGAAGTCCCTACCTTTATCTTTCTTCCTTCGCTGAGCATCCCACTGTATCTTTTAGGAATTAAGGTTTGTACACACGTAAGATTTTCCACAGACCTCCGAGCCCCAATCGACCGGTGATCACGACAAACACCTGCAGTGTACACCGTGCGTGTGTATGCATTCGGTCGGGGGTCATTCGGCGATCCGCCACACTGTACCGTGCTCATGTGCAAGAGTGAGATTGCCCTGTGATTCACAATCGGAGCACATGCAATTGAGGAAAAAAATACGGGTCGCTTGCGCTCTGAATTACGAATTGCAACGCAGCGCTCCCTAGCGCACTAGTGTGGCCACGATAGGATTGCGCTTTAAAAGTGCTTCAGTGTTGCCTACCCCTAGGGCAACTGACCATGTGCTCTTTAAAGGGAATGTCCACCCTTAAAACAAAAAACTGGTGACTTGTCCATTATCTGCAAACAACCCCAACAGCCAGTTTTACCAGTTTATTACATGGATTTGTAACCAGAAATTTAGTGATAATTTCTATTCCTTTCTGGTAAAGGTATCTGCATCCTCCATCTGCTCAATGAGCTTTTTATTAGGTTGTGCATGTGCAGAGGGGGCAGCAGGGAAACAGCAGTCAATCATTAAATGTGATGCCAGCAGTCACAGCCTCGATTGACTGCATGGAGGGAGGGGCCCACTTACTCAATAATTATCCCTAAATATCTATTTAGTAATCCATCTAAAAGTGTGCTGATTATATCAGTTGGGGTTGGGGGCAGGTAACTGACAATTATCCAGTTTTTGGTTTTAAGGATAGACGTGCCCTTTAACACTATTTGCATTTCTGCTTGATGTTGAAGGCACAAGGACAATAATGTCTCCATAGAAATCAATGTGTTGCACCTTTATAACATAATTCTGAATGCGTTCAGGTAGGAGACTGAAGAAGACACCTCATCGATCAGTAAGTAAGGAACCTGAGGACCTGCCAATTGCTTTCTCCATAGCAAATTTGATGTCATTTTCAAATAATTTCATTACAAAAGGCCCTAAAATCCACAACAGTAGGTATGTAGTCAATAAGTGTGTAGTGGGGTTTATTTCCCTGTGCATACAATCAGGGAGATTCAATAAAAGTTCTTATTGTTAAAAATGGTGCTAATTTTGCCCCAACCAATCAGATATTATTTAACATTTGAAAGCTAACATCTGATTGGTTGGGGCAAAATTAGAACCATTTTTAATGATAAGAACTTTTATTGAATAACCCTGAATATTTGTTGCACGTTATCACATTGTCATAGGAAAATGTATTTTACTGGGCGGCTTTTCTTTTTATAAAGCTGATGTATGTGGAGTTAAAACTGCGAATAAGAAAAAACAGTCAACTAGTTCCATGTGGATGGCGAACATCACATATATCAGTATGGGGTATATAATTGTAAAATCCCACCGCAGCTGGAGATTAAAAGGAAAGTAAAAGCAGAAGAAAAAAAAAAAAAGATTCTCAGAGAAATGATTTGCAAGTTTGCGAACAGATTGACCGGCTATACCCAGAGGGAAATTCTCAGATCAGGCAAATGTAAAATCTAGAATGAGTTGGCAAATGAACCCAGGGTCCCCCAGAACCTCAGTTCCATAAATACCACCATTGACTACCGTAGATGACTGATAAAGTGGACACTAGATAAGGTGATAATATCTCATGGTCACTGGTTCCCTGTATTATAATTCGGTCAGTGCAAGGAATTTAAATCCTTGCACATTTCCTAATGTTGCTAAATAGCCGTGTAATTGATTTCATTTTACTGCTTTGTTTATTGTACAGGAAATGGTTTGTCTAAAGGCCTCAGACTGTCTCCTTATAGATGTTGGTATCACAGAGAAGAGAGAGAAGAAGAAAGAGAAGGGAAAGAAAAGAGAAAAAAGAGAGAAGAGAGGGAAAAGAGAAAAAAGGAGAGAATAGAGAGAAAAGAAGAAAGAAGAACGAGGAAAGAATACAGAAATAAGAAAGAGAAAAGAGAAAAAAAGGGAAGAGAGAAGAGAGAGAAGAAGAAAGAGAAGAGAAAGAAGAGAGAAAAAAAGAGAGGAGAAAAAGAGAATAGAGAGAGAAGAAGAAAAAGAAAAGAGAGCGAAGAGAGAAAGAAGAAGAAAGAGAAAAGAGCAGAAAGAAAAAAAGAGGAGAGAAGAGAAAAAAGAGAGAAGAGAGAAAAGAGCTCTAGAGAGAAAAAGAGAACATGCGAGAGGGAGAGTGCAAGGGAGAGTGCAGGAGAGAGAACGAGAGAGAGAACGAGAGAGAAAGAGAGAAAGAGAGAGAAAGAGAGAAAGAGAGAGAAAGAGAGAGAGAGAAAGAGAGAGAGAGAGAGAAAGAGAAAGAGAGAGAAAGAGAGAGAAAGAGAAAGAGAGAGAGAGAGAGAGAGAGAAAGAGAGAGAGAAAGAGAGAGAGAAAGAGAGAGAGAAAGAGAGAGAGAAAGAGAGAAAGAGAGAGAGAGAGAGAGAGAGAGAAAGAGAGAAAGAGAGAGAGAAAGAGAGAGAGAAAGAGAGAGAGAGAAAGAGAGAGA
>CM033469.1:388910782-389389172 GCA_019447015.1 Hymenochirus boettgeri | reverse complement strand
CCCTCTCATCCCCCCTTCCTCCTCTCTCTCTCTCTCTCCCCTCTCTCTCTCTCCTCTCCCTCCTCTCTCTCTCCTCTCTCTCTTCTCCCTCTTCTTTGCTCCGTCTCTCCTGCTCTCTCGCACTTCTCTCTCGTCTCTAGAGAGAATGATAGCCGAGAGGGTAATTTTGGCTATACACTTAACCAAAGCGATACCAATTTGCATATGAACGTCCAATTCCCACTATAAATTGTACCTTTTCTTTTTAGTACTTTACAAAAATCAATAAAACACAAACCCTAACTTAGAATGGTACATTTTCCAGCTCTTACATCAAAATGAGAGGTCAGACACAGATTGCTGCTTTTACATCAAGGTGCTCAGTCTTCTGATTCAGTGTTGTTCTAAGGATTTAGTTGTCCTTTAAATCCCCCGTTAGCAATATTCCCACACCACATACATTATACATGAAGGTTTTATTAAGCTCGGAATAAATCGGTGGCCTTTCCCTATGTTAATATTAGATGTCCCAGTAAAAAGGGATGAGATGTGGGATGTCATGAAAGAAAATATTCATAAAATCATTAGTCTGCCAACACGCAGCACCTTGAGCATTTATTTATACAAATAATATGCTAATATCAATCCTGACTGGCAGTTTAATTTAAAAAAATAAACAGCCATTTAATTCATTAACCCATAATCAGATCTGGCCTTAGGATAACTGCACCCACCCTCCATGTAAACAAACCATTTAATGCACTAGAAGGGATAATTTAATTAGAGGTACTCGTACTCTGCAGCAACCAATAGGATGTTACTATTTTACTAGTCCACTACAGTAAGAAAACCTCTTATGGCATCCGATTGGTTGGTGCAGGTAAGGAACACCTTTTATTAAATAACCTGTGACAGTATAGTGATGTCATGCGTACCACATCAGCCATCAGCAGGGATGGGGGTGTCATGTATGGGGTTAGATTGGCCACTGGAGCGCAGTGACAAGTTCACCACTGCAGTGAGTAAAAAAAAAAAAAAACTTGCATTTTTTGATTTAAAGGAGCCAGACATTTTGTTTAAAGGAGCCAGACCATAGAATCTGGAAACCTTTAGATCAGGATATCTACACTACCCACAAAGAAATAAAAAAACTGGAACAAGCCAGTGGGACCTGCTAATTAGAGTGACCCATTATTGGTACATTTACACTTTGAGGGCTCGGCTGGGGCACTTTTTTTTGGCACCTGGGTCAAACTTTGTAAAAAGATACTTCCAATCTGTATTAGGCGGCTTGACTTCGGGTTATGGGCGAGACACTGGTGGTTAATGGGGAAAGTAAAGAATAAGACAATTGTTCTCAAGTTCACATCCTCCACTAGACCACCAAGTCTGTTTGGGGGAAGACCAGGGGAGTTCTCTGATGTCATGGGGACTCCCTTACCGCTGCAACTCTGCAGGGGGAACAGGTTCCCAGCACTACAGGTAAATTACCGGTGATCCCCACATCGGTTTCGGGCAAAACCGAAGGTTGATTAAGTGGGCAAGAGGGGCACTTAAATGGCCAGCACATGCAAATTATTTGATTTATTTTTTTATGCCTTTCCCTTTACCCCAGAGGCCTTAGACCAATGTCTCACTCTGACTCATTAGAGAAGTGGCCCTGGCCACGTTAGAGCGCTTCTCACATTTATGATAAGTTAGTGCATGAGAATCACATTCCAGCATATTACAATGTGGATGGCCACACTGCGTGCGCTGTTTGGCGATACATTTTTGGAGTGAACGCAATACAGTTTTTTTGTGACTTGCATGTGCTCCGGTTATGGACTATTACCAAAACTGCAGCGCAGACTTATCGTACTGTATTATGGTCGAGCATTTAACACGCGTTACCGAGCGATGTAGGATGGACGCAGCTCGAACGATACTTTTTAAAATATTTGGGCCTCGTTACACTAGGTCCATTTCTGGACAGGAACGCGTGTAGTTGTTTGTTGTGGATGAAAATGGACAAATATATGGATAGTTCGTTTGTCTACGTGTGTAGTTTGTTTTAAAGGCAAAGGCAAAAATGTCTCAGTATATTCAGGCAACACAGCATAGTCCCTTGGGATTTATATTAAAACATCATCCTTTATTAAAAGACAGTCCAAGCCAAAGCAGGGGTAACAATTTCCCGACACGTTTCAGGCCTCTAGCTGTCCCTTTATTATAAACCAACCCCTCACAACCAATTAAAAAACATTAATAACAAGTGTACAAGTTTAACTGCATGCTCTAGGACTCTCAAAGCATCTTATAGTTATAGTCTTTGCTTATACCTATATATTGTTATAATATATTATATATTATAACATTATATATTATAACATTATAAGAGGCCTTTATACAATACCTCCACCCTACACTCACTGGGTATAGACATGCTCATTTAAAGGTTACACAGTGAATATCTATGTTAGAGAGAATTAGAGAGGTAGCACGCACTATGGACTGTACAAAATTTTTATTGTCAAACTCCAGACATGACTAGAACATAAAGAATACATAGTTCGTTCTATAGAACACTCAATACACAGGCTTTAAATTGTAAGCTAATAAAACTATTAGGGAGATTCAATAACAGTTCCTATCGTTAAAAATGGTGCTAATTTTGCCCCAACCAATCAGATGTTATTTACCATTTGAAAGCTAACATCTGATTGTTTGGGGCAAAATTAGCACCATTTTTAACGATAAGAACTATTATTGAATCTCCCTGTATGTGTCCAAAGCCTCCTTTATGAAAATGGCAAACAGTAAAAAAAAAATGTAAAGACACAAATACAGCGTTATCCCACAACCCAATGCATGTTCTAGATAACCAAGATCATCCCACAACCCAATGCATGTTCTAGATAACCAAGATCATCCCACCATCCCATGCATGTCATAGATAACCAGGATTATCCCACCATCCCATGCATGTTATAGATAACAGGCTCATCCCATGCATGTTCTAGATAACCAAGATCATCCCACAACCCAATGCATGTTCTAGATAACCAAGATCATCCAAAACGCATGCTGTTCTAGATACCAAGATCATCCCACACCATGCATGTTCTAGATAACCAAGATCATCCCACATCCCATGCATGTCATAGATAACCAGGATCATCCCACCATCCCATGCATGTCATAGATAACCAGGATCATCCCACCATCCCATGCATGTCATAGATACCAGGATCATCCCACCATCCCATGCATGTCATAGATAACCAGGATCACCCCACCATCCCATGCATGTCATAGATAACCAGATCATCCCACCATCCCATGCATGTCATAGATAACCAGATCATCCCCACCATCCCAGCATGTCTAGATAACCAGATCATCCCACCATCCCTGCATGTCATGATACCAGACATCCCCCATCCCATGCATGTCATAGATAACCAGGATCATCCCACCATCCCATGCATGTCATAGATAACCAGGATCATCCCACCATCCCATGCATGTCATAGATAACCAGGATCATCCCACCATCCCATGCATGTCATAGATAACCAGGATCATCCCACCATCCCATGCATTGTCATAGATAACCAGGATCATCCCACCATCCCATGCATGTCATAGATAACAGGATCATCCCACCATCCCATGCATGTCATAGATAACCAGGATCATCCCACCATCCCATGCATGTCATAGATAACCAGGATCATCCCACCATCCCATGCATGTCATAGATAACCAGGATCATCCCACCATCCCATGCATGTCATAGATAACCAGGATCATCCCACCACCCATGCCATGTCATAGATCACCAGATCATCCACCACATCCCATGCATGTCATAGATAACCAGGATCATCCCACCATCCCATGCATGTCATAGATAACCAGGATCATCCCACCATCCCTGCATGTCATATAACCAGGATCATCCCCACCATCCATGCATGTCATAGATAACCAGGATCATCCCACCATCCCATGCATGTCATAGATAACCAGGATCATCCCACCATCCCATGCATGTCATAGATAACCAGGATCATCCCACCCATCCCATGCATGTCATAGATAACCGGATCATCCCACCATCCCTGCATGTCATAGATAACCAGGATCATCCCACCATCCCATGCATGTCATAGATACCAGGATCATCCCACCATCCCATGCATGTCATAGATAACCAGGATCATCCCAACCCATCCCATGCATGTCATAGATAACCCCAGGATCATCCCACCATCCCATGCATGTCATAGATACCCAGGATCATCCCACCATCCCATGCATGTCATAGATAACCAGATCATCCCACCATCCCATGCATGTCATAGATAACCAGGATCATCCCACCATCCCATGCATGTCATAGATCCCAGGATCTCCCACCACCCATGCATGTCATAGATAACCAGGATCATCCCACCATCCCATGCTGTCATAGATAACCATGATCATCCAACCATCCCATGCATGTCATAGATAACCGGATCATCCACCATCCCCATGCATGTCATAGATAACCAGGATCATCCCACCATCCCATGCATTTCATAGATAACCAGGATCATCCCACCATCCCATGCATGTCATAGATAACCAGGATCATCCCACCATCCCATGCATGTCATAGATAACCAGGATCATCCCACCATCCATGCATGTCATTATAACCAGGATCATCCCACCATC
Source organism: Hymenochirus boettgeri (assembly GCA_019447015.1). NCBI lineage: Eukaryota > Metazoa > Chordata > Amphibia > Anura > Pipidae > Hymenochirus > Hymenochirus boettgeri. The sequence continues at coordinate 389,384,486 of CM033469.1, read as the reverse complement.
CCATGCATGTCATAGATAACCAGGATCATCCCACCATCCCATGCATGTCATAGATAACCAGGATCTCCCACCATCCCATGCATGTCATAGATAACCAGGATCATCCCACCATCCCATGCATGTCATAGATAACCAGGATCATCCCACCATCCCATGCATCATATAACCAGGATCATCCCACCATCCCATGCTGTCATAGATAACCAGGATCATCCCACCATCCCATGCATGTCATAGATACCCAGGATCATCCCACCATCCCATGCATGTCATAGAATAACCAGGATCATCCCACCATCCCATGCATGTCATAGATAACCAGGATCATCCACCATCCCATGCATGTCATAGATAACCAGGATCATCCCACCACCCCATGCATGTCATAGATAACCAGATCATCCCACCATCCCAATGCATGTCATAGATAACCAGTCATCCCCACCATCCCATGCATGTCATAGATAACCAGGATCATCCCACCATCCCATGCATGTCATAGATAACCAGGATCATCCCACCATCCCATGCATGTCATGATAAACCAGGATCATCCCACCATCCCATGCATTCATAGATAACCAGATCATCCCACCATCCCATGCATGTCATAGATAACCAGGATCATCCCACCATCCCATGCATGTCATAGATAACCAGGATCATCCCACCATCCCATGCATGTCATAGAATAACACGGTCATCCCACCATCCCATGCATGTAATAGATAACCAGGATCATCCCACCATCCCATGCATGTCTAGATAACCAGGATCATCCCACCACCCATGCATGTCATAGATAACCAGGATCATCCCACCACCATCCCATGCATGTCATAGATACCAGGATCATCCCACCATCCCATGCATGTCATAGATAACCAGGATCATCCCAACATCCCATGCATGTCATAGATAACCAGGATCATCCCACCATCCCATGCATGTATAATAACCAGATCATCCCCCATCCCATGCATGTCATAGATAACCAGGATCATCCCACCATCCCATGCATGTCATAGATAACCAGGATCATCCCACCATCCCTGCATGTCATAGATAACCAGGATCTCCCACCATCCCATGCATGTCATAGATAACCAGGATCATCCCACCATCCCATACTGTCATAGATAACCAGGATCATCCCACCATCCCTTCATGTCATAGATAACCAGGATCATCCCACCATCCATCATGTCATAGATAACCAGGATCATCCCACCATCCCATGCATGTCATAGATACCGATCATCCCACCATCCATGCATGTCATAGATAACCAGGATCATCCCACCATCCCATGCATGTAATAGATAACCAGGATCATCCCACCATCCCATACATGTCATAGATAACCAAGATCATTCCACCACATCCCATGCATGTCTATATAACACAGGATCATCCCACCATCCCATGCATGTTATAAATACCAGATCATCCCACATCCCATGCATGTCATAGATAACCAGGATCATCCCACCATCCCATGCATGTAATAGATAACCAGGATCATCCCACCATCCCATACATGTCATAGATAACCAGGATCATCCCACCATCCAATGCATGTAGTAGATAACCAGGATCAACCCCCAATCCTGTGTGCATTTGTGCACCCACATCCCCTGGAGCGTGCACATGACTGAGCGTCAATGTAGCCACAAGACAACTGGGGCTACGTCAATTGTACATGAATATTTACAGCCTGAATACTCCTCTGTGTTGATTGTTTCCATACTAACAATGATGATCTTACGAGGTTGCTATGAACCTTATGAGTAACACGTGCTGAACGTAGCAGAGAGAAATGTCCCAACAGACTTTCTCCTGCTGTTCTATATCACAACAAGCTCCCAGGTTTCCTAAAGTGGGCAGGGCTTTAAGGATGAGCATGGAATGTTGTCTGCAATATGTTTTATTATAGTACATTAACATTAGGATTGGACAAATTCTGAGCAGGTAAATATGTAAATCCGACACCCCATGGGTGATAGTGTTTCAGCTCCTTGCCCTGAGAATATTCAATGGAAAGGTGGGTTATGTTTAGTTTAAGCATAAAATCCTTTTTAATATGTGCAGTTATTTGGATTATTCCAATGGACACTTTATTGGTAATCTGCCACAATTAGGACACCCACGTCCAGACCTAATAATCCAGTCTTTTTATCAGTATTCCAAACTCCTGATTTATTGGGTGATTTAACCAATAAGAAATCATGCTGTGCAGTAACATTGTGCTGGTTGAATAGATCTGTGGAGGAATTAAGGACTTATGGTGGCCATACACACAGATATATTACGGGCCAATAATTGCTCCATGTGTGGAGTGCACAGATCTAATTGGGCTGGCAATTATCAGTCAGGTTGCAGATCTTCCAAGAGAAGCCCCAACGGTCACCACTAGCAAAATGCTACATGTAGTGGCAAACATCTGGAACTGCTTAGAAAAAAAAAAGTCACCTGTGAAAGAACCCTGAGGCTGTCTGCCTTCCCCTACTGCCAACCTTGTATGTAATCCATTTATAGCAAACCAGGTAAGTTCAGAGGTGCACGCCCTATGGTCTGCGCCACATCAGGTAACTTATAGGAACTTCAAAAGGGAGGCACACTCATCAGTAACTTCAATATTCAATTTATTGTGCTGAAAAAGCGAACACACAATGTTTCGGGAGGCAGTGCCTCACACCTGAGGAAGGGGGCACTGCCTCCCTAAACATTGTGAGTTCGCTTTTTCAGCACAATAAATTGATTATGAAGTTACTGATGAGTGTGCCTCCCTTTTGAAGTTCTTGTATGTAATCCCCCATAAATCCATCTTGCAGGTAAAGTAGATGTTTGGGTTAAAATACCTTTTTTCCTGTGTTAAAGCCCCAAAACCTCTAATTAAAATGGTTTCCCATTTGCCTTTCTAATCAATTTGTTACCAAAATTGAAGCAGTGTGAAGTCAGTAAATTATTTCTTTACAGCAAGCCCTCCAATCAAATTTACTCCCCCCCGCCCCATAAAAAAAAAAGGTAGATACAAAGTAGTTCATTGTTTAACTAGTTTACGGGAGAAGGAGGGTTTAGAAGGGGAAATAAATCACTTGAATTCAAACCACTTGCATGTTTGATTAGGAACTGCTTAGGCAGGTTACACTCCCATCCCCTTTGCCTGTCCTTATGCAGCATCTTTACTGGGTTTTCTTTAAATTGCCCATTACCGGAAACTATAACTATAAGATGAAACATATTACATTTCAGCTTTTGCTTATAGTTTTGCGGTTGCTGGAATGGTGAATGATGGCGTGTGGGAATTGCATGATGGGTAATTCCCTCTCTCATTGCTACCTCATAGTGATTACCGAGCATGCTTGCCTTCACAGATAGTCAGGTCTGATAAAAGGAGGAGGGGAATGGAATATTGAGCCTAAGCAAAATAAGTACTGGGTTATAGGCATGAAGCAACACACACAACTCAAGAATAAGGGATAGGCCACACTGGCGTGATTGTCACTTGTTTTGCAATCCGTGAGAATCGAGTGCCAGTGCATTTCAATGTGGCAGGCCACACCGTATTTGCTGGGCTCCAATCCGTTATGTGATTGCGCTTTTCACACATGTTACTGTGCATTCATAATGTAGCCACATCCTATATGCCATATACATCTATTTATTTATAGATTAATATAAGGCAAAATCACTTTTTCAATACAGTTGCCCTTTTATTTCTGTACTATACACAATCCGGAAAATTTATTTAAGCTGAACTTTTCCTTTAACCCAAACAACACTTAATGTTCCATCACCTCTTTGAGTGTTGGAAAGAAATAAATGAAACTTAACATTCTTTCAAGGTTTCCCCTTTTTACAGGCTTAGCACCAAGTAACCAGGGGCTATTATATATTTCATATAAAAGCATTTTATTTCGAGCTACAGGAAATATCCTATTAAAAAAGCACATCAAAGCGCAGTGTATTCAAGTATGTCAAGCACTTTAAATCGTCTTCAAAGCATGTGGTTATTTCTTATTTCCCTGTCAGAATCTCCAATCACGAGTGGGATTGGTGCACTGTGAATGGGCTTGTGACTCAGGCACGTGATCGGGGGGGCTTATTCCATTCAAGAAGAAATGATCTGGAATTCAACGCAGCAGGAATGTGAGAACAGGGCACTTACCAGTAAGGAGAGCGTGATAATGGAGGCCCCTCTCCTTGTCATCGTGTGAACACACATCAAATAAATAGGCTTTGATTGGTCCATCAATAAAGTCTGCGGCGAAATCAAAGGCGACAACTCCAAGCATGGTAATGACGATGGCCCAGGTTCTTTTCTCCGGGCTGGGACTGAGGACGGCTGAAAAGACAAAAGAGTTCAATTGGATTTTTATTGCAGAGGTTAATCGGTAAAAAGTAAAAGGTTTAGTTCAAGGTCAAGCCAATCACAAGCAGGGCAAAGAGGGAAACCAACCTGGGCCCCTGAGCTTAAAGCCGGGTGTATACAGGGCTGTATTTCTTACTAAGGCCACCTAGACCATGGCCACAATCTAGCTGGCCTAGAGGAGGGAAAAAAAGTATAAATCTGGCCCATACACACGTAAATCTGTAGACCAATTACATCTCAAGCTGCCTGCCGGTTATAAAACTAGCCACATACATATTCGATTCTCTCCCTATACTCTGTATACAATCGGATGTTCTTTGTACAGTATTTAAGGCTGAGGCCACACTACAACAGAAGGTTAAGTGCGCGAAATGCGTTTGCACTGCAATTGTACTATCAGGTCGCATGCCATTCGCAAAAAAAAAAGAATTTTGGTCTTATCAACCCGATAATTTAGTTGTGTCAGGGACAAAATATGAAAATGTGTGTACACAGCCTAAGAAGGGAGATATCAGATATTATACTATAACAATATTGTATATACTTGTAGTGTATACGGTGTATACATTATTACTGAGTTACAACCTTTTGTTTTTAGCTGGAAGGTTTAATTAGAATGCTGGGAGTTGTAGTTTTAGAATGGATTTTTAATCTGGATATTCCTGAATTGTGGAGGGGTTTTTTCTGCCTCATTTAAGTAAAAAGCCTTTGGTTGTCGGGATTCTGGGAATTGTCATTTTTGACCCTTTGTAAATCCAACCAGCCAGTTAACCACATAATAGAGAATCTTTACTCCATCCCTTCACAATTAATCCTTCGCCACCAGATCTATTTTAAGAAAAGAAAAGGCGGCACGGGGATTACAAATCCGATACACTGAGTAGCCCATGACAGTCACAACAAACACAGCGGGAGAGGGAGTTACATTGGATACAATCATCATAACCTACTGAACATTCCTTACTATGGAAAATAACTTTTAGGTCATTTTAAAGGGTATCTTTACTCGAAGAAATTGAATTTATAAAAATTTATCAAGACTTTTTTTACTCCAAAACTTTTTTTGGGATCTTAAGGGCTAGGCCACACTGCGGCGATTTTTCTGTGTTTGCGCTTGCGTTTTTTTCAAATCATTGAAAACGCGGCAACGCACCGAAAACTCGCGTTTTCGGGTGCGTTTCGATTGCGATCTGCATTACGCATTTTTTATTTTAATTTTTTAATCGCATGCATTTTCCTATACCTAATGAAGAAAACGCATGCGCAAACGCAACGAAATCACATGCGATTTCATGTGCGATTGTGTTTGCACTGCAGTGTGGCTGTGCCCTAAATCTGAGCTGTAGATCCTGAGAAATCATCATTTAAATTTACAGCATTTACAGGGAAAGACCTGTCACTCCAGGAGCAGAAATTATATGTGACCCATGCCTGACCTCTTTGCCTGCCTGCCTGCCTGCCAGCACACTTTCTGCAATGTTTAAGAGAATCAGCAGAGAAAAGAAATAAAGGGGGAGGGAGGGGGAGATGTGTAAGCAGAGCAGTGTCCATGGTGAGCCTATGCAGAGCACATAAGTGCCGCAGACACTAAAAGGAGGCAGTGAGTAAAGTAAGCAGTGAGTAAGGGAGGGTGGGGGGAATTAGGAGTACTCACTAAACATTATTAATTTAACGACAAAGCAAGCACAAATAAATATGTGAGTACCACCATTTTACTTGTCTCAAATTGTAGTTTCAGATAATGTAAAGTTGTTTCAGTGAGTATAGTGACCCTTTAAAGGGGAAACTCACCTTAAAGTGAAGTTCATGCAAACTTCCCCTTTAACTAACTTGGTAACAATCTATTATGCTGCATTAAAGTTGCCCCATTCCCTTAAAAACCAAACAGAGGTAAAAATCAGTGTGCTGAAAGGCTGCCCAGTATCTCCATTGGAAGCATGATGCAGACTGCATTGATTTCAGTGTAGCCATACATGGATATAATGAACTGCTACTTAGTCATGCAGTATGTGTACGTACATTTCATATGGTACCACTAAACAGCACTCATCTTCACACATTACATTATAATCATAGGACACCTATTAAAACCAAATTGAGTCAGAATAAAGCATTTTGCCACTAACTGCACTTCCTAGAGTGTCCACTAGTCTACACATTCAACAAATTTCAATGTGATGGCTCCATATAAACAGACTTTGTACAATGATACAGTTTAACTCTATGGAACCCAGAAAACCTTTTGCCTTTCAGTAGGATGCTGAAAAATACTCTCTCTGTCCTACACAAGAACTTGTCATTTTATCTTATGGGTACTGCCAGCACAGTGGGACAGATAACCAAAACTTATGCTTGCTCCACTACCATTTAACTAAGTCAACATCCACAGCAGAATTTGCCTTTCTGAGAATGATGGGAGCACCTGGATGTAATAAAAGTTTCCTGCTAACTTAGTGGGCTATTGCATTCCAAACAGTGTCCCAGTCATTGTGTTTAATAAGGTCATTGAGAAATACATTGCACAGGGCTGTGCTGAGATCATTATCTTCCCCCTGCAGCTCGGTACTATGTACTTTCTACTAGTAACAATTAAAGGGGAATTCAAGGGATTCTAAACAGGATTACCCAACATTCACTTTCAATCCTATTTGTGCACAACACCACTTTATTTTTGCTCCATTCAATATCTCCTGCTCTTACCAGCATTGTGGGATATCATCCAGGGAATTGGAACATAGAGTGAACATGAGCAAAGGTTATTAAATGTAGGTGAAATGAAACAGGGTTTTGTAACTTTAAACTAATGAAGAAGAACCTCTGACTTATCTTTACAAAAGACATTTTTATCCTGCACTTTAAAGGACAACTGCATAGTCAATAATGGTTAAAGTTACCTGGAGCAGTAAGGAAGGATTAAACAAGCACATACGGTTTTTATTTGCCAGGTTAGTGTCATCATGGGCTTTCCTATATTAAAGAGGAAGCCTGGCAGAATTAGTTGCTGAAATTCCTCACAGGATCAATATCGGGAGGTAGGAATTACCATTCCAACCTCCCTGTCCCAGGTATTTTAATTATAAGGGCTAGGCCACTCTAGCGCACTTCTCATGCGCTTCCGATTGCATTTTGTTATCTGCTAGTGTGTGTGAAACGCACGCCAGGCTAATATAATGTGGGTGGCTACACTGTGTATGCTCCGTTTTAATAGTGAATGGCGTAACCTTTTTCTTTTTGCGAAACAGGATAATGAAGTGCAAACGCAAGTGAAATGCGCAATGTTGTGTTTCTGCATTTCATGCAGGTTTTAGTGTGGCCGCAGCCTGTGTTTTGTTTTTTTAAAAAATAACTTTATACACAGTATAGTTCTCCTTTAACTTCACTCCGTGTTCCTAATTAATTAACTCTCTGCTACTGGAGTCCCTGCTCTGCAGCTAATAAGCAGGTATAATGCAGAGGAGGAAGATAAAACACCAGAGTACAGTCAAGCTTGAGATTTAATGCCAGTGACCAGGGAATTACATATAAACCAAAGTATTACATACAGTAGTATAAGGATCAGTTTACAGGTAAGTACTCATAGAAGGTAGGTAGCACATTTTATATTATAATCTATTGTACTACCAATAACAATGTGTTTTACTGGCAAATTCTTTATAAGTGTTCTGTTTGGTACCAACACAACAGACTTTTACTAAATGGACACAAAGTTTTGTAGTTGTAGAGTCTGCTCCCCTGATAGTTATGCCCCTGTATGCATTGCATAGTTAAGCAGCAGGTCATACCCTCCAACAATCCCTCTTTAATACATACACTTAATGAGACAACAGTGCAGAGCTGCAGGGGGAGGATAATGAAGTGAACCTGATCTTAGCACAGCTCTGTGCAATGCATTTCTCAATAGTGTTTCTATTTAAAGGGGAATGTGTGGGGTAGGTCATTGAATGCATGCTGTATAGCATTATACCTTTAACTCAGGGCTGACAAACTTGCGGCCTTTACAAATATTTGAAAATTGCATTCCCTGACTGCAGAATGCTGGTAGTTGTGATTTTCAAATATCTGGAGGGCTGCAAGTTTAGCATCCCTGTGTGTAACTCAATATGAGTTTGGTTTGAAAGGGGAGAGGTGGCAACTCCTAATAACACATCTTGATTTTTAGCGAAATTGACTTACCAGACACGGCAGTATCTCCATTAAGGTACAGGGTCATTCCAATGACCATAATGATCCCCAAGGACAATATATATGGTCTCCTTCTCCCCCAACGAGATCGACAGTGATCACTGGCCGATCCTACAACTGGCTGGAGAATGAAACCCAAAATGGGGCTGATGAGCCAGACCAAACTGTATAAACTCCTAGGCAATCCCACACTTAGCAAAACTGGAGTTACGTAGGCAGCTTCCACAGCATAGCAGAATTCCCTTCCAAACATTGCCATGCCGTGCATGATCAGTCTACCGGTGGATCTTCTGGGGGGTTCTACTGCCTGGAATATCTCCCCATTCATTTGCTCCAGACTGGCGCTGTTTTCTATGTCTTTGACATTGGGGTACATTTTGGAGCTGGCCACATGCGTTGATGGAGCATGAAGCTCCACTTGTTTGGATAAAGTCATGTCAGCTGGTGAAAGTCCCTGCCCGGTGCCTGTTGGATGTTGTGAAGGGGATCTTAGTCCTGCACGCTGAGTTTTGTATAGAGAGATGCACCAATCCCTTCATAGCAGGGAGATCACAAGATAGAGGAAAGGGGCGTCATGTGATGAATTGGGATTAAAAGGATTTTACAACCACTTTGGACTTGTTACAAGTTATTCATTCTCCAAATTCCAGAAACCACAAATAAATTAAAATGAAATTGATCGAACAGGGAGAGTATGAGTTAAAAGGATTAGGAACTTTACACTGATCAATGCAAGGACTGCGTAGTAGAACAATATTTACATTGAAGGACCTTTCAGGCAGATGAAAATAAGGGCCAGATTTTTAGTTTACTGTAGTTTAGTTACTTAAATCATTTAAAAAAAACTCTAGAGAAATCTGTATGTGCAGAGAGATTTGTTTAGGTCTGTGCTGACCTGACTGGTACGAGTCTTAATAAACCAATCAGGAACATGCCTAATATTGCCCCAGCCAATAGTGTGGCTTATTGCATACCCCCCAACATTTCCAATTAAATAGTTGAGATGCAGGTGGAGGATAATGAAGTGAACCTGATTTTTAGCACACCTAAACCAACAGATATAAAAAGTACAAGTGCTGGGAGCTTCCGGGGCCTGTAGCCAACAGAAATAGATATTCAAGGTAACAAAACTCGCTGGGCACTCCAGTCTTAAGTGTAACACAATTTATTAGTGACGTTTCAAAATCAGTGTGGTTTCTTCGTCAGACAAGTCTGGGGTCTGGGAGAATATTTAACAGCATTAACCAATTCGGAAATTATGTTTTAAGGCAATGGGGGCAAAAAAGTTGTAAAAGTTCGAAATAAAATAAGGTAAGAAAATAGCAATGATAACTTAATTCTAGGCCATATCAGGGTGTTTAATTCTAGGCCATATCAGGGTGCTTAATTCTAGGCCATATCAGGGTGCTTAATTCTAGGCCATATCAGGGTGCTTAATTCTAGGCCATATCAGGGTGTTTAATTCTAGGCCATATCAGGGTGTTTAATTCTAGGCCATATCAGGGTGTTTTAACACACTAGTGTCGGCAACTTGCGAATCGACCGTGATCACCATTTTTGGTGCAATTCACATGCACTTTGATCCACAAATTACAGGGAACGCAGCGCAAGCGGGCACCAACGAATCACACTTACTGTACATGGCTCTGGAACCTGGGAAATGGTCTGGGGAACACGTACAGTTATAAAGGCTTTTTAGCAATACCACACCTTTAACGATCGGTTTAGCGATCAGTATTGCTATCGGTAATTAATGATATTTGTAAATTACCGATAACTATCATAAATCTATGATAACGTGATCATAGATTTACGTTCCCCATAGAATACCATTGCGGTAATTAACAAACGTTTGGATTACATGTATGACCACGGCAGTAAAACATTATTGATAACACACGGTATCTCTAAATTGTGACACCGTGATTTATAAATATGGCCCCTTGGGGGGAAGAAAATCCTTTAATCTTTATTTTACAATTTGCATGACAAAGGGGAAAGTGGGTGAATGGGTAACACTTTACAAGGCGCCTGTTGAGCTGCCCATTATACTCGGGGTGTTGGCACTGCAGAAAAGTCACTGGTGAATTTGGCACATGTGGCTGGATTGTTTCCCTTAATTCTATATATTTCAAAAATCCTCAATAGTTCAGAGAGTCTGTAAAGCTCGGTACATACGTGAACACTACAAGGGACGATTACGTCGGAATTTCCCCTTTCTCTGCAATGTGTGTCCTGCATGAACGTGTGTTGCTTGTAACGTTTAGAAAATGTCCCTCGGCCGCAGTCGGCCCCTGTACTAGTATAGGTAGTTGGTCATGGGAAACATGTCAGTCCCAAACGTTCTCCCTATACTGGGTATATCGGTGTTTCTCAACCTTATTTGTATCTGTGGGGACCCTTGTACCCTAGATTAAACAAGGATTATAGATTATTTTTCTGGTTGAGAAACACTTGTGCATACACTGTGTATAGGGGGAACGTTTGGGACTGTGTACATTTATCTTTTAAATAAGATGAGATTGGTACTGTGTGTACCCGGCTTTATACAAGCTACTTGCAGCTAATATTTTCTTATTGACTTTGAAATATAATGAAATCCCTCCCAACATGTTGGCATAATAGAATGTTTAACCTTCTAAATTGACTGTAGTCTTTATTTCCACTAGCCTGCATGACTAGGCACAATTAGATTAGGCAGTTATAAAATGCATGACTGCTCATTCCCTAAGGCATTTGGGTCTTGGCGTTTGCTAGTCCAGCCCTGCCTATACAGTCTAGTAGTTGCATTATATCATTACAATCCACTTAGCCACCAGAGCTATTTTGCCTTGTTCCCTATCTGTCCATGTGACTCTGTTATGATCACTGTCTGGTCTGTCTGAATGCCAACACAATTTTCGATCATGACAGGCACTGGTAAAATGACATTTGAGGAATAAAGGACACGTATTCCTGTTTGGGGACAATATACTGGGATATAAGGGAGTGTACATCTCTATTTTATTAGTAAGATATCTTAGCCTATCATCCAACAGAGTCCGCTCTAAAGTATGATGTATTGTTTTTCAGTTTAATTGAAGAATGGGAGGTTAATGGGCTAAGGGTAACGGTTTAAGAAGCACCCATTGAGCCTTTAATAAAAAAATCAAGAATCACTGAATTTTCGTCATTTCAGACAAAGTGCTGACAGGATTCAAAACCAAGAATCATCCCTAATCATCATCAAGGGAACATCGCTGCGGATATTTAGTTCTATCTATTACCTTTTGTCCATCAAGAGGAGTCATAAGGCCCAACAAAAGGAACGTAAAAGTCCCCTAAAGGCGGAAGGCCTGACTACAGGAAAGGGGTGTGCACATGATGTTACTGCATACACTGATATCGGATTAGACTGGATACAGGAAGCTGTTATTTAACAAGCAATTGTGTTATCTTCATTTACTTTAACCAATGGCTCCTGTTACTGTCAGATATGCCCAATGCCTGGCATGCAGTGTAAAGACTGTTTAGTGTTAAGGTTTGTACACACGTCCAAGTTGGCAGCGGGCAACGACCCCCGACACCGTCACATTCGCGCGCCGTACGTCCGTTTCACCCTGGTGGATCGCCTAACGACCCCGAATCGAATGAATACACACGCCCGATTCTCGGGCAAAAAGGCTGTTCGTCACGTGGATGTATCTGCGTCCGGCGTCGTTGCGCGCTGTACACATCAGACGTGTACGAGCCTTAAAGGGCAAGTCCAGCCCTAAAATGAAAACTTACATACAGGTAAATCACCCCCCAAAACCCTAAACGGTAATAGTTTGAAATGTGAAATATATAAGTCTAACCTGAAATCCTGCACTATGTCCTGTTTCCCCTGTTTCTGCTTCCTGGTTCTTCCAGTTAGTAACTGCCAGTTATGGATTTGACAGTTGACATCACAGCCAATGACTGAATGTTAATTCCCTGTCTGCCTCTTCTGAGCATGCCCAGGCTCAGTACAGGCTCAGTACAGGTTTCTAAATTGCTCAGTTTCCATGAGGCCTCCAGAAGCATAGCAGGCATACAGTAATGAATTCATAGGACAAACTATGATATATCAACATATTTTAAAGAGGCCATTCTTTGTAAAAGATGTTCTTATGAGGGTGGAATTGTCCTTTAAGATACTGCCAGAACATATGTAACAATAGCACATGCTGCTGTAATAAACCACTCACTGAGCACTAAAACCAACTCTGCTATGGAGAGGGGAAAATTGTAGATGTCTCAAATCGGCCTTTATTGTTAAAGTCTCTTTGATCATGCAGAACTGACCAGCTGCTGAATTTAAAAAGTATATATTTTAAGGGGTAAACCACAAACATTCAGAGGGTCAGTTATTAAAGGGATTGTTTAGGAATTACACATAAAGACAGGTAAATAAAACATTTTAATGATTAATCACCATTAATTCATTGTGGAGAAATCCTCTATAATTCAGCATGTTCCTGGCATTTCCTGATTTCTGCATTCCTCCTACTTGCGAGTTATGATTGGTTATGACACCTAAAGACCAACCAATAGTTACTTTACAGTTATTGAAGGGGTAAAGAGTGAGCATGTGCAGCTTCAAAAAAGTGTCCAGGGCACACTCAGGCAGGACGGCTGCAGAACACAAGTACTTTCTCCAAAACGCTGATGATTTGAGAGGTTAAGGATCCTGCCATTACATATGCTACTACAAGTTATAGAATTCATTCAAGCATATTTATATTTTATGCTTTAAAATAATATTGCCAGGAGCTGTTCAATTCCACACCTACTATAAAAAAGGCCAATCCATTTAAATGTCAATTACTTTTCACCTATTTGCAATCGTTTTCTTTAGACTCTCTGCTGGAACATGGTTTCAGTCCCCGTGGGCTAAGAGTTGGCAGTTAATGAGAATAGAGATTGTGTGGTTGATTTTTGTTAAAAACTTAACTACTGTTTTGTGCTTGTGGCAAAACTGTTAATTGCCTTTTGTGGGTTTCTTTCTGCTAAATTGCCAAAAGCTCTGACTTCTGTTTTAATAACTTTATATTTACGGCAAAAGTTTTATGACTACAAGTGCTGGTAAATTGTAGTTTTCATCTGCCAGGTTAGTCTTGGATTTTCCTGTATTAAAGATTGTACTGAAGCACTGAGGAAGTCTGGCATAAGGTGTTGTCCTCATGATGGTGCCCATCACCGAAATAGTATTTTAGAAATAGGTGTCGCCAACCCTACCTCCCTGCCCCAGATACTTTTCATTTTTACTTTTTTGTTTTTTTTTGGAAACTTTATATATCTTTATATAATCCACCCCTTTCCATGGATGTCAATGGACTCCCTCTGTAAATAATAATCTTACAACCAGCGCGCTACTACGTAGTAGTGAGCCGATTATAACTTTCCAGAACTGATTGCTCCTCTTCCTCACTTCCCCCACCTCCGTATTCTCTCCCCTTCAAGTCTACCTTCTGTTCCATTGCCTCCCACACCACTGTGGATGGCGTGGCTCCTCCCCTTCGTTTTACTTTGTGCACAGTGATGAACAATCGCGCAAGTGACTTCCGAATCACTTGTGCGCGATTTCAACAAAATTTCAGTCATAACTTCCATTGGCCGTATTTACATTGGAACATTTTCTTTCCAAGCAGTTTCTAACTAACCAATTAACCAATTCTGGAGGAAACTGTGTGACCCGACATTTAATCACCGTTTGATTATTAAAAGAATTCTACTTCTGTAGTAACTTACCATTTTCAAGCTCCTCCCCCATCCTTCATTAAAATATACTCTACAGAGTCATAGATGGGAGAACTGACCGTGAAAATGTGTAGGAGGAGTCAAAGTTAATTACAGCACGGGTATAATTCACCTGTAAAATGCACACAAGAATCCCTGATTTACTAGTTGGACCAATCGGCTGAAGCAAAAAATCATTTAGTACAGATTGGCTGGTCGATCATTTTCTTTTTGGTGTGATAAGCAAGGACTTTAATTCCCCTCTAGCATTGTGTTAACTTTTTTTGTGAATGTTCGGAGAATAAAGGGCAGTGACCCATATAAATTTTGAAAATAGCAGCTAATATAATAGAAAAACATTCTCATTATTTGTTCCAACAATGCATTTTAACTATGCTGGAAAACGCGTTGAAAAGCTTTTTAGTGGGAGTGTAAAATCCACACACAGTTTTGCGTGATCAAAGCTTTATCAATGTGACAATGAAACAGTAATAAGTAGCGAACCACCTGCTGGAAATTATAAGCATATTAGAGATCACTGAGAAATTTCGTATAAAGGAAAGCGGCAGAAGTGACCTTAATTGCAAAGCAGACAAGGTGTTTAATAGGAGTTACAATCCTGCTTAGACATTACTTTGTTCTCTATAAACACCTTTCACTTTTAAACAGATCAAGGACTCAAGGTCATTCTGAATAACACAGCAAGTAAAAAACAATGGGGATTCTGTATGACGTACAGTAATTAACACTTTGTTTACACCAAGATGGGACATCATGACCATATGGAAGTACAAGGCCACAGGCTGAGCTTTTGCTCTAGTCACAGAAATCCAGGTTAGCTTCTATGATCCTTATAGTTGTATAGGCAGTAATATAATAAGTAATACACCAGTTATAAACTGGCTTCAACGAGTTATGTAACTGATGACATAGCCGAGCCCTGGTTATAAAGACTGATAAGTATTTATAGGATATCCATGGTTTTGGGTATTATAGAAAAATATATACATTGAAGGCAAAAGTATTTTTTTTATTTTACCAACAAACATCCCCGATTCTTTGTTACATAGCTTCCTAAGCCTTCTATTCTGATCCACGATTTTAACAATCTGCTAGAATAGGTATTAACATAATTAGAAAGTGGGGTGCAAGCCCAGGAATTCTAATGGGGGGGGGGTGTCCTGGAAAGGGTACCATGGGCAGTATTATAATAATAATAGCACTATCAGTGTGATTACACCCACTTGACATTTTCCTTGCCTTTCCTTCCACCCATCTTTATCTTGGTCAAACATGCACATACATTAGAAAAGGGACGGAGGCAGGGGGTGAATTGGAGGGGATAGCAGGAGTTTTTTTGTTTTGTTTTTTTTTTCAAGCTTACCACTATGGAGAGCATTAGCTGATAAATATACTGCAGTTTTCAAATCAAAAAAGTGGTTTTGGGTGCCGGTTAAAGTCCTGATTTTTACTGGGTCATTGCCATTGATTCTTATCTGTCAGCTATTGTCTTGTAGATTTGCTGAGGTTTTAAAGATCATTGACCTGTTGTTGCATGAGCCATTTTTATACAAGCTTAAGCTGGGTAACACAGTAGATAAAGCCCCGATACCGTCGGATCCGCACGTATCGGGGCTTTATCGTTACTGTGTGTACGTTCGTTTCCCGAACGAGCGCGCGGCCGCGAACGATCGGGATCGGGTCGGCCGTACGCTCGTTCGGGAAAGGCCGGAAAATTTCCATCGGCCGCGCTAGACTCCTATAGGGAGTCTAGCGCGGCTGATGGAAACACACAGTCCCGAGCGTTCTCCCTATAGGGAGAACGCTCGGGACTGTGTGTATGCAGATCTTTGAAAGATGGCAGACAGGATCTTGCAGATCCTGTCTGTCATCTTTCAGAAATCGTTACTGTGTGTACCTAGCTTTAGCTGTTGGACAAATGGCCTCACATTTGACTGGTTTACACAGGAGCTCATGGTAAAAACTACTGCACAACACAAATCATACGGCTAAATATCTCCACAACATCTTAGGTCTTGTCTGTGCTCTCATGAATTGAGGCCTATAGAGATGTAGGTTCTCCCCCAACCACATGATGCCACGCTCAATATGTCCAATAAAATTGCATTGAAATGCTTGTACCCTTGCAAATCCTGATTGTTTTAGGACAATAGTAAACTTTTCGGTTTGGTGCCCTTGCGACTGACGAGTATATATATAAAACATTAACATTGAAGGGACACTAAACTGGACTTAAGTAAAATTAATCTGTACTGATTATTCACAGGGAGGTGAGAACGCTGATTTCGACCTCAATCAATCACTTGAATTAAACCACTTGCATGTTTGATTAGGAACTGCTTAGGCAGGTTCACTCCCATCCCCTTGCCTGTCCTTATGCAGCATCTTTACTGGGTTTTCTTAAATTGCCCATTACCGGAAACTAATAACTATAAGATGAAACATAATTACATTTCAGCTTTTGCTTATAGTTTGCGGTTTGCTGGAATGGTGAATGATGGCGTGTGGAATTGCATGATGTGGTAATTCCCTCTCTCATTGCTACCTCATAGTGATTACCGAGCATGCTTGCCTTCACAGATGTCAGGTCTTATAAAAGGGGAGGGGAATGGAATATTGAGCCTAAGCAAAATAAGTACTCGGGTTATAGGCATGAAGCAACACACACAACTCACGATAGGGATAGGCCCACACTGCGTGATTGTCACTTGTTTTGCAATCCGTGAGATCGAGTGCCAGTGCATTTCAATGTGCAGGCCACCCGTATTTGCTGGGCTCCAATCCGTTATTGATTGCGCTTTTCACACATGTTACTGTGCATCATATGTAGCCACATCCTATATGCCATAATACATCTATTTATTTATAGATTAATATAAGGCAAAATCCTTTTTCATACGTTTTGCCCTTTTTTCTGTCTATAACCAATCCGGAAATTTATTTAAGCTGAACTTTTCCTTTAACCCAAACAACACTAATGTTTCCATCACCACCTCTTTGAGTGTTGGAAGAAATAAATGAAACACTTAACATTCTTTCAAGGTTTCCACTTTTACAGCTTAGCACACCAAGTAACCAGGGCTATTATTATTTCATATAAAGCATTTTTATTTCGAGCTACAGGATATCCTATTAAAACAACATCAAGCGCGTGTATTCAAGTATTTCAAGCACTTTAAATCGTCTCAAACATGTGGTTATTTCTATTTCCCTGTCAAATCTCCAATCACGAGTGGGATTGGCACTGTGAATAGGCTTGTGACTCGGCACGTGATCGGGGGGGCTTATTCCATTCAAGAAGAAATGATCTGGAATTCAACGCAGCAGGAATGTGTAGAAAGGGCACTTACCATGTAGGAGAGCGTGATAATGGAGGCCCTCTCCTTGTCATCGTGTGAACACACATCAAATAAATAGGCTTTGATTGGTCCATCAATAAGTCTGCGGCGAAATCAAAGGCGACAACTCCAAGCATGGTAATGACGATGGCCCAGGTTCTTTTCCCTCCGGGCTGGGACTGAGGACGGCTGAAAAGACAAAAGAGTTCAATTGGATTTTTATTGGCAAGGTTAATCGGTAAAAAGTAAAGGTTTAGTTCAAGGTCAGCCAATCACAAGCAGGGCAAAGAGGGAAAACCAACCTGGCCCTGACTTAAGCCGGGTGTTACAGGCTGTATTTCTTACTAGGGCCACCTAGACCATGGCCACAATCTAGCTGGCCTAGAGGAGGGAAAAAAAGTATAAATTGGCCCATACACACGTAAATCTGTAGACCAATTACATCTCAAGCTGCCTGCCGGTTATAAAACTAGCCACATACATATTCGATTCTCTCCCTTATACTCTGTATACAATCGGATTTTCTTTGTACATATTTAAGGCTGCCACACTACAACCAGAAGGTTAAGTGCGCGAAATGCTTTGCACTGCAATTGTACTATCAGTGTCGCATGCCATTCGCAAAAAAAAAGAATTTTGGTCTTATCAACCCTAATTTAGTTGTGTCAGGGACAAAATATGAAAATGTGGTGTACACAGCCTAAGAAGGGAGATATCAGATATTATACTATAACTATTGATATACTGTAGTGTATACTTGTATACATTATTACTGAGTTACAACCTTTTGTTTTTAGCTGGAAGGTTTAATTAGAATGCTGGGAGTTGTAGTTTTAGAATGGATTTTAATCTGGATATTCCTGAATTGTGGAGGGGTTTTTTCGCCTCATTTAAGTAAAAAGCCTTTGGTGTCGGGATTCTGGGAATTGTCATTTTTGACCCTTTGTAAATCCAACCCAGTATAACCACATAATAGAAAATCTTTACTCCATCCCTTCACAATTAATCCTTCGCCACCCAGATCTATTTTAAGAAAAGAAAAGGCGGCACGGGATTACAAAATCCGATACACCTGAGTAGCCCATGACAGTCACAACAAACACAGCGGGAGAGGGAGTTACATTGGATACAATCATCATAACCTACTGAACATTCCTTACTATGAAAAATAACTTTTAGGTCATTTTAAAGGTATCTTTACTCGAAGAAATTGAATTTTAAAAATTTATCAAGACTTTTTTTCTCCAAAACTTTTTTTGGGATCTTAAGGGCTAGGCCACACACTGCGCGATTTTTCTGTGTTGCCGCTTGCGTGTTTTTTCAATCATTGAAAACGCGGCAACGCACCGAAAACTCGCGTTTTCGGTGCGTTTTCGATTGCGATCTGCATTACGCATTTTTATTTTAATTTTTTAATCGCATGCATTTTCCTATACCTAATGAAAAAACGCATGCGCAACGCAACGAAATCACATGCGATTCCATGTGCGATTGTGTTTGCACTGCAGTGTGGCTGTGCCCTAATCTCGAGCTGTAGACTGAGAATCATCATTTAATTTACAGCATTACAGGAGACCTGTCACTCCCAGGAGCAGAAATTATATGTGACCCATGCCTGACCTCTTTGCCTTGCCTGCCTGCCTGCCAGCACACTTTCTGCAATGTTTAAGAGAATAGCAAGAAAGAAATAAAGGGGGAGGGAGGGGGAGATGTGTAAGCAGAGCAGTGTCCATGGTGAGCCTATGCACGAGCACATAGTGCCGCAGACACTAAAAGGAGGCAGTGATAAAGTAAGCAGTGAGTAAGGGAGGGTGGGGGGAATTAGGAGTACTCACTAACATTATTAATTTAACGACAAAGCAAGCACAAATAAATATGTGAGTACCACCATTTACTTGTCTCAAATTGTAGTTTCAGATAATGTAAAGTTGTTTCATGAGTATAGTGACCCTTTAAAGGGGAAACTCACCTAAAGTGAAGTTCATGCAAACTTCCCCTTTAACTAACTTGGTAACAATCTATTATGGCGGCATTAAAGTTGCCCCATTCCCTTAAAAACCAAACAAGGTAAAATCAGTGTGCTGAAAGGCTGCCCAGTATCTCCATTGGAAGCATGATATGCAGACTGCATTGATTTCACGTGTAGCCATACTGGATATATTACTGCTACTTAGTCATGCAGTATGTGTACGTACATTCATATGGTACCACTAAACAGCACTCATCTTCACACATTACATTATAATCATAGGACACCTATTAAAACCAAATTGAGTCAGATAAAGCATTTTGCCACTAACCTGCACTTCCTAGAGTGTCCACTAGTCTACACATTCAACAAATTTCAATGATGGCTCCATATAAACAACTTTGTACAATGATACAGTTTAACTCTATGGAACCCAGAAAACCTTTTGCCTTTCAGTAGGATGCTGAAAAATACTCTCTCTGTCCTACACAAGAACTTGTCATTTTATCTTATGGGTAACTGCCAGCACAGTGGGACAGATAACCAAAACTTATGCTTGCTCCACTACCATTTAACTAAGTCAACATCCACAGCAGAATTTGCCTTTCTGAAATGAGGTGGACACCTGGATGTAATAAAAGTTCCTGCTAACTTAGTGGGCTATTGCATTCCAAACAGTGTCCCAGTCATTGTGTTTAATAAGGTCATTGAGAAATACATTGCACAGGGCGGGGCTGAGATCATTATCTTCCCCCTGCAGCTCGGTACTATGTACTTTCTACTAGTACACATTAAAGGGGAATTCAAGGGATTCTAACAGGATTACCCAACATTCACTTTCAATCCTATTTGTGCACAACACCACTTTATTTTTGCTCCATTCAATATCTCCTGCTCTACCAGCATTGTGGATATCATCCAGGGAATTGGAACATAGAGTGAACATGAGCAAAGGTATTAAATGTAGGTGAAATGAACAGGGGTTTTGTAACTTAACTAATGAAGAAGAACCTCTGACTTATCTTTACAAAAGACATTTTTATCCTGCACTTTAAAGGACAACTGCATAGTCAATAATGGTTAAAGTTACCTGGAGCAGTAAGGAAGGATTAAACACAACGGTTTTTATTTGCCAGGTTTGTCATCATGGCTTTCCTATATTAAAGGGAAGCCTGGCAGAATTAGTTGCTGAAATTCTCACAGGATCAATATCGGGAGGTAGGAATTACCATTCCAACTCCCCTGTCCCAGGTATTTTAATTATAGGGCTAGGCCACTCTAGCGCACTTCTCATGCGCTTCCGATTGCATTTTGTTATCTGCTAGTGTGTGTGAAACGCACGCCAGGCTAATATAATGTGGGTGGCTACACTGTGTATGCTCC
Source organism: Hymenochirus boettgeri (assembly GCA_019447015.1). NCBI lineage: Eukaryota > Metazoa > Chordata > Amphibia > Anura > Pipidae > Hymenochirus > Hymenochirus boettgeri. The sequence continues at coordinate 389,363,479 of CM033469.1, read as the reverse complement.
GTTTTTAATAGTGAATGGCGTAACCTTTTCTTTTTGCGAAACAGGATAATGAAGTGCAAACGCAAGTGAATGCGCAATGTTGTGTTTCTCTGCATTTCATGCAGGTTTTAGTGTGGCCGCAGCCTGTGTTTTGTTTTTTAAAAAAACTTTATACACAGTATAGTTCTCCTTTAACTTCACTCCGTGTTCCTAATTAATAACTCTCTGCTACTGGAGTCCCTGCTCTGCACTAATAAGCAGGTATAATCCGAGGAGGAAGATAAACACCAGGTAACGTCAAGCTTGAGATTTAATGCCAGTGACCAGGGAATTACATATAAACCAAAGTATTCATACAGTAGTATAAGGATCAGTTTACAGGTAAGTACTCATAGAAGGTAGGTAGCACATTTTATATTATAATCTATTGTACTAAATAACAATGTGTTTTACTGGCAAATTCTTATAAGTGTTCTGTTTGGTACAACACAACAGACTTTTACTAAATGGACACAAAGTTTTGTAGTTTTAGAGTCTCTCCCCTGATGTTATGGCCCCTTGTATGCATTGCCATAGTTAAGCAAGGTCATACCCTCCAACAATCCCTCTTTAATACATACACTTAATGAGACAACAGTGCAGAGCTGCAGGGGAGATAATGAAGGGAACCTGATCTTAGCACAGCTCTGTGCAATGCATTTCTCAATAGTGTTTCTATTTAAAGGGGAATGTTGGGGTAGGTCATTGATGCATGCTGTATAGCATTATACCTTTAACTCAGGGCTGACAAACTTGCGGCCTTTACAAATATTGAAAATTCATTCCCTGACTGCAGAATGCTGGTAGTTGTGATTTTCAAATATCTGGAGGGCTGCAAGTTTAGCATCCCTGTGTGTAACTCATATGAGTTTGGTTTGAAAGGGGAGAGGTGGCAACTCCTAATAACACATCTTGATTTTTAGCGAAATTGACTTACCAGACACGGCAGATATCTCCTTAGAGTACAGGGTCATTCCAATGACCATAATGATCCCCAAGGACAATATATATGGTCTCCTTCTCCCCCAACGAGATCGACAGTGATCACTGGCCGATCCTACAACTGGCTGGAGATGAAACCCAAAATGGGGCTGATGAGCCAGACCAAACTGTATAAACTCCTAGGCAATCCACCACTTAGCAAAACTGGAGTTACGTAGGCAGCTTCCACAGCATAGCAGAATTCCCTTCCAACATTGCCATGCCGTCATGATCATCTACCGGTGGATCTTCTGGGGGGTCTACTGCCTGGAATATCTCCCCATTCATTGCTCCAGACTGGCGCTGTTTTCTAGGTCTTTGACATTGGGGTACATTTGGAGCTGGCCCATGCGTTGATGGAGCATGAAGCTCCACTTGTTTGGATAAAGTCATGTCAGCTGGTGAAAGTCCCTGCCCTGCTGTTGGATGTTGTGAAGGGATCTTAGTCCTGCACCTGATTTTTGTATAGAGATGCACCAATCCCTTCATAGCAGGGAGATCACAAGATAGAGGAAAGGGCGTCATGTGATGAATTGGGATTAAAAGGATTTTACAACCACTTTGGACTTGTTACAAGTTATTCATTCTCCAAATTCCAAAACCACAAATAAATTAAAATGAAATTGATCAAACAGGAGAGTATGAGTTAAAAGGATTAGGAACTTTACACTGATCAATGCAAGGACTGCGTATAGAACAAATTTACATTGAAGGACCTTTCAGGCAGATGAAATAAGGGCCAGATTTTTAGTTTACTGTAGTTTAGTTACTTAAATCATTTAAAAAAAACTCTAGAGAAATCTGTATGTGCAGAGAGATTTGTTTAGGTCTGTGCTGACCTGACTGGTACGAGTCTTATAAACCAATCAGGAACATGCCTAATATTGCCCCAGCCAATAGTGTGGCTTATTGCATACCCCCCAACATTTCCAATTAAATAGTTGAGATGCAGGTGGAGGTAATGAAGTGAACCTGATTTTTAGCACACCTAAACCAACAGATATAAAAAGTACAAGTGCTGGGAGCTTCCGGGGCCTGTAGCCAACAGAAATAGATATTCAAGGTAACAAAACTCGCTGGGCACTCCAGTCTTAAGTGTAACACAATTTATTAGTGACGTTCAAAATCAGTGTGGTTTCTTCGTCAGACAAGTCTGGGGTCTGGAGAATATTTACAACAGCATTACCAATTCGGATATATGTTTTAAGGCAATGGGGGCAAAAAAGTTGTAAAGTTCAAATAAAATAAGGTAGAAAATAGCAATGATAACTTAATTCTAGGCCATATATCAGGGTGTTTAATTCTATTCTAGGCCATATCAGGTGCTTATTCTAGGCCATATCAGGGTGCTTAATTCTAGGCCATATCAGGGTGCTTAATTCTAGGCCATATCAGGGTGTTTAATTCTAGGCCATATCAGGGTGCTTAATTCTAGGCCATATCAGGGTGTTATCTAGGCCATACAGGGTGCTTAATTCTAGGCCATATCAGGGTTTAATCTAGCTATCAGGTTAACAGGCCATATCAGGGTGTTTTAACACACTAGTGTCGGCAACTTGCGAATCGACCGTGATCACCATTTTTGGTGCAATTCACATGCACTTTGATCCACAAATTACAGGAACGCAGCGCAAGCGGGCACCAACGAATCACACTTACTGTACATGGCTCTGGACCTGGGAATGGTCTGGGGAACACGTACAGTATAAAGGCTTTTTAGCAATACCACACCTTAACGATCGGTTTAGCGATCAGTATTGCTATCGGTAATTAATGATATTGTAAATTACCGATAACTATCATAAATCTATGATAACGTGATCATAGATTTACGTTCCCCCATAGAATACCATTGCGGTAATTAACAAACGTTTGGATTACATGTATGACCACGGCAGTAAAAACATTATTGATAACACCGGTATCTCTAAATTGTGACACCGTGATTATAAAATAGGCCCCTTGGGGGAAGAAAATCCTTTAATCTTTATTTTACAATTTGCATGACAAGGGGAAAGTGGGTGAATGGGTAACACTTTACAAGGCCCTGTTGAGCTACCCATTATACTCGGGGTGTTGGCACTGCAGAAAAGTCACTGGTGAATTTGGCACATGTGGCTGGATTGTTCCCTTAATTCTATATATTTCAAAAATCCTCAATAGTTCAGAGAGTCTGTAAAGCTCGGTACATACGTGAACACTACAAGGGACGATTACGTCGGAATTTCCCCTTTCTCTGCAATGTGTGTCCTGCATGAACGTGTGTTGCTTGTAACGTTTAGAAAATGTCCCTCGGCCGCGTCGGCCCCTGTACTAGTATAGTAGTGGGTCATGGGAAACATGTCAGTCCCAAACGTTCTCCCTATACTGGGTATATCGGTGTTTCTCAACCTTATTTGTATCTGTGGGGACCCTTGTACCCTAGATTAAACAAGATTATAGATTATTTTTCTGGTTGAGAAACACTTGTGCATACACTGTGTATAGGGGGAACGTTTGGGACTGTGTACATTTATCTTTTAAATAAGATGAGATTGGTACTGTGTGTACCCGGCTTTATACAAGCTACTTGCAGCTAATATTCTTATGACTTTGAAATATAATGAAATCCTCCCAACATGTTGGCATAATAGAATGTTTAACCTTCTAAATTGACTGTAGTCTTTATTTCCACTAGCCTGCTGACTAGGCACATTAGATTAGGCAGTTATAAAATGCATGACTGCTCATCCCTAAGGCATTTGGTTCTTGGCGTTTGCTAGTCCAGCCCTGCCTATACAGTCTAGTAGTTGCATTATATCATTACAATCCACTTAGCCACCAGAGCTATTTTGCCTTGTTCCCTATCTGTCCATGTGACTCTGTTTATGATCACTGTCTGGTCTGTCGGAATGCCAACACAATTTTCGATCATGACAGGCACTGGTAAAATGACATTGAGGAATAAGGACACGTATTCCTGTTTGGGGACAATATACTGGGATATAGGGAGTGACATCTCTATTTTATTAGTAAGATATCTTAGCCTATCATCACCAGAGTCCGCTCAAAGTATGATGTATTGTTTTTCAGTTTAATTGAAGAATGGGAGGTTAATGGGCTAAGGGTAACGGTTTAAAAGCACCCATTGAGCCTTTAATAAAAAATCAAGAATCACTGAATTTTCGTCATTTCAGACAAAGTGCTGACAGGATCAAAACCAAGAATCATCCCTAATCTCATCCAGGGAACATCGCTGCGGATATTTAGTTCTATCTATTACCTTTTGTCCATCAAGAGGAGTCATAAGGCCCAACAAAGAACGTAAAACGTCCCCTAAAGGCGGAAGGCCTGACTACAGGAAAGGGGTGTGCACATGATGTTACTGCATACACTGATATCGTTTAGACTGGATACAGGAAGCTGTTATTTAACAACAATTGTGTTATCTTCATTTACTTTAACCAATGGCTCCTGTTACTGTCAGATATGCCCAATGCCTGGCATGCAGTGTAAAGACTGTTTAGTGTTAAGGTTTACACCCATCCAAGTTGGCAGCGGCAACGACCCCCGACACCGTCACATTCGCGCGCCGCACGTCCGTTTCACCCTGTGATCGCCAACGACCCCGAATCGAATGAATACACACGCCCGTTCTCGGGCAAAAAGGCTGTTCGTCACGTGGATGTATCTGCGTCCGGCGTCGTTGCGCGCTGTACACATCAACTTGAACGAGCCTTAAAGGGCGTCCAGCCCTAAAATGAAAACTTACATACAGGTAAATCACCCCCCAAAACCCTAAACGTTAATAGTTGAAATGTGAAATATATAAGTCTAACCTGAAATCCTGCACTATGTCCTGTTTCCCCTGTTTCTGCTGCTTCCTGGTTCTTCCAGTTAGTAACTGCCAGTTATGGATTTGACAGTTTGACATCACAGCCAATGACTGAATGTTAATTCCCTGTCTGCCTCTTCTGAGCATGCCCAGCTCAGTACAGGCTCATACAGGTTTCTAAATTGCTCAGTTTCCATGAGGCCTCCAGAAGCATAGCAGGCATACAGTAATGAATTCATAGGACAACTATGTATATCAACATTTTTAAAGAGGCCATTCTTTGTAAAAGATGTTCTTATGAGGTGAATTGTCCTTTAAGATACTGCCAGACATATGTACAATAGCACTGCTGCTGTAATAAACCACTCACTGAGCACTAAAACCACTCTGCTATGGAGAGGGGAAAATTGTAGATGTCTCAAATCGGCCTTTATGTTTAAAGTCTCTTTGATCATGCAGAACTGACCAGCTGCTGAATTTAAAAAGTAATATTTTTAAGGGGTAAACCACAAACATTCAAGGGTCAGTTATTAAAGGGATTGTTTAGGAATTACACATAAAGACAGGTAAATAAAACATTTTAATGATTAATCACCATTAATTCATTGTGGAGAAATCCTCTATAATTCAGCATGTTCCTGGCATTTCCTGATTTCTGCATTCCTCCTACTTGCGAGTTATGATTGGTTATACACCTAAAGACCACCATAGTTTTACAGTTTTGAAGGGGTAAAGAGTGAGCATGTGCAGCTCAAAAAAGTGTCCAGGCACACTCACAGGCAGGACGGCATCCAAACACAAGTACTTTCTCCCAAAACGCTGATGATTTGAGAGTAAGGATCCTGCCATTACATATGCTACACATTATATAGAATTCATTCAAGCTATTTATATTTATGCTTTAAAATAATATTGCCAGGAGCTGTTCAATTCCACACCTACTATAAAAAAGGCCAATCCATTTAAATGTCATTACTTTCACACTATTTGCAATCGTTTTCTTTAGACTCTCTGCTGGAACATGTTTTCAGTCCCCGTGGGCTAAGAGTTGGCAGTTAATGAGAATAGAGATTGTGTGGTTGATTTTGTGTTAAAAACTTAACTACTGTTTGTGTCTTGTGGCAAAACTGTTAATTGCCTTTTGTGGTTTCTTTCTGCTAAATGGCCAAAAGCTCTACTTCTGTTTTAATAACTTTATATTTACGGCAAAAGTTTTATGACTACAAGTGCTGGTAATTGTAGTTTTCATCTGCCAGGTTAGTCTTGGATTTTCCTGTATTAAAGATTGTACTGAGCACTGAGGAAGTCTGGCTAAGGTGTTGTCCTCATGATGGTGCCCATCCACCGAATGTATTTAAGAAATAGGTGTCGCCAACCCTACCTCCCTGCCCCCAGATACTTTCTTTTTACTTTTTTGGTTTTTTTGGAAACTTTATATATCTTTATATAATCCACCCCTTCCATGATGTCAATGGACTCCCTCTGTAAATAATAATCTTACAACCAGCGCGCTCTACGTAGTAGTGAGCCGATTATAACTTTCCAGAACTGATTGCTCCTCTTCCTCACTTCCCCCACCTCCGTATTCTCCTCCCTTCAAGTCTACCTTCTGTTCCATTGCCTCCCACACCACTGTGGATCGTGGCTCCTCCCCTTCGTTTTACTTTGCACAGTGATGAACAATCGCGCAAGTGACTTCCGAATCACTTGTGCGCGATTTTCAACAAAATTTCAGTCATAACTCCATTGGCCGTATTTACATTGGAACATTTTCTTTCCAAGCAGTTTCTAACTAACCAATTAACCAATTCTGGAGGAAACTGTGTGACCCGACATTTAATCACCGTTTGATTATTAAAAGATTCTACTTCTGTAGTAACTTACCATTTTCAAGCTCCTCCCCCATCCTTCATTAAAATATACCTACAGAGTCATAGATGGGAGAACTGACCGTGAAAATGTGTAGGAGGAGTCAAAGTTAATTACAGCACGGGTATAATTCACCTGTAAAACACACAAGAATCCCTGATTTACTAGTTGGACCAATCGGCTGAAGCGAAAAATCATTTAGTACAGATTGGCTGGTCGATCATTTTCTTTTTGGTGTGATAGCAAGGACTTTAATTCCCCTCTAGCATTGTGTTAACTTTTTTTGTGAATGTTCGGAGAATAAAGGGCAGTGACCCATATAAATTTTGAAAATAGCAGCTAATATAATAGAAAAACATTCTCTTATTTGTTCCAACAATGCATTTAAAACTATGCTGGAAAACGCGTTGAAAAGCTTTTTAGTGGGAGTGTAAAATCCACACACAGTTTTGCGTGATCAAAGCTTTATCAAGTGACAATGAAACAGTAATAATACGAACCACCTGCTGGAATTATAAGCATATTAGAGATCACTGAGTTCGATAAAGGAAAGCGGCGAAGTGACCTTAATTCCAAAGCAGACAAGGTGTTTAATAGGAGTTACAATCCTGCTTAGACATTACTTTGTTCTCTATAAACACCTTTCACTTTTAAACAATCGGACTCAAGGTCATTCTGAATAACACAGCAAGTAAAAACAATGGGATTCTGTATGACGTACAGTAATTAACACTTTGTTTACACCAAGATGGGACCCATGACCATATGGAAGTACAAGACCACAGGCTGAGCTTTTGCTCTAGTCACAGAAATCCAGGCTAGCTTCTATGATCCTTTAGTTGTATAGGCAGTATATATATAATACACCAGTTATAAACTGGCTTCAACGAGTTATGTAACTGATGACATAGCCGAGCCCTGGTTATAAAGACTGATAAGTATTTATAGGATATCCATGGTTTTGGGTATTATGAAAAATATATACATTGAAGGCAAAAGTATTTTTTATTTTACCAACAAACATCCCCGATTCTTTGTTACATAGCTTCCTAAGCCTTCTATTCTGATCCACGATTTTCAACTCTGCTAGAATAGGTATTAACATAATTAGAAAGTGGGGTGCAAGCCCAGGAATTCTAATGGGGGGGGGTGTCCTGGAAGGGTACCATGGGCAGTATTATAATAATAATAGCACTATCAGTGTGATTACACCCACTTGCCATTTTCCTTGCCTTTCCTTCCACCCATCTTTATCTTGGTCAAACATGCACATACATTAGAAAAGGGACGGAGGCAGGGGGTGAATTGGAGGGATAGCAGGAGTTTTTTTGTTTTTTTTTTTTTTTCAAGCTTACCACTATGGAGCATTAGCTGATAAATATACTGCGTTTTCAAATCAAAAAAGTGGTTTTGGGTGCCGGTTAAAGTCCTGGATTTTTACGGGTCATTGCCATTGATTCTTATCTGTCGCTATGGTCTTGTAGATTTGCTGAGGTTTTAAAGATCATTGACCTTTTGTTGCATGAGCCAATTTTATACAAGCTTAAGCTGGGTACACACAGTAACGATAAAGCCCCGATACCGTCGGATCCGACGGTATCGGGGCTTTATCGTTACTGTGTGTACGTTCGTTTCCCGAACGAGCGCGCGGCCGCGAACGATCGGGTCGGCCGTACGCTCTTTCGGGAAAGGCCGAAAATTTCCATCGGCCGCGCTAGACTCCTATAGGGAGTCTAGCGCGGCGATGTGAACACACAGTCCCGAGCGTTCTCCCTATAGGAGAACGCTCGGGACTGTGTGTATGCAGATCTTTGAAAGATGGCAGACAGGATCTTGCAGATCCTGTCTGTCATCTTTCAGAATCGTTACGTGTTGTACCTATCTTAGCTGTTGGACAAATGGCCTCACATTTGACTGGTTTACACAGGAGCCATGTGTAAAACTACTGCACAACACAAATCATACGGCTAAATATCTCCACAACATCTTAGGTCTTGTCTGTGCTCTCATGAATTGAGGCCTATAGAGATGTAGGTTCTCCCCCAACCACATATGCCACGCTCAATATGTCCAATAAAATTGCATTGAAATGCTTGTACCCTTGCAAATCCTGATTGTTTTAGGACATATGTAAACTTTTCGGTTTGGTGCCCTTGCGACTGACGAGTATATATATAAAACATTAACATTGAAGGGACACTAAACTGGACTTAAGTAAATTAATCTTGTACTGATTATTCACAGGGAGGTGAGAACGCTGATTTCGACCTCCCTGTGAATAATAGAACACCCGGGGAACACTACAACACTTACCTACCGGCACTCCACTCCATCCCAGCTGACAGGTGTGCTGTCACAATCCCACGCCTAACTTTCGTATCTGTGCGCATGTGCTGAAAATAGGCGCTCAGCACCATCTGCTGGGATGGAGTTCTGAGTGGAGCGCTGGTAGTTAAGTGTTGCACTGTTGCCTGAGCGTTCTATTCTTCACAGGGAGGTGGGAATTTGCGCTCTCTCCTCCCTGTGAATAATAGATATTCAGGGTTATTCAATAAAAGTTCTTATCGTTAAAAATGGTGCAAATTTTGCCCCAACCAATCAGATGTTAGCTTTCAAATGTTAAATAATATCTGATTGGTTAGGGCAAAATTAGCACCATTTTTAACAAAAAGAACTTTTATTGAATCTCCCTGAGATTTTATGTACTTAACGAAGTACATAAAATCTGTTTAGTGTCCCTTTAAAGGAAAGCTGTAGTTGACACTTAGTTTAATGTTGTCCCATGTGGCATGACATTTGCTCCTGCTGTCTTTTTTACATGCCAATTAGCCCCAGATATCTGTCGGAAGTTACAATGGTAACCAATTATTTACTAAATAATAAACATTATAATCTTAAATGCTTTTATTCTTGCAATATCCCATTACAACACAGAATATTGGAGATTCTTTAGTATTTTAACACAGACCACGACCTCACTAATCACTATAGATTAATCTGATTCCTTTTAAATGTATTGTGCATTATCTCCGAACCAAAGCTGCTGATTGGCTACCTTTTGGATATTTCAGAATCCCCTGATCCCAAAAAAAATAGATTCCAACTCCACCTTCATAAATGTGCTTTTGGGTTTGAGTTAACGATGGCTCCACACGCCTGTAGATCAGAAATTTCTCTTTGACTCAATCCGTATTCCTTGAGTATCTCATTTGTATGTTCACCTACCAAAGGATCCCTGTTGGTACTTGGAGTTGCAGGTGTTCTTGAGAGAACAGGACTAGGGTTTGGACTCCATTTCCCATGATCATCGGATATAAAAGATCCACGTTCCTTGTTGTGCTCATGTAAGGCCACATCTTCAAAAGTCAAGACTGGTGTTACACAAGCATCTGTACCATCAAATATCTGGCACCATTCTGCCTGGGTTCTTTCTCTGAACTTCTCTGCAAAGATTCTCTTCATCTCTGGCCAATCAGAATAACTCATCTGATGGGGTAGATCTGATGAATCAATATTAAGTCCTGATGAAAAGATCAGTTAAAAGAATTAATGCATTATACCCCCTACCAATAATTTAAAATACCAAAAATTTAAAATGACCAATAAAACACAAAATAATTTTAAGGGCACATTATGTTGCCTTAAAAAAAATCTATATGGGGGTAGGACAAAGTATTCCTACCTTCAATTTTGCTTTAATTAAATATTAATTGGCTTCAGACAGAAAAAATATTATTCTGTCCATTTACACTTGTGTGATCACAAGCATGCAATCAATAAGCTTTTGGCCAGAAGAGTGCACTTCGTCTTACATTACTATAATTTTGCCTTAGGAATGCTCCCCCTTAGTCTATTTGTACTAATATTCATCCACATTTGTTTAGTGGGTAAATTAAAGGGAATGTACACCCCTCATATCATACTGGCCCCACTGTGTAGTGTTCAAAAATCCTTACCTTACATCTTTGCTCCAAATGGTTCTTCTGCAGTGCCTGTGCAAAGTTAAGAAAAGTGAAGAGTAGGAGGTGACAGTGAGTCATCCAGACCCTGCTTCCTCTCTGTCCTCTGAGAAGTTTCTGGCATGCGCAGGGGTATCCTGTTCACTATTACGCCTTTTGATTGAATCCATATATGGTATTCATTTACATCATTTAGTGCACACATTTCTTGACCCTAGTATTCACTTTCTATAAGCACAAATAATAGCCTACCAGTAACAATACTAAATAGCTGATTTTAAGGCCATTATGCTACTAGGAAATGTACTGACTTTCTTTTTATTAGCTCTGGTGGGATAGAGGTGTAATGCTCTGCTTTTAGAAAGACAGCATGCAAGAGGTTGCAGGATCAAATCCCCAGACTTTTATTTCTGCTGGCTAATAAACTGTTAAATCATGTTTACAAAACTAACACACTGAAATCCCTGCTTTGTGTCAGAGAGGTAGGATCTCTATGTGCTAAAATGATTGGTAGCTTCTAGGCTGCAACTTGCTTGTTTTGATCTGCTGTGCACTAGAGAGCATGTGTACTGCGTACACTTACAGTTGGTACACACAATGCAATTTATCAACCAGATCAACCGTTCACTGCGTTCAATCAGGTCAAAATATTATTGGTTACAGTTAAAATAGCCACCACCAGCTCAAATCTGAGATTCACCAGACATTTACGGACTAACCATCAACAAAAAACAATACAAGATATCACTATATGCAGATGACATATTACTTACTCTCACCCACCCACAGACAACATATTTTACAATTATATGGTAACCTCTAGGGATACAAACTCAATCAAGCCAAATCAGAGGCCCTTCCAATAAACATCCTGCCTACGACACTAAACTCCCTCAAAACAAACCACCCCTTTCAATGGAAAACAGACCATATTCAATATCTAGGGACCAACATCACCACACAATACCACCAACTATACCATACCAACATAGACCCAATGACCCAGAAAATCTAAAATTTTCTCCAGCAGTGGAAGAATTACCACATCTCATGGCTAGGACATATTAACTCAATAAAGATGACCATACTCCCAAAGCTTACATACCCTTCCAAAAGAAATTCCCTTACGAGCCCTTTGTCAACTCCAACATGAAATAATTAAATTCATATGGGACAACAAAGCCCACAGGATTTCAAGTAGCCACGGCCAGGCGCACACAAGGAGGCCTGGGTGTCCCCGACTTAACCCAATACTATCACGCAGCCCAACTAAGACATCTCACTCACTAGGGCCTCAAGCACGCTGGGTTGAAATAGAGAGCGCACAGATATACCCACACCATCTGCTCTCTCCTATATGTATTGTCAGCTAAAACACAGATCAGATACACTAACCAGAACTTTCCCACACTTAACACAATTCAAACTCATTCTCATTAAGGGACCGCACAAAAAAGGGAATCGTATCCTCCATGTACTATATTTTGAACTGACTCCCTACAAATCCCCCTATTAAGCACCTATATATGGCTAAGTGGGAAACGACCCTGGGACACCAAATACACATAGGAAGACATCTGGGAAGCCACAGCAGAGACCTTTTCATAAATCATAGACAGGGAAAATGGCTACACGGTCCTAATGCATTGGTACTTCACACCTGTAAGACTATACGCTATGTGGAACAGCCCCGGGGACACTATACCACATATACTGGTCCTATCCTAGTCTATATCCTTGGTACTTCACACCTGTAAGACTACACGCTATTAACCCAACCTTCCCAGCGACATGCTAGAGATGTGGAACAGCCCCGGGAACACTATACCACATATACTGGTCCTGTCCCTGTCTATAGCCATACTGGTCAATAGTACAAACTCTGGTAAATACGGTCTTCCGGAGACCTATATTATTGTCTCCGGAACACACACTCTTGAGCATCCCACACACAGACTTACTGAAATCAGAAAGAGAACTAATCAGACACATTCTTACAGTGACACAATGCCTCATCCCTAAACACTGGAAAAACACACAGAACTACTTAACAAACTCAATGAGGTACAAGTAATGGAACATCTAACAGCACAGCTTAGAGACAAACTAGGAAAATTATTTGGGGTCCCTGGATCAACTACACAGACCAAACATGATGTACCCCCGGTAAAAACTATAATAGGGACAAATTCTAACCCCCAAGAACTTAAAGATACAAAAAGACAAAGCTATTGCCGGAATAGATAAGAGAGATCAAGACCACTGATGGAGGTGGACGCTGGAGAAGGCCTGGAGGGCGGAAGAGGGTTGGGATGGACCTAGTAATGGAACTAGGTTAGTTTCAAACTTACTTAAACACAACACAAGCCACCACCAATATGCACGGTCCATAGAAGATGGAACGACCGGTTAAAATTTATTGGCATGTCTGATCGACCTTTCGTATGAGTTGGATGAAGGTTTGACAGAAACTGGTCAGCTGCCGAGGTTTTGATCTGATCAACCAAAATATTGGTTGCTCGAATTATCAGCTTGTGTGTAAATCAGCCACAGCAAAGGGAGAGTTAGACACGGCTTGTTTTGATTGTAAATGCGCTCTGGCTATTGGGACAATGCTGTCTGCTGACTTAGGGGCATATTTATAAAGGTTTGTTAAACTTTTTGCCTTTTTTAACGCAGCCTTTTCACCAAATTTGGACTTTTTGCTATTTATAAAAGTGATAACCAGTGGCGAATGGTCATTACCGCTACATTTTGCTTTTCGCCATAAATCACTGCGGTAACCGCTCAATCATATTTATAAAATGGCGAAAAGTGTATTTTTGCGTTAAGCTCAGCCACTCTAATTCACCATGTCTGAGGTGACGAAAACGCATAAGTGGCCATTTATTTAAGTACTCGGGGGTTATAAAGCATTATTTTTGCTATTTTTCCCACCAGCCTTTACCATAATTTTTTAAACTTTCAACTTTTCCTTTCATCAAAGTTATTAAAAAGGCGAATTTTCATCGAAAATTATGTAGCAAAAAGTAGCACTAATAATGCTGAAAAAGCTCAGCACATATGATGGTAAATAGGTAATACTCCCTGGCAGGTTTTCAAAGTCAGCTAAAGATATAAATAGTATAAAACTCAAATTTTCTCTATTTAATTAATAGGATGATAGTGTAAAACTCACCCAGGGGTATTTTCTCTATTTAAAGGGACTGTCCACCCCTCTTTTGAAAAATTAATATGTGGTAGAGAAGCCCCCAAAAACTAGACATCGTTTAATTCTCAACCTTTAATTCGGCTCCCACGCTGAGATATTATACTTACATCCTCCTTGCTCCACCGCCGCTTCCGGGTTCTTCTCCCAGTCTCCACTGTGGCTGCTCTGTTCTTTTCCCGAGCAGCCGCAGTGGAGACTGGTCCGGGAATGGCAGTCAGTGATTGGCCGTGACGTCACAGTCACGGCCGACACTGACTGCCTTACCCGGAAGTGCAGAGCCGCAGCGGTGGAGCGAGGAAGAGGATGTAAGTATAATATCTCTGTGTGGGAGCCGAATTAAAGGTTGAGAATTAAACGATGTCTAGCTTTTGGGGGCTTATCTACCACATATTCATTTTTCAAAAGAGGGGTGGACAGTCCCTTTAATAGGACATTTTTTAGTATTGCTTATTTTCAGCAAACTGCAGCTAATTACCAAACCAGATCCATTAATATGGGAACATCCCATACTGCTGTGTAAGAAATAGTCATGTTAATGGAACGTTCCAGTAAGTAATGATGTTTGGCGAAAATTCTGGTAAAACTGCAAAAAATGCAACAAAAGGGAGAAAAGGGGCAAAAAGACGAAAATCCCCCTTTTTATAAATAGCTTTAAATAAAAAGTGACAAAAATAGCTCTGAAATGACACTAGAGAGCAATTTCTCTTTTCTCAGGGATACCACACTTAACACAATGAATAAGGTGAAAACTATCGGCACACATCCCCTCAGCAAAGGCGAAAGCGAGCGTTTTTATAAATAAGGCGAACATAACGCTATTTATCATTGCGATCGTTTATAAATATGCCCCTTTAAGTGATTTGCAAAGAACCTCCTAAACAAATGATAGTTACAAAGAACAAGATGTGGACTAGACTACAAGCTGAACAACCGAATTATCTAAACGGAAAAAAAAAGGTTATCAAATACCATTTTCTCTATCCAGCTTGACATTTCCATCAGTTCAGTGTGAATATTTTGCTTATCTTTTCCATTTGGTAGACATAAGGAACAGTTTGTTTTACAGCGAATCCAGATACGAATTTGTATGGATGAAAGGATCATTTTCAATATATCAGATTGCCATTTCTCTATTTGCCCCTTTCAAGCACATCTTCTGTTGTCATTAACTTGTGAAAATAATCCTCCCATCTTTCAATCTAGAAACCTCCCATTCGTTCTTCTCAATACAGTTTTAACACCTTGTGGGAGAAAATAACCCACCAGGCCATTTACCTTTAAGAAACTCTGCATAGAATTGGCTCTCGAGGGCACCAACTGCCATGTACTTTCCATCTGCAGTCCCGTAAGTACAGTAGAAAGGGGACCCCCCGTCCAGCAGATTATCACCTCGGGGTCTACTAAATAGACCGAGTTTTTGACTCTTCCATAGAAAAGATCCAACATAGGCAGCGCCTTCAACCTTAAAGAGATTGTCACAAAATTAATTTCTAGACCAATCAAACACAATTTATTAAATAAAGTTTCATTTGCAAACAATTTTGTACCTCTACACTGGTGATGGCTCAATAAAGCCAAAAACGGGCTGTAATTGGCACTCTGGTTTTGCATTTAGCTTGTGGAATGCTGTTAAAGTCTTTAAAGATACAGCTTCCTAAAAGCTGTTCCTTATTTGCAAATTTGATACAATAATCTAAACTACAAGCTTCTAAATCCAGAACTACATAAAGGCTAATGCAATGCCCAGAAACCAATCAGATTATCTAACAGCAATAACCCAGTAAAAAGCTAACATTCGATTGGTTTCTGCAAATTAATAGCCCTGGTAAACAAATATATTGCATCAGCCACAGTATATGTTCTAAAGGCTTGCTATAATTATGATCTTGGTTAGCCGGCACAGTATCATCTATATTTACTTTTGTGTGCAACTGTAAGTCTATCAAAGATGCACCCAGCTCTTTATATCAGGAAGTGGGCTACATTATAGTAGTAGTGATACTTGTATAATAGGAACATGGCTACAGGTACACATGCAGCGCCTCATTCTAACTGCACTAAGACATTTACAGGCCCATGTAATAAGTTCTTATTGTTAAAAATTGTGCTAATTTTTCCCTAACCAATCAGATGTTAGCTTTCAAATGGTAGTTAACATCTGATTGGTTGGGGCAAAATTAGGACCATTTTAAAGATAAGAATTATTACATAATAATAATTTGCTCAAATCACCTGGGACCTTTCTATTTATCAATGGATTGAAACCCCTCCAATAATCATTGTGGCATGTATGTTTATTTATATAGTTTGACTTGGGGGTGCAGTGCTGTACAATACTATAATACAAAAATAACAAATATATAAATAAGTATGTACATACATAAGTACACAAGTGCCTGAACCATGCAACGTGGTGAGAGGCTAATCAAATTCTGCCTGTGTCATCCCAGATTGTGCATTCTGCACAATGCAGGAGAATGCCCTACTAATACACTACATACTGTACAAGTATCACTTGGAAATTCTCAGACAATGGGAGTCGAATTCCCTGATTTTATTATCACAGAAAATAATGTAGAGCTGTAACATTAATACACTACAACACTTTGATTAAAACCCCACTTGGAGAGGTTTTCTATATTTTCCTGGAATAGCCTATCAAATCAGCGGTTCCATACAGGGGCAATTAGAGGTCACATTAGAATCTGCTGTTAGTGTGAATGACACTAAAAGCTAAGTCTGTATCTATATTCCAGTTATGTTCTGCATATATTAATGGGCCTCCAGAAAAATAAAATCAAAGGCCTGTTAGTCTTTTAAGTGTGAGACCAGTGAATGAAGTGTAAGATTTTCAATCCATGTTCTTCAAAGCAAGAGAGGAGATGTTGTATAGACTTAACAATGGGACTTTCCTGTATGGATACCAGTCTTTTATTTATTTTTTAGAAAGGGATCTACGTTTGGGGTACAGGAGTAGCCCAGCTGGGTTTGTGTATGTTAAGTCTTTATTTATTACTGATCTCATTGCAAATCCCTCTCTAAGATATTTATAGTATAAATATTTTATATGAATGATAAAAACCCACACCCCCATTCAAAGTTAGAACATTCCTCCTTCCTCCGAAGTAGGTTTGCACGTCCCCTCTCCTAGTAGTGCAGGTATGATCAGGGGCCTGGGCCCCCCTGTGAGATTGGAGGCTGGGCCCCTGACACACCCCAACCCTTCCGAGAAAGTCTGCGCGCAACTGTTTTTAAACAGCTGATTGTGCGTATGAAGTAAAGATATGCACGGTCAGCTGTTTAAAAACAGCTGAGCGCGGACCTTCTGGAGAGGAGACTGCGGGCCCACTCACCTCTCGAGCCCCCCACAGCCACGGGTCCTAATGTTATGAGAGTGGGTATGAGTCATGCTTCTAAATGATCGGTAATGAACCCTTGGAGAATGCCTACAATGCATTGGGAAGATGGATCAGATCTAAGGGTGATATCAGTAGAGGAAGGAGCCACTTTGAGAATCCAGATCTGCAGAATTTCTTCATGCAGAACAATTTTAACTTTTTAATTTTTTTAACCACAGTTCCCCTTTAAAAGGTATCTCCACCTTTAAAAAAAATACAAAATGTTTTATATACTGTAGGGCTCCCTAAGCATCAGAAATGCACTTACAGTCCTTCGATCCCCCGGTGATCTGTTCCTGGCTCTCTTCTTGCTGGAATTTGCAAGCAGGGGGCTGGACCGGCAGCTGCGTCTGTGATTGGCTGAGAGGCAGAGCGCAGAGGAAATGAAGGACTGGAAGTACATTTCTAAAGCTTTTTTTTAACAAGCTTTTTTTAAACAGACTTGGCGGTTGGGGGTGGGTAGGAGGCCCTACTCTACAGAAACAAGGTTTTATAGGTAGGGCACCAGGCAGCAAAGATAGATCCAGAGGGGGAGGGCTACCCTGTGCGTGCCAAAAACCTCTCAGAGGATAAGGAAGCAGCAGGGACCAGATGACACACTGACAACTCCTACTGTTCATTTCTGAGACTTTGGACAAGCACTGCAGAGGAAACCATAAGGATCGAAAGTGTAAGGAAAGAATTTTTCAACACTGGGGCCAGTAGTGGGTTAAATTTTAGTTTTGGGGGTGGACAATCTCGATTGACTGCATGGAGGTAGGAGCCATCTTACTCTGCCAGAACGGAGGCAAAAATATCTGGTTGATCATACATCTAATAATGTGCTTAAAGGGTATCTACACAAAAGGGGGGCTGTGGGAGCACTCCTGTGGCAAAATTACTTTATACACATAATGGAGTGCTACTGATCTGACCAAAACATTAGAACAAACAGAAAAGAGATGATCAATGCACATTCCTGGCCCCATATATCATAATATATATGCTAGTGCAAACAGTAAAGACATGGGGGGGTTTTAGTTACAATTTTATGCTAAAATGAAAAGCCTTCCAACCACGTCAAGGTAACCCCAGTATGGAAGGTCCTAACAATTTACCTTGGGTCATTTATCTGGGCTCTGACACTCCCTGCTTGGTTGCATTTTCATGGGAATGTTGTCTCCCTGACCTTGCATTGGATTAGTATTACAGGCTATCACTTCTCCCTGCCTACTGGCTTTTAACAAGGAGGGAAGAGGCCTCTCATCCCATGCTTAGTATTCATGGCATAAGACCTCCAATTAAGCGTGTTGGGGTGCTACTACCACATGGAAGCTTGGTCAATCTTCATGCAGAGAAGCTCTGTTACAATATATACACAAAAGGGGGGCTGGGGAGCACTCCTGTGGCAAAATTACTTTATAACAAATAGTGGAAGTGCTACTGATCTGACCAAAACATTAGAACAAACAGAAAAAAAAAATTTAATTTTCAAAAATTAGACCTTTTAGATACAGCTAGATCCCACTACTACTTTCAAATTTAAATCTGAGCTGTAGATTCTGAGAAATCACCATTTGAAATCACAGCATTTACAGGGACAGACCTGTCACTCCAGAAGCAGAATTTAATATGTGTCCTATGTCTGACCTTTTAAAGGACAATTATACTACCATTTCCCCGATCCATTCCTGCAAAGTACTTAGGGCGAGGACCTAAAACGCTAGTCCTCACCTCTGGGTACTTACAAAAGTCCTGCACTACTTACTTGTAATCTCCCTCGTCGCTCTGGTCGGATTCTCCCCACTGGCACTGTCAGGACGGGAAGCAGCCAAGGGAAGACACGCTCCTTGCAAAGCACGTCTTCCCACTGGCTGCCTTGCGACCTGTCACTCAAAGTGCCAATGGGGAGGATCGGACCGGAGCGACGAGGGAGATTAAAAGTAAGTAGTGCAGAGGTGAGGACTTAGTGTTTTAGGTCCTCACCCCGGGTACTTGCAGGAGTCGGGGGAAAGGAACGAGGGGGAGGTGAGTATAATTGTCCTTTAATAGGTTTTCTCGCCTGCCAGCACACTTTCTGCAACAATTAAGAGAATCAGCAGAGAAAAGAAGGCAGGGGGAGGGAGATGTGTAAGCAGAGCAGTGTCCCTGGTGAGGCTGTGCAGACGTATAAGTGTCGCAGACACTACAAGGAGGCAGTAATAAAGGAGGGAGGGTAGGAATTAGGAGCACTCAATAAACATTAATTTACTTCTCTCAAACGTTGTTTCAGATAATTTAAGTTGTTTGAGTGACTATAGTGACCCTTTAATGTATCAGATGGGGGCAGGTAACAGATATGCAACCAGTTTATTGTTTTTAAGGATGGACATGCCCTTTATTGTGTTCCATTTAAAACTGCAGGAACTCTTAAGGTACCATACATGCAAAGATAATTATCATATGCTAAAACATGTCCAGCATGTCAACTAAGGAAAAAAGAAAACCATAGCACTATGCTAAATCGTACAATTGCGATCGGTTTGTGTGTGGCCAACATTATGGGTAAACACATACGAAGTTTTTTAAGCAATAATAAAGGAGATTGGGAAACTCACCATACTGGCATCAATCACTTGGCCTTTGCCGGACCTGGTCCGTTCGTACAGTGACATAACAATGCCAAGCGACACATTACACCGCCACCGCAAAGTCTGCCAGGAGGTTTAGAGGGGGGGAGGGATTTTTGCTTTTATCTCCCAGTTTTGAAAGTAAACCTGAAAGACAAAGGCAATTTATCTGAAATGACTAGGATATTACCTGCCAATCTAGTAGACTTCCGATTTAAAGGAAAGGTTATGAAGGTTAGTTATGGTGATACAGTAACTGGGACCTAGTATATTACATTTAAATACTTATTCCAAAATTTGATTGTTGACACCACCAAGCCCCATCTATCCAAAGTAAAGGTTATCCCCATTCATGTTGATAGGATTCCTGCAGATCACGGTAATTTAACTACCAGCACACCCCAACCCCAATCTCCCCCCCCCCCCCCCATGTACTGACCATCACTGCAATATCGTACTGATAGAGAGACATAATTGATGTCGTGACCTGCAGATTTGAGTATTTCCCACTCTGGCCAAACCCAGTAAGTTGGCGTAAATGAGATGTGGGTTTTCTTTAAGCAAAACGTCTGGACCAAGACCAAGGTTTTCCATGACCCCTGTGAAACAAAGCCACATAAGGGTAAAGCAGAAGTGGTAAACACATGAAGGTAAAGCAGAAGCTAGTATGTATGGGCACCCAGCCTCATCTTTTGGCTGCAACTGATCATGTCAGTCTGCTTCAAATTTGTTGGTAGACATGTCAGTAAATTATGGACAATCGAGTGGCCCTTACTGGGACAATTTATTGGTGCTGTTGCTTTAATTGTAGTTTTTATGGTCAGTTTATTGGTCAGTGGGTATATCAGCAAGAATATCAGGCTGTAGTGGACCCATGTGTCCACCCTACGTATATTAAAAAAATAAACTAGGCTAAAATGTACTTTATAAGAGGGTCGTGACACTGATGACATAGCTAAGTACCAATTATAAACAAGAACATGGTGAGGCAGGTTAAATATATGCTATAGTTTGGCAGGACTACAATAATGATAACATATAAAAACATGCCGGTGATCAAGAAACTTACCATGACGATATGGCTCAATCAGGACATCGGATTTTTACACAACTTTTTATTGGCCGACCCCCTCAGAACTCTTCAGGTTCACAGCTATAGATTTCTTTCCCCGCGCCATAGTATCATGTCGTCAAGCTACTGGCTTTATCACCCTATCACTTTTGCACCAAAATCTGCAGAATCATTCCACAAAATGGTGCAGGTGCAAGTCCTGCCAGTTCCAGCACCCGAACACCAGCTAGAGCCATTTCTATAAACAAATAATAAGTATTGTTCAATACAATAATATTAGTGGTATTACACTAGAGAACACAAAATAAAAAGGGAATAGCTACTATTTTGAAAAGAATAATGAACACAAAATAATTCTGTACACATCCAGTTAACATTATCATTCATTTTATCAATTATCTTTAGTTGGATAAATGCAGGCCAATATTTAACCCGACTGGTGCCAGACGAAAATTTGAATGGTCTTCTGCAGATAAAACTGTAGCGCAACCGATTGTGCGGTCCTTTAAAGACCACGGTCGGCTGAAAATTACCGATGTGTCCGATTCAACATTAGACCAATTTGGACGTTTGATGGTCTGTCCAAACCTATTAGGTGGACCAGCACTGCTGTGATTTGTGACATCAGCACCAACTTCCAACTACATCGCTCATTTATTCAGTTAGGCCAAGGCCACACTACAACGCACCAATCGTGCGTTAACGCAGGCGATTTTGTGCGTGATTCTTGTGCGTTTTGCGCATGTGATTTGCCCTTTTCCGTTATGGAAAACACTGTGTTAATGCACCAAAATTTACGCGATCCCGCAATTTCCATTTTAGCCAAAATCATGGGCACAATAACAAACGTGTGCGCGGACGCGTAAAAACGCGCTACTGTGGCCTAGCCCTTAAACATTTCTTAGAGCTGTAAATCACCAATGGCTGTTTAGTGATTGTCTAAAGATTCATATAGCGAAGCTACAGCACTTTATATCCATTTTACACAACATTACATACGGTTACTTTAATTGTGGCTTTTACTGCAAGGGATACAGAACTTTGAACTGAATGGAGAGGTTTTCAAGGCAATTTTATCAATGATTAATGAGCTTGAAATTCAGTGTTGCAGGAAAATATTGATTATAACCCAACTTTGAAGAAATACACAGATTTGGTTCTTTACATGTTGAATTAACAGGTCAAGAGAAAGATGGAATTTGGAATTTTAATTAAAAGCACAGTTTATAGGAAGCCAGACCATATATAGGAGTACAGTGTGATAGTTCCATTTCCTATACATTCACAACAGAGGCAAACAAGTAATAATAATAATGAACAGTGCACTGGACTAGTATAAAGTAGGGCCAGCATCTGGGTAGCAGGTTGATGAATCCCGGAAGGCCCTGTGTATTATTCTCTGGGCACCTTCAGCTTCTTATTTTAACACTACACCTAACACAAAACTTAGGTATTGTTTTCTTAAAGGGCACCTGTGGTCTCCAATTCTTCCAAACTATTTAGGATCATATAAAAAGTCTTACATTGTAACCTCAAAACAAAACCTAAATCGAATCTAGATGAAATTTGTAGAAGTTATTGCTAAAAAGTTCAGCAATATTAATTCCTGCTTTAACACTTCCTATTTTCAGCCATGTGACCAGCCTCTGTCTGCATTAATAATATCCCTCTCAGCTGTAAATTTCCCCTAGATTAGTTTTAACTGAGCATGCTTCTCCCCTGGGGCGGGAGGGGAAGGGAGAGATCAGTTGATGTCATCAACCAATTAGAAGCAGGAAATTTGAACATTCACCCCCCAATGTAATTTCTTACAGGCTCCAGCCAGAGATGTGATTGTGCGTCATTTAAAGAAAATACGGCAGGCTTTCAAACCCCAACTTGTTTGGAAACTACAGTTGCCTTTAAGGACAATTTTAATCACTACAATCCTCCTTTTTCCACACCTGGTTACTGGACTTTCTAGCCCAGTAATTCTTACCAAATGATTCCTACTGGTCCATCTCTGCATTTGCAGGGCTTGGCCAATGGCAAGATGCACTTATTGCATAGGCTTTTCCCATTGGTTCTGTCACTGACAGTCTGGAAGGCAGAGTTACACAGGAGTGATCACAAGCATTCAATGCCAGGGTTTGTAAGCATTGCTATACCAATGACAAGGGTTTATGAGCATTCTATGCCAGAGACCACAGCATTTCTATATTAAGAATTAATAGAAAACAATTTAGAAAGTTGGCCACCATCTGGCATCTGTCCAGCTCTGCAAAGTGTTAACTGCACAACAATCTAACTATATGTATATGGGTGCTATACAGGAAACGGGTTGCTGAATGAGCCATTAAATTTAGCAGAAAGGCTCTCAGCATTTCTATACGAGGGGGACCAATAGAATTCCTCTTCCAGGTAAAGCTAGCCTAACCCTTCCAGTGACCACAAGCATTTATACCGGGGTTATGGATTATTAATGACGTGGTATCAGTGTATCCAGTGACCGTGGTGGGGGACGCGTTCCTGTATCAGCCGAAATTTTTACCCTGCCCACTTTTACAAAGCCACACCCACATTTAGAGATAATACCTACTTTAATTAATAACTCAGTGGCGTAGCTACAGACCTATGGGCCCTGATGCAAAATTGGGCCTGCCCCCCCCCTCCCCCAAGCTTAAATCGCACCGAAATCAATAATTATTCCCACAAAAAACATCCAAATTCATCATTAATATTTTCTTTAAGGTACTCATTTAAAACACTAAAAAAAAAAAAAAAAGAAATAACTGACAAACCGACAACGGTTAAATGCTTGTCACACCGACGCTGGTAATATGCTTGTCACACAAAACTGGAAAAAATGCTTAGTACACGGAAACTGGTAATTTACTTGCCACACAGAAATTAGTAAAATGCTTGCCACAAGACCTTGGTAAAATGTTTAGTACACGGACCACTGGTAAAATAGTAGGTCACAGACTGGTAAATACGGACCCACAGACACATAAAATAGTTGGAAAAGACACTGGTAATGGTTGGCACAGACACTGGTTAAATGGTTGCACAGACACTGGTAAATGGTTGGCACAGACACGGTTAAATGTTGCACAGACACTGTAAAATGCTACTACACAGACTTCTGGTAAAGGGTTGTACATAGACTGGTAACATGCTTGGCACTGACACTGATAAATTGGTTGGAAAGCTGACACTGGTAAATGGTGGCACCGAACACTGGTAAAATGCTTCAAATCTGAAACTAGCAAAATGGGTGGCAGACATTGGAAAATAGTAATAAATGCACTTGAGGCACAATGCCAACCATTTACAACTGCCTATTTGCCAAGAATTTCGATTTTACCAAGATGGCATACAGACATGTGTTAAAACGGTTGGTAAATGGACAGTGTGTGATCAAGTCTTGATCCAGACAATGCCAACCATGTTCAACTCCCAGCATTCCCTACAAACACCCTGTTACAGGAATGCTGGAGTTATATTCCAAACAATACGAAACCAATCCTGCAACAATCATTGTACTGGGCTCTATTGGCTTTAACTAAATAATAAAGGAAGTGTAGGAGAGCTGAGCCTTCGAACTCTGTAAGAAGATAAGTAGTTGCTAGTTGTTTTAGAACTACAACTCCCAGCATTCCCACTAAACACCCTGTGGCAGGGAATGCTGGGAGTTGTAGTTCACAAAGAAGTAAAATATAGTGCTGACGGACAATTAGCCAGACTCCAGCTGTTTGCCTCTACTTTGTCTCACACGTTACCAGCCTTCCCCCCCTCCGACACCAGATTCAGGCTGACAGCAGCTTTACCTCCTCACAACTGGAAGCAGCCAGGTCCTTCACTTCAGGCCCTTCCCCTCCTATACGACCACCCTGCTTGTTCTATTCAGGCCCCGCCCCCTCACACGCTGCCCGCACACACATCCTGCAGTACCCGCCCCCTTTCCCTTTGCAAATAGAGGAAACAGGATCTGTCGCCGCACGGTAAGGGGCGGAGGCACGCATGCACAATCCCTTATAAGAGGCGAAAGCTAGTTTCAAGTGGTGGCTAAGGAGGGGCGGGGCATTCCAGACATGTGACCAGTCACATGAGGGGGCGGGGAATCAGCAGTTTCTAATTTGTGGCCGCTGAATGAGTGGGTGCAGGAGCGTGTGACTTAAGGTGCCAATGTTCCTTAGATCCTGCCGGAACCGCTTCTCCGACTTCACTTCGACCGACATGCGATCGCAAAATGAATGGGATTTTGCGATCGCATGCCGGCCGAATATAAGATCGGGAGAAGCGGTTCCGGCAGCATCGATGAAGATCGCGTGAGCGCTCGGTCGGGTAAGTAAAATCATAGATGTATGGGCACCTTACACAAGGAAACTAGAATTAGATAAGATCAAGTGTAGAATCTGTTCTTATCAGGGAGGGGGGGGAGAACCCCTTACGCCTTCGGGGGGGATCCTCTCCGTATTCCCTGGTTTGAATGGATCTGCACACTACACGCTATGATCGAAGCCTAAAGCTGGAAGCGTCACTTCCCTGTCTTGGAATAAGACTGTGTGAAGTATCCACTCTGCCAGTGCATGGTTGATAGGGGTGGCCAAGCACCCCCCAAGCTCCACCTGGTTTTGAGTGGATATGGAGCCTGGTCGAAGCTTGGCAGGGGGGTGCGAAAGCTGGGCTTCCCACAGCACTACTGTGCACAGGGGGCGCTGTGTTTATAGCACTCCCTTCACTTTCCTGCATAGCTGCGGCTATGGCGGGATTTTTTTTATACCCGGGCTGAAAAGCCGGGGCCTAATTGGCTCACCTTATTAAATTACACTATTATTGACACAAGCACTTATGACACTAGCACTTTGCTTTTTTGTTTCGTTGTCTCACGTATTGTGGCGGGATTGCCTGGGTTCTTTTTTCATTCGAACCCCCCTGGAAACTTCTGGTGGCAGCTGGGAGCAGAAAGGGCAAGTATGGTGGTTCCTGATGCCTACCACCCGAGGGGCCAGATGTAGCCTCCCCTAGCCCTACAGCTTAACAGCTTGGGCATAAGGGGGAAGCAGATGGATCCTGATCCACTTGCACGTTTGCTGCACTTGGTGAAAGATCACTGAAAGCACGTTTCCCGAGCTTTAGATAAAAAGGAAACTAGAATTGCTGTCTGAAGCCTCACGCATTTGAAACCCCATACCAACAACTGTTTTTTTCCTGTGTCCTAAACACAAATGCCAAAGCCCATACCATGGGCTTCCCTGTGCCTTTCACCTAAATCCCCGTGGCCAATATCATGTGCTTCCCTGAGCCCCACACTGAACCCCCATAGCCAACACTATGTGCCCCACACCTAAACACCATAGCCAACACCATGTGCTTCCCTGGCCCCACACCTGAACCTACACTTCACTGTCCTACATGAAACTATATAGGACTGGCTAGATTATGCACTCTGCAAGGAGAATATCTTTTACCCCACTGCCCTTTTTCCTCCAGATAGAGGACAAATTGGGAAATGGGATACAGTATTATAATGGGTACAGTACTATAATGGGGTACAGAGTAGTATAATGGGGTACAGTGGTATAATGGGTATAGTAGTATAATGGGTACAGTAGTATAATGGGTACAGTAGTATAATGGGTACAGTAGTATAATGGGTACAGTAGTATAAAGGGTTACAGTAGTATAATGGGGTACAGTGGTATAATGGGGTACAGTGGTATAATGGGTATAGTAGTATAATGGGTACAGTAGTATAAGGGTTACAGTAGTATAATGGGTACAGTGGTATAATGGGTATAGTAGTATAATGGGTATAGTAGTATAATGGGTACAGTAGTATAAAGGGTTACAGTAGTATAATGGGGTACAGTGGTATAATGGTATAGCAGTATAATGGGTACAGTAGTATAATGGGGTACAGTTGTATAATGAGTACAGTAGTATAAAGGGTAACAGTAGTATAATGGGGTACATTGGTATAATGGTATAGCAGTAAATGGGACGTAGTATAAAGGGTTACAGTAGTATAAGGGGTACAGTGGTATAATGGGTATAGTAGTATATAAGGGTTACAGTAGTAAATGGGTACGTGTATAATGGGGTACAGTGGTATAATGGGTACAGTAGTAAATGGGGTACAGTGGTATAATGGGGTACAGTAGATAATGGGTCAGTACTAAAATGGGGTACAGTGGTATAAGTATAGTCTATAATGGGATTACAGTACTATAATGGGATACAGTAGTATAATGGGGTACAGTGTATAATGGGGTACAGTAGATATAATGGGGTACAGTACTATAAGGGACAGTGGTATATGGTATAGTAGTATAATGGGCACAGTAGTATAAAGGTTACAGTGTGTATAATGGGGTACAGTACTATAATGGGGTACGGTATAGTATAATGGGGTACAGTGCTATAATGGGGTACAGTGGTATAATGGTATAGTAGTATAAGGGACAGTAGTATATTGGGTACAGTATTATAATGGGGTACATTACTATAATGGAAGGTTGTTTATGCACTACACACTTTAAAGATAAATCTGAGATTCCCAGACTGGACGGTATGTGTGTACCCAGCTTAAGAACTCACACTCAAAGTAACAAAGTTGCACTCTGAACTGGCTTGGCACCTCCCTCTGTCCAAGACCTGGACTGGGTTCTCATCCCCTCACCAGCGGACCGTGTTACCCAACTTTTGATGCACTTCAAGACTTCTGTGACCCTTAGTGTACCCTTTCCATGCACGGACAACCTTTAGTGACTGACCATATGACTGAGTGGTAAGTATATTGATGTACACTTATGATTTACTGTATCTCTATGAAGTATTGACTGGGGGAATGGATATTTAGCTTGTTTTTATTACACTTGCAGAGTTATTCAATAAAAGTTCTATCTTTCAAAATGGTGCTAATTTTGCTCCAACCAATCAGATGTTAGCTTTCAAATGTTAAATAAGATCTGATAGGTTGGGGCAAAATTAGCACACATTTAAATGATAAGAACTTTTATTGAATCTCCCTGCTTATGTGTTATCCCTTTACAATAAAGGATAGTTTAGTCTATCAGTGACCCTACATCTTCTTGTGATGCTTATATACAACTAGGACCCTTGTTGCAGATGCATGATATGAATGGTGTACCTGTAATAGTGTTTTTGTATACTTTACTGCACATGGCAGAGTCCTCCATGACAGACTCTGCATGACATCCATATGGAGCAGGCAGAAAGGTAAGGATTTTAAAGGGTATGTCCACCCTTAAATCACATTTTTAATTTGCCTTCCCCTGGTCCCCCAGCCCCAACCACATAGTTTTTATTTTAAGAAAGCCCCCAAACTCTTATACCTCCCCTCTTTCCTCCGCCGCGCTCCCGGCCCTCTGCTTGCGAGAAATGCAAGCAGAGGGGCGGGAACGGCAGCCGCGTCTGTGATTGGCTGAGCGGCACAATCACGGACGCGGCTGCCGGCAGCTCACTTCCGCGGAAGGAAAGAGGAGAGGTAAGTAAGAGTTTGGGGAGCTTTTAAAATAAAAATTATGCGGTTGGGGCTGGGGGACCAGTGGGATTACTATACTAAAGGGGTTAAACGCTAGGGGAGGGGAATCGGGAGAGGGAGGGGGAGGGAGGGGGAGAAGGCTGCCGTCGCATGCCAAAAATTCTCCCGGAGGCCAGGGAGGAGGCAGAGTCCTATATGGACTCTGCTATCCTCCTGGTGGGCAGTTTTTGGGACTTAGGTGGGGGACTACAGGAGAACCCTATAGAGCTGGGATGTTAGGTAAGGATTAAACTACACTACACAATGGGGCCAGTAGTTGGGGGGATTATTAGTTTGGGGGTGGAATGCCCTTTAAAGTTATCATCTTTATTTTTCCTGCCCCTAGATTTTTGCTGCTTGAATAATGCTGCTCTATATTTTAAATAGAGGGGTATTAGAGTTTTTAGTTTTGCACCTGTCCCCAAACAGGCAACACTTAACTTGGTTCCATGTTTTAACCCCCTTTCCCCCCTATATTACTGGAGATACCAGTAGAAAGGATGATTCTAGGCTCCTGTAATCATCTGAAAGCCTATGGATACTGAATATCTATCAAGCCACTCCCCTTTATTCTCCTAAATTTAACAAGGATTATGTGTTGTATTGTAATGTGACCAGAGGAAGTTCTAGTTTGTGAGCTGGGGTGCACCCCACAACCTAAACAGATTTTTTGCGCCTTGTGCAGGCATCCCACCCCTCGAACCTACCTGAGAGTCCGCCTCCGGAACGCCTTTGCCACGCCTCCTTGTGACATAAATTACGTGACGAATTTACATCACTTAGAGCATGCTAGGGGCATAACTGGCCTCTCTGACTCCGCCCCCCATCCACCCCTTTAGTGACGTCACATCATAGCCACGCCTCCTTATCCCCACCTTGCCTGGAAGCCAGGTTGACAAGGTGGGATGTTGCTTGTGGCTGAGGTGCCCCTTGACTGTGACATATTTTATCAGGATTGGAAAAACAGATTCATACAATTAATGTGAATTTTAGATTGAGAGTTGTTTTTATCTCTCAACCCTATTATTGAATTTTGTAGAATAAAAAGAAATTCCTTTATTTTGTGTTTACCTGGCACCTTTACGAACCAACATATTTCCATATGACTAGAGATGTATGTGGTTTCTAATATAAACCCAGTTTATAATCGAATCTGAGGGTTTCGAAGTTCCGACAACATTTCTGAACTCCCGAATTTCACGGAACCCGGATTTTTTGATGTTTTTCGAATCGAATGTTGCCGTATTCAAAATCAAAACTCGAATTTTCTAACTTTTTTTTTTCCCCGCCCCCCCCAACACCGGCCGCACAAAGGACCTTTCAGGCAGATGAAAATAAGGGCCATTTTTAGTTTACTGTAGTTTATTACTTAATCATTAAAAACATCTAGAGAAATCTGTAATGTTGCAAGAGATTTGTTTAGGTCTGTGCTGACCTGACTGGTACGAGTCTTATATAAACCAATCAGGAACATGCCTAATATTTCCCCAGCCAATGTGGCTTATTGCATACCCCCCAACATTTCCAATTAAATAGTTGAGATCGGTGGGATGATAATGGTGAACCTGATTTTTAGCACACCTAAACCAACGATATAAAGTACAAGTGCTGGGAGCTTCCGGGGCCTGTAGCCAACAGAAATAGATTTCAAGGTAACAAAACCGCTGGCACTCCAGTCTTAGTGTACACATTTATTGTGACGTTTCAAAATCAGTGTGGTTCCGTCTTCGTCAGACAGTCTGGGTCTGGGAGAATATTTAACAGCATTAACCAATTCGGAAATTATGTTTTAAGGCAATGGGGGCAAAAAGTTGTAAAAGTTCGAAATAAAATAAGGTAAGAAATAGCAATGATAACTTAATTCTAGGCCAATCAGGGTGTTTATTCTAGGCCATATCAGGGTTCTTATGCTAGCCATATCAGGGTGCTTATTCTAGGCCATATCAGGGTGCTTAATTCTAGGCCATATCAGGGTGTTTAATTCTAGGCCATATCAGGGGTGTTTTTTCTAGGCCATATCAGGGTGTTTTAAAACACACTAGTGTCGGCAACTTGCGAATCGACCTGATCACCATTTTGGTGCAATTCACATGCACTTTGATCCCAAATTCAGGGAACGCAGCGCAAGCGGGCACAAACGAATCACACTTACTGTACATGGCTCTGGAACCTGGGAATGGTCTGGGGAACAGTACAGTTATAAAGGCTTTTTAGCAATACCACAACCTTTACGATCGGTTTTATGCGATCAGTTGCTATCGGTAATTAATGATATTTGTAAATTACCGATAACTATCATAAATCTATGATAACGTGATCATAGATTTACGTTCCCCATAGAATACCATTGCGGTTAATTACAAACGTTTGGATTACATGTATGACCACGGCAGTAAAACATATTGATAACACACGGTCTCTAAATTGTGACACCGTGATTTATAATATGGCCCCTTGGGGGAAGAAATCCTTTAATCTTTATTTTACAATTTGCATGACAAAGGGAAAGTGGGTGAATGGGTAACACTTTACAAGGCGCTGTTGAGCGCCCATTATACTCGGGGTGTTGCGCACTGCAGAAAAGTCACTGGTGAATTGGCACATGTGGCTGGATTGTTTCCCTTAATTCTATATATTTCAAAAATCCTCAATAGTTCAGAGAGTCTGAAAGTCTGTTACATACTGAACACTACAAGGGACGATTACGTCGGAATTTCCCCTTTCTCTGCAATGTGTGTCCTGCATGAACGTGTGTTGCTTGTAACGTTTAGAAAATGTCCCTCGGCCGCATCGGCCCCTGTACTAGTATAGGTAGTTGGTCATGGGAAACATGTCAGTCCCAAACGTCTCCCCCTATACTGGTGATATCGGTGTTTCTCAACCTTATTTGTATCTGTGGGGACCCTGTACCCTAGATTAAACAAGATTATAGATTATTTTTGGTTGGAGAAACACTTGTGCATACACTGTGATAGGGGGACGTTTGGGACTGTGTACATTTATCTTTTAAATAAGATGAGATTGGTACTGTGTGTACCCGGCTTTATACAAGCTACTTGCAGCTAATATTTTCTTATTGACTTTGAAATATAATGAAATCCTCCCAACATGTTGGCATTAGAATGTTTACCTTCTAAATTGACTGAGTCTTTATTTCCACTAGCCTGCTGACTAGGCACAATTAGATTAGGCAGTTATAAAATGCATGACTGCTCATTCCCTAAGGCATTTGGGTCTTGGCGTTTGCTAGTCCAGCCCTGCCTATACAGTCTATGTAGTTGCATTAATCATTACAATCCACTTAGCCACCAGCTATTTTGCCTTGTTCCCTATCTGTCCATGTGACTCTGTTATGATACTGTCTGGTCTGTCTGAAGTGCAACACAATTTTCGATCATGACAGGCACTGGTAAAATGACATTTGAGGAAAAGGACACGTATTCCTGTTTGGGGACAATTACTGGGATAAAGGGAGTGTACATCTCTATTTTATTAGTAAGATATCTTAGCCTATCATCCACAGAGTCCGCGTCTAAAGTATATGTATTGTTTTTCAGTTTATATTGAAGAATGGGAGGTTAATGGGCTAAGGGAACGGTTTAAGAAGCACCCATTGCCTTTAATAAAAAAATCAAGAATCACTGAATTTTCGTCATTTCAGACAAAGTGCTGACAGGATTCAAAACCAAGAATCATCCCTAATCATCATCAAGGGAACATCGCTGCGGATATTTAGTTCTATCTATTACCTTTTGTCCATCAAAGGAGTCATAAGGCCCAACAAAGAACGTAAAGTCCCCTAAAGGCGGAAGCCTGACTACAGGAAGGGGTGTGCACATGATGTTACTGCTACACTGATATCGATTAGACTGGATCGAGCGTTATTTAACAGCAATTGTGTTATCTTCATTTACTTTAACCAATGGCTCCTGTTACTGTCAGATATGCCCAATGCCTGGCATGCAGTGTAAAGACTGTTTAGTGTTAAGTTTGTACACACTCCAAGTTGGCAGCGGGCAACGACCCCCGACACACACCGTCACATTCGCGCGCCGACGTCCTTTTCACCCTGGTGGATCGCCAACGACCCCGAATCGAATGAATACACACCCGATTCTCGGGCAAAAGGCTGTTCGTCACGTGGATGTATCTGCGTCCGGCTTCGTTGCCGCTGTACACATCAGACGTGTACAGCCTTAAAGGGCAAGTCCAGCCCTAAAATGAAAACTACATACAGGTAAATCACCCCCACAAACCCAAACGGTAATAGTTTGAATGTGAAATATAAAGTCTAACCTGAAATCTGCACTATGTCCTGTTTCCCCTGTTTCTGCTTCCTGGTTCTTCCAGTTAGTAACTGCCAGTTATGGATTTGACAGTTGACATCACAGCCAATGATGAATGTTAATTCCCTGTCTGCCCTTCTGAGCATGCCCAGGCTCAGTACAGGCTCAGTACAGGTTTCTAAATTGCTCAGTTTCCATGAGGCCTCCAGAAGCATAGCAGGCATACAGTAATGAACATAGGACAAACTATGATATATCAACATATTTTAAAGAGGCCATTCTTTGTAAAAGATGTTCTTATGAGGGTGGAATTGTCCTTTAAGATACTGCCAGAACATATGTAAACATAGCCCATGCTGCTGTAATAAACCACTCACTGAGCACTAAACCAACTCTGCTATGGAGAGGGGAAAATTGTAGATGTCTCAAATCGGCCTTTATTGTTAAATCTCTTTGATCATGCAGAACTGACCAGCTGCTAATTTAAAAGTATATATTTTAAGGGGTAAACCACAAACATTCAGAGGGTCAGTTATTAAAGGGATTGTTTAGGAATACATAAACAGGTAAATAAAACATTTTAATGATTAATCACCATTAATTCATTGTGGAAAATCCTCTATAATTCAGCATGTTCCTGGCATTTCCTGATTTCTGCATTCCTCCTACTTGCGAGTTGATTGGTTATGACACCTAAAGACCAACCAATAGTTACTTTACAGTTATTGAGGTAAAGAGTGACATGTGCAGCTTCAAAAAAGTGTCCAGGGCACACTCAGGCAGGACGGCTGCAGAACACAAGTACTTTCTCCAAAACGCTGATGATTTGAGAGGTTAAGGATCCTGCCATTACATATGCTACTACAAGTTATAGAATTCATTCAAGCATATTTATATTTTATGCTTTAAAATAATTTGCCAGGAGCTGTTCAATTCCACACCTACTATAAAAAAGGCCAATCCATTTAAATGTCAATTACTTTTCACCTATTTGCAATCGTTTTCTTTAGACTCTCTGCTGGAACATGGTTTCAGTCCCCGTGGGCTAAGAGTTGGCAGTTAATGAGAATAAGATTGTGTGGTTGATTTTTGTTAAAACTTAACTACTGTTTTGTGCTTGGGGCAAAACTGTTAATTGCCTTTTGTGGGTTTCTTTCTCTGCTAAATTGCCAAAGCTCTGACTTCTTGTTTAATAACTTTATATTTACGGCAAAAGTTTATGACTACAAGTGCTGGTAAATTGTAGTTTTCATCTGCCAGGTTAGTCTTGGATTTTCCTGTATTAAAGATTGTACTGAAGCACTGAGGAAGTCTGGCTAAGGTGTTGTCCTCATGATGGTGCCCATCACCGAAATAGTATTTTAGAAATAGGTGTCGCCAACCCTACCCTCCCTGCCCCAGATACTTTTCATTTTTACTTTTTTGTTTTTTTTTGGAAACTTTATATATCTTTATATAATCCACCCCTTTCCATGGATGTCAATGGACTCCCTCTGTAAATAATAATCTTACAACCAGCGCGCTACTACGTAGTAGTGAGCCGATTATAACTTTCCAAACTGATTGCTCCTCTTCCTCACTTCCCCCACCTCCGTATTCTCTCTCCCTTCAAGTCTACCTTCTGTTCCATTGCCTCCCACCCCACTGTGGATGGCGTGGCTCCTCCCCTTCGTTTATCTTTGTGCACAGTGATGAACAATCGCGCAAGTGACTTCCGAATCACTTGTGCGCGATTCAACAAAATTTCAGTCATAACTTCCATTGCCGTATTTACATTGGAACATTTTCTTTCCAAGCAGTTTCTAACTAACCAATTAACCATTCTGGAGGAAACTGTGTGACCCACATTTAATCACCGTTTGATTATTAAAAGAATTCTACTTCTGTAGTAACTTACCATTTTCAAGCTCCTCCCATCCTTCTAAAAATATACTCTACAGAGTCATAGATGGGAGAACTGACCGTGAAAAGTGTGTAGGAGGATCAAGTTAATTACCACGGTATAATTCACCTGTAAAATGCACACAAGAATCCCTGATTTACTAGTTGGACCAACGGCTGAAGCGAAAAATCATTTAGTACAGATTGGCTGGTCGATCATTTTCTTTTTGGTGTGATAAGCAAGGACTTTAATTCCCCTCTAGCATTGTGTTAACTTTTTTTGTGAATGTTCGGGAATAAAGGGCAGTGACCCATATAAATTTTGAAAATAGCAGCTAATATATAGAAAAACATTCTCATTATTTGTTCCAACAATGCATTTTAAACTATGCTGGAAAACGCGTTGAAAAGCTTTTAGTGGGAGTGTAAAATCCACACACAGTTTTGGCTTGATCAAAGCTTATCAATGTGACAATGAAACAGTAATAAGTAGCGAACCACCTGCTGGAAATTATAACATATTAGAGATCACTGAGAAATTTCGTATAAAGGAAAGCGGCAGAAGTGACCTTAATTGCAAAGCAGACAAGGTGTTTATAGGAGTTACAATCCGCTTAGACATTCTTTGTTCCTATAAACACCTTTCACTTTTAAACAGATCAAGACTCAAGGTCATTCTGAATAACACAGCAAGTAAAAACAATGGGGATTCTGTATGACGTACAGTAATTAACACTTGTTTACACCAAGATGGACATCATGACCATATGGAAGTACAAGCCACAGGCTGAGCTTTTGCTCTAGTCACAGAAATCCAGGTTAGCTTCTATGATCCTTATAGTTGTATAGGCAGTAATATAAATAATATACACCAGTTATAAACTGGCTTCAACGAGTTATGTACTGATGACATAGCCGAGCCCTGGTTTAAAGACTGATAAGTTTTATAGGATATCCATGGTTTTGGGTATTATGAAAAATATATACATTGAAGGCAAAAGTATTTTTTTTTATTTTAACAACAAACTCCCCGATTCTTTGTTACATAGCTTCCAGCCTTCTATTCTATCCACGATTTAACAATCTGCTAGAATAGGTATTAACATAATTAGAAAGTGGGGTGCAAGCCCAGGAATTCTAATGGGGGGGGGTGTCCTGGAAAGGGTACCATGGGCTATTATTAATAATGACTATCAGTGTGATTACACCCACTTGCATTTTCCTTGCCTTTCCTTCCACCCATCTTTATCTTGGTCAAACATGCACATACATTAGAAAGGGACGGAGGCAGGGGTGAATTGGAGGGGATAGCAGGAGTTTTTTTTTTTTTTTTTTTTTTTCAAGCTTACCACTATGGAGAGCATTAGCTGATAAATATACTGCAGTTTTCAAATCAAAAAAGTGGTTTTGGGTGCCGGTTAAAGTCCTGGATTTTTACTGGGTCATTGCCATTGATTCTTATCTGTCAGCTATTGTCTTGTAATTTTGCTGAGGTTTTAAAGATCATTGACCTGTTGTTGCATGAGCCAATTTTATACAAGCTTAAGCTGGGTACCACCAGTAACGATAAAGCCCCGATACCGTCGATCCGACGGTATCGGGGCTTTATCGTTACTGTGTGTACGTTCGTTTCCCGAACGACGCGCGGCCGCGAACATCGGTCGGCTCGTACCTCGTTCGGGAAAGGCCGAAATTTCCATCGGCCGCGCTAGACTCACTTATGGGAGTCTAGCGCGGCTGATGGAAACACACGTCCCGAGCGTTCTCCCTATAGGGAAACGCTCGGGACTGTGTGTATGCAGATCTTTAAAGATGGCAGACAGGATTTGCAGATCCTGTCTGTCATCTTTCAGAAATCGTTACTGTGTGTACCTAGCTTTAGCTGTTGACATGCCTCACATTTGACTGGTTTACACAGGAGCTCATGGTAAAAACTACTGCCAAACAC
Source organism: Hymenochirus boettgeri (assembly GCA_019447015.1). Classification (NCBI taxonomy): domain Eukaryota; kingdom Metazoa; phylum Chordata; class Amphibia; order Anura; family Pipidae; genus Hymenochirus; species Hymenochirus boettgeri. Next base: position 389,326,926 of record CM033469.1, on the reverse strand, counting down.
AAATCATACGGCTAAATATCTCCACAACATCTTAGGTCTTGTCTGTGCTCTCATGAATGAGGCCTATAGAGTGTAGGTTCTCCCCCAACCACATGATGCCACGCTCAATATGTCCAATAAAATTGCATTGAAATGCTTGTACCCTTGCAAATCCTGATTGTTTTAGGACAATAGTAAACTTTTCGGTTTGGTGCCCTTGCGACTGACGAGTATATATTAAAACATTAACATTGAAGGGACACTAAACTGGACTTAAGTAAAATTAATCTGTACTGATTATTCACAGGGAGGTGAGACGCTGATTTCGACCTCCCTGTGATAATAAACACCCGGAACACTACAACACTTACCTACCGGCACTCCACTCCATCCCAGCTGACAGGTGTGCTGTCACAATCCCACGCCTAACTTTCGTATCTGTGCGCATGTGCTGAAATAGGCGCTCACACCATCTGCTGGGATGGAGTTCGGAGTGGAGCGCTGGTAGTTAAGTGTTGCACTGTTGCCTGAGCGTTCTATTCTTCACAGGGAGGTGGGAATTTGCGCTCTCTCCTCCCTGTGAATAATAGATATTCAGGGTTATTCAATAAAGTTCTTATCGTTAAAAATGGTGCAAATTTTGCCCCAACCAATCGAGTTTAGCTTTCAAATGTTAAATAATCTGATGGTTAGGGCAAAATTACACCATTTTTAACAAAAAGAACTTTTATTGAATCCCCTGAGATTTTATGTACTTAACGAAGTACATAAAATCTGTTTAGTGTCCCTTTAAAGGAAAGCTGTAGTTGACACTTAGTTTGTTGTCCCATGTGGCATGACATTTGCTCCTGCTGTCTTTTTTACATGCCAATTAGCCCCAGATATCGTGTGAAGTTCACATGGTAACCATTATTTTACTAAATAATAAACATTATAATCTTAAATGCTTTTATTCTTGCATATCCCATTACAAAACAGAATATTGGAGATTCTTTAGTATTTTAACACAGACCACGACCTCACTAATCACTATAGATTAATCTGATTCCTTTTAAATGTATTGTGCATTATCTCCGAACCAAAGCTGCTGATTGGCTACCTTTTGGATTTTCAGAATCCCCTGATCCCAAAAAAAAGATTCCAACTCCACCTTCATAAATGTGCTTTTGGGTTTGAGTTAACGATGGCTCCACATGCCTGTAGATCAGAATTTTCTCTTGACTCAATCCGATTCCTTGAGTATCTCATTGTATGTTCACACCTACCAAAGGATCCCTGTTGGTACTTGGAGTTGCAGTGTTCTTGAGAGAACAGGACTAGGGTTTGGACTCCATTTCCCATGATCATCGGATATAAAAGATCCACGTTCCTTGTTGTGTCTCATGTAAGCCACATCTTCAAAAGTCAAGACTGGTGTTACACAAGCATCTGTACCATCAAATATCTGGCACCATTCTGCCTGGGTTCTTTCTCTGACATTCTCTGCAAAGATTCTCTTCATCTCTGGCCAATCAGAATAACTCATCTGATGGGGTAGATCTGATGAATCAATATTAAGTCCTGATGAAAAGATCAGTTAAGAATTAATGCATTATACCCCCCTACCAATAATTTAAATACCAAAATTTAAATGACCAATAAAACACACAAATAATTTTAAGGGCACATTATGTTGCCTTAAAAAAAAATCTAATGGGGGTAGGACAAAGTATCCTACCTTCAATTTTGCTTTAATTAAATATTAATTGCTTCAGACAGAAAAATATTATTCTGTCCATTTACACTTGTGTGATCACAGCATGCAATCAATAAGCTTTTGGCCAGAAGAGTGCACTTCGTCTTACATTACTATAATTTTGCCTTAGGAATGCTCCCCCTTAGTCTATTTGTACTAATATTCATCCATTTGTTTAGTGGGTAAATTAAAGGAATGTACACCCCTCATATCATACTGGCCCCACTGTGTATTGTTCAAAAATCCTTACCTTACATCTTTGCTCCAAATGGTTCTTCTGCAGTGCCTGTGAAAGTTAAGAAAAGTGAAGAGTAGGAGGTGACAGTGAGTCATCCAGACCCTGCTTCTCTCTGTCCTCTGAGAAGTTTCTGGCATGCGCAGGGTATCCTGTTCACTATTACCCTTTTGATTGAATCCATATATGGTATTCATTTACATCATTTAGTGCACACATTCTTGACCCTAGTATTCACTTTCTATAGCACAAATATAGCCTACCAGTACCATACTAAATAGCTGATTTTAAGGCCATTATGCTACTAGGAAATGTACTGACTTTCTTTTTATTAGCTCTGGTGGGATAGGTGTAATGCTCTGCTTTAGAAAGACAGCATGCAGAGGTTGCAGGATCAAATCCCCAGACTTTTATTTCTGCTGGCTAATAAACTGTTAAATCATGTTTACAAAACTAACACACTGAAATCCCTGCTTTGTGTCAGAGAGGTAGGATCTCTTGTGCTAAATGATTGGTACTTCTAGGCTGCAACTTGCTTGTTTTGATCTGCTGTGCACTAGAGAGCATGTGTACTGCGTACACTTACAGTTGGTACACCCACAATTATCAACCAGATCAACGTTCCACTGCTGTCAATCAGGTCAAAATATTATTGGTTACAGTTAAATAGCCACCACCAGCTCAATCTGAGATTCACCAGACATTTACGGACTAACCATCACAAAAAACAATACAAGATATCACTATATGCAGATGAACTATTACTTACTCTCACCCACCCACAGACAACATATTTTACAATTATATGGTAACCTCTAGGGATACAAACTCAATCAAGCCAAATCAGAGGCCCTTCCATAAACATCCTGCCTACGACACTAAACTCCCTCAAACAAACCACCCCTTTCAATGGAAAACAGACCATATTCATATCTAGGGACCAACATCAACAACAATACCACCAACTATACCATACCAACATAGACCCAATGACCCAGAAATCTAAAATTTTCTCCAGCGTGGAAGAATTACCACATCTCATGGCTAGGACTATTACTCAATAAATGACCATACTCCCAAAGCTTACATACCCTTCCAAAAGAAATTCCCTTACGAGCCCTTTGTCAACTCCAACATGAATAATTAAATTCATATGGGACAACAAAGCCCACAGATTTCAAGTAGCCACGGCCAGGGCCACACAAGGAGCTGGTGTCCCCGACTTAACCCAATACTATCACGCAGCCCAACTAAACATCTCACTCACTAGGGCCTCAAGCACGCTGGGTTGAAATAGAGAGCGCACAGATATACCCCACACCATCTGCTCTCTCCTATATGTATGTCAGCTAAAACACAGATCAGATACATTAACCAGAACTTTCCCACACTTAACACAATTCAAACTCATTCTCATTAAGGGACCGCACAAAAAGGGAATCTGTATCCTCCATGTACTATATTTTGAACTGACTCCCTACAAATCCCCCTATTAAGCACCTATATATGCTAAGTGGGAAACGACCCTGGGACACCAAATACACAGGAAGACATCTGGGAAGCCACGCAGAGACCTTTTCATAAATCATGACAGGGAAAATGGCTACACACGGTCCTAATGCATTGTACTTCACACCTGTAAGACTATACGCTATGTGGAACAGCCCCGGGGACACTATACACATATACTGGTCCTATCCTATTCTATATCCTTGGTACTTCACACCTGTAAGACTACACGCTATTAACCCAACCTCCCAGCGACATGCTAGAGATGTGGAACACCCCGGGAACACTATACCCACATATACTGGTCCTGTCCCTGTCTATAGCCATACTGGTCAATTACAAACTCTGGTAAATACGGTCTTCCGGAGACCTATATTTTTGTCTCCGGAACACCACACTCTGAGCATCCCACACACAGACTTACTGAAATCAGAAAGAGAACTAATCAGACACATTCTTACAGTGACCAATGCCTCATCCCTAAACACTGGAAAAACACACAGAACTACTTAACAAACTCAATGAGGTACAGTAATGGAACATCTACAGCACAGCTTAGAGACAAACTAGGATTATTTGGGGTCCCTGGATCAACTACACAGACCAAACATATGTACCCCCGGTAAAAACTATAATAGGGACAAATTCTAACCCCCAAGAACTTAAAGATACAAAAGACAAAGCTATGCCGGAATAGATAAGAGAGATCAAGACCACTGATGGAGGTGACGCTGGAGAAGGCCTGGAGCGGAAGAGGGTTGGATGACCTGTAATGGAACTAGGTTAGTTTCAAACTTACTTAACACAACACAACCACCACCAATATCACGGTCCATAGAAGATGGACGACCGGTTAAATTTTTGGCTGTCTGATCGACCTTTCGTATGAGTTGGATGAAGGTTTGACAAAACTGGTCAGCTGCCGAGGTTTTGATCTGATCAACCAAAATATTGGTTGCTCGAATTATCAGCTTGTTTAAATCAGCACAGCAAAGGGAGATTTAGACACGGCTTGTTTTGATTGTAAATGCGCTCTGGCTATTGGGACAATGCTGTCTGCTGACTTAGGGGTATTTATAAAGGTTTGTTAAACTTTTTGCCTTTTTTAAGCAGCCTTTTCACCAAATTTGGACTTTTGCTATTTATAAAATGGATAACCAGTGGCAAAGGTCATTACCAGCTACATTTTGCTTTTCGCCATAATCACTGCGGTAACCGCTCAATCATATTTATAAAATGGCGAAAAGTGTATTTTTGCGTTAAGCTCACCACTCTAATTCACCATGTCTGAGGTGACGAAAACGCATAAGTGGCCATTTATTTAAGTACTCGGGGTTATAAACATTATTTTTGCTATTTTTTCCACCAGCCTTTACCATATTTTTTAAACTTTCAACTTTTCCTTTCATCAAGTTATTAAAAAGGCGAATTTTCATCGAAAATTTGTAGCAAAAAGTAGCCACTAATAATGCTGAAAAAGCTCAGCACATATGATGGTAAATAGGTAATACTCCCTGGCAGGTTTTCAAAGTCACTAAGATATAATAGTATAAAACTCAAATTTTCTCTATTTAATTAATAGGATGATAGTGTAAACCTCACCAGGGGTATTTTCTCTATTTAAAGGGACTGTCCCCCCTCTTTTGAAATTAATATGTGGTAGAGAAGCCCCAAAAAACTAGACATCGTTTAATTCTCAACCTTTAATTCGGCTCCCCCCTGAGATATTATACTTACATCCTCCTTGCTCCACCGCCGCTTCCGGGTTCTTCTCCCAGTCTCCACTGTGGCTGCTCTGTTCTTTTCCCGAGCAGCCGCAGTGAGACTGGTCCGGGATGGCAGTCAGTGATGGGCCGTGACGTCCACGTCACGGCCGACACTGACTGCCTTACCCGGAAGTGCAGAGCCGCAGCGGTGGAGCGAGGAAGAGGATGTAGATAATATCTCTGTGTGGAGACCGAATTAAAGTTTGAGAATTAAACGATGTCTAGCTTTTGGGGGCTTATCTACCAATATTCATTTTTCAAAAGAGGGTGGACAGTCCCTTTAATAGACATTTTTTATTATTGCTTATTTTCAGCAAACTGCAGCTAATTACCAAACCAGATCCATTAATATGGAACATCCCATACTGCTGTGTGAAATAGTCATGTTAATGGAACGTTCCAGTAGTATGATGTTTGGCGAAAATTCTGGTAAACTGCAAAAAAATGCAACAAAAGGGAGAAAAGGGCCAAAAAGACGAAAATCCCCCTTTTTATAATAGCTTTAAATAAAAAGTGACAAAAATAGCTCTGAAATGACACTAAGAGCAATTTCTCTTTTCTCAGGGATACCACACTTAACACAATGAATAAGGTGAACTATCGGCACACATCCCCTCACAAAGGCGAAAGCGAGCGTTTTTATAAATAAGGCGAACATAACGCTATTTATCATTGCGATCGTTTATAAATATGCCCCTTTAAGTGATTTGCAAAGAACCTCCTAAACAAATGATGTTACAGAACAATGTGGACTAACTACAAGCTGAACAACCGAATTATCTAAACGAAAAAAAAGGTTATCAAATACCATTTCTCTTATCCAGCTTGACATTTCCATCAGTTTCAGTGTGAATATTTTGCTTATCTTTTCCATTTGGTAGACATAAGAACTTTGTTTTACAGCGAATCCAGATACGAATTTGTATGGATGAAAGGATCATTTTCAATATATCAGATTGCCATTTCTCTATTTGCCCCTTTCAAGCACCTTCTGTTGTCATAACTTTGAAAATAATCCTCCCATCTTTCAATCTAGAAACCTCCCATTCGTTTCTCTCAATACAGTTTTAACACTTGTGGGAGAAAATAACCCACCAGGCCATTTACCTTTAAGAAACTCTGCATAGAATTGGCTCTCGAGGGCACCAACTGCCATGTACTTTCCATCTGCAGTCCCGTAAGTACAGTAGAAAGGGGACCCCCCGTCCAGCAGATTATCACCCGGGGTCTACTAAATAGACGAGTTTTTACTCTTCCATAGAAAAGATCCAACATAGGCAGCGCCTTCAACCTTAAAGAGATTGTCACAAAATTAATTTCTAGACCATCAAACACAATTTATTAAATAAAGTTTCATTTGCAAACAATTTTGTACCCTACACTGGTGATGGCTCAATAAGCCAAAAACGGACTGTAATATGGCACTCTGGTTTTGCATTTGCTTGTGGAAGCTGTTAAAGTCTATTTTAAAGATACAGCTTCCTAAAGCTGTTCCTTATTTGCAAATTTGATACAATAATCAACTACAAGCTTCTAAATCCAGAACTACATAGGCTAATGCAATGCCCAGAACCATCAGATTATCTACAGCAAAACCCAGTAAAAAGCTAACATCGATTGGTTTCTGCAATTAATAGCCCTGGTAAACAAATATATTGCATCAGCCACATATATGTTCTAAAGGCTTGCTATAATTATGATCTTGTTAGCCGGCACGTATCATTTATATTTACTTTTGTGTGCAACGGTAAGTCTATCAAAGATGCACCCAGCTCTTTATATCAGGAAGTGGGCTACATTAGTATGTAGTGATACTTGTATAATAGGACATGGCTACAGGTACACATGCAGGCGCTCATTCTAACTGCACTAAGACATTTACAGGCCCATGTAATAAGTTCTTATTGTTAAAAATTGTGCTAATTTTCCCTAACCATCAGATGTTAGCTTTCAAATGGTAGTTAACATCTGATTGGTTGGGGCAAAATTAGGACCATTTTAAAGATAAGAATTATACATAATAATAATTGCTCAAATCACCTGGGACCTTTCTATTTATCAATGGATTGAAACCCCTCCAATATCATTGTGGCATGTATGTTTATTTATATAGTTTGACTTGGGGGTGCAGTGCTGTACAATACTAATATACAAAAATAACAAATATATAAATAAGTATGTACATACATAAGTACACAAGTGCTGAACCATGCAACGTGGTGAGAGGCTAATCAAATTCTGCCTGTGTCATCCCAGATTGTGCATTCTGCACAATGCAGGAAATGCCCTACTAATACACTACATACTGTACAGTATCACTTGGAAATTCTCAGACAATGGGGTCGAATTCCCTGATTTTATTATCACAGAAAATAATGTAGAGCTGTAACATTAATACACTACAACACTTTGATTAAACCCCACTTGGAGAGGTTTTCTATATTTCCTGGAATAGCCTATCAAATCAGCGGTTCCATACAGGGGCAATTAGAGGTCACATTAGAACTGCTGTTAGGTGAATGACACTAAAAGCTAAGTCTGTATCTATATCCAGTTATGTTCTGCATATATTAATGGGCCTCCAGAAAAATAAAATCAAAGGCCTGTTAGTCTTTTAAGTGTGAGACCAGTGAATGAAGTGTAAGATTTTCAATCCATGTTCTTCAAAGCAAGAGAGGAGATGTTGTATAGACTTAACAATGGGACTTTCCTGTATGGTACCATTCTTTTATTTATTTTTTAGAAAGGGATCTACGTTTGGGGTACAGGAGTAGCCCAGCTGGGTTTGTGTATGTTAAGTCTTTATTTATTACTGATCTCATTGCAAATCCCTCTCTAAGATATTTATAGTATAAATATTTTATATGAATGATAAAAACCCCACCCCCATTCAAAGTTAGAACATTCCTCCTTCCTCCGAAGTAGTTTTGCACGTCCCCTCTCCTAGTAGTGCAGGTATGATCAGGGGCCTGGGCCCCCCTGTGAGATTGGAGGCTGGGCCCCTGACACACCCCAACCCTTCCGAGAAAGTCTGCGCGCAACTGTTTTTAAAACGCTGTTGTGCGTATGAAGTAAAGAATGCGGTCAGCTGTTAAAAACAGCTGCGCGGACCTTCTGGAGAGGAGACTGCGGGCCCACTCACCTCTCGAGCCCCCCACAGCCACGGGTCCTAATGTTATGAGAGTGGGTATGATTCATGCTTCTAAATGATCGGTAATGAACCCTTGGAGAATGCCTACAATGCATTGGGAAGATGGATCAGATCTAAGGTGATATCAGTAGAGGAAGGGCCACTTTGAGAATCCAGATCTGCAAATTTCTTCATGCGAAACAATTTTAACTTTTTAATTTTTTTAACCACAGTTCCCCTTTAAAAGGTATCTCCACCTTTAAAAAAAATACAAAATGTTTTATATACTGTAGGGCTCCCTAAGCATCAGAAATGCACTTCAGTCCTTCGATCCCCCGGTGATCTTTCCTGGCTCTCTTCTTGCTGGAATTTGCAAGCAGGGGGCTGGACCGGCAGCTGCGTCTGTGATTGGCTGAGAGGCAGAGCGCAGAGAAATGAAGGACTGGATACATTTCTAAAGCTTTTTTTTAACAAGCTTTTTTAAACATATGGCGGTTGGGGGTGGGTAGGAGGCCCTACTCTACAGAAACAAGGTTTTATAGGTAGGGCACCAGGCAGCAAAGATAGATCCAGAGGGGAGGGCTACCCTGTGCGTGCCAAAAACCTCTCAGAGGATAAGGAAGCAGCAGGGACCAGATGACACACTGACAACTCCTACTGTTCATTTCTGAGACTTTGGACAAGCACTGCAGAGAAACCATAAGGATCGAAAGTGTAAGGAAGAATTTTTCAACACTGGGGCCAGTAGTGGGTTAAATTTTAGTTTTGGGGGTGGACAATCTCTTGATTGACTGCATGGAGGTAGAGCCATCTTACTCTGCCGAACGGAGGCAAAAATATCTGGTTGATCATACATCTAATAATGTGCTTAAAGGGTATCTACACAAAAGGGGGGCTGTGGGAGCACTCCTGTGGCAAAATTACTTTATAACAAATAATGGAAGTGCTACTGATCTGACCAAACATTAGAACAAACAAGAAAAGAGATGATCAATGCACATTCCTGGTGCCCCATATACATAATATATGCTAGTGCAAACAGTAAAGACATGGGGGGTTTTAGTTACGGGGGGTTTTAGTTACAATTTTATGCATAAAATGAAAAGCCTTCCAACCACGTCAAGGTAACCCCAGTATGGAAGGTCCTAACAATTTACCTTGGGTCATTTATCTGGGCTCTGACACTCCCTGCTTGGTTGCATTTTCATGGGAATGTTGTCTCCCTGACCTTGCATTGGATTAGTATTACAGGCTATCACTTCTCCCTGCCTACTGGCTTTTAACAAGGAGGGAAGAGGCCTCTCATCCAATGCTTAGTATTCATGGCATAAGACCTCCAATTAAAGGGACGTGTTGGGGGTGCTACTACCACATGGAAGCTTGGTCAATCTTCATGCAGAGAAGCTCTGTTACAATATATACACAAAAGGGGGGCTGTGGGAGCACTCCTGTGGCAAAATTACTTTATAACAAATAGTGGAAGTGCTACTGATCTGACCAAAACATTAGAACAAACAAGAAAAAAAAATTTAATTTTCAAAAATTAGACCTTTTAGATACAGCTAGATCCCACTACTACTTTCAAATTTTAAATCTGAGCTGTAGATTCTGAGAAATCACCATTTGAAATCACAGCATTTACAGGGACAGACCTGTCACTCCAGAAGCAGAAATTTAATATGTGTCCTATGTCTGACCTTTTAAAGGACAATTATACTTACCATTTCCCCGATCCATTCCTGCAAAGTACTTAGGGCGAGGACCTAAAACGCTAAGTCCTCACCTCTGGGTACTTTACAAAAGTCCTGCACTACTTACTTGTAATCTCCCTCGTCGCTCTGGTCGGATTCTCCCCACTGGCACTGTCAGTGACGGGAAGCAGCCAATGGGAAGACACGCCTCCTTGCAAAGCACGTCTTCCCACTGGCTGCCTTGCGACCTGTCACTCAAAGTGCCAATGGGGAGGATCGGACCGGAGCGACGAGGGAGATTACAAGTAAGTAGTGCAGAGGTGAGGACTTAGTGTTTTAGGTCCTCACCCCGGGTACTTTGCAGGAGTCGGGGGAAAGGAACGAGGGGGAGGTGAGTATAATTGTCCTTTAATAGGCTTTTTCTCGCCTGCCAGCACACTTTCTGCAACAATTAAGAGAATCAGCAGAGAAAAGAAGGCAGGGGGAGGGAGATGTGTAAGCAGAGCAGTGTCCATGGTGAGGCTGTGCAGAACGTATAAGTGTCGCAGACACTACAAGGAGGCAGTAATTAAAGGAGGGAGGGTAGGAATTAGGAGCACTCAATAAACATTAATTTACTTCTCTCAAACTGTAGTTTCAGATAATTTAAAGTTGTTTGAGTGACTATAGTGACCCTTTAATGTATCAGATGGGGGCAGGTAACAGATATGCAACCAGTTTATTGTTTTTAAGGATGGACATGCCCTTTATATGTGTTCCATTTAAAACTGCAGGAACTCTTAAGGTACCATACATGCAAAGATAATTATCATATGCTAAAACATGTCCAGCATGTCAACTAAGGAAAAAAGAAAACCATAGCACTATGCTAAATCGTACAATTGCGATCGGTTTGTGTGTGGCCAACATTATGGGTAAACACATACGAAGTTTTATAATGCAATAATAAAGGAGATTGGGAAACTCACCATACTGGCATCAATCACTTGGCCTTTGCCGGACCTGGTCCGTTCGTACAGTGACATAACAATGCCAAGCGCACACATTACACCGCCACCAGCAAAGTCTGCCAGGAGGTTTAGAGGGGGGGAGGGATTTTTGCTTTTATCTCCCAGTTTTGAAAGTAAACCTGAAAGACATTAAAGGCAATTTATCTGAAATGACTAGGATATTACCTGCCAATCTAGTAGACTTCCGATTTAAAGGAAAAGGTTAATGAAGGTTAGTTATGGTGATACAGTAACTGGGACCTAGTATATTACATTTATAATACTTATTCCAAAATTTGATTGTTGACACCACCAAGCCCCCATCTATCCCAAAGTAAAGGTTATCCCCATTCATGTTGATAGGATTCCTGCAGATCACGGTAATTTAACTACCAGCACCCCCCAACCCCAAACCCCCCCCCCCCCCCCCATGTACTGACCATCACTGCAATATCGTACCTGATAGAGAGACATAATTGATGTCGTGACCTGCAGATTTAGAGTATTTCCCACTCTGGCCAAACCCAGTAAGTCTGGCGTAAATGAGATGTGGGTTTTCTTCAAGCAAAACGTCTGGACCAAGACCAAGGTTTTCCATGACCCCTGTGATACAAAGCCACATAAGGGTAAAGCAGAAGTGGTAAACACATGAAGGTAAAGCAGAAGCTAGTATGTATGGGCACCCAGCCTCATCTTTTGGCTGCAACTGATCATGTCAGTCTGCTTCAAATTTGTTGGTAGACATGTCAGTAAATTATGGACAATCGAGTGGCCCTTACTGGGACAATTTATTGGTGCTGTTGCTTTAATTGTAGTTTTTATGGTCAGTTTATTGGTCAGTGGGTATATCAGCAAGAATATCAGGCTGTAGTGGACCCATGTGTACCACCCTACGTATATTAAAAAAATAAACTAGACTAAAATGTACTTTATAAAGAGGGTCATGTGACACTGATGACATAGCTAAGTACCAATTATAAACAAGAACATGGTGAGGCAGGTTAAATATATGCTATAGTTTGCAGGATTCTTACAATAATGATAACATATAAAAACATACCGGTGATCAAGAAACTTACCATGACGATATGGCTCAATCAGGACATCGGATTTTTTACACAACTTTTTTATTAGGCCGACCCCCTCAGAACTCTTCAGGTTCACAGCTATAGATTTCTTTCCCCGCGCCATAGTATCAATCGTCGTCAAGCTACTGGCTTTATCTACCCTTATCACTTTTGCACCAAAATCTGCAAGAATCATTCCACAAAATGGTGCAGGTGCAAGTCCTGCCAGTTCCAGCACCCGAACACCAGCTAGAGCCATTCTCTATAAACAAATAATAAGTATTGTTCAATACAATAATATTAGTGGTATTACAACTGAGAGCACTACAAAAATAAAAAGGGAATAGCTACTATTTTGAAAAGAATAATGAACACAAAATAATTCTGTACACATCCAGTTAACATTATCATTCATTTTATCAATTATCTTTTAGGTTGGATAAATGCAGGCCAATATTTAACCCGACTGGTCCGCCAGACGAAAATTTGAATGGTCTTCTGCAGATAAAACTGTAGCGCAACCGATTGTGCGGTCCTTTAAAGACCACGGTCGGCTGAAAATTACCGATGTGTCCGATTCAACATTAGACCAATTTGGACGTTTGATGGTCATTGTCCAAACCTATTAGGTGGACCAGCACTGCTGTGATTTGTGACATCAGCACCAACTTCCAACTACATCGCTCATTTATTCAGTTAGGCCAAGGCCACACTACAACGCACCAAATCGTGCGTTAACGCAGACGATTTTGTGCGTGATTCTTGTGCGTTTTGCGCATGTGATTTTGCCCTTTTCCGTTATGGAAACACATGTGTTAATGCACCAAAATTTACGCGATCCCGCAATTTCCATTTTAGCCAAAATCATGGGCACAATCACAAAACGTGTGCGCGGACGCGCTAAAAACGCGCTACTGTGGCCTAGCCCTTAAACATTTCTTAGAGCTGTAAATCACCAATGGCTGTTTAGTGATTGTCTAAAGATTCATATAGCGAAGCTACAGCACTTTATATCCATTTTACACAACATTACATACGGTTACTTTAATTTGTGGCTATTTTACTGCAAGGGATACAGAACTTTGAACTGAATGGAGAGGTTTTCAAGGCAATTTTATCAATGATTAATGAGCTTGAAATTCAGTGTTTGCAGGAAAATATTGATATATAACCCAACTTTGAAGAAATACACAGATTTGGTTCTTTACATGTTGAATTAACAGGTCACAGAGAAAGATGGAATTTGGAATTTTAATTAAAAGCACAGTTTATAGGAAGCCAGACCATATATAGGAGTACAGTGTGATAGTTCCATATTTCCTATACATTCACAACAGGAGCAAACAAGTAATAATAATAATGAACCAGTGCACTGGACTAGTATAAAGTAGGGCCAGCATCTGGGTAGCAGGTTGATGAATCCCGGAAGGCCCTGTGTATTATTCTCTGGGCACCTTCAGCTTCTTATTTTAACACTACACCTAACACAAACTATAGGTATTGTTTTCTTTTAAAGGGCACCTGTGGTCTCCAATTCTTCCAAACTATTTAGGATCATATAAAAAGTCTTACATTGTAACCTCAAAACAAAACCTAAATCGAATCTCTAGATGAAATTTGTAAGAAGTTATTGCTAAAAAAGTTCAGCAATATTAATTCCTGCTTTAACACTTCCTATTTTCAGCCATGTGACCAGCCTCTGTCTGCATTAATAATATCCCCTTCTCAGCTGTAAATTTCCCCCCTAGCATTAAGTTTTAACTGAGCATGCTTCTCCCCTGGGGCGGAGGGGAAGGGCAGAGATCAGTTGATGTCACTCAACCAATTAGAAGCAGGAAATTTGAACATTCACCCCCCAATGTAATTTCTTACAGGCTCCAGCCAGAGATGTGATTGTCGGCTCATTTTAAAGAAAATACGGCAGGCTTTCATTTAACCCCAACTTGTTTGGAAACTACAGTTGCCCTTTAAGGACAATTTTAATCACTACAATCCTCCCTTTTTCTCACTACCTGGTTACTGGACTTTCTATGCCCAGTAATTCTTACCAAATGATTCCTTCACTGGTCCATCTCTGCATTTGCAGGGCTTGGCCAATGGACAGATGCACTTATTGCATAGTGCTTCTTCCCATTGGTTCTGTCACTGACAGTCTGGAAGGCAGAGTTACACAGGAGTGATCACAAGCATTTCAATGCCAGGGTTTGTAAGCATTGCTATACCAATGACAAGGGTTTATGAGCATTCTTATGCCAGAGACCACAAGCATTTCTATATTTAAGACATTAATAGAAAACAATTTAGAAAGTTGGCCACCATCTGGCATCTGTCCAGCTCTGCAAAGTGTTAACTGCACAACAACTGCTAACTATATGTATATGGGTGCTATACAGGAAACAGGGTTGCTGAATGAGCCATTAAATGTTTAGCAGAAAGGCTCTCAGCATTTCTATACGAGGGACCAATAGAATTCCTCTTCCAGGTAAAGCTAGCCTAACCCTTCCAGTGACCACAAGCATTTCTATACCAGGGGTTATGGATCTTTATTAATGACGTGGTATCAGTGTATCAGTGACCGTGGTGGGGGACGCGTTCCTGTATCAGCCGAAATTTTTACCCTGCCCACTTTTACAAAGCCACACCCACATTTAGAGATAATACCTACTTTAATTAATAAACTCCAGTGGCGTAGCTACAGACCTATGGGCCCTGATGCAAAATTTGGGCCTGCCCCCCCCTCCCCCAAGCTTAAATCAGCACCGCAAATCCAATAATTATTCCCACAAAAAACATCCAAATTCATCATTAATATTTTCTTTAAGGTACTCATTTTAAAACACTAAAAAAAAAAAAAAGAAATAACTGACAAACCGACAACGGTTAAATGCTTGTCACACAGACGCTGGTAATATGCTTGTCACACAAAACTGGAAAAAATGCTTAGTACACGGAACACTGGTAATTTACTTGCCACACAGAAATTAGTAAAATGCTTGCCACAAAGACCTTGGTAAAATGTTTAGTACACGGACCACTGGTAAAATAGTAGGTGCACAGACTGGTAAAATACTGGACCCACAGACACATAAAATAGTTGGAAAACTGACACTGGTAAATGGTTGGCACAGACACTGGTTAAATGGTTGGCACAGACACTGGTAAAATGCTTACTACACAGACTTCTGGTAAAAGGGTTGTTACATAGACTGGTAACATGCTTGGCACTGACACTGATAAATTGGTTGGAAAGCTGACACTGGTAAATGGTTGGCACAGACACTGGTAAAATGCTTCAAATCTGAAACTAGCAAAATGGGTGGCAGACATTGGTAAAATAGTAATAAAATGGCACTTGAGGCACAATGCCAACCATTTACAACTGCCTATTTGCCAAGAATTTCGATTTTACCAAGATGGCATACAGACATTGGTTAAAACGGTTGGTAAATGGACAGTTGTGCATCAAGTCTTGATCCAGACAATGCCAACCATGTTCAACTCCCAGCATTCCCCTACAAACACCCTGCTTACAGGGAATGCTGGGAGTTATAATTTCCAAACAATACGAAACCAATCCCTGCCATACAATCATTGTACTGTGGCTCTATTGGCTTTAATACCACTATAATAAAGGAAAGTGTAGGAGAGCTGAGCCTTCGAACTCTGTACAAAGAATAAAGTAGATTGCTAGTTGTTTTAGAACTACAACTCCCAGCATTCCCCTATAAACACCCTGCTGGCAGGGAATGCTGGGAGTTGTAGTTCACAAAGAAGTAAAATATAGTGCTGACGGCACAATTAGCCAGACTCCCAGCTGTTTGCCTCTACTTTGTCTCACACGTTACCAGCCTTCCCCCACCTCTCCCGACCACCAGATTCAGGCTGACAGCAGCTTTACCTCCTCACAACTGGAAGCAGCCAGGTCCTTCACTTCAGGCCCTTCCCCTCCTATACGCACACCCTGCTTGTTCTATTCAGGCCCCGCCCCCTCACACGCTGCCCGCACACACATCCTGCAGTACCCGCCCCCTTTCCCTTTGCAAATAGAGGAAACAGGATCTGTCGCCGCACGGTAAGGGGCGGAGGCACGCATGCACAATCCCTTATAAGAGGCGAAAGCTAGTTTCAAGTGGGCTAAAGGAGGGGCGGAGCTTTCCCAGACATGTGACCAGTCACATGAGGGGGCGGGGAATCAGCAGTTTCTAATTTGTGGCCGCTGAATGACGTGGGTGCAGGAGCGTGTGACTTAAGGTGCCCAATGTTCCTTAGATCCTGCCGGAACCGCTTCTCCCGATCTTACATTCGACCGACATGCGATCGCAAAATGAATGGGATTTTGCGATCGCATGCCGGCCGAATATAAGATCGGGAGAAGCGGTTCCGGCAGCATCGATGAAGATCGCGTGAGCGCTCGGTCGGGTAAGTAAAATCTTATAGATGTATGGGCACCTTTACACAAGGAAACTAGAATTAGATAAGATCAAGTGTAGAATCTGTTCTTATCAGGGAGGGGGGGAGAACCCCTTACGCCTTCGGGGGGGATCCTCTCCGTATTCCCTGGTTTGAATGGATCTGCACACTACACGCTATGATCGAAGCCTAAAGCTGGAAGCGTCACTTCCCTGTCTTTTGGAATAAGACTGTGTGAAGTATCCACTCTGGCCAGTGCATGGTTGATAGGGGGTGGCCAAGCACCCCCCAAGCTCCCACCTGGTTTTGAGTGGATATGGAGCCTGGTCGAAGCCTTGGCAGGGGGGTGCGAAAGCTCGGGCTTCCCACAGCACTACTGTGCACAGGGGGCGCGTGTTTATAGCACTCCCTTCACTTTCCTGCCATAGCTGCGGCTATGGCGGGATTTTTTTTATACCCGGGCTGAAAAGCCGGGGCCTAATTGGCTCACCTTATTAAATTACACTATTTATTGACACAAGCACTTATGACACTAGCACTTTGCATTTTTTGTTTCGTTTGTCTCACGTATTGTGGCGGGATTGCCTGGGTTCTTTTTTCCCATTCGAACCCCCCTGGAAACTTCCTGGTGGCAGCTGGGAGCAGAAAGGGCAAGTATGGTGGTTCCTGATGCCTACCACCCGAGGGGACCAATGTAGCCTCCCCCTAGCCCTACAGCTTAACAGCTGTGGGCATAAGGGGGAAGCAGATGGATCCTGATCCACTTGCACGTTTGCTGCACTTGGTGAAAGATCACTGAAAGCACGTTTCCCGAGCTTTAGATAAAAAGGAAACTAGAATTGCTGTCTGAAGCCTCACGCATTTGAAACCCCATACCCAACACTGTTTTTTTCCTGTGTCCTAAACACAAATGCCAAAGCCCATACCATGTGCTTCCCTGTGCCTTTCACCTAAATCCCCGTGGCCAATATCATGTGCTTCCCTGAGCCCCACACCTGAACCCCCATAGCCAACACTATGTGCCCCACACCTAAACACCCATAGCCAACACCATGTGCTTCCCTGAGCCCCACACCTGAACCTACACTTCACTGTCCTACATGAAACTATGCTTATAGGACTGGCTAGATTATGCACTCTGCAAGGAGAATATCTTTTACCCACTGCCCTTTTTCCTCCAGATAGAGGACAAATCTGGGAAATGGGATACAGTATTATAATGGGTACAGTACTATAATGGGGTACAGTAGTATAATGGGGTACAGTGGTATAATGGGTATAGTAGTCTCATGGTAAGTAGTATAATGGGTACAGTAGTATAATGGGTACAGTAGTATAAAGGGTTACAGTAGTATAATGGGGTACAGTGGTATAATGGGGTACAGTGGTATAATGGGTATAGTAGTATAATGGGTACAGTAGTATAAAGGGTTACAGTAGTATAATGGGGTACAGTGGTATAATGGGTATAGTAGTATAATGGGTATAGTAGTATAATGGGTACAGTAGTAAAGGTGTTACAGTAGTATAATGGGGTACAGTGGTATAATGGTATAGCAGTAGTATAAGGGTGTACAGTAGTATAATGGGGTACAGTTGTATAATGAGTACGTAGTTATAAGGGTAACAGTAGTATAATGGGGTACATTGGTATAATGGTATAGCAGTATAATGGGTACAGTAGTATAAAGGGTTACAGTAGTATAATGGGGTACAGTGGTATAATGGGTATAGTAGTATAATGGTGTAGTAGTATAATGGGTTACAGTAGGTAAAGGGTTACAGTAGTATAATGGGGTACAGTGGTATAATGGTATAGCAGTATAATGGGTACAGTAGTATAATGGGGTACAGTTGTATAATGAGTACAGTAGTATAAAGGGTAACAGTAGTATAATGGGGTACATTGGTATAATGGTATAGCAGTATAATGGGTACAGTAGTATAAAGGGTTACAGTAGTATAATGGGGTACAGTGGTATAATGGGTATAGTAGTATAAAGGGTTACAGTAGTATAATGGGGTACAGTGGTATAATGGGGTACAGTGGTATAATGGGTACAGTAGTATAATGGGGTACAGTGGTATAATGGGGTACAGTAGCATAATGGGTACAGTACTAAAATGGGGTACAGTGGTATAAGTATAGTACTATAATGGGATACAGTACTATAATGGGATACAGTAGTATAATGGGGTACAGTAGTATAATGGGGTACAGTAGTATAATGGGGTACAGTACTATAATGGGTACAGTGGTATAATGGGTATAGTAGTATAATGGGCACAGTAGTATAAAGGTTACAGTAGTATAATGGGGTACAGTACTATAATGGGGTACGGTAGTATAATGGGGTACAGTGCTATAATGGGGTACAGTGGTATAATGGGTATAGTAGTATAATGGGTACAGTAGTATATTGGGTACAGTATTATAATGGGGTACATTACTATAATGGAATGGTTGTTTATGCACTACACACTTTAAAGATAAATCTGAGATTCCATCAGACTGGACGGTATGTGTGTACCCAGCTTAAGACCTCACACTCAAAGCTAACAAAGTTGCACTCTGAACTGGCTTGGCACCCTCCCTCTGTCCAAGACCTGGACTGGGTTCTCATCCCCTCACCAGCGGCTACCGTGTTACCCAACTTTTGATGCACTTCAAGACTTCTGTGACCCTTAGTGTACCCTTTCCATGCACGGACAACCTTTAGTGACTGACCATATGACTGAGTGGTAAGTATATTGATGTACACTTATGATTATACTGTATCTCTATGAAGTATTGACTGGGGGAACTGGATATTTAGGCTGTTTTTATTACACTTGCAGAGTTATTCAATAAAAGTTCTTATCTTTCAAAATGGTGCTAATTTTGCTCCAACCAATCAGATGTTAGCTTTCAAATGTTAAATAAGATCTGATAGGTTGGGGCAAAATTAGCACCATTTTAAATGATAAGAACTTTTATTGAATCTCCCTGCTTATGTGTTATCCCTTTACAATAAAGGATAGTTTAGTCTATCAGTGACCCTACTATTTCTTTTGTGATGCTTATATACAACTAGGACCCTTGTTGCAGATAGCATGATTATGAATGGTGTACCTGTAATAGTGTTTTTGTATACTTATACTGCACATGGCAGAGTCCTCCATGACTAGACTCTGCATGACATCCATATGGAGCAGAGCAGAAAGGTAAGGATTTTAAAGGGTATGTCCACCCTTAAATCACATTTTTAATATTGCCTTCCCCCTGGTCCCCCAGCCCCAACCACATAGTTTTTATTTTAAGAAAGCCCCCAAACTCTTACTTACCTCCCCTCTTTCCTCCGCCGCGCTCCCGGCCCTCTGCTTGCGAGAAATGCAAGCAGAGGGGCGGGACCGGCAGCCGCGTCTGTGATTGGCTGAGCGGCAGCCAATCACGGACGCGGCTGCCGGCAGCTCACTTCAGCGGAGGAAAGAGGAGAGGTAAGTAAGAGTTTGGGGAGCTTTCTTAAAATAAAAATTATGCGGTTGGGGCTGGGGGACCAGTGGGATTACTATACTAAAGGGGTTAAACGCTAGGGGGAGGGAATCGGGAGAGGGAGGGGGAGGGAGGGGGAGAAGGGCTGCCGTACGCATGCCAAACTTCTCCCGGAGGCCAGGGAGGAGGCAGAGTCCTATATGGACTCTGCTATCCTCCTGGTGGGCAGTTTTTGGGACTTAGGTGGGGGACTACAGGAGAACCCTATAGAGCTGGGATGTTAGGTAAGGATTAAACTACACTACACAATGGGGCCAGTAGTTGGGGGGATTATAGTTTTGGGGGTGGACATGCCCTTTAAAGTTTATCATCTTTATATTTTCCTTGCCCCTAGATTTTTGCTGCTTGAATAATGCTGCTCTATATTTTAAAATAGAGGGGTATTCGAAGTTTTTAGTTTTGCACCTGTCCCCAAACAGGCAACACTTAACTTGGTTCCCATTGTTTTAACCCCCTTTCCCCCCCCCCTATATACTGGAGATACCAGTAGAAAGTGATGATTCTAGGCTCCTGTAATCACTCCTGAAATGCCTATGGATACTGAATATCTATCAAGCCACTCCCATTTTATTCTCCTAAATTTAACAAGGATTACTGTGTTGTATTGTAATGTGACCAGAGGAAGTTCTAGTTTGTGAGCTGGGGTGCACCCCATTCAACCTAAACAGATTTTTGCCGCCTTGTGCAGGCATCCCACCCCTCCCGAACCTACCTGAGAGTCCGCCTCCGGAACGCCTTTGCCACGCCTCCTATGTGACATAAATTACGTGACGTAATTTACATCACTTTAGAGGCATGGCTAGGGGCATAACTGGCCTCTCCCCTGACTCCGCCCCCACTCCACCCCTTTAGTGACGTCACATCACTCAGCCACGCCTCCTTATCCCCACCTTGCCTGGAAGCCAGGTTTGACAAGGTGGGATGTCTGCTTGTGGCTGAGGTGCCCCTTGACTGTGACATATTTTATCAGGAATTGGAAAAAACAGATTCATACAATTAATGTGAATTTTAGATTGAGAGTTGTTTTTTTATCTCTCAACCCTATTATTGAATTTTGTAGAATAAAAAAGAAATTCCTTTTATTTTGTGTTTACCTGGCACCTTTACGACCAACATATTTTCCATATGACTAGAGATGTAATGTGGTTTCTAATATAAACCCAGTTTATAATCGAATCTGAGGGTTTCGAAGTTCCGACAACATTTTCTGAACTCCCGAATTTCACGGAACCCGGATTTTTTGATGTTTTTCGAAAATCGAATGTTGCCGATATTCAAAAATCAAAACTCGAATTTTCTAACTTTTTTTTTTTCCCCCGAAAAACCCGAAAACGGAACGAAACTCAACAGTTTTGAACATCTCTACATATGATCGGTATAAAATGTATATATTTTCTGTAAATAGCCTGAAGAAGGAGGCTACACCTCTAAAAGCTCCCGATTAGGAAACGTTTTATAATGAGCCATTAACGAAAGTCTTTTTCAAATAAAAGGTTTTTTTTCCTGCCACATTTTTTGTATTTTTGAATCTATTTAAATTTGAAAAAATTTGCACTTTCCATTTGTCTTTCCTATTCCCTCAACATTGAATGAACCTTCGCTTGGTTTAGAAACCAGTTTTACAGCTCTAGGGTATCAGTTACAAAGGATATTTCATCTATAAAGCCCTCCTTAAATCCTTTATTAAAGGAATCTTTATATTTTGATATCCTCATGATGATCGTTCAGTTTGATGGCTGTTGTCTTTTTCTCTGTAAATGTTTATCTAAATATCTGCACGTGTCACGTCCGATGATCTGCAACATGTTGAATAATGTAGAGTTTGTTGGCACATATACATTACATTAGGTGCTGTTAGCTCTACATTTAAACATACATTATACTTGAGAAGTGACTGACTGATCTCTGTCTCCTTCCATAATCAGTGTCCTTGACACTCCTATCTCTGAAAAAGGTGAGCATATGTTAATAAGGAGGAGGTCAGACGGGGGTGAGGAGCAAGAAGCTGTCAATTACTCCGCTACAATAGTGACCCATTAATGGACAACTACAAAAAAAAATATGTTTAGGTGATTCCCCAGGTAAACATATGTATGTAGTGTGTTTTTTTTCTCCAAATGGATCTGCCTATCATCTCTTTTAACAATAATTGTTTATATTCAAGTCTATGGGGCTAGTGCCTAATGCAGGGTTGGCTGTTCTAAAGGCGTGACCACAAGCAAAGGATTCTGGGAAAAAAGGAAGAGCAAATTCCTTTTCATACAATTAATACATGGTTAAAGATTCTCTTCCCCAATATCTACCTGTAATCCTGGTACCAGCCCCACTGAATAGTCCAACCGACATTAAAATGTGTCAGTGCTTTCCCTTCCATGTAAGCAGAAAGTGCTATGGACATTTCCATACCCACAATCCACCCGAACACTCTCTCAACTTGCAGGTTTGGTTGACCATGAGGACAACTTTGTCAGATGCGGAATTCATTAAATTCAATTATAATTCTGACGGGCAAAGATTCTGATATAGATCTTATACAACGCTCTATATTAATGTGTATTGCCTATCAAAGTAAGGATCTGTTACTGTTGCTCAGCCCATTGGAAACTGCTACAGTAGATAAAGGGAATGGTCAGTACAGTTTATTATACAGTCTGGGGAATTGGCTTCTGTCTAAATGTCATAATATGAATAATAAGGTTTGATTTTTACCAATAACATGTTCTCAGCAATGTGAGGTTTTGGGGCAATATCTGACTGGATTGTTGGGGCCCACTAGGAAATTTGAGACCAGGGGCCCAGCTGGAGGAGTTTAGGGGCCTTACTAACATTTCATAATTCTACTGTGACTTATTTACATATCTTATTCCTACTGACTTCTATTGTTTATTAAAATACATTTCTTACTGTCCCTTTGTCTTTGTTTTTAAATGTTAGCAGTTTTCTTGGGTGAATGTGCTGTGGGCCCACTGGGGGATTACCCTGTAACCCTGTGAGCCAGTCCGTCACTGATTTGGGGGCTTCTCT
Organism: Hymenochirus boettgeri; assembly: GCA_019447015.1. Classification (NCBI taxonomy): domain Eukaryota; kingdom Metazoa; phylum Chordata; class Amphibia; order Anura; family Pipidae; genus Hymenochirus; species Hymenochirus boettgeri. The sequence continues at coordinate 389,303,859 of CM033469.1, read as the reverse complement.
TTAGACATAGATCATCCCTGATTTACTGGCAATCTCAAAAATAAACCTGTTATAGAGAATAAAAATAAATAAGTCCCACTAAATAGTCCTTTTCAATAATATACAGTAATGAAAACATGGTAACAATGTAATTGAGTAGAATGCCTGCTGGTACCAGCTGGGGTCCGTCAATGGTGTAATTGTGTAGAATGTAATGTATTGGGAGACAGGTCTGCAGTACAGAACATTCCGTAACAGTATTGGAAAAATACCATGTGTGGCTTTTATGTCCCAAAGCCACAGTAAGGGCACGGCCTCACTGCAACGGAATTGCATGAGTTTCTATCTGCAATTTTGTTGCGTTTGCGCATGCGTTTTTTCTGTTACATATAGAAAAACGCATGCGATTGCGATTTAAAATGCGGAACGCAAATCGCAAGCGCAATCACATCGCACCAGAAAATGCGCGTTTTCGGTGCGTTAGCGCGATTCCAATGATAAAAAAAATGCATGCGTTATTGCATGCGCAAACGCAAGAAAACCGCAACAGTGTGGCCTAGCCCTAAATGAAATTTATCTCAGACTGCTACTAATTAACTTAAAGCAATAACCATTCATATTTGAGAATAAATTTAACAAGCTCAAGTTTAAAATGACAGTAATTTTAAACGGCAAACCATTGGGCAGTTTTAGTACAATTCCATATTCTTACATCTTTATCCCTAGTGACAAACTAGTTTTGTCCATTATGTGATATTTAATAAAAGAAATATTTAAAAAAAGCAAACAAATATGAAGCTTTAAAGAGAGGGACAATCAAGCATACAAATACACCAGCCAATCAAAATGCTTGGTATTATTTATGTAGCTTTAATGTGAAATCTTGTTTCTACAGGATGGTATGTTCATTGATGATCATCCGTATGTCCATTCACAGTATGCTTGTAAATGTTCTAAGGTGACTTCTAACATTTTTTTTTACATTTTTTAAAGCATCTTTTTTCCCAGTGTGCCAGTATTGCACAGTGTGGTCACTGACCATTGTGTTCTTTACACATGCTCAGTCCTAAGATACTGCAGGGACTTGTTACAGTTTGTCAAACCCACTAGTAGCCTCTAGTCTAGAAAAATCGTTTTACAGGTCAGAATAGGCAAGGTAGCATGTGATTGAGATCAGGGGTGTGGCCAGTCACTGTACATACACACAGTTATTTCATCCAGTTCTTCAAGTGGTAACATTTACCTTAATGTTATTTAGTGTATTGCTATTTTACAGTTTATTGGTATTTTTAGAGGGGATATGTTCATATTCTGCAGTGTAACAATTTGGGTTAAGTTCTACTTTAAGCAATGTTGATATGGAAATATTTTACAGGATCTTCATGTATACTCACCAATACAGCCGTCCCCATCACAACTAAAAACGACCTACTAATTTCAGCCATACATTTAGAATGAGTCCTGTGTGAGATACTATCCGATTAGCTCACAAGTTCTTCTCTAAGGACGTGTTCAGGGAACGGAATCTGTAGAATTCTAAACAGCAGAGCAGTGTTGAGCTAAATGGAAAAGCAATTCATTCTCAGGTGTCTCTTGTTGGATATACTGGTGGTGACAGTGCCACTGATCTAATCATTTTGATGCTTCAGGAAACATTGAAATATATCTTCCTTATTGGTCACCGGAGACTGGCAAAAGAAATGGTAATTAGTGTCTCTGCCCATTTTTCAAGCTGTTACAATGTCTGGAGATACGATTTTATCTTTATCTCTTGTCAATGTAATATTAGAACAATGGGGCTTCTTTAAAGGATGTGTACACACTTTTTATTCACTCCTTGTGTCTTTCTGCTAACTTTAAAGTTTTTAATTTCCCTTGATCATTTTTTTTTAGGGCTAGGCCACACAACTGCGCTTTTAAGCCCAATCTGATCGCACTGCTAAAAGCGCACAGTAGTGTTGGCCTATGGAGGTGTCCACATCACCTCTGTTGGTATCCGCTGTGCTGTGTTCTGCTTTTCAATGCAATCACCATTTTTGGTGAAATTTGCATGCACTCCAATAAGGGCTAATTGCCCAAATCGCATGCGCAATGGACACCAACAGACTGAAATGTGTGCACGGTTGCTTAATGTGGCCTCTGCCTTACTTCCATATTTAGGAGGCTGAGGCCACACTGCAATGCACACGGTTGGACTAGATGGACGTATATCTTTAGTCAACCTCCAATGCTATGTTACTATGTAACTGTTATACAGACATTATGGGTAGGGTATAAAGGTTGGACTAGATGGACATATGTCTTTATATAACCTCCAATACTATGTTACTATGTAACTGTTAGACAGACATTATGGGTAGAGTATAAAGGTTGGAGTAGATGGACGTATATCTTTAGTCAACCTCCAATACTATGTTACTATATAAATTTTATACAGACATTATGGTAGGGTATAAAGGTTGGACTAGATGGACGTATGTCTTTATACAACCTCCAATACTATGTTACTATGTAACTGTTAGACAGACATTATGGGTAGGGTATAAAGGTTGGACTAGATGGACGTATGTCTTTATACAACCTCCAATACTATGCTACTATGTAACTGTTATACAGACATTATGGGTAGGGTATAAAGGTTGGAGTAGATGGACGAAAGTCTTTTTACAACCTCCAATACTATGTTACTATGCAACTGTTAGACAGACATTATGGGTAGGCTATAAAGGTTGGACTAGATGGACGTATGTCTTTATACAACCTCCAATACTATGTTACTATGTAACTGTTATACAGACATTATGGGTAGGGTATAAAAGTTGGACTAGATGTACGTAAGTCTTTATACAACCTCCAATACTATGTTACTATGTAACTGTTAGACAGACATTATGGGTAGGGTATAAAGGTTGAACTAGATGGATGTATGTCTTTATACAACCTCCAATACTATGTTACTATGTAACTGTTAGACAGACATTATGGGTAGAGTATAAAGGTTGGAGTAGATGGACGTATATCTTTAGTCAACCTCCAATACTATGTTACTATATAAATTTTATACAGACATTATGGTAGGGTATAAAGGTTGGACTAGATGGACGTATGTCTTTATACAACCTCCAATACTATGTTACTATGTAACTGTTATACAGACATTATGGGTAGGGTATAAAAGTTGGACTAGATGTACGTAAGTCTTTATACAACCTCCAATACTATGTTACTATGTAACTGTTAGACAGACATTATGGGTAGGGTATAAAAGTTGGACTACATGGATGTATGTCTTTATACAACCTCCAATACTATGTTACTATGTAACTGTTATAAAGACATTATGGGAAGGGTATAAATGTTGGACTAGATGGACATATGTCTTTATTCAATCTCCAATAATATGTTACTATGTAACTGTTAGACATTATGGGTAGGGTATAAAGGTTGGAGTAAATAGACGTATGTCTTTATACCACTTCCATCACTGTTACTATGTAACTGTTAGACAGACATCATTGGTAGGGTATAAAGGTTGGACTAGATGGACGTATGTCTTTATACATCCTCCAATACTATGTTACTATGTAACTGTTAGACAGACATTATGGGTAGGGTATAAAGGTTAAACTAGATGGATGTATGTCTTTATACAACCTCCAATACTATGTTACTATGATACTGTTATAAACACATTATGGGAGGGGTATAAATGTTGGACTAGATGGACATATGTCTTTATACAATCTCCAATACTTTGTTACTATGTAACTATTAGACATTATGGGTAGGGTATAAAGGTTGGACTAGATAGACGTATGTCTTTATACAACTTCCATCACTATGTTACTATGTAACTGTTAGACAGATATTATGGGTAGGGTATAAAGGTTGGAGTACATGGACGTATGTCTTTTTACAACCTCCAATACTATGTTACTATGTAACTGTTAAACAGACATTATGGGTAGGGTATAAAGGTTGGACTAGATGGACGTATGTCTTTATACCACCTCCAATACTATGTTACTATGTAACTGTTAGACAGACATTATGGGTAGGGTATAAAGGTTGAACTAGATGGATGTATGTCTTTATACAACCTCCAATACTATGTTACTATGAAACTGTTGGACAGACATTATGGGTAGAGTATAATGGTTGGACTAGACAAATGCATATCTTTATTCAACCTCCAATAATATGTTACTGTTAGACATTATAGTTAGAGTATAAAGGTTGGACTAGATGGACGTATGTCTTATACAACCTCCAATACTATGTTACTATGTAAGTGTTAGACAGACTTTATAGGTAGGGTATAAAGGTTGGACTAGATGGACGTATGTCTTTAATTAACCTCCAATACTATGTCACTATGTAACTATTAGACAGGAATTATGGGTAGGGTATAAAGGTTGGACTAGATGGACGTATGTCTTTAATTAACCTCCAATGCTATGTTACTTTGTAACTGTTAGACAGGCGTTATGGGTAGAGTATTAAGGTTGGATTAGACACATGCATATGTTTATTCTACCTCCAAATAATATGTTACTGTTAGACATTATAGTTAAAGTATAAAGGTTGGACTAGATGGATGCATATCTATATTCAACCTCTAATACGATGTAACAGAGGAAATGGCATGTAGTTATGTAAGAGCTCAGCTGCTCACTTATCCTTAAAGTTATGCTATCATTTTTTGAATGGTCTCATTCTGTTTATTACGGTATGTGATTTTCCCCCTTGGTTGTAGATTTGCGCATTCATGAAGTCAAATAACGTAGAAAGAAAATTGACTTCTAGCAGCTGAGATAGTGTCTCTCCTACAGATCTTCTCCGTTCCAGTTCTTTTCTGTCCAACTTCGTAAAAAAAATAAAATCAATGTAATTTAGCATAAAGTAGTCAAACGAATTTACTATCCTGCTAAGATAAATAGCAAAGTGAATTCGATGCCATTATTCGCTGCTTGTACAGCAAAAGTTTTGAAGGTTGATTGGACTGAAATATAAACTGGGCTGTAGATTTCAAGGATAAACGTTTGCAAGGTTTATAAAATAAGCCCTGTGGATATTGCAATCAATTATCTTGTCCTTTTATGCTAAATCTTCCATGCACAGTGTAAAACGACCAACAGACAATATGAAAGTAATTTTACTAACGGTGGAAATGTAGAAAAAAATAGCAAGTAAACTTTCGTTCTTTTAAAAAGTTCATGGGGCCACATTCATATTTTATTTAGCTCTTTTACATCAAAAAGAAATGCTTATCTATGAAATATCTAAAAACCTGTTTTATCTGTAGTCAAAATTATTTTCAAAGGAAAATACTAGGCAAAACAATAAACTGAACCGTTTTAATTTATTTAATATTTGGTCTTTAAAGGAATTGTAACTGAAAAAATTACTTTGTCTCGTTTCAATCTATAAATGAATACATGTAACCAGTACTTACTCTGATGTGTTTGTGTTGCTGCATTACTTCAATCCAGTACTTAGTATCCCAGCCCCCTGCCAGACTATCTGACTCACTGTGAGGGCAAGCATGCTCAGTAATCCCTATGAGGCAGCATTGGGAGAGATAATTCCCCACCATGCTGTTCTCGTACTAACTGCCACCATTACAGTTACAGCAAAACTATACATAACATAAGAGTTTATGATACTTATGACCCCCATTAACGCACCAATCCCAGTCGTATCATTGACATGTGACTTTTTTTAAATATATATATATAATCAGGCCAATGGAATTTTTTTTATCGTATTGTAGTATTGTATAGTATTTGAGGTTGAATAAAGACATATGTCCACCCAGTCCAACCCATCTAGCAATATCCTCATTTCCTGCCTAACTGTTGATCCAGAGGAAGGCGGAAAAAAAAACCACAACAGGAAGGAAGAAAGTCAGGAAGGAAGAAAATTCCTTCCTGACTCCAAGTTGCAATCGGAAATTTCACTGGATCAACTCTACTTTATGTATCAATACCAGTAACTTGCAACATTCCTTGTTTGCAGAAACTCATCCAGCTTTTTATTAAACTGACCAATGAACCTGCCATAACAACGTCCACTGGAAGATAGTTCCATAGCTTTACCGTTCTCACAGTGACAAACCCTTTCCCAACTCTACTTTATGTATCAATACCAGTAACTTGTAACATTCCTTGTTTGTAGAAACTCATCCAGCTTTTTATTAAACTGACCAATGAACCTGCCATAACAACGTCCACTGGAAGACAGTTCCATAGCTTTACCGTTCTCACAGTGAAAAACCCTTTCCGAGCTTGAAGCCTAAACCTTTTTTCTTCAAGTCTTAAGGGATGTCCTTGTGTCCTCTGACATGTTCTATTGGTGAACAATGCCCCAGATAGTTTATTGTATGGCCCGTTAATGTATTTATACACAGTAATCATATCCCCACGCAAGCGCCTTTTCTCGCTATCATATCCCCACACAAGCTTACATAATTGTAACTTTTCTTACAATCGGTTGATGCGTTTTGAATACTGATCTATGCACATTAATAATATAAACAATACACAGATCACAAGGCTATAACCATAATGGGTGAGGTGCATGCATATAATAGATTGATTGTAAAATATACCATTAAAAGAGAAGGAAGATACACAGCACACAATCTAGATAAATAGTGTATTTACACACCCTTTATTTGATAAAGTCTAGGGTAGGGACCATGATAGAAACAAGTTAAAAACATTTAAAATTGTCAAGAACTTTCCTGCTGCTCCGCTCCTGCGCCGATCTGAGGATAGCCAGGCACTTCCGGATATTCGGCGTCAGTGACGTGATGATGATTCAAAGATTCAAAAGCTGGCGTCTCCCGGCTCCTGCTACCCCAGGCTCTGTTACTCACCTCTTCTGGGTCCAGCAACTCACCTACCTGTACCTTTGAATTTACTTACCTTGCCAGTTCCAGAGACAATACTCACCTTGCCAGTTCCAGAGGTTTACTTACCTTGCCAGTTCCAGAGGTTTACTTACCTTGCCAGTTCCAGAGGTATTGCCAGTTTCAGAGTCACACTTACCTTTACAGTTCCAGTCACACTTACCTTGCCAGTTCCAGAGTCACAATTACCTTGCCAGTTCCAAAGACAGTACTTACCTTGCCTGTTCCAGTGCCTTCTACTTACCTTGCCTGTTCCTATATCAACTACTTACCTTGCCTGTTTCCAGTATCCAGCCTACAGTTCCCAGCAGCACCTTGTCTCCAGAATCCAGCCTACTGTTCCCAGCAGCACCTTTGTGCCAGTATCCAACCTACAGTTCCCAGCAACTCCTTGTCTCCAGTATCCAGTCTACTATTCCCAGCAGCCATCTGTATTCCTATATCTTTTGGACTATCAGCTTCCTCCTGAAAGCGTACCGGCGAGTTCCTTGGCCGTCAAGGCCACATGCATTATAAAAATACAAAGTTACAAAAACCTTCACAGTGGGAAAGCATGTTTCCCAATAATGTGGATAATGGATTCAGTTAGTGGGCATCCTTTTATGTGCACAAGGGTATCGCGATACCAAATAGCGTACTGACGTGTTGACGTCAATTCGCATGCACCCACCATAGTGACGCAGTGCAAGTCCAAAGGAGATCTCCCATCACAAAGTTTACCGGTTACGTAGTCAGTACCGTTTACCGGTTACGTAGTCAGTGTCTTAGTAAACTTATGGTTCTGTCCCAAATAAAGCACAAAGGTAGCTATAATAGCGTCCAGGTTTAAACGGAAGGTGAGTATCGGGTAAAGCTCCAGTCAGTTCAGGGAGGACCCAGATCACACAAATTGAAACCTCGCAGATATAATGTAAGGTAAAGAAGGTATCCTAGGGGCTTGGTCCATTAAAGGGGAAGGTCAGTGCAAATACATGTACATTTCAGAAAAAAGAGCAGTAATTTTTCATCCCAATGACCTTAATCTGCCAATTCAGCATTTTGTCTGTATATAAATAAATGCAACCGAAATACTGACTTCCTGTTTGCAGGACCCCTAGTAGAGACCGTTATGGTCTTGCCCATGACCCAGTGCCTGGGTTGATTCAGTTGCTCAGTAGAGATCTGAGCATGTTTGACCCATCCAACAGCCAATCAGTAGAAATTACTGTTAGGAACATTCCAAGGATGTGGTGCATTCTGGGAAGAAGGACCGTTAGAACCTGAAATGTCAGCTCACTAATGCCAACAGCAGGGAACAGCAAAGGGTATGAAATCAACTGACTTTTCAAAATGGGAGAGAACATGTAGAGTAACTAAGAAGGCATTACACAAACTAACAATTTAAAGGGACTGTCCACCCCTCTTTTGAAAAATGAATATGTGGTAGATAAGCCCCCAAAACCTAGACATCGTTTAATTCTCAACCTTTAATTCGGCTCCCACACTGAGATATTATACTTACATTCTCCTCGCTCCACCGCCGATTCCGGGTTCTTCTCCTAGTCTCCACTGTGGCCGCTCAGTTCTTTTTCTGTTCTCGAGCAGCCGCAGTGGAGACTGGTCCGGGAATGGCAGTCAGTGATTGGCCGTGACGTCACAGTCACGGCCGACACTGACTGCCTTACCCGGAAGTGCAGAGCCGCGGCGGTGGAGCGTGGAGGAGGGTGTAAGTATACTATCTCTGTGTGGGAGCCGAATTAAAGGTTGAGACTTAAACGATGTCTAGGTTTTGGGGGCTTATCTACCACATATTCATTTTTCAAAAGAGGGGTGGACAGTCCCTTTAACAAATATTGATCATTTCCACTGAACTGTCCCTTTAAGATCCAAGTCGACATGGTAATCCACATTAGTTGTGATATATTTCACATATCATAGTATCGGTAGGATGTCAAAGATACGTTGTCCTAGTCCTGGTAGGGGCATCAAAGCAACAAGCGTTGAGTGTCAGATAGCCATCCATATAAGATATTCTGCTTGTATGGGTAGTCGTGGTTCCAAAACATCAGATGGTTCTATAAGAGTTTTTTAAAAGGTAAGTATAATCAAAAAATAAATAAATTAATGACCCTAATCACAGAAAAGAGCTTTGTTCTGTCCCCTAGAATAAAGTGTCTTAAGCTGATAGATCCATCTGCTCTCACAACAGAGTAGTCTGTTGTTAAAGGACAACTAAAGCCACAGAACAACACTGAACCAGAACGCAGAACACCTCGATATAAAACCAGTAATCTGTGTCATACCATTTTGATACGGGCGCTGGGAAATTTACCTAAATAACATATGGTTTGTGCTTTACTTCAGAACATTCTAGTATCACACAGTTTGGTCAACGACCATTATGTTCTGCACATGCTCAGTCCTTAGCTATGGCAGAAACTTGTTACAGTTGGTCACACCCATTAATAATCTCTAGCCAATCCTTTTACAGGACACATAAAGCAAGGAAGCATGTGACTGAGGTCAGGTCTGACACTGCACATACACACAGATACTTCATCCAGTTCTTAACAGGCTTACATGTACTTTAATACAATTTACTGAAGTGGGATATTATAGCTTATTGGTGATTTTAGGGGGGTTGTTTTCAGATTCTGGAGTATAAAAAATGGGTTTAGTTCTCCTTTAACATTGCCTCACCTAATAGTGACATATTTTGTTCAATCCTAAGATTTTCAAACCCTTATGTGACCCCCCCCCCATGGTGTACCAAAAAATGGTCGGCTATAGTGGTTACTGTCTTATCCTCAGTCTTGTGTCTCCCTGCCAACCTGATGTCTGAGAGGTGTTTGGCTAATCACTGTTTCAACTTTTGGGAGGTTTTGCCCACATATAATAAAGGGCACTCTATCGCATACACCACATACTCACTCCTACAATTAAAATATTGGGTAATCCTAAACATTTCTCTCCCCTCCGAATTACGTACCTCCAGTGTCTTGTACATGTATTGGCTGTATATGCAATTCCCGCATGAGTAAGTTCCTTCTAGCCTGGAACCAGCTGTATGTATATCCTTAGGGCGTCTGTAGTGACTTTTGGTCAAAATATCCGGTAGGTTTCTACTGCGATGGGCTGTGAGGGATGGAAGATCGGAGACAAAACGACCAGTAGTATCGTCATTTTTTAAGATGTGCCATGATCTGCCTAAGATAGCCCTCAGAGCATTCCATTCTAATTCATATGTGGTGATGTATCTCACCAAACCATCATTGGCTTTCTTGTTTTTAGTCTTTAAAAGATCGGCCTGTGTTTGCCGTGCTGCTAGAGCTTTTTCTTTTTCCAAGAGGCCCCTTGCAGCAAATCTTTCATAGGTGGTGCCCCCTATGATATGTAACAGTATATACCCATGACAGTGTCTTGTTTTCTATTTTTAGTTGTTTTTTATTTTTTCTGGGATCTCTTACTATATTAATAAAGCACTTACACATTTTTTTAGCATATTAAGCATTGCTGTCTTATGATGCTTCCTTCGACTCCTGGTCTCCTAAGATTGGTTTCCTGTGTTGGGCCATATGCTATTTGAGTGGCTGTATTGTCCCCTCTATATATTTGTCCTTATATTCCTGGCTACACTGGAATTTTTCTGGTGTTTGGGTTTTAGATTTACAAGCTTCTGTCTCGGTGTGTTGCTGGTTTTAAGAAACACGTGGTGATAAATATTTATCTTGTGAGTTTCTCGAAAATCCCAGCTATACTGTATACAGCATGGGATGATGGTGGCTCAGTGGTTAGCACCAATGCCTTTCAGCGCTGAAGTCGTGAGTTCAATTCCACCCTTAGACACACCTGCAAGGAGTTTGTATGTTCTCCCTGTGCTTGCGTGAGTTTCCTCCGGGCACTCCAATTCCCCCACAATCATAAAGACATACTGATAGGTTTGTATGGTCAAATAAATGTGCTTAGATTGTAAGCTCTTCGGGGCAGGGCCTGATGTGAATGTATACATGTAATTGTAAAGCCCTACGGAAGATGTTGGCGCTATATAAATCCATAATAATAATATTGTTCTGCGTCCTAAGACAATTACTAAACAATTCCATTTAGTATTAGCTCTAAGAAATCTGTACAAGGTAACCATTCCATAGTAAAATGTATTTGTAATTTATCATGGAGCTTTACTATAGTGAAATTAAAGTTCACTCCCCCACTGAGAGTTCTAAAGATTTACTCTACTAAATAAAGGTCGCAAGTCCTCCAAGGTATCAAGTTTGACTACTGAATACATTCTGTTTTATCAATAGCTAATCACACAGAAATCCCTGTTGTATAAATATTTGAAAACGAAATTGAAGTTACGTTTATCGCTTGTATTAGCTTCTCTAAGTTCATTCTTCTGAAAAACAAGATAGAATACTAATAAACTAACTTTAGTTCGATTACCAGGTTTCTGGAGGATCTTATCTTGGCTACGTTTTATCCAGGTGTTTTATGCCCTGGAAAGGTTTTGATTTTAATGGCACATTATTTATGAGAGAAGCTCTTCTACATATTGATTTTGGAAATGTGTGTAGGATTGTAAAGGAGAGTCATTCCTCATGTTGATCTCTAGATCTCTAGAAACTAAAATGAAATAAACTATATTAGTGATAAAATATGAACCTTTAAAGAGAAGCATTGGCAGATAGAAAGACCTTGAATGCTAAAGTCAAATAAATTGAATGCGCCACTACCTTTATTATGTTAAACATCCGCCATTTTGACTGACCCAATAAAAGGACTGTGGGAAGATTCCTTATCCTACGTTATAATTCATTTCTTTCTATTTCTTTTTCTTCACCTATTTTAGTTTTGTTCTACCGCCTTTTGAGGCTGTATCTCCTCCCACAGTTTTTGAGCTAGAGACATGAAATTTGGTAGAGACATACAGGACACATAGGAGTAGTGTGCTATTACCTATTGTGCTATTAAGCACTACCATGTCATTAACGAATTACAATAATTAACTATAATGGGTACAATCCTCAAATGTAGACATTTTGAGGTTTTAGGGTCATGTGCTCAAAACTGTTAATTTCCAAGCCATAAACACAAACACTGATACCCCCAACCCCCACACAGACACAGGTACACACACCTACTTTCATTACCATGGCAGCCACACTTTAAATAGTAACTATATTTAAAAAGCAAAATCTTGATCAATCCTAAAAAAAATAGTTTTATTGTCATAAATGCAAAAACTGTACATACCCCCCAACCTGACACATGTACACACACCTACTGACCTACCCTTTAATTCATGTGGCAGCAATACTTAGTGTAATTAAGTATTCATTAATTGATTCATTATGAAAACAAGTTAGTTTTATGGTCCTAAAACACACACACCTACTGACCTACTCTTCCTTTCCTGTGGCAACCATATTTAAAGGGTAACTAGTCAAAAACACAATCTTGATTAATCATCAAAGAAAATGTAAGTTTAAATGCAAAAACACAACCCCTAAACATGACACAGGTACAAACACCTACTGACCCACCTTTACATTTTCATAGCAGCCATTCTTAAAGGGTAACTTAAGTTAAAAAAATAATAATTTTAACCAATCCTCCAAAAACTGACCTAACCGTTCATTTCTGTGGCAGCCATACTTAAAGGGTAACTAAAATTCTAAAAAATAACAATGTTCTCTTCCATTGCCATAGCAAGATTATTAAGTTTTAAAACTTAAAAAAGCACAGGCACACACATTCCCTTCCAAAATAAAGATTTCAAGACAAATTTTTTACTTATGTTTATATGTTTATAATTAAAGTTTAAACTTAAACTTTCCCTTTTTTAGTTGCTTTCTTACAATCCTTAAAATATTTTTTTATAGTTCTTAAATGCCTGTTCCGTTCCCTTCTGACCCTAATTTTTAATGCCATTATCTACCTTTCCATCTTCCTCTTTACATCAGGATTCAGCCACCAGGGTGTGTACTTCCCCCCCCCTTCCATTTATATACATTTAGATGTGAAATGGTTTAAAACCCCTTTAAATAATTCCACTTCTGTTTAGTACCTTTACCTGATAATATATCATCCCAGTTGACATGCTGAAGAGCTAGTTTTATCCAATGGATATTTGTTTTCCTAAAATTAAGTCTTTTTTAACCCAGTGTGCTTTTCCTTCTGATAACATACGTTACCTTCATATCTATTACATGCTTTGTGTCATTAGATATTACCAGATTTACCAGATACAAACAAAGCGCTGTTTCTAGTAGGAACTTTAACCACCTGTGAGAGATAATGTTTATATAGCAAATTCAGGAACCCATCACCCTTTACTGTGTTGGCAGTTCCACTATTAAAATCAGTGTCAGGGTAATTAAAGTCTCCCATAATCAGAACACTCCCCAAACTTGCAGCCATTGCCACCTGCATAAGTTGGCTCACTTGCTACTTGGAGGCTTGTAGCAGACACTAAACAATGACATTACTTCCCTTCCTGTTGCCCAATTCCACCCATACTGATGCCACTTTAACATCAATGGCAATGAGGTACAGTATCTCCTCTTTTAAATTTGGCTTCAACTCTTGTTTAACATAAATACTGTACATAACTCTCCTTCTTTACTATTTTCTTTATCATGCCTGAACAAGGAGTATCCTTCTAAATGCAGTACTCCAAATTCTTTTTCATCCAGGTTTCTCAATATTGTAAACATGCATTTTAGATTATGATCCTGTAATTTAGTTACCCACTTTAATACACTCACCTCCCTATCTTCTATACTATCCCTTCCCCCTTTCCTCCAACCATTGGCCAATCTCTAAAGTGAGACTGACAGCACCCTCTCCCCCAAAAACTAGTTTAAAATATCCGCCAACCTAGTGGCATAACCAGAATTCACTGAGCCCCCCATCAAAACTATGATGGGGCTCCTATCCATGCTTCCTCCAAAGTGGTTTTCTTGGAGGAGCCTATATCTGTCACAGGAAGAATAGAGGACAGGGCTCCGTTAGCTCCCAGGTCCCGCTGCAATTGCTCCCCCTGCTCCTCTTGTAGTTATGCCCCTGCACCAACCCTCTAGCCATCCTCTCCCCCCAAAACAGCTGCACCGCCATCAGTGAGGTGCAACTCCTTCCTTCCAAAGTACCTCTAGCCAAACAAAAAGTCTGCCCATTTTTCTAAAAATGTCGAACCCTAGCACCAGGTAGGCAACACACTGTTTGTGTATGGTTTTGGCAGCACAATCACCTGCCTAGACTTCATAGCCCTTGGTTCATCCCCCCTTGCATTAGAGATGCTGGTCCTCTGGGTGCTCATGGGATTGGACTGCTCCATACATGCTACTTCTCCCACTTTATCACCTGTTGGGAAGGTTTATCTGGGAAGAAGCCACCATAATCTTCCATAGAAAACTTCTCCTAGTAACCCTTACAAAACTACCTCCTTCCTCAACGGTAACTATCCAATTTCCACCCCCCTCTATACTGGCCCTGGCCAGTGCCTCCTGTCCCCCCAGGTTTGCCAACCTTGCAATGTTGAAAGTGCCCCCTTTAGATTATCATGGGCACTCACAACTGATATGTATTTTCATACCTACTGATAAACTTCTAACCCAACCCACCCTTCTCTTTTTATGGCAACCATACCTAATTCATAAAATAAACCTCATTTACGGTCATAATCGCAAAAACCTTTCCCCAAACCTACAAGACACAGGTAATCACACCTACTGGTAGATCTCTGTACCCACGGCATTTACTGTATTTCTCCATTTCCATGGCAATCATGGTATGTCACAAAGAAGGTAAAATTGCCAGCGCACAGTTTACCTTTAAAATAATTTAAATAATAATGAGGTGTTAGTACCACAATTTGGCCAAAATACGTAAGCTTGCATGCCACGTCAAGACTTAATGTGAGTCCTTACTCTGGTATGTCCACCCCAAAAAATTATTTTGATATGTTATTTCTCTGTACACACTGACCTGAACCAGCAAAAGTGGTATAAAGGTGAAACCTTTATTGGCTAAGATAATCATAGCAAGCTTTCAGAACATTCTAGTTCCTTTTTCAAGCTGAATACAATGAAGCTGTGGTGCTCTCTGATATTTATACAACATTTAGCTCATAGTTTAAATAACCAGAAAAAAGAAATATCAGGGTGAAGGTGTTAACAAAGTCATATAAAAGGGGGTCTGCCAGGGACAAACAGATTCATTGCCACCAATGGTAAATTTTACGGTGCTCTATTTCCTTCCTTTTTTGCCAAGCATGGTAAAATTTACGATTGGTGGCAATGGCCCTTTAAATCCCTCCCACAGGCTCCCCCGTGTGATCGGAGGGCACTATTCAAGTGCCATCCCTCTCCCCTCGATCCCCCATCGGTTTGCTCCCACACCGATGGGGGGATCTCAAGAAATTAACCCCTAAAGTGCCGGATCGTATAGGGAATCCCTCCCACCTCCCGGTACTTCATTCCTTGCAGAGCCACAGCGGAAAGGGAAGTCCCGTGACATCACAGGACGTCCGGGGATTTCCTTTGGTGTCCATCCCCATATTGCCTGGTGGTCTAGTGGACTAGTAAACTGAGATCGGTTCCGATCTCAGTTTACTACCGAAGTATAGCAGCAGGCACTATGTGCCTGCTTGCTATACTGCATACGAAAAAAATTTAACTGCTAGGGGCAATCGGGGGGCAGCATTCAGGTGCCCCCCTAGCCCCCTCGATCCCCCCTTGATTTCATAAAAATCCGTTGGGGGGATCGGGAGATAGCAGTGCCTGAAGTGGTGCCCCCTCCTCTATTGCCTCTGCTAAGATCGGTAAGGGAGACCCCGGTGACATCACAGGGCTTTCCCTTTCACCGGGGTCTTCCCTTTGCAAGTGCTCTGATGCCCCCTAGTGGTCTAGTGGAGGTACTGCAGTGTGTTCTCATATAGAGCATGCTGCAGTACCTGTATAGTAAAAGCGGTCATGCTGACAGCCTTTACTATACATTTTGTGAATGGAACTCAAAGTTCCATTCACAAATAGGATTTTTTCTAAGTCTTTGCTACTTAGCAAAGACTTAGAAAAAAAATGGGGACAGAGATCAAAATTTGGTGATCACTTCTGATCACCAAATTATTGATCTTTGCCAATGAATGAAAAATCACTTCCTGGAAAATGATTTCCGGGAAGTGATTTTTCCGATCGGATTTCGAATTGGAAAACGGGCATTTATGCCCGTATTCCAAGTTCGTTATCATTCCCTAAGATGATCTGATGATCATCTATGGGAATGAGCCAAAAAAAAGGGGAAATGCGCACAAAAAAATTCTTAAAATGATACACACACCTTTTTTTTTTTACCCTAAAACTCTAAATTAGCAAAAACTTTGTCTTTTCCAAGCTTCCCAATGCCCCCGGTGATATCGGTAAAGTAAACGCAGATCATTATTTGTCCGATTTCAAGGGAAACTAAGCCTATTTTAGTAGAAATTTTTGCAGAGGTAGAGGTACCAAAAAAAGACCGGATTGAAGTTTTAGGATCAGTAAAGTATGCAAAAACTTGTGTGACTCTCCGTACTAACCGGTTTTCACTAAAATACCACTAAAAGGGGGGATGGGGGTGGGGTGGGTTGTGGCGGTTTTTAATTTTTTTCTTGTAATTGCAATTGCGCATGGGTTCCATTTGAGCTAGTTGGTGGCCCCGTCTCTGTGGGTTTAGGTAGGATTTCAACCTTTGAGACCTCTTTTTTTTTTTCTTCCACAAAATCTCCTAAAAGCATGGAGTTCTATGAATAACAGCGTCTGGAATTCTTCATATATATACGAAAGCATGATACCGTTACATAGCTGAAGGTGTGTAGATTCCAAAAAGATATAGTTTTTGGGGGGTATTTCCAAGTTGAATAGGCTGTTCAAATTACAGAACACTGATTTTTTCTTGTAATTGCACTTCTGCATGCGTCCCATTTGAGCTAGTTCGTGGCCACACCTCTGTGTGCACCCACGCATATGGCATACCGTTTGATTCAGGACATGTGGGAGATTCACATTTAGTGAGTTTTTTTGCTTGTCAAGTGGGTTTAGGTAGGATTTCAACCTTTGAATCATCTTATTTTATTTTTCACAAAATCACCTAAAAACACAGAATTCTTTGGATTACTCCGTCTGGAATTCTTCATGTATGTATGAAAGCATGGCACCATTATGTAGCTGAAGGTGTGTAGTTTCCTAAAATATATAGTTTGCGAGGGGTATTTCCACGTTTTGGGTCTGTTTCCTATGAGAAAGGAGCACTTAGATTTTTTTCTTGTAATTGCACTTGTGCATGCTTCCCATTTGAGTTAGTTAGTTGCCACGTGTCTGTTTGCACCCATGCATATGGCATACTGTTTGATTCAAGACATGTGGAAGATTGACATTTAGTGGGGGGTTTTACTTATCAAGTGGGTTTAGGTAGGATTTCAACCTTTGAATCATCTTATTTTATTTTTTCACAAAATCTCCAAAAAGCATGGAGTTCTATGGATTACTGCGTCTGGAATTCTTCATGTATGTATGTAAGCATGGCACCATTATGTAGCTGAAGGTGAGTAGTTTCCAAAAATATATAGTCCATGGGGGGTATTTCCAAGTTTCTGGGCTGTTTCCTTTGAAAAGGGGTAAACTGTTCAAATTACAGCGCACTTTAATTTTTTCTTGTATTTGCGCTTGTGCATGCGTCCCATTTGAGCTAGTTGGTGACCACATCTCTGTTTGCACTCACATATATGGCATACCGTTTGATTCAGGAATTGTGGAAGATTGACATTTAGTGGGTTTTTTATTTGTGGGCGGCATTTCCAAGGTTCAGGGCCGTTTGCTTTGAAAAAGAGTAAGCTGTTCAAATTACAGAGCTCTTTGATTTTTTTTCTTGTAACGGCACTTGTGCATGGCTCACTTTGTGACTAGTGGCTTCCACGTCCATGTGTGTAACCATGTATATGGCATACCGTTTGAATCAGGGCATTTGGGAGATTGATACTTGACAAGTTTTTTTTCTATATTGCATGGGAATTTGACATGATTTTTAACTTTGAAATTTATTTTTGTACATTTTTCCAGAAAATCTGGTACAAGTGTGAAATTCTATGCAGACGGTGCCCACACCATTGGTGGTATGCATAAAAGAATGGCACCGTTGCATAGCTGAAGGTGTGTAGATTCCAAGAATATATAGTTTTGGGGGATATTTCTAATAAAGAGGGTTGTTTAGTCTGACAAATCTGAAAAGTTGCTGTAATTGGACCACTGTGCATTGGCTTTCTTTGTAGCTACTCGATTCCACGTCTGCGTGTGTAACAATGCATATGGCATACTGTTTGATTCAGGACATTTGGGAGATTGATATTTGGTAACTTTTTTTTTACATTACTTGGGATTTTGGCATGATTTCTAACTTTGAAAGTGTTTTTTTGTTAATTTTTCAGAAAATCGGCTAAACATTCAAACTTCTACGAAGAACTGCTCCAACATCATTGAAGGTATGAATGAACAAACTAAAGCATTACATACCTGAAGGTGTGTAGATTCCAAGGATATATAGTTTATGGGGAGTATTTCTGAGTTTTGGGGTTGTTTTGTGGTAATTTGAATTTGACTGAATATGTTTGCTGTTTTTTAGCCATCGTGCATTGTCTCACTTTGTGACTAGTAGCTTCCACGTCCACGTGTGTAACCATGCATATGGCATACCATTTGATTCAGGACATTTTGGGGATTGATGTTTGGTAACTTTTTTTTACATTCCATGAGGTTTTGGCATGATTTCTACCCTTTGAAGTTGTTTTTTGTTCATTTTTTCAGAAAAGTGCAACCTTCTACGAAAAACTGCGCCCACACTATTGATGGTATGAATGAACTAACTACAGTGTTACATAGCTGAAGGTGTGTAGATTTCAGGAATATATAGTTTGTGGGGGTTGTTTCTGAGCTAGGGGGGTGTTTTGTGGGAAAAACTGCAGACTGTTGAAATTCAGAGTTGGTTGAATATTTTTGCTGTTTTTGAGCAATCATGCATTGTCTCACTTCGTGGCTTTTCGCTTCCATGTCCGCGTGTGTAACCACACATATGGCATACCATTTGATTCAGGACATTTGGGGGATTGATATTTGGTAACTTTTTTTTACATTCCATGAGGTTTTGGCATGATTTCTACCCTTTGAAGTTGTTTTTTGTTAATTTTTTCAGACAAATGTGAACTTCTATGAAGAACTGCGCCCACACCATTGATGGTATGAATGAACAAACTACAGTACACCAAGTCTTCTCTAAGGACGTGTTCAGGGAACGGAATCTGAAATTCTAAACAGCAGAGCAGTGTTGAGTAAATGGAAAAGCAATTCATTCTAGGTGTCTCCTTGTTTGGATATACTGGTGGTGACAGTGCCACTGATCTAATCATTTTGATGCTTCAGGAAACATTGAAATATATATCTTATTGGTCCACCGGAGACTGGCAAAAGAAATGGTAATAGTGTCTCTGCCATTTTTCAAGCTGTTACAATGTCTGGAGATACGATTTTATCTTTATCTCTTGTCAATGTAATATTAGAACAATGGGGCTTCTTTAAAGGAGTGTACACACTTTTTATTCACTCCTTGTGTCTTTTTGCTAACTTTAAAGTTTTTAATTTCCCTTGATCATTTTTTTTTAGGGCTGGCCACACAACTGCGTTTTTAAGCCCAATCTGATCGCACTGCTAAAAGCGCACAGTAGTGGTTGGCCTATGGAGGTGTCCACATCCACTGTTGGTATCCGCTGTGCTGTGTTCTGCTTTTCAATGCAATCACCATTTTGGTGAATTTGCATGCACTCCCAATAAGGGCTAATTGCCCCAAATCGCATGCGCAATGGACACCAACAGACTGAAATGTGTGCACGGTTGCGCTAATGTGGCCTCTGCCTACTTCCATATTTAGGAGGCTGAGGCCACACTGCAATGCACACGGTGGATTGGACTAGATGACGTATATCTTTAGTCACCTCCATGCTATGTTACTATGTAACTGTTATACAGAAATTATGGGTAGGGATAAAGGTTGGACTAGATGGACGTATGTCTTTATACAACCTCCAATACTATGTTACTATGTAACTGTAGACGGATTATGGGTAGGGTATAAAGGTTGGACTAGATGTACGTATGTCTTTATATAACCTCCAATACTATGTTACTATGTAACTGTTAGACATATGGGTAGGGTATAAAGGTTGGACTAGATGGACGTATGTCTTTATATAAACCTCCATACTATGTTACTATGTAACTGTTAGACAGACATTAGGGGTAGGGTATAAAGTTGGACTAGATGGACGTATATCTTTAGTCAACCTCCAATACTATGTTACTATGTAACTGTTATACAGACATTATGGGTAGGGTATAAAGGTTGGACTAGATGGACGTATGTCTTTTATACAAACCTCCAATACTATGTTACTATGTAACTGTTAACCAGAACATTATGGGTAGGGTATAAAGGTTGGACTAGATGGACGTTATGTCTTTATACAACCTCCAATACTATGCTACTATGTAACTGTTATTACAGACATTAGGGTGGGTATAAAAGTTGGAGTAGATGGACGAAAGTTTTTCAAAACCTCCAATATAGTTACTATGCAACTGTTAGACAGACATTATGGTAGGTATAAAGGTTGGACTAGATGGACGTAGGTCTTTATACAACTCCAATACTAGTTACTATGTAACTGTTATACAGACATTATGGGTAGGGTATAAAGTTGGACTAGATGTACGTAAGTCTTATACAACCTCCATACTATGTTACTATGTAACTGTTAGCAGACATTATGGGTAGGGTATAAAGGTTGGACTAGATGGACGTATATCTTTAGTCAACCTCCAATGCTATGTTATGTAACGTTATACAGACATTATGGGTAGGGTATAAAGGTTGGACTAGATGGAATATGTCTTTATATAACCTCCAATACTATGTTACTATGTAACTGTTAGACAGACATTATGGGTAGAGTATAAAGGTGGAGTAGATGGACGTATATCTTTAGTCAACCTCCATACATGTTACTATATTAAATTTTATACAGACTTATGGTAGGGTATAAAGTTGGACTAGATGGACGTATGTCTTTATACAACACCAATACTATGTTACTATGTAACTGTTAGAAGACATTATGGGTAGGGTATAAAGGTTGGACTAGATGGACGTATGTTCTTTATACAACCTCCAATACTATGCTACTATGTAATGTTATACAGACATTATGGGTAGGGTATAAAGGTTGGAGTAGATGGATTGATAAGTCTTTTTACAACCTCCAATACTATGTTACTAGTGCAACTGTAGACGACATTATGGTAGGCATAAAGGTTGGACTAGATGGACGTATGTCTTTATAACAACCTCCAATACTATGTTACTATGTAACTGTTATAACAGCATTATGGGTAGGGTATAAAAGTTGGACTAGAGTACGTAAGTCTTTATACAACCTCCAATACTATGTTACTATGTAACTGTTAGACAGACATTAGGGTAGGGTAATAAAGTTGGACTACATGGATGTATGTCTTTATACAACCTCCAATACTATGTTACTATGTAACTGTTATAAAAGACATTATGGGAAGGGTATAAATGTTGGACTAGTGGACATAGTCTTTATTCAATCTCCAATATATGTTACTATGTAACTGTAGACATTATGGGTAGGGTAAAAGTTGGAGTAAATAGACGTATGCTTTATACCACTTCCATCACTGTTACTATGTAACTGTTAGACATACATCATTGGTAGGGTATAAAGGTGGACTAGATGGACGTATGTCTTTATACATCCTCCCAATACTTGTTACTATGTAACTGTTAGACAGACATTATGGGTAGGGTATAAAGGTTAAACTAGATGGATGTATGTCTTTATACAATCCAATACTATGTTACTATGATACTGTTTATAACACATTATGGAGGGGTATAAATGTTGGCTAATGGACATATGTTCTTTATACAATCTCCAATACTTGTTACTATGTAACTATTAGACATTATGGGTAGGGGGTATAAAGGTTGGACTAGATAGACGTATGTCTTTATACAACTTCCATCACTAGTTACTATGTAAATGTTAGACAGATATTATGGGTAGGGTTAAAGGTTTGGAGTACATGGACGTATGTCTTTTTACAACCTCCAATACTAATGTTACTGTAACTGTTAAACAGACATTATGGTAGGGTATAAGGTTGGACTAGATGGACGTATGTCTTTATACCACCTCCAATACTATGTTACTATGTAACTGTTAGACAGACATTATTATGGGTAGGGTATAAAGGTTGAACTAGATGGATGTATGTCTTTATACAACCTCCAATACTATGTTTACTATGAAACTGTTGGAAGACATTATGGGTAGAGTTAATGGGGACTAGACAAATGCATATCTTTATTCAACCTCCAATAATATGTTACTGTTAGACTTATAGTTAGAGTTAAAGGTTGACTAGAGGACGTATGTCTTATACAACCTCCAATACTATGTTATATGTAAGTGTTAGACAGACTTTTCGGTAGGGTATGAAAGGTTGGACTAGATGGACGATGTCTTTAATTAACTTCCAATACTATGTCACTATGTAACTATTAGACAGGAATTATGGGTAGGGTATAAAGGTTGGACTAGATGGACGTATGTCTTTTAATTAACCTCCAATGCTATGTTACTTTGTAACTGTTAGACAGCGTTAGGTGTAGAGTATTAAGGTTGGATTAGACACATGCATATGTTTATTCTACTCCAAATAATATGTTACTGTTAGACATTATAGTTAAGTATAAAGGTTGGACTAGATGATGCTATCTATATTCAACCTCTAATACGATGTAACAGAGAAATGGCATGTAGTTATGTAAGAGCTCAGCTGCTCACTTATCCTTAAGTATGCTATCATTTTTTGAATGGTCTCATTCTGTTATTACGGTATGTGATTTTCCCCCTTGGTTGTAGATTTGCGCATTCATGAAGTCAAATAACGTAGAAAGAAATGACTTCTAGCAGCTGAGATAGTGTCTCTCCTACGATTCTTCTCCGTTCCAGTTCTTTTCTGTCCAACTTCGTAAAAAAAATAAAATCAATGTAATTTAGCATAAAGTAGTCAAAACGAATTTACTATCCTGCTAGATAAATAGCAAGTGAATTCGATGCCATTATTCGCTGCTTGTACAGCAAAAGTTTTGAAGTTGATTGGACTGAAATATAAACTGGGCTGTAGATTTCAAGGAAAACGTTGCAAGGTTTATAAAATAAGCCCTGTGGATATTGCAATCAATTATCTTGTCCTTTTATCTAAATCTTCCATGCACAGTGTAAAACGACCAACAGACAATGAAAGTATTTTACTAACGGTGGAATGTAGAAAAAAACAAGTCAAGTAAACTTTCGTTCTTTTAAAAAGTTCATGGGGCCACATTCATATTTTATTTAGCTCTTTTACATCAAAAAGAAATGCTTATCTAGAATATCTAAAACCTGTTTTATCTGTAGTCAAAATTATTTCAAAGGAAATAACTAGGCAAAACAATAAACTGAACCGTTTTAATTTATTTAATATTTGGTCTTTAAAGGAATTGTAACTGAAAAAATTACTTTGTCTCGTTTCAATCTATAAATGAATACATGTACCAGTACTTACTCTGATGTGTTTGGTGTTGCTGCATTACTTCAATCCAGTATAGTATATCCCAGCCCCCTGCCAGACTATCTGACTCACTGTGAGGGCAAGCATGCTCAGTAATCCTATGAGGCAGCATTGGGAGAGATAATTCCCCACCATGCTGTTCTCGTACTAACTGCCACCATTACAGTTACAGCAAAACTATACATACATAAGAGTTTATGATACTTATGACCCCATTAACGCACCAATCCCAGTCGTATCATTGACATGTGTGACTTTTTTTAAATATATATATATAATCAGGCCAATGGAATTTTTTTTATCGTATTGTAGTATTGTATAGTATTTGAGGTTGAATAAAGACATATGTCCACCCAGTCCAACCCATCTGCAATATCCTCATTTCCTGCCTAACTGTTGATCCAGAGGAAGGCGGAAAAAAAAACCACAACAGGACGAAGAAAGTCAGGAAGGAAGAAAATCCTTCCTGATCAAGTTGCAATCGGAAATTTCACGGATCAACTCTACTTTATGTATCAATACCAGTAACTTGCAACATTCCTTGTTTGCAGAAACTCATCCAGCTTTTATATAAACTGACCAATGGAACCTGCCATAACAACGTCCACTGGAAGATAGTTCCATAGCTTTACCGTTCTCACAGTGACAAACCCTTCCCAACTCTACTTTATGTATCAATACCAGTAACTTGTAACATTCCTTGTTTGTAGAAACTCATCCAATTTTTATAAACTGACCAATGAACTGCCATAACAACGTCCACTGGAAGACAGTTCCATAGCTTTACCGTTCTCACATGTGAAAACCCTTTCCGAGCTTGAAGCCTAACCTTTTTTCTTCAAGTCTTAAGGGATGTCCTTGTGTCCTCTGACATGTTCTATTGGTGAACAATGCCCAGATAGTTTGATTGTATGGCCCGTTAATGTATTTATACACAGTAATCATATCCCCACGCAAGCGCCTTTTCTCGCTATCATATCCCCACACAAGCTTACATAATTGTAACTTTTCTTACAATCGGTTGATGCGTTTTGAATACTGATCTATGCACATTAATAATATAAACAATACACAGATCACAAGGCTATAACCATAATGGGTGAGTGCAGCATAATAGATTGATTGTAAAATATACCATTAAAAGAGAGGAAATACACAGCACACAATCTAGATAAATGTGTTTACACACCCTTTATTTGATAAAGTCTAGGGTAGGACCATGATAGAAACAAGTTAAAACATTTAAAATTGTCAAGAACTTTCCTGCTGCTCCGCTCTGCTTCGCCGATCTGAGGATAGCCAGGCACTTCGGATATTCGGCGTCAGTGACGTGATGATGATTCAAAGATTCAAAAGCTGGCGTCTCCCGGCTCCTGCTACCCCAGGCTCTGTTACTCACCTCTTCTGGGTCCAGCAACTCACCTACCTGTACCTTTGAATTTACTTACCTTGCCAGTTCCAGAGACAATACTCACATTGCCAGTTCCAGAGGTTTTACTTACCTTGCCATTCCAGAGGTTTACTTACCTTGCCAGTTCCAGAGGTATTGCCAGTTTCAGAGTCACACTTACCTTTACAGTTCCAGTCACACTTACCTGCCAGTTCCAGATCACAATACATTGCCATTCCAAAGACAGTACTTACCTGCCTGTGTTCCAGTGCCTCTACTTACCTTGCCTGTTCCTATCTCAACTACTTACCTTGCCTGTTTCCAGTATCCAGCCTACAGTTCCCAGCAGCACCTTGTCTCCAGAATCCAGCCTACTGTTCCCAGCAGCACCTTTGTGCCAGTATCCAACCTACAGTTCCCAGCAACTCCTTTCTCCAGTATCCAGTCTACTATTCCCAGCCAGCCATCTGTATTCCTATATCTTTTGGACTATCAGCTTCCTCCTGAAAGCGTACCGGCGAGTTCCTTGGCCGTCAAGGCCACATGCATTATAAAAATACAAAGTTACAAAAACCTTCAAGTGGGAAAGCATGTTTTCCCAATATGTGGATATGGATTCAGTTAGTGGGCATCCTTTTGTGCCAAGGTATCGCGAACCAAATAGCGTACTGAGTGTTGACGTCAATTCGCATGCACCCACCATAGTGACGCAGTGCAAGTCCAAAGGAGATCTCCCATCACAAAGTTTACCGGTTACGTAGTCAGTACCGTTTACCGGTTACGTAGTCAGTGTCTTAGTAAACTTATGGTTCTGTCCCAAATAAAGCACAAAGGTGCTATAATAGCGTCCAGGTTTAAACGGAAGGTGAGTATCGGGTAAAGCTCCAGTCAGTTCAGGGAGGACCCAGATCACACAAATTGAAACCTCGCAGATATAATGTAAGGTAAAGAAGGTATCCTAGGGGCTTGGTCCATTAAAAGGGGAAGGTCAGTGCAAATACATGTACATTCAGAAAAAAGAGCAGTAATTTTCATCCCAATGACCTTAATCTGCCCAATTCAGCATTTTGTCTGTATATAAATAAATGCAACCGAAATACTGACTTCCTGTTTGCAGGACCCCTAGTAGAGACCGTTATGGTCTTGCCCATGACCCAGTGCCGGGTGTGATTCAGTTGCTCAGTAGAGATCTGAGCATGTTTGCCCATCCAACAGCCAATCAGTAGAAATTACTGTTAGGAACATTCCAAGGATGTGGTGCTTCTGGGAAGAAGGACCGTTAGAACCTGAAATGTCAGCTCACTAATGCCAACAGCAGGGAACAGCAAAGGGTATGAAATCAACTGACTTTTCAAAATGGGAGAGAACATGTAGAGTAACTAAGAAGGCATTACACAAACTAACAATTTAAAGGGACTGTCCACCCCTCTTTTGAAAAAGATATGTGGAGATAAGCCCCAAAACCTAGAATCATCGAATTCTCAACCTTTAATTCGGCTCCCACACTGAGATATTATACTTACATTCTCCTCGCTCCACCGCCGATTCCGGGTTCTTCTCCTAGTCTCCACTGTGGCGCTCAGTTCTTTTTCTGTTCTCGAGCAGCCGCAGTGAGACTGGTCCGGAATGGCAGTCAGTGATTGCCGTGACGTCACAGTCACGGCCGACACTGACTGCCTTACGGAAGTGCAGAGCCGCGGCGGTGGAGCGTGGAGGAGGGTGTAAGTATACTATCTCTGTGTGGGAGCCGAAATTAAGGTGAGACTTAAAACGATGTCTAGGTTTTGGGGGCTTATCTACCACATATTCATTTTTCAAAAGGGGGTGGACAGTCCCTTTAACAATATTGATCATTTCCACTGAACTGTCCCTTTAAGATCCAAGTCGACATGGTAATCCACATTAGTTGTGATATATTTCACATATCATAGTATCGGTAGGATGTCAAAGATACGTTGTCCTAGTCCTGGTAGGGGCATCAAAGCAACAAGCGTTGAGTGTCAGATAGCCATCCATATAAGTATTCTGCTGTATGGGTAGTCGTGGTTCCAAACATCAGATGGTTCTATAAGAGTTTTTAAAAGGTAAGTATAATCAAAAAATAAATAAATTAATGACCCTAATCACAGAAAAGAGCTTTGTTCTGTCCCCTAGAATAAAGTGTCTTAAGCTGATAGATCCATCTGCTCTCACAACAGAGTAGTCTGTTGTTAAAGGACAACTAAAGCCACGAACAACACTGAACCAGAACGCAGAACACCTCGATATAAAACCAGTAATCTGTGTCATACCATTTTGATACGGGCGCTGGAAATTACCTAAATAACATATGGTTTGTGCTTTACTTCAGAACATTCTAGTATCACCCAGTTTGGTCAACGACCATTATGTTCTGCACATGCTCAGCCTTAGCTATGGCAGAAACTTGTTACAGTTGGTCACACCCATTAATAATCTCTAGCCAATCCTTTTACAGGACACATAAAGCAAGGAAGCATGTGATGAGGTCAGGTCTGCACACTGCACATACACACAGATACTTCTCCAGTTCTTAACAGGCTACATGTACTTTAATACATTTACTGAAGTGGGATATTAAGCTTATTGGTGATTTTAGGGGGGTTGTTTTCAGATTCTGGAGTATAAAAAAATGGGTTTAGTTCTCCTTTAACATTGCCTCACCAATAGGAATATTTTGTTCAATCCTAAGATTTTCAAACCCTTATGTGACCCCCCCCCATGGTGTACAAAAAAAATGGTCGGCTATAGTGGTTACTGTCTTATCCTCAGTCTTGTGTCTCCCTGCAACACTGATGTTGAGGGTGTTTGGCAATCACTGTTTTTCAACTTTGGGAGGGTTTTGCCCACATATAATAAAGGGCACTCTATCGCATACACCACATACTCACTCCTACAATTAAATATTGGGTAATCCTAAACATTCTTCTCCCCTCCGAATTACGTACCTCCAGTGTCTTGTACATGTATTGGCTGTATATGCAATTCCCGCATGAGTAAGTTCCTTCTAGCCTGGAACCAGCTGTATGATGTATATCCTTAGGCGCGCTGTAGTGACTTTTGGTCAAAATATCCGGTAGGTTCTACTGCGATGGGCTGGTGAGGGATGGAAGATCGGAGACAAAAGACCAGTAGTATCGTCATTTTTTAAGATGTGCCATGATGCCTAAGATAGCCCTCAGAGCATTCCATTCTAATTCATATGTGTGATGTATCTCACCAAACCATCATGGCTTTCTGTGTTTTTAGTCTTTAAAGATCGGCCTGTGTTTGCCGTGCTGCTAGAGCTTTTTCTTTTTCCAAGAGGCCCCTTGCAGCAAATCTTTCATAGGTGGTGCCCCCTATGATATGTAACAGTATATACCCATGACAGTGTCTTGTTTCTATTTTTAGTTGTTTTTTATTTTTTCTGGGATCTCTACTATATTAATAAAGCACTTACACATTTTTTTAGCATATTAGCATTGCTGTCTTATGATGCTTCCTTTGACTCCTGGTCTCCTAAGATTGGTTTCCTGTGTTGGGCCATATGCTATTTGAGTGGCTGTATTGTCCCCTCTATATATTGTCCTTATATTCCTGGCTACACTGGATTTTTCTGGTGTTTGGGTTTTAGATTTACAAGCTTCTGTCTCGGTGTGTTGCTGGTTTTAAGAAACACGTGGTGATAAATATCCTTGTGAGTTTCTCGAAAATCCCAGCATATACTGTATACAGCATGGGATGATGGTGGCTCAGTGGTTAGCACCAATGCCTTTCAGCGCTGAAGTCGTGAGTTCAATTCCACCCTTAGACAACACCTGCAAGGAGTTTGTATGTTCTCCCTGTGCTTGCGTGAGTTTCCTCCGGCACTCCATTCCCCCACAATCATAAAGACATACTGATAGGTTTGTATGGTCAAATAATGTGCTTAGATTGTAAGCTCTTCGGGGCAGGGCCTGATGTGAATGTATACATGTAATTGTAAAGCCCTACGGAAGATGTTGGCGCTATATAAATCCTAATAAAATATTGTTCTGCGTCCTAAGACAATTACTAAACAATTCCATTTAGTATAGCTCTAAAAATCTGTACAAGGTAACCATTCCATAGTAAAATGTATTTGTAATTTATACATGGAGCTTTACTATAGTGAAATTAAAGTTCACTCCCCCACTGAGAGTTCTAAAGATTTACTCTACTAATAAAGGTCGCAAGTCCTCCAGGTATCAAGTTTGACTACTGAATACATTCTGTTTTATCAATAGCTAATCACACAGAAAATCCCTGTTGTATAAATATTTGAAAACGAAATTGAAGTTACGTTTATCGCTTGTATTAGCTTCTCTAAGTTCATTCTTCTGAAAAACAAGATAGAATACTAATAAACTAACTTTAGTTCGATTACCAGGTTTCTGGAGGAATTTATCTTGGCTACGTTTTATCCAGGTGTTTTATCCCTGGAAGGTTTTGATTTTAATGGCACATTATTTATGAGAGAAGCTCTTCTACATATTGATTTTGGAAAGTGTGTAGGATTGTAAAGGAGAGTCATTCCTCATGTTGATCTCTAGATCTCTAGAAACTAAAATGAAATAAACTATATTAGTGATAAAATATGAACCTTTAAAGAAGCATTGGCAGATAGAAAGACCTTGAATGCTAAAGTCCAAATAAATTGAATGCGCACTACCTTTATTATGTTAAACATCCGCCATTTTGACTGACCCAATAAAAGGACTGTGGGAAGATTCCTTATCCTACGTTATAATTCATTTCTTTCTATTTCTTTTTCTTCACCTATTTTAGTTTTGTTCTACCGCCTTTGAGGCTGTATCTCCTCCCACAGTTTTTGAGCTAGAGACATGAAATTTGTAGAGACTACAGGACACATAGGAGTAGTGTGCTATTACCTATTGTTGATATAAGCACTACCATGTCATTAACGAATTACAATAATTAAAATATAGGGTACAATCCTCAAATGTAGACATTTTGAGGTTTTAGGGTCATGTGCTCAAAACTGTTAATTTCCAAGCCATAAACACAAACACTGATACCCCCAACCCCCACACAGACACAGGTACACACACCCACTTTCATTACCATGGCAGCCACACTTTAAATAGTAACTATATTTAAAAAGCAAAATCTTGATCAATCCTAAAAAAAATAGTTTTATTGTCATAAATGCAAAAACTGTACATACCCCCCAACCTGACACATGTACACACACCTACTGACCTACCCTTTAATCATGTGGCAGCAATACTTAGTGTAATTAAGTATTCATTAATTGATTCTTATGAAAACAAGTTTGTTTTATGGTCCTAAAACACACACACCTACTGACCTACTCTTCTTTCCTGTGGAACCATATTTAAAGGGTAACTAGTCAAAAAACACATCTTGATTAATCATCAAAGAAAATGTAAGTTTAAATGCAAAAAACACAACCCTAAACATGACACAGGTACAAACACCTACTGACCCACTTTACATTTTCATAGCAGCCATTCTAAGGGTAACTTAAGTTAAAAAAATAATAATTTAACCAATCCTCCAAAAACTGACCTAACCGTTCATTTCTGTGGCAGCCATACTTAAAGGGTAACTAAAATTCTAAAAAATAACAATGTTCTCTTCCATTGCCATAGCAAGATTATTAAGTTTTAAAAATTAAAAAAGCACAGGCAACACACATTCCCTTCCAAAATAAAGATTCAAGACAAATTTTTACTTATGTTTATAGTTAAAGTTTAAACTTAAACTTTCCCTTTTTTAGTTGCTTTCTTACATCCTTAAAATATTTTTTTATAGTTCTTAAATGCCTGTTCGTTCCCTTCTGACCCTAATTTTTAATGCCATTATACATTTCCATCTTCCTCTTACATCAGGATTCAGCCACCAGGGTTGGTACTTCCCCCCCCTTCCATTTATATACATTTAGATGTGAAATGGTTTAAAACCCCTTTAAATATTCCATTCTGTTTTAGTACCTTTACCTGATAATATATCATCCCAGTTGACATGCTGAAGAGCTAGTTTTATCCAATGGATATTTGTTTCCTAAAATTAAGTCTTTTTAACCCAGTGTGTTTTCCTTTGATAACATACGTTACCTTCAATCTATTACATGCTTTGTGTCATTAGATATTACCAGATTACCAGATACAAACAAAGCGCTGTTTCTAGTAGGAACTTTAACCACTGTGAGAGATAATGTTTATATAGAAATTCAGGAACCATCACCTTTACTGTGTTGGCAGTTCCACTATTAAATCGTGTCAGGGTAATTAAAGTCTCCATAATCAGAACACTCCCCAAAATTGCAGCCATTGCCACCTGCATAAGTTGGCTCACTTGCTACTTGGAGGCTTGTAGCAGACACTAAAAATGACATTACTTCCCCTCCTGTTGCCCAATTCCACCCATACTGATGCCATTTAACATCAATGGCAATGAGGTACAGTATCTCCTCTTTTAAATTTGGCTTCAACTCTTGTTAACATAATACTGTACATAACTCTCCTTCTTTACTATTTTCTTTATTTCATGCCTGAACAAGGAGTATCCTTCTTAATGCAGACTAATCAATTCTTTTTCATCCAGGTTTCTCAATATTGTAAACATGCATTTTAGATTATGATCCTGTATTTAGTTACCCACTTTAATACACTCACCTCCCTATCTTCTATACTATCCCTTCCCCCTTTCCTCCAACCATTGGCCAATCTCTAAAGTGAGACTGACAGCACCCTCTCCCCCAAAAACTAGTTTAAAATATCCGCCAACCTAGTGGCATAACCAGAATTCACTGAGCCCCCCATCAAAACTATGATGGGGCTCCTATCCATGCTTCCTCCAAAGTGGTTTTCTTGGAGGAGCTATATCTGTCACAGGAAGAATAGAGGACAGGGCTCCGTTAGCTCCCAGGTCCCGCTGCAATTGCTCCCCCTGCTCTCTTGTAGTTATGCCCCTGCAACCAACCTCTAGCCATCTCTCCCCAAAACAGCTGCACCGCCATCAGTGAGGTGCAACTCCTTCCTTCCAAAGTACCTCTAGCCAAACAAAAAGTCTGCCCATTTTTCTAAAAATGTCGAACCCTACACCAGGTAGGCAACACACTGTTTGTGTATGGTTTTGGCAGCACAATCACCTGCCTAGACTTCATAGCCCCTGGTTCATCCCCCCTTGCATTAGAGATGCTGGTCCTTGGGTGCTCATGGGATTGGACTGCTCCATACATGCTACTTCTCCCACTTTATCACCTGTTGGGAAGGTTTATCGGGAAGAAGCCACCCTAATCTTCCATAGAAACTTCTCCTAGTAACCCTTACAAAACTACCTCCTTCCTAACGGTAACTATCCAATTTCCACCCCCCTCTATACTGGCCCTGGCCAGTGCCTCCTGTCCCCCCAGGTTTGCAACCTTGCAGGTGAAAGTGCCCCTTTAGATTATCATGGGCACTCACAACTGATATGTATTTTCATACTACTGATAAACTTCTAACCCAACCACCCTTCTCTTTTTATGGCAACCATACCTAATTCATAAAATAAACCTCATTTACGGTCATAATCGCAAAAACCTTTCCCAAACCTATCAAGACACAGGTAATCACACCTACTGGTAGATCTCTGTACCCACGGCATTTACTGTATTTCTCCATTTCCATGGCAATCATGGTATGTCACAAAGAAGGAAATTGCCACGGACAGTTTACCTTTAAAATAATTTAAATAATAATGAGGTGTTAGTACCACAATTTGGCCAAAATACGTAAGCTTGCATGCCACGTCAAGACTTAATGTGAGTCTTACTCTGGTATGTCCACCCCAAAAAATTATTTTGATATGTTATTTCTCTGTACACTGACCTGAACCAGCAAAAGTGGTATAAAGGTGAAACCTTTATTGGCTAAGATAATCATAGCAAGCTTTCAGAACATTCTAGTTCCTTTTTCAAGCTGAATACAATGAAGCTGTGGTGCTCTCTGATATTTATACAACATTTAGTCATAGTTTAAATAACCAGAAAAAAGAAATATCAGGGTGAAGGTGTTAACAAAGTCATATAAAAGGGGGTCTGCCAGGGACAAACAGATTCATTGCCACCAATGGTAAATTACGGTGCTCTATTTCCTTCCTTTTTTGCCAAGCATGGTAAAATTTACGATTGGTGGCAATGGCCCTTTAAATCCCCCACAGGCTCCCCCGTGTGATCGGAGGGCACTATTCAAGTGCCATCCCTCTCCCCTCGATCCCCATCGGTTTGCTCCCACACCGATGGGGGGATCTCAAGAAATTAAACCCCTAAAGTGCCGGATCGTATAGGGAATCCCTCCCACCTCCCGGTACTTCATTCCTTGCAGAGCCACAGCGGAAAGGGAAGTCCCGTGACATCACAGGACGTCCGGGCTTTCCTTTGGTGTCCATCCCCATATTGCCTGGTGGTCTAGTGGACTAGTAAACTGAGATCGGTTCCGATTCAGTTTACTACCGAAGTATAGCAGCAGGCAATATGTGCCTGCTTGCTATACTGCATACGAAAAAAATTTAACTGCTAGGGCAATCGGGGGGCAGCATTCAGGTGCCCCCCTAGCCCCCTCGATCCCCCTTGATTTCATAAAAAATCCGTTGGGGGGATCGGGAGATAGCAGTGCCTGAAGTGGTGCCCCCTCCTCTATTGCCTCTGCTAAGATCGGTAAGGGAGACCCGGTGACATCACAGGGCTTTCCCTTTCACGGGGTCTTCCCTTTGCAAGTGCTCTGATGCCCCCTAGTGGTTAGTGGAGGTACTGCAGTGTGTTCTCATATAGAGCATGCTGCAGTACCTGTATAGTAAAAGCGGTCATGCTGACAGCTTTAC
Source organism: Hymenochirus boettgeri (assembly GCA_019447015.1). Taxonomy (NCBI): domain Eukaryota; kingdom Metazoa; phylum Chordata; class Amphibia; order Anura; family Pipidae; genus Hymenochirus; species Hymenochirus boettgeri. The sequence goes on along the minus strand of CM033469.1, from coordinate 389,270,012 downwards.
TATACATTTTGTGAATGGAACTAAAGTTCCATTCACAAATAGGATTTTTTCTAAGTCTTTGCTACTTAGCAAAGACTTAGAAAAAAAAATGGGGACAGAGATCAAAATTTGGTGATCACTTCTGATCACCAATTATTGATCTTGCCAATGAATGAAAAATCACTTCCTGGAAAATGATTTCCGGGAAGTGATTTTTCCGATCGGATTTCGAATTGGAAAACGGGCATTTATGCCCGTATTCAAGTTCGTTATCATTCCCTAAGATGATCTGATGATCATCTATGGGAATGAGCCAAAAAAAAGGGGAAATGCGCACACAAAAAATTCTTAAAATGATACACACACCTTTTTTTTTTTTACCCTAAAACTCTAAATTAGCAAAAACTTTGTCTTTTCCAAGCTTCCCAATGCCCCCGGTGATATCGGTAAAGTAAACGCAGATCATTATTTGTCCGATTTCAAGGGAAACTAAGCCTATTTTAGTAGAAATTTTGCAGAGGTAGAGGTACCAAAAAAAGACGGATTGAAGTTTAGGATCAGTAAAGTATGCAAAAACTTGTGTGACTCTCCGTACTAACGGTTTTCACTAAAATACCACTAAAAGGGGGGATGGGGTGGGGTGGTTGTGGCTTGGGTTTTTAATTTTTTTCTTGTAATTGCAATTGCGCATGGGTTCCATTTGAGCTAGTTGGTGGCCCGTCTCTGTGGGTTTAGGTAGGATTTCAACCTTTGAGACCTCTTTTTTTTTTTCTTCCACAAAATCTCCTAAAAGCATGGAGTTCTTATGAATAACAGCGTCTGGAATTCTTCATATATATACGAAGCATGATACCGTTACATAGCTGAAGGTGTGTAGATTCAAAAAGATATAGTTTGGGGGGTATTTCCAAGTTGAATAGGTGTTCAAATTACAGACACTGATTTTTCTTTGTAATGCACTTCTGCATGGTCCCATTTGAGCTAGTTCGTGGCCACACCTCTGTGTGCACCCAGCATATGGCATACCGTTTGATTCAGGACATGTGGGAGATTCACATTTAGTGAGTTTTTTTGCTGTGTCAAGGGGGTTTAGGTAGGATTTCAACCTTTGAATCATCTTATTATTTTTCACAAAATCACCTAAAAACACAGAATTCTTTGGATTACTCCGTCTGATTCTTCATGTATGTATGAAAGCATGGCAACATTATGTAGCTGAGGTGTGTAGTTTCCTAAAATATATAGTTGCGAGGGGTATTTCCACGTTTTGGGTCTGTTTCCTATGAGAAAGGAGCACTTAGATTTTTTTCTTGTAATTGCACTTGTGCATGCTTCCCATTTGAGTGTTAGTTAGTTGCCAAGTGTCTGTTTGCACCCAGGATATGGATACTGTTTGATTCAAGACATGTGGAAGATTGACATTTAGTGGGGGGTTTTACTTATCAAGTGGGTTTAGGTAGGATTTTCAACCTTTGAATCATCTTATTTTATTTTTTCAACAAAATCTCCAAAAAGCATGGAGTTCTATGGATTACTGCGTCTGGATTCTTCATGTATGTATGTAAGCATGGCACCATATGTAGCTGAAGGTGAGTAGTTTCCAAAAATATAGTCCATGGGGGGTATTTCCAAGTTTCTGGCTGTTTCCTTTGAAAAGGGGGTAAACTGTTCAAATTACAGCGCACTTTAATTTTTCTTGTATTTGCGCTTGTGCATGCGTCCATTTGAGCTAGTTGGTGACCACATCTCTGTTTGCACTCACATATATGGCATACCGTTTGATTCAGGAATTGTGGAAGATTGACATTTAGTGGGTTTTTATTGTGGGCGGCATTTCCAAGGTTCAGGGCCGTTTGCTGAAAAAGAGAAGCTGTTCAAATTACAGAGCTCTTGTTTTTTTCTTGTAACGGCACTTGGCATGGCTCACTTTGTGACTAGTGGCTCCACGTCCATGTGTGTAACCATGTATATGGCATACCGTTTGAATCAGGGCATTTGGGAGATTGATACTTGACAAGTTTTTTTTCTATATGCATGGGAATTTGACATGATTTTTAACTTTGAATTATTTTTGTACATTTTTCCAGAAAATCTGGTACAAGTGTGAAATTCTATGCAGACGGTGCCACACCATTGGTGGTATGCATAAAGAATGGCACCGTTGCATAGCTGAAGGTGTGTAGATTCCAAGAATATATAGTTTTGGGGATATTTCTATAAAGAGGGTTGTTTGTCTGACACATCTGAAGTTGCTGTAATTGGACCACTGTGCATGGCTTTCTTTGTAGCTACTCGATTCCACGTCTGCGTGTGTAACAATGCATATGGCATACTGTTTGATTCAGGACATTTGGGAGATTGATATTTGGTAATTTTTTTTTACATTACTTGGGATTTTGGCATGATTTCTAACTTTGAAAGTGTTTTTTTGTTAATTTTTCAGAAAATCGGCTAAACATTCAAAAATCTACGAAGAAATGCTCCAACATCATTGAAGGTATGAATGAAAAACTAAAGCATTACATACCTGAAGTGTGTAGATTCCAAGGATATAGTTTATGGGGAGTATTTCTGAGTTTTGGGTTGTTTTGTGGTAATTTGAATTTGATGAATATGTTTGCTGTTTTTTAGCCATCGTGCATTGTCTCACTTTGTGACTAGTAGCTTCCACGTCCACGTGTGTAACCATGCATATGCATACCATTTGATTCAGGACATTTTGGGGATTGTGTTTGGTAACTTTTTTTTACATTCCATGAGGTTTTGGCATGATTTCTACCCTTTGAAGTTGTTTTTTGTTCATTTTTTCAGAAAAGTGCAACCTTCTACGAAAAACTGCGCCCACACTATTGATGGTATGAATGAACTAACTACAGTGTTACATAGCTGAAGGTGTGTAGATTTCAGGAATATATAGTTTGTGGGGGTTGTTTCTGAGCTAGGGGGGTGTTGTGGGAAAAACTGCAGACTGTTGAAATTCAGAGTTGGTTGAATTTTTGCTGTTTTTGAGCAATCATGCATTGTCTCCTTCGTGGCTTTTCGCTTCCATGTCCGCGTGTGTAACCACACATATGGCATACACATTGATTCAGGACATTTGGGGGATTGATATTGGTAACTTTTTTTTACATTCCATGAGGTTTTGGCATGAATTCTACCCTTTGAAGTTGTTTTTTGTTAATTTTTTAGACAAATGTGAACTTCTATGAAGAACTGCGCCCACACCATTGATGGATTGAATGAACAAATCACGTGTTACATAGCTGAAGGTGTGTAGTTTCAGGAATATATAGTTTGTGGGGGTTATTTCTAAGTTACGGGGGTGTTTTGTGGAAAAAACTGCAGACTGTCGAATTTGAATTGGCTAAATATTTTCGCTGTTTCTGAGCCATCGTGCATTGTCTCACTTGTGGCTTTTCGCTTCCACGTCCGCGTGTGTGTAACCATGCATATGGCATACCGTTTGATTCAGGACATTTGGGAGATTGATATTTAGTAACTTTTTTTTAGATTCCATGAGGTTTTGGCATGATTTCTACCTTTGAAGTTGTTTTTTGTTCATTTTTCAGACAAATGCGAACTTCTACAGAAGAACTGCGCCCACACCATTGATGGTATGAATGAACAAACTACAGTGTTCATAACTGAAGGTGTGTAGATTTCAGGAATATATAGTTGTGGGGGTTATTTCTAAGTTACGGGGGTGTTTTGTGGAAAAAACTGCAGACTGTCCGAATTCGGAATTGGCTAAATATTTTCGCTGTTTCTGAGCCCTCGTGCATTGTCTCACTTGTGGGCTTTTCGCTTCCACGTCCGCGTGGGTAACCAAATATGGCATTACGTTTTATTCAGGACATTTGGGAGATTGATATTTAGTAACTTTTTTTTACATTCATGAGGTTTTGGCATGTTTCTACCTTTGAAGTTTTTTGTTAATTTTTTCAGACAAATGCGAACATTCTACGAAGAACTGCGCCCACACCATTGATGGTATGAATGAACAAACTACAGTGTTACATAGCTGAAGGTGTGTAGATTTCAGGAATATATAGTTGTTGGGGGTTATTTCTAAGTTACGGGGGTGTTTTGTGGAAAAAACTGCAGACTGTCCGAATTTGAATTGGCTAAATATTTTCGCTGTTTCTGAGCCATCGTGCAGTTAAATCATATAACTTTGAAATATGGGAGGATTTGCTAAGGGTAAATGGTATTATTGAATTAAGGAGAACGCCTTTTCTGAGCCACCCACACTTGATTAGCACATTAGAAGGAAGTATGCCTTTAAGAGGGAAGGTATTTAAAGAAAAGCCACACACCGATCATGTGACCCTTTCGAAGCCGGTGCGCTACGAACGCAATGGCGAAACACGTGTAGGTTTTTGTTTGGCAGCTCCCCCATCTGCTTGGACCCACAGCTCCGGAGTTAATACGCATACAGGAGAAAAGTTTGTCTGCCTCTGAGATTCAACAATAGTCTGTGTGATAGAAGCAAAACAGGCATGGGAGGCGGATGGTTAAGAAGTGGAGAATGATGTATATACCCGGGTGAAGAGTGTGGTCCGTCCGTGAAGAGGTATCGTATGAAAGTCGGACATGGCTTCTCACGATTAAGTCCCGATTACATATGTTAGACTGTGACCTAAATTGCGGTTTGAGCATTTGGAGGGTAGTAGGCATGTGGGGAGCGAGCCCAGTTTTTTAACCACCGGGGATGCCCGGTATATTTATAAAACATTTTATTTTTTTTGGTGTATAAGCTTTTATATGAAGGTGTGGGACTGGTTTGATTTTTAGTGATGTATTCAATAAAGTCTTTTTTATATTAGAACCGGTATATGGTTGTGCCATTTGTGGGGGATCTTGGTGGACGGGGCGGTGCTTTCTCCCCCGGACACTATATCTTGTATATTTGAAGTTGTTGGTTTGTCCCCCTGAGCACCGCTGTACTTAAGCGTTCCATAAGGGTATAAGAAGCTGTGCGGTATTCTATAATACGTTGTTATCCATTACAGTGGCAGCTGTAATTAAAGGGTAACTAAAGTAAAAAAAAACTAATTTAGAGTTATCCTCAATAAAAAATAGTTTTATGGTTGTAAACACAAAAAAGACATACCCCCTCAACCAGACCCAGGTACACACACCTACTGATCTACTTATCCATTACTGTGGAAGCCATACTTTAACGGGTAACTAAAATCAAAAAAGCTAATTTTGATCAATAATCAAAAAACTTTTTTTTTTTAACCCCCAATGTGATACAGGTATACACAGCTACTGACCTACCCCTCCATTACTGTTGCAGCCATACTTAAAAGGGTAACTAAAGTCAAAAAAACTAATTTTGACCAATCATCAAAAAAGTTTTTTTTAACTCTCAACCCGACACGTGTACACACACCTACTGATCTACTTATCCATTACTATGGCAGCCATACGTAAAGGGTAACTAAAGTAAAAAAAACTAATTTTGACCAATCATCAAAAAAGTTAGTATTTTATCCCCCAACCTGATATGAATACACACACACCAACTGACCTACCTTTAATGCATGTGACATATTTAAAGGGTAAGTAAAAAACAACAATGTCCTCTTCATTGACATTATTGAGTTTTAAAATCTGCAGCACAAACACACAAATTCCCTTCCAAAATGCAGTTTCAAGCCAAATTCAAAGTTTATACTTAAACGTTCCCTTTCTAGTTGTCTTTACTTCCCAAATCAAATGGTTGCTAAGTGCTGATTGGCCAGCAATAGTCAAGAGGGTGGGATCTAAGGGGTAAACCCATTGACGTCGGAGAATGTACATCACCACTATGGAGTTCCTGTTCGCGTGCTTGGAGGGAGGATCTAGGCTGCACGGGAACAGATAAGGCACAGGGCGCGAGGGGACGTATGCAAGCTTGGATTTACACTGAGATGCTCCTGCTCTTCTAAAGGATGATAGTAAAAACGTAAGTATCTTAAGTTTGCCTGAACATATTTTAATGCGGTGTGGCTTGTTTTACAGCTATAATACTGGCAAATAACATATTAAAATGTGTTTTGGGGGGAGGACATTACCTAATTACAAAAACTTTGTGAATAAAGGTTCTATAAGGGGGGGTGCTTTGGTTGGGTTGAATGCAGCATAGTTCTCCTTTCAACTGGGATATATATTAGCCAATTAAAACTCGTGTTTTTTTTTTTTTAATCTGTGTTTAGCATTAAAGGGCAACTATAGTGAAAAAAAAACTTTGTCTGTATACAATGGATAGATCACTTAGTATAAGCTGCCTTACTTTCATGTTTCTGTGTGGCTTCGTTTCTTCACACTGGCAGAAGTTTGTACCAAGCTGTGTAGTCCCCCTCCCCTCTCTGTCTACTCCCCCTCAAGCAGTGACGGGCTGTATACAGAGTCCGAGCATTGTCAGTTGAAAGGACTTTAAATAAAGTGCTGACATCCTGTTGACCCCTCCCTTCCAGAGCTAGACTGCAAGCAGCCAAAGTGTGGAATAAAGTAGCAATATGCTGAAGGGAGGGGCAGAGGGGGAGAGAGGACAAGTGGTGCTGAGATTCTTTACAAGTAAGTTACTGAACTCTCCCTGTTCTCTAACTTTGCTAATTGTTATTTATTTTTTACCTAAAGTTCATATCTCTCCCCTGCTTAGCTGAGATCATAATCACTGAAGAGAGTCAGTGTAACAGCAGCTTGTAGTGAGAGACCTTCACAAACACAGTGACACTGCTTGTTGTCCTGTTACATTTCAGTTGCTTTAGTCTATATATTTCATACATTGCACTGTGTGTTTTGTTTGGTATATAGTCTGTATTACTGTATTATATATACTGTATTAGTGTTCCATTTGAATCACTGGTTTTGTATGTATATAAGATATTTTTTTGGGGGGGGAGGGACTGTTTTATAGTGTGTTATGCTCATATTACTGGGTTAATGGTTTATTGATTGTGTTTAGCACTACAGCATTTGACTATGTTGCACATGGTACATATAGTGTGGGTGAGAGAGTGTGTGACAGTACTGCAGGGGAGCTTTGGATTGTGTGGGTGTGTGCCTTTGAGTGACAGATGAGGTGTAGCAGCTCCTACAAATCACAGCATATTCAAAGGCTTATATCTCGGGGACTATGAAGAATTTAAAGAAACTAAAGGTACCCTGGTGGTTGGGATGACTTATAGGATACATTAGAAGAAATTAAAAAAAAACAATTTTCTCACTATAATTGCCCTTTAATTCTATTGGTCCTGGGTGCAGATAGCCCCACTAACATAATTAAGGCCTGTTTGCCTTGAGGAATACATTTGTTCATCGATAGAGAATTGGTTATTAGTGGTGGTAAATAGAGCTACATCTATGTGGGCCAAAGTTCTAAGCGGAGTGCCTCAGGGTTCTGTACTGGGGCCACTTCTGTTTAATCTGTTTATAAATGATGTAACCTTAGCCTGGAAGGCCCTAGTTTAACATGTAACCTTAATTGCTTATTCTTGGGAGAGAAATTCTTAGACTTTATTATAATTATATTATTATGTTACAGGCTTTCTCCCCTCCCATTGGCTTTCTTACAGGGAGATTCAATAAAAGTTCTTATCGTTTTAAAATGGTGCTAATTTTGCACCAACCAATCAGACGTTAGCTTTCAAATGTTAAATAAGATCTGATTGGTTGGGGCAAAATTAGCACTGTTTTAAACGATAAGAACTTTTATTGAATAACCCTGTTAATAAGGAAAGATCACTTCCTTTCAAGTAGTTTTAACAGAGTTTTAAGCCACAGGACCTCTAATTAAAGAGCTGGTAACACCTGAAAGATAAATAATCTAGACTGGATAGTTGTCATTCTAGAATACCTTAAAGGTACATAATATGGACTAGATGTGTGACATAGCTAGGTGTGTTGTTTCAGGAATATATAGTTTTGTGGGGGTTATTTCTAAGTTACGGGGGTGTTTTGTGGAAAAAACTGCAGACTGTCCGAATTTTGAATTGGCTAAATATTTTCGCTGTTTCTGAGCCATCGTGCCTTGTCTCACTTTGTGGCTTTTCGCTTCCACGTCCGCGTGTTGTAACCATGAATATGGCATACCGTTTGATTCAGGACATTTGGGAGATTGATATTTAGTAACTTTTTTTTAGATTCCATGAGGTTTTGGCATGATTTCTACCTTTTGAAGTGTTTTTGTTCATTTTTTCAGACAAATGCGAACTTCTACAGAAGAACTGGCCACACACCATTGATGGTATGAATGAACAAACTACAGTGTTACATAAATGAAGGTGTGTAGATTTCAGGAATTATATAGTGTGGGGGTTATTTCTAAGTTACGGGGTGTGTTTGTGGAAAAAACTGCAGACTGTCCGAATTCGGAATTGGCAAATATTTCGCTGTTTCTGAGCCCATCGTGCATTGTCTCACTTTGTGGCTTTTCGCTTCCACGTCCGCGTGTGTAACCATGCATATGGCATAACGTTTGATTAGGACATTTGGAGATTGATATTTAGTAACTTTTTTTTAATTCCATGAGGTTTTGGCATGATTTCTACCTTTGAAGTTGTTTTTGTTAATTTTTTCAGACAAATGCGAACACTTCACGAAGAACTGCGCCCACACCATTGATGGTATGAATGAACAAACTACAGTGTTACATAGCTGAAGGTGTGTAGATTTCAGGAATATATAGTTTGTGGGGGTTATTTCTAAGTTACGGGGTGTTTTGTGGAAAAAAACTGCAGATGTCCGAATTTGGAATTGGCTAAAATTTTCGCTGTTCTGAGCCATCGTGCATTGTCTCACTTTGTGGCTTTTCGCTTCCACGTCCGGTGTGTAAACACAAATATGGCATACTGTTTTATTCAGGACATTGGGAGATTGATATTTAGTAACTTTTTTTACATTCCATGGGGTTTTGGCATGATTTCTACCTTTGAAAGTTGTTCTTTGTTAATTTTTCAGAAAATCTGCCGAAAGTGCGACAAGAACTGCATCTATACCATGATGGTATGAATGAAAGAATTACCGCGCTATGTTGCTGAAGGTGTCTACATTCCAAAATATATAGTTTCTGGGGGGATTTCATAGACAGGGGTGTGTTTAGTGTAAAAAAACTGCAGAATGTTCAAATATAGAGATGGTAAATTTTTTTACGTTCACTGACATTTGGCATTAGTCCCACTTTGGTTAGTTGGTAGCCATGTCTCTGGGTACACCCATGAATATGGCAACCGTTTTATTCGGGAGGGGTTAGGCTTTCATATTTGAGATGCGTTTGAACTTTCCTCCACAGTTTTTAGCTGAAATTCGCATTTGATTTTGTCTCTGATTTTACAGTTGAGGAAAAAAAGGAAAATGTGAGAAAATAACTTACAATTGGACGAAGAGCTGCACCCAGGTATCTGCATTTTGATCGAAACTAACCTCACTCGTAAAATCCTGCGAGTATGTAGTTTCTAAAAATATCTCACTTGTGGGGATATTTTAGTTAATTTGGTAGATTTCTATGTTAACTGTCAGTAGTGGTTATACATTTTAATTTGGTGTAATATTCTTGAAGGTGCAGTTTTAGTTTGGGGGCGTCTCCTGTACAGGAAAAGTGGGTACCTACATATATCTTGGTATCGTTGTACTCGGGAGTATCAGAGCTTTTAGAAACAGTGAGATTTTTGTGCAAACCTTAAGATAACTGTAGTAAAACGGAAACATCTCTGAAAAATTGCTATTTTTTAATTTTTTACATATTTTACCCATAATTCCAATTAAATCTCCAGAAAAGTTAAAAAATTTTGATACCATGCTAAAGTACAATTGTGCTGAAAAAAACAATGTATAATATTCCTAATTTACTGGGGGGTTTCCTACTGTAAAAATTAGTTTAAACCATATGAGTGCAAAATCCTGAAATTCTTTGGCAAAAAAGGGTAGACAACTTGCAAAACTGTCTGGCACTGAAAAGGTTAATCTGGAGAGCACCACACGCTTCATTGTATTTAGCTTGAAAAAGGAACTAGAATTTTCTGAAAGCTTGCTATGATTATCTTAAGCTAGGTACACACCTAGCGATTTTTCCTCCTGACCGACCGTTCAATATTTTCGACCTGTCAGCCAGGAGGAAGGACTGACGGTTGCGGCAAAAGCCGCCGCGTCCGACCGTTACCGCGACCGATCGTGCGTCCATAGAGGATGCACGATCGGACGGGGTTTTACCAGTCCGATTCGGACAAACAATCGGTCGGACATGGCTGCATTCGGATGCGATAATTTCGGTCCGATTGACCGATACACTGAACTATCGGTCGATCGGACCGAAATATTTCATAGTGTGTACCCAGCTTTAGTTAGCCAATAAAGGTATCACCTATTTTTTATTTCAAAAGGGTTACCCTGTAAACATTTTGACTGGCTAGCACGGTGCACCAACTTTCCCTGCATCTTAAAACATACAAATTCGTCAGCTATATTGTCCTTTCTCTATTGCCTATGTCTGTACTTCCGGTCTAATCCTACGTACCCACTACGTTTCCTGACCCTGCTCATCATCCCAAGTAAATTATGCACTCCCACTAAAGCGCATCATCAAGTACGCGCCTTTACAGAATCCGACCGAACTGAGGTGTCTCCCCTGAATCTAATTAATTTAGCTTGAAAAAGCCAAATTACTGTTCTTTCTATTTCTTCTTCTTTTTCTTCTTCCGTTTTATTCTTCCGCTTATTTGGACCGTATCTCTTCCACACGTTGTTGAGCTAGTACAGACGTGGGGGCATATAGGAGAAGTGTGCTATCTTCTAGCTAAGGAATCCGCGGAAGCGTTACGGCGTTATCGGCAAATTTCCGGACATTTTTCCCATAGAATATAATGGTAACAATCCTCAAATGTGGATATTTCAAACAGTTTTTTTCATGGTCATAAATACAAATGGTGATACCCCCAACCCCACACACAGACCCAGGTACACACACCTACTGATCTACTATCCATTACGGTGGCAGCTATATTTAAAGGGTAACTAAAGTAAAAAAAAACTAATTTAGATTTATCCTCAATAAAAGATAGTTTATGGTTGTAAACACAAAAAAGACATACCCCCTCAACCAGACCCGGTACACACAACCTACTATCTACTTATCATTACAGTGATCTAGCTGACAGGTTCCACAAGGGGCATTTGAACGAAATGATTATCGGGGATGGAATAAGGCGAATAGAGTAAGTAGGTGCATCTCCTTAAAAGGAAGGAAAACATAAGTAGTGTAAATAACATAAAATCGTCCTAATTACAAAATATACAAGAATGGCCAAAAATACAGGCATATTGAAAAAACATTGGTCACTTCTAGGGGAAGAGATGACCTAGAAGGCTCGGTAGGAAAATTCCCCTTGATTACAGCTAGAAGAGCCCCTAATTTAGGGATCGTTTGTCCCCGAGTCATTTTGTAGAAAGCAAATCCAAGTCAAATTGGTTAAATACCCTTAAGTGGAAAGGTAACAAGAAATGCGGAAGATGTATTATGTGCCCTCGGATGCAAGAGGAGAGTGGTGTGGTTGGGTTTGATGGTAGGAGACTCTGTATTAGACAATTATATCGTGTCAATCAAAGGCAGTTATATATTGATATATGTAGCTGCGGTAGTAAATACGTGGGAAAACACTTCGAACATTAAGCACCAGAATTAAGGAACATAATAGAGCAATTGTGAATAAAGATCCAGAGAGGTCAGCAGTAGCGAAACCAATGATGGAGATACATGGCAAAGCAGTGGAATGGAAATTTATGGATTGGAAATAGTATCGTAGGAATACGTTGGGGGAGATCTAGGTAAATTAATCCTACAAAGAGAATTATGGTGGATTTACACGTTAAAACAGACTCCCTGGGTATGAATGAGGAGATGCAATTTAACTGCTATTTATAGGACATTTGTCTTTATGGTAAAGGAATTAGGGCATAATGTGATTAAAAAACTAAAAAGAAAATAAGGGATAATATTGTAAAATATAGTAAATATGTGAAAAGACAATTGCTTGATGATTCCACTGCTAACTTCATGTAAGTTGGATGTAAGGATCTGTCGTATAGATTGTTTGGTGATGTTAAATCATATACTTTGAAATATGGGAGGATTTGCTAAGGGTAAGGGTATTATTGAATTAAGGAGAACGCCTTTTCTGAGCCACCACACTTGATTAGCACATTAGAAGGAAGTATGCCTTTAAGAGGGAAGGTATTTAAAGCAAAGCCACACACCGATCATGTGACCCTGACGAAGCCAGTGGCTATGAAGCCAATGGCGAAACACGTGTAGGTTTTTGTTTGGCAGCTCCCCCATCTGCTTGGACCCACAGCTCATTGTGGGGGATCTTGGTGGACGGGCGGTGCTTTCTCCCCCGACACTATATCTGATATTTGAAGTTGTTGGTTTGTCCCCTGAGCACCGCTGTACTTAAGCGTTCCATAAGGGTATAAGAAGCTGGGCGGTATTCTATAATACGTTGTTATCCATTACGTGGCAGCTGTAATTAAAGGGTAAATAAAGTAAAAAAAAACTATTTAGATTTATCCTCAATAAAAAATAGTTTTATGGTTGTAAACACAAAAAAGACATACCCCTCAACCAGACCCAGGTACACACACCTACTGATCTACTTATCCATTACTGTGGAAGCCATACTTAACGGGTAACTAAAATCAAAAAAAGCTAATTTGATCAATAATCAAAAAACTTTTTTTTTTAACCCCCAAGTGATACAGGTATACACAGCTACTGACCTACCCCTCCATTACTGTGCAGCCATACTTAAAAGGGTAACTAAAGTCAAAAAAACTATTTTGACCAATCATCAAAAAGTTTTTAACTCTCCAACCCGACACGTGTACACACACCTACTGATCTACTTATCCATTACTATGGCAGCCATACGTAAAGGTAACTAAAGTAAAAAAAAACTAATTTTGACCAATCATCAAAAAAGTTAGTATTTTATCCCCCAACCTGATATGAATACACACACAAAACTGACCTACCTAATGCATGTGACAATTTAAAGGGTAAGTAAAAAACAACAATGTCCTCTTCATTGACATATTGAGTTTTAAAATCTGCAGCACAAACACACAATTCCTTCCAAAATGCAGTTTCAAGCCAAATTCAAAGTTTATACTTAAACGTTCCCTTTCTAGTTGTCTTTACTTCCCAAATCAAATGGTTGCTAAGTGCTGATTGGCCAGCAATAGTCAAGGAGGGTGGGATCTAAGGGGTAAACCCATTGACGTCGGAGAAGTGTACATCACCACTATGGAGTTCCTGTTCGCGTGCTTGGAGGGGAGGATCTAGGCTGCACGGGAACAGATAAGGCACAGGGCGCGAGGGACGTATGCAAGCTTGGATTTACACTGAGATGTCCTGCTCTTCTAAAGATGATAGTAAAAACGTAAGTATTTAAGTTTGCCTGAACATATTTTAATGCGGTGTGGCTTGTTTTACAGCTATAATACTGGCAAATACATATATTAAATGTGTTTTGGGGGGAGGACCTTACCAATTACAAAAACTTTGTGAATAAAGGTTCTATAAGGGGGGGGTGCTTTGGGGTTGAATGCAGATAGTTCTCCTTTCAACTGGGATAATATTAGCCAATTAAACTCGTGTTTTTTTTTTTTTAACTGTGTTAGCATTAATTCTATTGGTCCTGGGTGGGCAGATAGCCCCACTAACATAATTAAGGCCTGTTTGCCTTGAGGAATACATTTGTTCATCGATAGAGAATTGGTTTATTAGTGGTGGTAAATAGAGCTACATCTATGTGGGCCAGTTCTAAGCGGAGTGCCTAGGGTTCTGTACTGGGGCCACTTCTGTTTAATCTGTTTTATAAATGATGTAACCTTGCGCTGGAAGGCCCTAGTTTAACATGTAACCTTAATGCTTATTCTGGGAGAGAAATTCTTAGACTTTATTATAATTATATATTATGTTACAGGCTTTCTCCCCTCCCATTGGTTTCTACAGGGAGATTCAATAAAGTTCTTATCGTTTTAAATGGTGCTAATTTTGCACCAACCATCAGACGTTAGCTTTCAAATGTTAAATAGATCTGATTGGTTGGGGCAAAATTAGCACTGTTTTAAACGATAAGAACTTTTATTGAATCTAAACCTGTTAATAAGGAAAGATCACTTCCTTCAAGTAGTTTAAACAGAGTTTTAAGCCACAGGACCTCTAATAAAGAGTGGGTCACACTGAAAGATAAATAATCTAGACTGGGATAGTTGTCATTCAGAATACCTTAAAGGTACATAATATGGACTAGATGGTTGTCATTCTAGATTATCAAAAGGTACATAATCTGGACTGATGGGTTGTATTCTTGAACACCTGAAAGTCACAAAGACAATAGAGATACACTGTAGTTTTGTCCAGAACATGGCTTCTGTAGATAATGGATGGTTGTCATTCTAGAACACCTGAAAGATACATAATCTAGACTGGATAGTTGTCATTCTAGAATACCTGAAAGATACATAGTCTAGATTGGATGGTTGTCATTCTAGAATACCTTAAAGTTACATAATATGGACTAGATGGTTGCCATTCTAGAATACCTTAAAGGTACATAATATGGACTAGATGGATTTCATTCTAGATTATCTGAAAGGTACATAATCTGGATTGGATTGTTGTTATTCTAGAACACCTGAAAGTCACAAAGACAATAGAGATACATGTAGTTTTGGCCAGAACACAGCTTCTGCAAATTATCTGGAATGGGTGGTTGTCATTTTAGAACCCCTTAAAGGTATATCATCTGGACTGGATGGTTTTCATTCAGAACTCATTAAAAGGTACATAGTCTGTAACCCTTGAAAGTAGCCCCGTATATTTGGTAACCCTTCAAAGTAGCCCCGTATATTTGGTAACCTTGAAAGTAGCCCTGTATATTCGGTAACCCTTGAAAGTAGCCCTGTATATTCGGTAACCCTTGAAAGTAGCCCTGTATATTTGGTAACCCTTGAAGTAGCCCTGTATATTTGGTAACCCTTTGAAAGTAGCCCTGTATACTTGGTAACCCTTGAAAATAGCCTGAGTGTCACATTGAAAGTATCTCTGTTTATCAATAATTTGGGAAAATCCAAAAGTTCTGAAAATGTTCAGATGGAATTCAGAGCTGGAAGTTCAGAGTCGGAAACGGGTCTAATTGAAACCAAACTTAATCTCTAGCAATGTAGAGTTACTAGTCCCAAAAATAATTTTACTTTTTTGAAGGAGGGCTGCAGACTCTCACTGTGTCTATTACAGCGTCTAAAACAAGAACCATTACACTTGTCATTTAGAACAGGTACTCCAGATCAAGCCAATGCTTCAATATTAATAAATCACTTATATGGAAATGTTCCATTTCACAATATGAAATTTAAATGTTTTTTTAAGATCATCAGATCAAATCGCAATGCAGGGAAGTTAAGATAACAGGACGACTGGCTAAAAAGCAACTGCCAAATATGACAGTTCTTAGAAGAACTCAATAAGCCAAGAGAATATGAGGGAATGCAATGCATTTGTATGACAGAGTGATAAAAATACCCAAACAAGATGATTAGAAGAGGGGCTGGGATTGCAGGAGACAGATAGATAATGATCAGCTGTTTGAAATTCTTTCGTTACGCCAGCAAGATACGATGCTGTTTAAAGGGAAAGAGCGTTTAATAATTAATAAAGGCAAATCTATTCGCTACATACTGAGAGGTGATAAAGTGGGAAGGCAACTAATTGAAAGGAATGAGCAAAGTATGAATGAAAATCAACAGTAAATTAATTTGCAAGGATCTAACAAAAACGGGCTCCCTGGGATTCACAGAGCAAAGAGATGATTAAAGAGCTGGTGATCGTTTAGAAAATACATAGATCTGTGATGTGGAAGTTGTGCAATATCTGTGGTTTTACGGCATTAAAAGAAAATAATTACGATGGAGATTACAAGATGAAACATGGTTTAGTGTTGGAAGCTTAAAGGAAACATTATATGGTGCGTAAACTGGACTTTCTCCCTAAGTCTCCCCTCCGCTTCATCAACATATGCATATTCTATAAATATAAGAGGAGTTTCAGGGACACTGAGTGTAGGAGGACCAAGCGAGTTAAAGCATAAGTATATTGTCCCTTTAAGGATGCAATGAGGCAAATGTGAAAGGCGTTGCAAGCCACTCTTTGGTAGACCGTGGTCTCTTTCTTACAAACAAGTAGTTGTGGTCGATCCTGAATCTTCCACTTGAGTAAAAGCACCAAAGTATTTGCTTTTAAATGTACAGTAAGGAGTCCATACATGCAACAATCCCAATCATACAATGTGGAGATATTCTGATATTGACATTCATTGTAGGATGACTGTACTTTTTTCTCTTTTGGACCTATTTGAAAATTCTCAGTCCAATACTAATTGTACAATACTGCGATTGTACAATCGGTATGTATGTATGTATGGACCCCTTTAATTCCAACTCATTTTAGGTGAAAAGACTCTCATGTCACGTTTGACAGACAAATATTGAATAGAAAGTCATTTTGATTGCACTGTACCCTGATTGGTGCGCTTGCTCTGCACCAGCCATAGAAGCCTGCATGATCGGTCTTATTTACTAAAATGTCCAATTGTCCTTTCAACAGAATGTGGACATTGGTCAGCGGGGCTAAAGAACGATCAAAATAATGGTAGCCTACCTGAACTATTGGCCAGTGAGTATCAGTTTTGACCCATAGTAAGTGCCACAAACAGATCATTTAACAGAAACAAAACCCAGTCTAAACCACAAAGGGTGCAAAGGAATCGGGGTGTAATCACTCACTTAATACTTATACCAGCATTAAAATGGCAGAGGTAAGTGGCATCTCTGTCTCTTTATGTCCTATTATTTTTCTTTAAATTGTTGGAACACATGGTCGTGTCTGGAAGGAAGAATCTTTTTCCTGCAATTAGAATTCCACAATGACACAAATGTCAGGAAGGCAATAAGAGGGGAGCAAATGATGTGGGAAATTACCTATGGCACTAGGGAAGAAACGTGGTTACCGGAGACATCTATCATTCATTTACCGTACATTTAACTGTTCTACATTGATTCCCTATTGAGGATTTAATACAGGAGACCTGCAATCCAAAGCATAAAGTTTAAATAACATTATATTTCTATAATATAAAGTGTATAGCACATGTATAATATAACATGTTTAATATAACATATACAGTGTAACTTGTATAATTAACATGTACAGTGTAACATGTGTAATATATATATCATATAAAGTGTATATAATAAATGTATTAACAATATACTTAAAGGAGAAAAAACTTCAGTTTTTTCAGATCAATGTGAAAGTTTTTCTCCCCAGAACACCACACGTTGAAAGATTCTTCCCTAGTTATTTGCATTTAGTAGATATGGTAATAGATTCTGTACAAAGGAGGTTTCCATCTTGTTGCCAGTACAACTCATAGCCCAGTTGGCTTCAAAAGATCCACGCCCCCTGACCCAGCATCACTGTCTCTATGTGCAGAGTTTCTAGCATCTCTTTCTAGTGAAAGATAAAGCCTCTAAATGTACCTGGAATCACAGTTTGAGTTGCTGGTGGCGCACCTGTAAATGCTGTGTGTTAGAAACAATCAGACCAAGAAGTCACAAGTTCAAACCCCTAGTTTACTTATGAAACAATATAACATAGTCTACTGCCTGAGTTTAGTGCTTTTTTGTTTGTTTGTTTCCATGTTTCTAGAAAAATATGAAGTTTCTACATATGTACAATCTTTATATTATAGCAGCTCTGTATTTATGTACCAACCGTGTGAATTGCTGACAGTCTTCCGTAGCAATACAAAACAGTGTACTGATTTTACTGACATTTACTTCCATCGATTGAGAGTTCACCTGTGGTGTGTTCTGCTAAAGTGTGGTTGAGAAAGAAATCCGACTACTGGGACACAGGTTTGATTCCCCATGTTCCCTTTTTTTGTTTTTATTATGTGTCTAGCAAAAGATAAAGACTCTACATGTATAGTCCATTACTTATTAGCCCTTGTGGCTAGTGGTAGAAAGCTTCTTCTTAGAAAGACACAGAATGAGAGGTTACTGGTTCGATTGCCCATACTTACTTTTATTTTTGTGAAATGTTAAATGTTCTGTTTCTTTTATCCATGCTAGCAAGAAACACTGCAAAGATACTTTTCTTTTTGTATGTAAAGCATAGGAATTTATCATTGTTAGGGACAGGAGCATTTTAATGTGTTTACACAAAAAAATGCACTGGTATCTGTGTTCTGTGTCAGAGGGAGGAAATCTGAGCTGTAACATGATTGGCTGTCAGCTTCCAGGAAGCAAGACGCAGTTTTCTGTGAAGGGTCCGGCGGACACTTAGATGGGTGTTCCCAGATAGGTGATTATGGGAGCTGACCCTTAGTACACACAGGTTATTTTCATAAATCACCAGCATCCACAGCAAAGGGAGACATGAGACACAGCTGTTGTTGTTTGTGAATGTGCTCTCTCTATTGGACAATGTTGTTTGGGACTTGTAGTTCTCCTTTAAGTATAAACCGACCTGAGTAAAACACGAGGTACCTAATTTACCCCAAAAGGGAGTAAGTGATGACTCAAGGATAAAACCGAGGGTAGAAATTATGATCACTACTGCCTCTGATTCTGTATTGTTCTGAGGCTTTGTTGCCCTTTAAATGGACAGCAGAATTCCCATACAGAATTCCCATACAGTAATCCCATACAGTAGTAGCAATACTGGATTTGGTATTTCTGCGTCCATTTAAAGGGCAACTAAAGCCTCAAAAACAATACAGAATCAGAAGGCAGTATTTAACAATAGATACCATCTTCCTAATTTGTATTGTTTTTGCTTAGTTGCCCTAAAATCCACACAGTAACCCCAATTCCTGTGGCACTCCAGATGTTTGGAAACTACAACTCCCAAGCATTACAACTACTTTCTGGGGTTGGTGTTTCCAAACATCTCGTGCCCAATACTTGCAAATAGGGGAATCTCCTTTATTTGTGTCATACATATGCACAAATAAAGTGGTTTTACACTTATTTAAAAGTAGTATTGACTGGTGGTCATCCTCCTGCTTTGTGCCTTCTCCTATCTTGTCGGCGGTCACTCGCTCTGATACCTCTGCGCTTCTGGATAATGTCACTATGTGGCGTCGAGAAGTGAGAGACGTCGCATAGTGACGTAATCCTGAAGCGCGAAGGATACAGAGCGAGCAGCCGCCGGAAAGTTTATAATATAACATGTTATAGTGTAACATGTATAATAAACATGTTTAATGTAACATGTATAAGTATCGCATATAATATAGTTCCAAAGGATCCAAATGTACTAAGAAACACTGCCGTTGGCTGGTTGGCCAGACCAAGTTGGTAGGTGCAATCCTCTCAACCCCCTACTTCCAGGGCACCATAAAACCAAGCAAGGTATAAAGTAGAGGAGACACACTATTTAGTGAAAATGTTCTTTATTTAGTGCAAAAAACAGCACACACGTTTGGGACTCTGGGCCCTTCCTCAGGTATATTAAGGGATGTCCTCGTGTCCTCTGACATGTTCTATTGGTGAACAATGCCCCTAGATAGTTATTGTATGGCCCGTTAATGTATTTATACACAGTAATCAATCCCCAGCAAGCGCCTTTTCTCCACTACACTAATTGTAACTTTTCCAGTCTCTTTTAATTAAAGCTTCGCCCAATCCCCTTATTAATTTAGTTGCCCTTCTCTGAACCTTTCTATTTAAAGATGTCCTTTTTGTACACAGGATTCCAAATTGCGCTGCATATTCCAAATGAAGGCCTTACCAAGCTTTGCAAAGAGGGAGAATACATTTTCCTCCCTTGAATCCATACCTCTCTTTATACAAGACAATACCATGCTGGCTCTGGCTGTTGCCGCCTGGCGTGCTTGCTACTTTAAGTTGTTACCCACCAAAACTCAAGATCCATTTCCATAATTGAGAACCCCCCTGTTACCAAATCTCCTTAGTTTGGGGACATGATGTATGATCTGAAATTTCAAACTAACTTATTGCATGTTTAGCCGTATGGAAAGTGCCAGGTGGCAAATGTGTGGCACTCTCACCATAATTGATTTGCCATTTATTAGCAGTTTGTGTGTGTACAATTCAAGGGATATGTTTATATAGGTTAGAGGGCGGTCCTTTAAATTAAAGGTCCCTTCATCTGCCGAGGAACACTTCTATGGGGGGTTGGTTTGTAACATCTTTTACTGGTATACTAGGAAGGAAGTGGAATAACATGGAGCACATTGCAGAATGGAGCGTTTATTTGCAGTATCTCTTTTCATTGATACCGCACTTAATGATCGTTTGGTCCTTAATACAAATGGCTATCTAAATCTACAGCTTGATAGTAGATAAACTTGGCCATAGAATACTATGCGATATTTTACTACCGCTTGGTATTCTACGAACGTTCGAGATTTAGTAAATGTACGATCGAGGGCGCACAGTAACGATAACTGCAGTATCGCAAAATTGCGGGTTTTTAAATATGGCCCAGAGAGATGTGAGAGATCCCCCCAATAGCAGTTGGTTTCAGTGATTAAAACGATGAATCCTGCACGGGGTTGGAATTGGATTAATCAAAATTTCCCGTCTGACTTGTTAAAATCTTAACTTGACAGTGGAAAATAGGAGGCACACAAAAAAATTAAACCAGGGTGATTCGAGTCCTTCCTAAATGGGTGTTTCTATGAGTGGAAGACAGTGAGGGTGAATCTTTGCCTGTTAGAAACAAAGATTTTCCCAATACCTGTATAGATGTGTATTCCTACATGGTTAAGTATAATGTGTGCATTGGGTAGCCATAATCCAAAAGAAACAATCTAACAAGGAATTAGTCATGGCTAAAAATAGACTATCGACAAGTAGAAATAAGTCCATGAATAAGTTAAGCCATGTACATGTGAAATGTGCTTAAACAAAGCAACTCCCATATGATCTAACCCCCATTCTGGTCCTGTGCCTCTCAGCACCAAGAGTCTTTCAAGTCCTCTTGTGTATATTAGAGGCATTTTTAGCTTTGTCACTAGATGATTGACAGAACTGATTTGGCTGAGGCACACCACAACACATACTAACGGATCGGCAAACGTGACATTTCCCGTGAGCTAGAGCAAGTTGATGTGTGCTGCGATTTTGGAATGCTGCAATGTTTTTCCTCGAAAAGCAGATTTGCAGCGCATTGGACAGCAGAGTTAACCAGATGGTTTAAAGATTTATATTGTTCTGGAAAACAGTTTGTTCTTTGTATAATAAGATCGGGAACTGACAATATGGGGGCAGAGCAATATAAATATATGAACCGAACTGGGTAAAGCAGCTACAGATATAAATCCTTCCGATTCCCAAACTCTTATCGTTATAACTATAAGGCTTGCTTGGGGTTGTCTCTCTAATGAGACAAAATGAGCAAAATGCTCAGGGCAGCGCCCCTGCGAGAGGCGGCAGGTGAGACTCACTTTAATTTTTTTTTAGAAAAGAGGCAGGCAGAGCAGAAGGAAAATAAACATAGCGCCTAGTAGTACAAAGGGGGGGCATGGCTCAGGGGGCAAAAACCCCAGAGATACCCTGCATGCGTGTAACATAACCTTTTAAATGCCTCGACTGTCTACTCTATTGGCTTATTGTATAAGTGGTTTCCCTGTGAAGTAACACTCTGCACTTATAATCAGATGAAAGCAGCATTGGAATCTCTAATATCAAACACAACTAACATACAGTAGATCTGGGATTATTTGGATTTTCTTGACTTTATAATAAATAATATAATAAAATCAAATCATTTTGTTCTATACACGTAGATGTGTCTATATTTCTCAATATATCTCCTCGCCATCCTAGCTGTAATTGAACAACAATTTAACCAATAACTTGTGTTTTTATTATTTTACTAGTCAAATGTAAAATACAGACCGTTATCATTATATTATCATACAGATATAAAGACTTATCATTATAGTATAATACAGATAAAAAATAAGATCATTATTATTATAACATGAATATAATATACAGACCGTTATCATTATATTATCATAAGATATAAAGAATTATCATTATAGTATAATCCAGATAAAAAATAAAGATCATTATCATATAACATGAATATAATATACAGACCGTTATCATTATATTATCATACAGATATAAAGACTTATCATTATAGTATAATACAGATAAAAAATAAAGATCATTGTCATTATAATATGAATATAATATATAGACCGTTATCTTATATTATAATATGGATATAAAATACAGACCGTTACACTATTATGACAGTGATATAAAATTAAGATCCTTATTATAATAGGATATAAAAATATAGACTGTTATCATTATATTCTAATACAGATATAAATAACAGAACGCGTTATACTATATTATGACAGTGATATAAAATACAGACCATTATCATTATATTACATACGCTATAAAATAAAGATGGTTATTATTATGTACGTGTATGTATATGTTTATTATATAGCGCCCACTAGGAGATGCAGCGCTGTACAATATGGAATACAAAAAGTTGTACAAGGGGAACAATTAATAATATATAAATAAGTATGTGCATCATGAATATAAAAGGCGCTTGAAACATGTAACATGAGGAAGAAAGGGTCCCTGCCCCGTGAGCTTACAATCTAATTGGTGGGTAACATACAGATACATAGAAAAGGGTGGAAGTGCCATAGTTAATACTTAGTGCAGTGTAAACAGTCCTATGCTGCGGTGCTCGAGAGATAGGATGAGAGGTTAGATTAAACTTGCTCATATATCACTATACGGATATAAAATAAAGACAGTTGTCATTATGTATTATAGATATAAAATAAGATCGTTATCATATTTATTCGGGTTTAAAATAACGACCATTATTGTTTTATATCTACGAATATAAAATACATCCGTTATTATATTATTATAGGATTATACGGATATAAAGATTGTGATAGTATTATATAAGGGATAATGCACCCCTTACAGTGTAATATTAGGCTATTATGCCACCGAGGAGTCCTGACCATATAAAAGCATGAGGCCGTAGGCGCGTGCTTTTATACAGGGCAGGGAACTTGAGGTGGCATAATAGGGCGATATTACACTGTAAGGGCGAATTATTTCTTATAATACACCGTTTTATTTTAAAAGTACAGTGATAATAGCTGGTGAAAAGACTTATTTAACTTTTTTTTCCAAAGTTTGTTTAGTTTTTCAATTGCATGTTGCATATAGGGTTTTTTTTTTTATACATAACATTAAAAAAACATTGTTAAACATTTTAACTATTATTTAAAATCTTATCTTAGATATATGTTAGTTATATATGTTATTGTTCAAATGTAATAGTATTTAGTCAGAATCAAATGTTTGTTTAAGTTTATTTCAATTGTTTTTTAGGCTTTATGTTTCCCCTGTTGTTAATTTGGTTTATTCCGTTTTGTTCGCCGCTCTTTTGTTTGCAAATGAGTGTGTGTGGTATTGATTTCCTATGTGCCATAATGGACGGTAATGCGCATGGCGCCAGGCTGTTCTGTGCCGTGTATAAACGGCGATCCGTTCTGTCCAGCTCGTGATTTGTGATTTTGTGAAAGTTGATTCGGGGTGGTGGATAAGAGGTAGGACAATGATTTTTATGTTATATTAGGAATGGAGAGCTGCAGTGGCACAAATATGGAATATCACTCAGTGACATCACTGAGTGATTCTAATAAGGATTCTCGCCACTGCAGCTCTCCATTGAAAATACAGAGACTTGTGTATTTATGGATATTAATGCACATTCCTAGGCACCATATACACCATCTGTTCACTTGCATACAGTGACTTTATAAACAAAAGGGGTTTTTAGTATAACATTACTGTGATCACATGAATGAAAACTTCCAACCACGCCAGTCTGGAAGGTCCAGCTTAAACTTTTAACTGTTTTTTTTACCTTAATTACTCTAAGAAATTAAAAGTAATTGTATGAAAAATTACTTTATCTGACCTTTATTTTTACTGTAAAATAACCCTCCAACCCCCCACTTCAGCCAAACCTTTCTCCCCTGTACTCCAGACAAGAAAGGAATTTTAACACAGTGTATAGGAAATATAGGACATGGAGTTTTGGGACAGTGGGTGGTCTCTACTAGGACATGGAGGTATATAATATACTGATCTGTCATTGGCCACTATACTAAATATTTCAGTCTGGTACTTAATATATACAGTATACCAGTACATATTGCTTCCCCATTACATTATGATATAATCATCCTTGCTGAATTTAGTATTTTAACTTTAGTATATTAAATTATTCATTCATTCATTTACTCCATCTCGGGTTCAATTATTGTGACTTTTAACCCAAACACCCACCCAGGAATAAAGTTACATTCGGTGACCAGAGACTTCTGTTAAACGGAGCTTGTATTCGATAATGGGGTGTGTGTAACACATGCTTAAGGCGAATAATATCCCATTATATGGATGACAGGTGTGAACGTTTGTATAAAGAGGTTTCCTTTTAAGCTATATCCCCAATTAGAATGCAAGATCACTTTTCTCTCACCCTAGGGATATTCTAACAGTCACTTCCATCCAATTAGAATTTTCCCTCAGTTTAAAGTCAGGATCTCCCTTTCTCACCCCCAGCCCAACACTGAACCCACCCATTTACATTATGTCTGTATTCTACAGAGTGCTTAACACTAACATTAAAGGGGAACTGTGCTCCAAAAATGCTTTAGGTAAATTGACAGGAAATGTTTTCCTGAGTATTTTTGCAATTTACTTTCATTATTTTTTTTTACATAGTTTTGAAGATATTTTTTTTAGTGATATGGCAGCAGCATTACCGATCCCCTCACTCCCTGCTTCCGCTCTGAAACCATGTGACTGTCCCTCTTCCCTGTGTGTCTCCTCCTTCTTGTGGGCCCCAATGTACCCTCGCTTGACGGCCCCTTTGCAACCCCTCCCCTTTGGCACCTCCCCTACTAGCAACGGGGCCCCCTCCCACTTGTGGGGCCTGTGGCCCCTCACCCACTCTGATCTGCCTCGTGCCTGAAAAGGGCTTTTTTTTACACAGTTTTTCTGTAGAGGTGGGTGTATGGGTCTAGGTGCTAGTGGGCGAGAGTCCATGAGTGGGGAGGTACAGGGAGGCGAGCGAGTGGGAGGCATTAAAAAAGATAAAAATATACACACCTTACCACATCCCTGCGTGGGCTGTGCTGCTCCTGACACCCTCCTCCCCTTTCAGTCCTCCTTCAGTCACTGTAACATCTCTTCCTGGTTTCTTCTGCTTTCTCCTGCTCTGAACATGTGCCAACCGCAGATTAGAAGGAGGAACTAGATTGTGACCGCAGATTCAGAACTCCCACCCCCCCTAACTTTCTGATTAGTGATTTCTTGGATCTTGGGCTGTGCAGCATGTAGAGAGGTGTTGATGGCTCATTTTAAAGATAGGAACCTTCATTTCATTCAAATCAACATGTTTGGAGACCTCTTCTTTCTGATATGTGGTGTAGCCCTAAAATCCTTGTTGGGTGCTGCTATAATGCATCACCAATGGCTACCTATATAAATTAAGAACATTATGACGTTTCAGGTGTGCTAGAGATGGGGTCCGATCCAAAACAGAACACCTTGGTTCCAAAATCTGAATGTCCATCTAAAACCGGATGGATCAATTCGGCTTTTGGGACTTCGGAGACCATTTTCGTAATTATTGTACGTTGAGGATTTTTGAAATAGCCTTGAACATTCGATAATCCTCAAAAATACGATCGGAACTCTGGATTAGTTTCCGACCGTATTTTCAACGATTATCGAACATTCAAGCTTTTTCAAAAAAAACCTTGAACGTCAAAAAAAATATCGTAAATGGGCTCCGAGTCCCGGAAGTATGTTCTGTTTCAGATCTTTGGGATTTTCCGAGATCCGTAAATCGAAAAAGAAATGAAACTTGTTTAGCCATCTCTATGTATAACACCTTCTTAAGAAGTTGCATATTAGCAACAGATTCCAATGGAATACGTGTAGGGGGTCCTCAGGATACTCACTTCAGTAACATAACTTATGGAGATATACGTATTTAAGAAGATTGCACTGTCAGCATAGTTATCTTCAAGGTGAACTTTCCCCTATTTAATCAACCATCACATTCTACAAGATGTGCCAATTTATCCAATAATAGGGCATCCCTTTGCTGATAGGGAATAAACTGACACCTACTACATCGTTTTATGTCTTTACATTCAGGGGTTAGAATATAACATGGATTTACTGAGACTTCCTTATTGCTAGTAATAGGGTCACTAGCTCAATTTGCACCATGTGCATTGTATGTTCGGCTTTTCTATGAGCTTCCTCCACCAGTCCCATACTCAGAGGGACAGATGAAATAAAGAATTGAATATCTGTTAAGCTTTCAGGAAAGTGGAATATGGGAACTGCTGCACTTTTACATGTAAAAATCCTAGTGCAAATTTCAAAAGGTCTATTTGATTCAATTCCCTCTAAGATTTAGAATTCCATTGCACCGAATATAAATCCTCACATACATTAATCTATATCGTCTTATTATTCCTTTTTATTGCCACAAAATAATGGTTTTTGCCGGGGCAAAAGACGTCTTCCATCGTGTGTAGAATTCAGCATAGCAACAAATGCTGAAATCAGTTACTGGTAGACAATAGAGAAATAGATATTGTTATAATATTATAGGAAACACAAGAGATAATTAGAACGACCTCAGTCAAGATTCCTCCTTCGATTCTGGTCACATAGTAAAAAACCTTCCAGGTAGAATTCCACACCATGAAATTTATTACACCAGACGTATTTTTGTCTTCGCTGGTACAAACACAGCTGACATTTTTATTAACTTAAGCACAACAGTTTGCAGATGAATGAATGCGAGATAAAGACAATAACCAAGATCTTTGTCTGCCTGAATGCAGAAGCATGCTGAGAAGGCTGTACCTTGGGAAATGAGTAAAAGGGTTTTCGTGTGGAAGGGGGTTAAACCATTTAAACTGATAATGTTTTAGAACAGAATAGGGTGAGAAAAAATTTAATTCTTATGAAATTGGCGCCTGAACACAAAGCCAAAACCTTTTTTTACAAGCGTGGAGTCACCAGCTGTCATTTTAAGCATGTTGAAAGATGTGCCCTTTCTCCAGCAGAGGTAAGCAATCTTTAGGACGTGGATTATTAGGTATTATATTGTTGATTGGGAGGCTTCCAAAGCCACTGTGTATCAAAGGTCACTTTTCTGGGCATTGCATTTCAGATGGTTGATCTTTATCCTAGCAAGTTGATCAAGCCAATAGGGAGCAGAATCAAGAAGGATCATGTGCCTCCTTGGAATAGTCACGATTGACCTTTGGATAAGTCAACCAATTTAATGACCCACGTATGGAACTGCACAGTATTTGCCACCAGCTGAGTGGATTGAGGAAAAGAAAGCCTGTGTGTGAGACAGTAACTCTTAAATGCAGTGAGCACTAGTGATCCCAGAGTTGAGAATAGAAGATTAATTGTTGGATAACTTTATTGAAAACTAATGTCAGCCAAACACAGCTGCCCATAAGAGGTTCAACTGGATAGTGTTTATATGAACTGGAAGGTATATCTGTTATATTCAGTCAGATCAACTTGGACTTAAAGTTAAGTGCCTTGATGCATATATACTATTCTGTTCATGTGATAATGACAGGGATCACTAGTATTTTATCTAGGTACGTAGTTTCTACTCAAACAACCTAAATATAAACTAGGATTATTTATTTTGATTCATCATGTACAGTATTATATACTAGGGAAACCCCCTACTGGGTTGTATAGAACCCAAACATCCATGTATGTATGTATGTATATGTTATTTTATAAAACGCCACTTGGGGACGGCAGGGCTGTACAGTATAAAATACAGTAAAGTCATAAGAGGGGGATAAAGATAAATTACATAGAACTTAGTACAAAAATTAGAACTTCGCCACAAGAGGTATAGGTCCCTGCCCCATAGAGACTTACAATATAGTAGGTGGGGTAACACACAGATTACAATGGAATGGGTTATAAGTGCTGGAGTGAGACGTAGCAGTTGCAAATAAAACAATCATAGACGGTGCTGGTTAACAGTGATAGGTAGATGTAAGGGTAGATTTATCATTATAGATACATGATTCATATACGGGGCTGGTTACCAGATAGGAGGATATAAGGGTAGGATAGAGAGTTATATATATAGATACAATATAGGTGTGGTTACCAATATGTAGGATGTAAGGGTAGATTTATCATATATAGAATATAGATTTACCATATACTGTTCTGAGTGACCAGATAGGTAGGATGTAAGGATAGATTGATTATATAGATAATCGAATCATATACGGTGAGGGTTACGGTAGGTAGGATGTAAGGGTAGATTTAGCATATATAGATTATAGATAACATATACTGTGACTTGCGTTTACCGCGATATGAGTAGGATGTAAAGGGTTAGATTTATCATATCTTAGATATATAGCTACATTGATACTGTCTGCGTGGTCCCCGATAGGTAGGCTGTAGGGTTAGATTTTATCATATTATAGCATATAGATACCCATCTTACTGTGTGGTTACCGAGATAGGTAGGATGTAAGGGTGATTGATAATTATAGATATAATATGACTGGGCTGGTTGCTAGATTAGGTAGGATGTAAGGGTAGATTTATATATATAGATCTATAGATACCATTATACGGTGTGGTTACCAGAATGGTAGGATGTAAGGGTAGATTTCTCATAGATAGAATATATGATACCATATTACTGTGTGGTTACACGATGGTATTAGGATGTAAGGAGATTATAGATATAAGGATATATAGATACCATGGATGTGCGGTTTACAGATAGGTAGGATGTACGGATAGTTATCATATATAGATAGAACCATGATGTGCTGGTACCAAGATATGTAGGATATAAGGGGTAGATTATCATATTAGATATATAGATATCAATGACTGTGCTGAGTACCAGAAAAATAGGTAGATGTAAGGGTAGATTTTATCATTATAGATAATAGATACCATATACTGGTGGTTAACAATAGGTAGGATTTGTAAGGGTAGATTTCATCATATAAGATATCATAGATTATATTACTGTGATGGTTACAAGTTAGGTAGGATGATGAAGGGTGAGATTTATAATATATAGATATTAGATACCATATACTGTGCTGGTTACAGATAGGTAGGATGTAAGGGTTAGATTTAATCATATATAGATAGATAGAGATACATATACTGATACTGGTTACTAGCATAGGTAGAGTCGTTGTAAGGGTAGATTTACATATTAGATATATAGATACCATATCTGTACTGGTTACAAGATAGGTAGGATGTAAGGGTTTAGTAGATTTTATCCTATTAGATATATAGATTACCATATAGGTGTGGTTACCAGATAGGTAGGATGAAGGCTAGATTTCATATATTTATAAGAGATACCATATACTGTGCTGGTTACCAGATAGGTAGGATGTAAGGGTAGATTTATATCATAGATATATAGATACCATGTTACTGTGCTGGTACCAGATAGGAGATGTCCGGATAGATTTATCATATTAGATAGATACAATCAGACGTATGCGGTTACCAGATAGGTAGGATATTATAAGGTTAGATTATCATATTATAGTACATAAGATATCATATACTGTGCTGGTTACCAGATAGGTCGGAGGTAGGGGAGTGTATCAGCTATAGAATCATTATACTTGTGATGGTTTACCAGATAGGAGGAGTTAAGGGTTATTAGATTTATCATATATAGATCCTAGATATCATATACTTGTCTCACTTTGTGGCTTTTCGCTTCCACGTCCGCGTGTGTAACCACACATATGGCATACTGTTTTATTCAGGACATTTGGGAGATTGATATTTAGTAACTTTTTTTACATTCCATGGGGTTTTGGCATGATTTCTACCTTTGAAAGTTGTTCTTTGTTAATTTTTTCAGAAAATCTGCCGAAAGTGCGAACTTCTACGAAGAACTGCATCTATACCATTGATGGTATGAATGAAAGAATTACAGCGCTATGTTGCTGAAGGTGTCTACATTCCAAAAATATATAGTTTCTGGGGGGTATTTCATAGCTACAGGGGTGTTTAGTGTAAAAAAACTGCAGAATGTTCAAATATAGAGATGGCTAAATTTTTTTACTGTCACTGACATTTGGCATTAGTCCCACTTTGGGTTAGTTGGTAGCCATGTCTCTGGGTACACCCATGAATATGGCATACCGTTTTATTCGGGAGGGGTTAGGCTTTCATATTTGAGATGCGTTTGAACTTTCCTCCACAGTTTTTAGCTGAAATTCGCATTTGATTTTGTCTCTGATTTTACAGTTGAGGAAAAAAAGGAAAATGTGAGAAAATAACTTACAATTGGACGAAGAGCTGCACCCAGGTATCTGCATTTTGATCGAAACTAACCTCACTCGTAAAATCCTGCGAGTATGTAGTTTCTAAAAATATCTCACTTGTGGGGATATTTTAGTTAATTTGGTAGATTTTCTATGTTAACTGTCAGTAGTGGTTATACATTTTAATTTGGTGTAATATTCTTGAAGGTGCAGTTTTAGTTTGGGGGCGTCTCCTGTACAGGAAAAGTCGGGTACCTACATATATCTGGTATCGTTGTACTCGGGAGTATCAGAGCTTTTAGAAACAGTGAGATTTTTGTGCATAACCTTAAGATAACTGTAAGTAAAAACGGGAAACATCTCTGAAAAATTGCTAATTTTTTAATTTTTTTACATATTTTACCCATAATTCCAATTAAATCTCCAGAAAAGTTAAAAAATTTTGATACCATGCTAAAGTACACTTTGTGCTGAAAAAAACAATGTATAATATTCCTAATTTACTGGGGGGTTTCCTACTGTAAAATTAGTTTAAACCATATGAGTGCAAAATCCTGAAAATTCTTTTGGCAAAAAAGGGTAGACAACTTGCAAAACTGTCTGGCACTGAAAAGGTTAATCTGGAGAGCACCACAGCTTCATTGTATTTAGCTTGAAAAAGGAACTAGAATTTTCTGAAAGCTTGCTATGATTATCTTAAGCTAGGTACACACCTAGCGATTTTTCCTCCTGACCGACCGTTCAATATTTTCGACCTGTCAGCCAGGAGGAAGGACTGACGGTTGCGGCAAAAGCCGCCGCGTCCGACAGTTACCGCGACCGATCGTGCGTCCATAGAGGACTGCACGATCGGACGGGGTTTTCCACCATGTCCGATTCGGACAAACAATCGGTCGGACATGGCTGCATTCGGATGCGATAATTTCGGTCCGATTGACCGATACACTGAACTATCGGTCGATCGGACCGAAATATTTCATCGTGTGTACCCAGCTTTAGTTAGCCAATAAAGGTATCACCTATTTTTTATTTCAAAAGGGTTACCCTGTAAACATTTTGACTGGCTAGCACGGTGCACCAACTTTCCCTGCATCTTAAAACATACAAATTCGTCAGCTATATTGTCCTATTCTCTATTGCACTATGTCTGTACTTCCGGTCTAATCCTACGTACCCACTACGTTTCCTGACCCTGCTCATCATCCCAAGTAAATTATGCACTCCCACTAAAGCGCATCATCAAGTACGCGCCTTTACAGAATCCGACCGAACTGAGGTGTCTCCCCTGAATCTAATTAATTTAGCTTGAAAAAGCCAAATTACTGTTCTTTCTATTTCTTCTTCTTTTTCTTCTTCCGTTTTATTCTTCCGCTTATTTGGACCGTATCTCTTCCCACAGTTGTTGAGCTAGTACAGACGTGCGGGGCATATAGGAGAAGTGTGCTATCTTCTAGCTAAGGAATCCGCGGAAGCGTTACGGCGTTATCGGCAAATTTCCGGACATTTTTTCCCATAGAATATAATGGTAACAATCCTCAAATGTGGATATTTCAAAACAGTTTTTTTCATGGTCATAAATACAAATGGTGATACCCCCAACCCCACACACAGACCCAGGTACACACACCTACTGATCTACTTATCCATTACGGTGGCAGCTATATTTAAAGGGTAACTAAAGTAAAAAAAAACTAATTTAGATTTATCCTCAATAAAAGATAGTTTTATGGTTGTAAACACAAAAAAGACATACCCCCTCAACCAGACCCAGGTACACACACCTACTGATCTACTTATCCATTACAGTGATCTAGCTGACAGGTTCCACAAAAGGGGCTATTTGAACGAAATGATTAATCGGGGATGGAATAAGGCGAATAGAGTAAGTAGGTGCACTCTCCTTAAAAGGAAGGAAAACATAAGTAGTGTAAATAACAATAAAATTCGCCTAATTACAAAATATAATCAAGAATGGCCAAAAATACAGGCCATATTGAAAAAACATTGGTCACTTCTAGGGGAAGATGTGGACCTAGAAGGCTCGGTAGGAAAATTCCCCTTGATTACAGCTAGAAGAGCCCCTAATCTTAGGGATCGTTTGTCCCCGAGTCATTTTGTAGAAAGCAAATCCAAGTCAAATTGGTTAAATACCCTTAAGTGGAAAGGTAACAAGAAATGCGGAAGATGTATTATGTGCCCTCGGATGCAAGAGGAGAGTGGTGTGGTTGGGTTTGATGGTAGGAGACTCTGTATTAGACAATTTATATCGTGTCAATCAAAGGCAGTTATATATTTGATTATATGTAGCTGCGGTAGTAAATACGTGGGAAAAACACTTCGAACATTAAGCACCAGAATTAAGGAACATAATAGAGCAATTGTGAATAAAGATCCAGAGAGGTCAGCAGTAGCGAAACACATGATGGAGATACATGGCAAAGCAGTGGAATGGAAATTTATGGGATTGGAAATAGTATCAGTAGGAATACGTGGGGGAGATCTAGGTAAATTAATCCTACAAAGAGAATTATGGTGGATTTACACGTTAAGAACTATGACTCCCCTGGGTATGAATGAGGAGATGCAATTTAACTGCTATTTATAGGACATTTGTCTTTATGTAAAGGAATTAGGGCATAATGTGATTAAAAAACTAAAAAAGAAAATAAGGTATAATATTGTAAAATATAGTAAAATAGTGAAAAGACAATTGCTTGATGATTCCACTGCTAACTTCATGTAAGTTGGATGTAAGGATCTGTCGTATAGATTGTTTGGTGATGTTAAATCATATAACTTTGAAATATGGGAGGATTTGCTAAGGGTAAAGGGTATTATTGAATTAAGGAGAACGCCTTTTCTGAGCCACCCACACTTGATTAGCACATTAGAAGGAAGTATGCCTTTAAGAGGGAAGGTATTTAAAGAAAAGCCACACACCGATCATGTGACCCTTTCGAAGCCGGTGCGCTACGAACGCAATGGCGAAACACGTGTAGGTTTTTGTTTGGCAGCTCCCCCATCTGCTTGGACCCACAGCTCCGGAGTTAATACGCATACAGGAGAAAAGTTTGTCTGCCTCTGAGATTCAACAATAGTCTGTGTGATAGAAGCAAAACAGGCATGGGAGGCGGATGGTTAAGAAGTGGAGAATGATGTATATACCCGGGTGAAGAGTGTGGTCCGTCCGTGAAGAGGTATCGTATGAAAGTCGGACATGGCTTCTCACGATTAAGTCCCGATTACATATGTTAGACTGTGACCTAAATTGCGGTTTGAGCATTTGGAGGGTAGTAGGCATGTGGGGAGCGAGCCCAGTTTTTTAACCACCGGGGATGCCCGGTATATTTATAAAACATTTTATTTTTTTTGGTGTATAAGCTTTTATATGAAGGTGTGGGACTGGTTTGATTTTTAGTGATGTATTCAATAAAGTCTTTTTTATATTAGAACCGGTATATGGTTGTGCCATTTGTGGGGGATCTTGGTGGACGGGGCGGTGCTTTCTCCCCCGGACACTATATCTTGTATATTTGAAGTTGTTGGTTTGTCCCCCTGAGCACCGCTGTACTTAAGCGTTCCATAAGGGTATAAGAAGCTGTGCGGTATTCTATAATACGTTGTTATCCATTACAGTGGCAGCTGTAATTAAAGGGTAACTAAAGTAAAAAAAAACTAATTTAGATTTATCCTCAATAAAAAATAGTTTTATGGTTGTAAACACAAAAAAGACATACCCCCTCAACCAGACCCAGGTACACACACCTACTGATCTACTTATCCATTACTGTGGAAGCCATACTTTAACGGGTAACTAAAATCAAAAAAGCTAATTTTGATCAATAATCAAAAAACTTTTTTTTTTTTAACCCCCAATGTGATACAGGTATACACAGCTACTGACCTACCCCTCCATTACTGTTGCAGCCATACTTAAAAGGGTAACTAAAGTCAAAAAAACGAATTTTGACCAATCATCAAAAAAGTTTTTTTTAACTCTCAACCCGACACGTGTACACACACCTACTGATCTACTTATCCATTACTATGGCAGCCATACGTAAAGGGTAACTAAAGTAAAAAAAACTAATTTTGACCAATCATCAAAAAAGTTAGTATTTTATCCCCCAACCTGATATGAATACACACACACCAACTGACCTACCTTTAATGCATGTGACATATTTAAAGGGTAAGTAAAAAACAACAATGTCCTCTTCATTGACATTATTGAGTTTTAAAATCTGCAGCACAAACACACAAATTCCCTTCCAAAATGCAGTTTCAAGCCAAATTCAAAGTTTATACTTAAACGTTCCCTTTCTAGTTGTCTTTACTTCCCAAATCAAATGGTTGCTAAGTGCTGATTGGCCAGCAATAGTCAAGAGGGTGGGATCTAAGGGGTAAACCCATTGACGTCGGAGAATGTACATCACCACTATGGAGTTCCTGTTCGCGTGCTTGGAGGGAGGATCTAGGCTGCACGGGAACAGATAAGGCACAGGGCGCGAGGGGACGTATGCAAGCTTGGATTTACACTGAGATGCTCCTGCTCTTCTAAAGGATGATAGTAAAAACGTAAGTATCTTAAGTTTGCCTGAACATATTTTAATGCGGTGTGGCTTGTTTTACAGCTATAATACTGGCAAATAACATATTAAAATGTGTTTTGGGGGGAGGACATTACCTAATTACAAAAACTTTGTGAATAAAGGTTCTATAAGGGGGGGTGCTTTGGTTGGGTTGAATGCAGCATAGTTCTCCTTTCAACTGGGATATATATTAGCCAATTAAAACTCGTGTTTTTTTTTTTTTAATCTGTGTTTAGCATTAAAGGGCAACTATAGTGAAAAAAAAACTTTGTCTGTATACAATGTATAGATCACTTAGTATAAGCTGCCTTACTTTCATGTTTCTGTGTGGCTTCATTTCTTCACACTGGCAGAAGTTTGTACCAAGCTGTGTAGTCCCCCTCCCCTCTCTGTCTACTCCCCCTCAAGCAGTGACGGGCTGTATACAGAGTCCGAGCATTGTCAGTTGAAAGGACTTTAAATAAAGTGCTGACATCCTGTTGACCCCTCCCTTCCAGAGCTAGACTGCAAGCAGCCAAAGTGTGGAATAAAGTAGCAATATGCTGAAGGGAGGGGCAGAGGGGGAGAGAGGACAAGTGGTGCTGAGATTCTTTACAAGTAAGTTACTGAACTCTCCCTGTTCTCTAACTTTGCTAATTGTTATTTATTTTTTACCTAAAGTTCATATCTCTCCCCTGCTTAGCTGAGATCATAATCACTGAAGAGAGTCAGTGTAACAGCAGCTTGTAGTGAGAGACCTTCACAAACACAGTGACACTGCTTGTTGTCCTGTTACATTTCAGTTGCTTTAGTCTATATATTTCATACATTGCACTGTGTGTTTTGTTTGGTATATAGTCTGTATTACTGTATTATATATACTGTATTAGTGTTCCATTTGAATC
Organism: Hymenochirus boettgeri; assembly: GCA_019447015.1. Taxonomy (NCBI): domain Eukaryota; kingdom Metazoa; phylum Chordata; class Amphibia; order Anura; family Pipidae; genus Hymenochirus; species Hymenochirus boettgeri. The sequence goes on along the minus strand of CM033469.1, from coordinate 389,234,072 downwards.
ACTGGTTTTGTATGTATATAAGATATTTTTTTGGGGGGGGAGGGACTGTTTTATAGTGTGTTATGCTCATATTACTGGGTTAATGGTTTATTGATTGTGTTTAGCACTACAGCATTTGACTATGTTGCACATGGTACATATAGTGTGGGTGAGAGAGTGTGTGACAGTACTGCAGGGGAGCTTTGGATTGTGTGGGTGTGTGCCTTTGAGTGACAGATGAGGTGTAGCAGCTCCTACAAATCACAGCATATTCAAAGGCTTATATCTCGGGGACTATGAAGAATTTAAAGAAACTAAAGGTACCCTGGTGGTTGGGATGACTTATAGGATACATTAGAAGAAATTAAAAAAAAACAATTTTCTCACTATAATTGCCCTTTAATTCTATTGGTCCTGGGTGCAGATAGCCCCACTAACATAATTAAGGCCTGTTTGCCTTGAGGAATACATTTGTTCATCGATAGAGAATTGGTTATTAGTGGTGGTAAATAGAGCTACATCTATGTGGGCCAAAGTTCTAAGCGGAGTGCCTCAGGGTTCTGTACTGGGGCCACTTCTGTTTAATCTGTTTATAAATGATGTAACCTTAGCCTGGAAGGCCCTAGTTTAACATGTAACCTTAATTGCTTATTCTTGGGAGAGAAATTCTTAGACTTTATTATAATTATATTATTATGTTACAGGCTTTCTCCCCTCCCATTGGCTTTCTTACAGGGAGATTCAATAAAAGTTCTTATCGTTTTAAAATGGTGCTAATTTTGCACCAACCAATCAGACGTTAGCTTTCAAATGTTAAATAAGATCTGATTGGTTGGGGCAAAATTAGCACTGTTTTAAACGATAAGAACTTTTATTGAATAACCCTGTTAATAAGGAAAGATCACTTCCTTTCAAGTAGTTTTAACAGAGTTTTAAGCCACAGGACCTCTAATTAAAGAGCTGGTAACACCTGAAAGATAAATAATCTAGACTGGATAGTTGTCATTCTAGAATACCTTAAAGGTACATAATATGGACTAGATGGTTGTCATTCTAGATTATCCAAAAGGTACATAATCTGGACTGGATGGTTGTTATTCTTGAACACCTGAAAGTCACAAAGACAATAGAGATACACTGTAGTTTTGTCCAGAACATGGCTTCTGCAGATAATGGATGGTTGTCATTCTAGAACACCTGAAAGATACATAATCTAGACAGGTTAGTTGTCATTCTAGAATACCTTAAAGGTACATAATATGGACTAGATGGTTGTCATTCTAGATTATCCAAAAGGTACATAATCTGGACTGGATGGTTGTTATTCTTGAACACCTGAAAGTCACAAAGACAATAGAGATACACTGTAGTTTTGTCCAGAACATGGCTTCTGTAGATAATGGATGGTTGTCATTCTAGAACACCTGAAAGATACATAATCTAGACTGGATAGTTGTCATTCTAGAATACCTGAAAGATACATAGTCTAGATTGGATGGTTGTCATTCTAGAATACCTTAAAGTTACATAATATGGACTAGATGGTTGCCATTCTAGAATACCTTAAAGGTACATAATATGGACTAGATGGATTTCATTCTAGATTATCTGAAAGGTACATAATCTGGATTGGATTGTTGTTATTCTAGAACACCTGAAAGTCACAAAGACAATAGAGATACATTGTAGTTTTGTCCAGAACACAGCTTCTGCAAATTATCTGGACTGGGTGGTTGTCATTTTAGAACACCTTAAAGGTATATCATCTGGACTGGATGGTTTTCATTCTAGAACTCATTAAAAGGTACATAGTCTGTAACCCTTGAAAGTAGCCCCGTATATTTGGTAACCCTTCAAAGTAGCCCCGTATATTTGGTAACCCTTGAAAGTAGCCCTGTATATTCGGTAACCCTTGAAAGTAGCCCTGTATATTCGGTAACCCTTGAAAGTAGCCCTGTATATTTGGTAACCCTTGAAAGTAGCCCTGTACATTTGGTAACCCTTGAAAGTAGCCCTGTATACTTGGTAACCCTTGAAAATAGCCTGAGTGTCCATTGAAAGTATCTCTGTATTATCAATAATTTTGGGAAAATCCAAAAGTTCTGAACTGTTCAGATGGAACTTCAGAGCTGGAAGTTCAGAGTCGGAACCGGGTTCTAATTGAACCCAAACTTCATCTCTAGCAATGTAGAGTTACTAGTCCCAAAAATAATTGTTACCTTTTTTGAAGGAGGGCTGCAGACATCTCACTGTGTCTATTACAGCGTCTAAAACCCAAGAACCATTACACTTGTCATTTAGAACAGGATACTCCAGATCAAGCCAATGCTTCAATATTAATAAATCACTTATATGGAAATGTTTCCATTTCACAATATGAAATTTAAATGTTTAAAGATCATCAGATCAAATCGCAATGTCAGGGAAGTTAAGATAACAGGACGACTGGCTAAAAAGCAACTGCCAAATATGACAGTTCTTAGAAGAACTCAATAAGCCAAGAGAATACTGAGGGAATGCAATGCATTTTGTATGACAGAGTGATAAAAATACCCAGAATACAAGATGATTAGAAGAGGGGCTGGGATTGCAGGAGACCAGATAGATAATGATCAGCTGTTTGAAATTCTTTCGTTACGCCAGCAAGATACGATGCCTGTTTAAAGGGAAAGAGCGTTTAATAATTAATAAAGGCAAATCTATTCGCTACATACTGAGAGGTGATAAAGTGAAGGCAACTAATTGAAAGGAATGAGCAAAGTATGAATGAAAATCAACAGTAAATTCAATTTGCAAGGATCTAACAAAAACGGGCTCCCTGGGATTCACAGAGCAAAGAGATGATTAAAGAGCTGGTGATCGTTTAGAAAATACTAGATTCTGTGATGTGGAATGTTGTGCAATATCTGTGGTTTTACGGCATTAAAAAGAAAATAATTACGATTGGAGATTACAAGATGAAACATGGTTTAGTGTTGCAAGCTTAAAGGAACATTATACTGGTGCAGTAACTGACTTTCTCCCTAAGTCTCCCCTCCGCTTCATCAACATATGCATATTCTATAAATATAAGAGGAGTTTCAGGGACACTGAGTGTAGGAGGACCAAGCGAGTTAATGCATAAGTATATTGTCCCTTTAAGGATGCAATGAGGCAATGATGAGAAGGCGTTGCAAGCCACTCTTTGGTAGACCGTGTTCTCTTTCTTACAAACAAGTAGTTGTGGTCGATCCCTGAATCTTCCACTTGAGTAAAAGCACAAAAGTATTTGCTTTTAAATGTACAGTTAAGGAGTCCATACATGCAACAATCCCAATCATACAATGTGGAGATATTCTGATATTGTACATTCATTGTAGGATGACTGTACTTTTTTCTCTTTTGGACCTATTTGAAAATTCTCAGTCCAATACTAATTGTACAATACTGCGATTGTACAATCGGTATGTATGTATGTATGGACCCCTTTAATTCCAACTCATTTTAGGTGAAAAGACTCTCATGTCACGTTTGACAGACAAATCATTGAATAGAAAGTCATTTTGATTGCACTGTACCCTGATTGGTGCGCTTGCTCTGCACCAGCCATAGAAGCCTGCATGATCGGTCTTATTTACTAAATTGTCCAATTGTCCTTTCAACAGAATGATGGACATTGGTCAGACGGGGCTAAAAGAACGATCAAAATAATGGTCAGTCTACCTGAACTATTGGCCAGTGAGTATCAGTTTTGACCCATTAGTAAGTGCCACAAACAGATCATTTAACAGAAACAAAACCCAGTCTAAACCACAAAGGGTGCAAAGGAATCGGGGTGTAATACTCACTAATAATACTTTATCCCAGCATTAAAATGGCAGAGGTAAGTGGCATCTCTGTCTCTTTATTGTCCTATTATTTTTCCTTTTAAATTGTTGGAACACATGGTCGTGTCTGGAAGGAAGAATCTTTTCCTGCAATTAGAATTCCACAATGACACAAAAATGGCAGGAAAGGCAATAAGAGGGGAGCAAATGATGTGGGAAATTACCTATGGCACTAGGGAAGAAACGTGGTTACCGGAGACATCTATCATTCATTTACCGTACATTTAACTGTTCTACATTGATTCCCTATTGAGGATTTAATACAGGAGACCTGCAATCCAAAGCATAAAGTTAAAATAACATTTATATTTCTATAATATAAAGTGTATAGCACATGTATAATATAACATGTTTAATATAACATATACAGTGTAACTTGTATAATATAACATGTACAGTGTAACATGTGTAATATAATATGTATAATATAAAGTGTATATAATAACATGTATTAACATATATACTTAAAGGAGAACTAAACTTCAGTTTTTCAGATCCTAATGTGAAAGTTTTTCTCCCCAGAACACCTACACGTTGAAAGATTCTTCTCTAGTTATTTGCATTTAGTAGATATGAGTAATAGATTCTGTAACAAAGGAGGTTTCCATCTTGTTGCCAGTACAACTCATAGCCCATGTTGGCTTCAAAGATCCACGCCCCCTGACCCCAGCATTCACTGTCTCTATGTGCAGAGTTTCTAGCATCTCTTTCTAGTGAAAGATAAAGCCTCTAAATGTACCTGGAATCACAGTTGAGTTGCTGGTGGCGCACCTTGTAAATGCTGTGTGTTTAGAAACAATCAGACCAAGAAGTCACAAGTTCAAATCCCCTAGTTTACTTATGAAACAATATAACATAGTCTACTGCCTGAGTTTAGTGCTTTTTTTGTTTGTTTGTTTCCATGTTTCTAGAAAAATATGAAGTTTCTACATATGTACAATCTTTATATATAGCAGCTCTGTTATTTATGTACCAACCAGTGTGAATTGCTGACAGTCTTCCAGTAGCAATACAAAACAGTGTACTGATTTTACTGACATTTACTTCCATCGATTGAGAGTTCACCTGTGGTGTGTTCTGCTAAAGTGCTGGGTTAGGAAAGAAATCAGACTACTGGGACACAGGTTCGATTCCCCATGTTCCCTTTTTTTGTTTTTATTATGTGTCTAGCAAAAGATAAAGACTCTACATGTACTAGTCCATTACTTATTAGCCCTTGTGGCCTAGTGGTAGAAAGCTTTCTTCTTAGAAAGACACAGAATAGAAGGTTACTGGTTCGATTGCCCATACTTACTTTTATTTTTTGCTGAAATGTTAAATGTTCTGTTTCTTTTATCCATGCTAGCAAAGACATACACTGCAAAGATTACTTTTCTTTTTTGTATGTAAAGCATAGGAATTTATCATTGTTAGGGACAGGAGCATTTCTAATGTGTTTACACAAAAACTGCACTGGTATCTGTGTTCTGTGTCAGAGGGAGGGAAATCTGAGCTGTAACATGATTGGCTGTCAGCTTCCAGGAAGCAAGACTGCAGTTTCCTGTGAAGGGTCCGGCGGACACTTAGATGGGTGTTCCCAGATAAGGTGAATTATGGGAGCTGACCCTTAGTACACACAGGTTATTTTCATAAATCACCCAGCATCCACAGCAAAGGGAGACATGAGACACAGCTTGTTGTTCGTTTGTGAATGTGCTCTCTCTATTGGGACAATGTTGTCTTGGGACTTTAGTTCTCCTTTAAGTATAAACCGACCTGAGTATAAACCGAGGTACCTAATTTTACCCCAAAAGGGAGTAAGTGATTGACTCAAGTATAAACCGAGGGTAGAAATTATGATCACTACTGCCTTCTGATTCTGTATTGTTCTGAGGCTTTAGTTGCCCTTTAAATGGACAGCAGAATTCCCATACAGAATTCCCATACAGTAATCCCATACAGTAGTAGCAATACTGGATTTGGTTATTCTGCTGTCCATTTAAAGGGCAACTAAAGCCTCAAAACAATACAGAATCAGAAGGCAGTATTTAACAATAGATACCATCTTCCTAATTTGTATTGTTTTTGCTTAGTTGCCCTTAAAATCCCACACAGTAACCCCCAATTCCTTGGCACTCCAGATGTTTGGAAACTACAACTCCCAGCATTACAACTACTTTCTGGGAGTTGGTGTTTCCAAACATCTGCAGTGCCCAATACTTGCAAATAGGGGAAATCCTCCTTTATTTGTTCATACAATATGCACAAATAAAGTTGGTTTTACACTTATTTAAAAGTATTGACTGGTGGTCCTCCTCCTGCTTTGTTGCCTTCTCCTATCTTGTCCGGCGGTCACTCGCTCTGCATCCTCTGCGCTTCTGGATAATGTCACTATGTGGCGTCGAGAAGTGAGAGACGTCGCATAGTGACGTAATCCTGAAGCGCGAAGGATACAGAGCGAGCAGCCGCCGGACAAGTTTATAATATAACATGTATAGTGTAACATGTATAATATAACATGTTTAATGTAACATGTATAATGTATCGCATATAATATAGTTCCAAAGAGATCCAAATGTACTAAGACACACTGCCGTTGGCTGGTTGGCCAGACAAGTTGGTAGGTGCAATCCTCTCAACCCCCTACTTCCAGGGCACCATAAACCAAGCAAGGTATAAAGTAGAGGAGCACACTACTTTAGTGAAAATTTCTTTATTTTAGTGCAAAAACAGCACACAACGTTTTGGGACTCTGGGCCCTTCCTCAGGTATATTAAGGGATGTCCTCGTGTCCTCTGACATGTTCTATTGGTGAACAATGCCCCTAGATAGTTTATTGTATGGCCCGTTAATGTATTTATACACAGTAATCATATCCCCATGCAAGCGCCTTTTCTCCAGCGTACATAATTGTAACTTTTCCAGTCTCTTTTCATATTCAAGCTCTCCCAATCCCCTTATTAATTTAGTTGCCCTTCTCTGAACCCTTTCTATTTCAAAGATGTCCTTTTTGTACACAGGATTCCAAAATTGCGCTGCATATTCCAAATGAGGCCTTACCAATGCTTTGCAAAGAGGGAGAATTACATTTTCCTCCCTTGAATCCATACCTCTCTTTATACAAGACAATACCATGCTGGCTCTGGCTGTTGCCGCCTGGCGCTGCTTGCTACCTTTAAGTTTGTTACCCACCAAAACTCCAAGATCCATTTCCATATATTGCATAACCCCCCTGTTACCAAATCTCCTTAGTTTGGGGACATGATGTATGATCTGAAATTTCAACTAACTTATTGCATGTTTAGCCGTATGGAAATGTGCCAGGATTGGCAAATGTGTGGCACCTCTCACCAATAATTGATTTGCCATTTTATTAGCAGTTTGTGTGTTACAATTCAAGGGATATGTTTATATAGGTTAGAGGGCGGTCTCCTTTAAATTAAAGGTCCCATTTCATCTGCCAGAGGAAACACTTCTATGGGGGGTTGGTTTGTAACATCTTTTACTGTATACTTAGGAAGGAACGTGGAATAACATGGAGCACATTGCAGAATGGAGGGCCGTATTTATATGCAGTATCTCTTTTCATTGATACCGCACCTTTAATGATCGTTCTGTTGATCCTTAATTTACAATGGCTATCCTAAATCTACAGCCTTGATAGTAGATAAACTATGGCCCATAGAATACTATTGCGATATTTTACTACCGCTTGGTATTCTACGAACGTTCGTAGATTTAGTAAATGTACGATCGAGGGCGCACAGTAACGATAACCTGCAGTATCGCAAACTTGCGGGTTTTTAAATATGGCCCAGAGAGATGTGAGAGATCCCACCAATAGCAGTTGGTTTCAGTGATTAAAACAGATGAATCCTGCACTGGGGTTGGAATTTGGATTAATCAAAAATTTCCCGTCTGACTTGTTAAAATCTTAAACTTGACAGTGGAAATAGGAGGCACAACAAATAAATAAACCAGGTGATTCGAGTCCTTCCTAAATGGGTGTTCTATGAGTGGAAGACAGTGAAGGGTGAATCTTTGCCTGTTAGAAACAAATGATTTTCCCAATACCCTGTATAGATGTGTATTCCTACATGGTTAATTATAATGTGTGCATTGGGTAGCCATAATCCATAAAGAAACAATCTAACAGGAATTAGTCATGGCTAAAAATAGACTATCGACAAAGTAGAAATAAGTCCATGAATAAGTTAAGCCATGTACATGTGAAATGTGCTTAAACAAAGCAACTCCCATATGATCTAACCCCCATTCTGGTCCTGTGCCTCTCAGCACCCAAGAGTCTTTCCAAGTCCTTCTTGTGTATATTTAGAGGCATTTTCTAGCTTTGTCACTAGATGATTGACAGAACTGATTTAGGCTGAGGCCACACCACAACACATACTAACGGATCGGAAACGTGCACATTTCCAGTGAGCTAGAGCACGTTGATGTGTGCTGCGATTTTGGAATGCTGCAATGTTTTTTCCTCCGAAAAGCAGATTGCAGCGCATTGGACAGCAGAGTTAACCAGCTTGGTTTAAAGATTTTATATTGTTCTGGAAAACAGTTTGTTCTTTGTATAATAAGATCGGGAACTGACAATATGGGGGCAGAGCAATATAAATAATATGAACAAGACTGGGTAAAGCAGCTACAGATATAAATCCTTCCGATTCCCCAACATCCTTATCGTTATAACTATAGGCATGCTTGCAGGGGTGTCTCTCTAATGAGACAAAATGAGCAAAATGCTCAGGGCAGCGCCCCTGCGAGAGGCGGCAGGTAGAGCTCACTTTAATTTTTTTTTAGAAAAGAGGCAGGCAGAGCAGAAGGAAAATAAACATAGCGCCTAGTAGTACAAAGGGGGGGCATGGCTCAGGGGGCAAAAACCCCAGAGATACCCCTGCATGCTTGTAACATAACCTTTTAAATTGCCTCTGACTTGTCTACTCTATTTGGCTTATTGTATAACTGGTTTCCCTGTGAATGTAACACTCTGCACTTTATAATCAGATGAAGCAGCATTGGAATTCTCTCTAATATCAAACACAACTCACATAACCGTAGATCTGGGATTATTTGGATTTTCCTTGACTTTATAAATAAATAATTATAATAAAATCAAATCATTTTGTTCTATAACACGTAGATGTGTCTATATTTCTCAATATATTTCTCCTCGCTAATCCTAGCTGTAATTGAACAACAATTTAACCAATTAACTTGTGTTTTTATTATTTTACTAGTCAAATGTAAAATACAGACCGTTATCATTATATTATCATACAGATATAAAGACTTATCTTATAGTATAATACAGAGAAAAATAAGATCATATTATTATAACATGAATTACAGACCGTTATCATTATATTATCATACAGATATAAAGACTTATCATTATAGTATAATACAGATAAAAAATAAAGATCATTATTATTATAACATGAATATAATATACAGACCGTTATCATTATATTATCATACAGAGTATAAAGACTTATCATTATAGTATAATACAGATAAAAAATAAAGATCATTGTCATTATAATATGAATATAATATATAGACCGTTATCATTATATTATAATATGGATATAAAATACAGACCGTTATCACTATATTATGACAGTGATATAAAATTAAGATCCTTATTATAATATGGATATAAAATATAGACTGTTATCATTATATTCTAATACAGATATAAAATACAGACCGTTATCACTATATTATGACAGTGATATAAAATACAGACCATTATCATTATATTACTATACGCATATAAAATAAAGATGGTTATTATTATGTACGTATGTATGTATATGTTTATTTATATAGCGCCACTTAGGGATGCAGCGCTGTACAATATGGAATACAAAAAGTTGTACAAGGGGAACAATTAATAAATATATAAATAAGTATGTGCATCATGAACTATACAAGCGCTTGAAACATGTAACATGAGGAAAGAGGTCCCTGCCCCGTAGAGCTTACAATCTAATTAGGTGGGTAACATACAGATACATAGAAAAGGGTGGAAGTGCCATAGTAATAACTTAGTGCAGTGTAAACAGTCCTATGCTGTGCTGTGCTCAGAGAGATAGGATGAGAGGTTAGATTTAAACTTGCTCATTATATCACTATACGGATATAAAATAAAGACAGTTGTCATTATAGTATAATATGGATATAAAATAAAGATCGTTATCATATTATTATTCGGGTTTAAAATAACGACCATTATTGTTTTATTATTATACGAATATAAAATAACATCCGTTATTATATTATTATACGGATTATACGGATATAAAGATTGTGATAGTATTATATAAGGGATAATGCACCCCTTACAGTGTAATATAAGGCTATTATGCCACCGAGGAGTTCCCTGACCATATAAAAGCATGAGGCCGTAGGCCGAGTGCTTTTATACAGGTCAGGGAACTCTGAGGTGGCATAATAGGCGTATATTACACTGTAAGGGGCGAATTATTTCTTATAATACACAAGTTTTTATTTTAAATAAGTACAGTGATAATAGCTGGTGAAAAGACTTTATTTAACTTTTTTTTTCCAAAGTTTGTTTAGTTTTTCAATTGCATGTTGCATATAAGGTTTTTTTTTTTTATACATAACATTAAAAAAACATTGTTAAACATTTTAACTATTATTTAAAATCTTTATCTTAGATATATGTTTATGTTATATATGTTTCATTGTTCAAATGTTAATAGTAATTTAGTCAGAATCAAATGTTTGTTTTAAGTTTATTTCACTTGTTTTTTAGGCTTTATGTTTACCCCTGTTTGTTAATTTTGGTTTATTCCGTTTTGTTCGCGCCTCTTTTTTGTTTGCATAATGAGTGTGTGTTGGTATTGATTTCCTCATGTGCCATAATGGACGGTAATGCGCATGCGCGCCAGGCTGTTCTGTGCCGTGTATACACGGCTGATCCGTTCCTGTCCAGCTCTTGGATTTGTGATTTTGTGAAATGTTCGATTCCGGGGTGGCTGGATAAGAGGTAGGACAATGATTTTTATGTTATATTAGGAATGGAGAGCTGCAGTGGCACTAATAATTGAAATAATCACTCAGTGACATCACTGAGTGATTCTAATAAGGATTCTCGCCACTGCAGCTCTCCATTGAAAATACAGAGACTTGTGTATTATATGGATATTAATGCACATTCCTAGGCACCATATAACACCATCTGTTCACTTGCATACAGTACTTTATAAACAAAGGGGTTTTAGTATACATTACTGTGATCACATGAATGAAAATCCTTCTAACCACGCCAGTCTGGAAGGTCCAAGCTTTAAACTTTTAACTGTTTTTTTTTACCTTAATTACTCCTAAGAAATTAATAAGTAATTGTATGAAAAATTACTTTATCTGAACCTTTATTTTTACTGTAAAATAAACCCCTCCAACCCCCCACTTCAGCAAAACCTTTCTCCCCTGTACTCCAAGACAAGGAATTTAACACAGTGTATAGGAAATATAGGACATGGAGTTTTGGGACAGTGGGTGTCTCTACTAGGACATGGAGGTATATTAATATACTGATCTGTCATTGGCCACTATACTAAATATTTCAGTCATGGTACTTATATATACAGTATACCAGTACATATTGCCTTCCCCTATTACATTATGATATAATATCATCCTTGCTGAATTTAGTATTTGTATACCTTTAGTATATTAAATTATTCATTCATTCATTTACTTCCATCTCGGGTTCTAATTATTGTGACTTTAACCCAAACACCCACCCAGGATAAAGTTACATTCGGTGACCAGAGACTTCTGTTAAACGGAGCTTGTATTCGATAAATGGGTGTGTGTAACACATGCTTAAGGCGAATAATATCCCATTAATATGGATGACAGTGTGTGAATCGTTTGTATAAAGAGGTTTTCCTTAAGCTATATCCCCAATTAGAATGCAAGATCACTTTTCTCTCACCCCTAGGGATATTTCTAACAGTCACTTCCTACCAATTAGAATTTCTACCGTCAGTTTAAAGCAATCAGCAGGATCTCCCTTTCTCATCCCCCAGCCCAACACTGAACCCACCCATTTACATTATGTCTGTATTCTACAGAGTGCTTAACACTAACATTAAAGGGGAACTGTGCTCCAAAAATGACTTTAGGTAAATTGACAGGAAATGTTTTCCTGAGTATTTTTGCAATTTACTTTCATTATTTTTTTTTACATAGTTTTGAAGATATTTTTTTTATGTGTGATATGGCAGCAGCATTACCAGATCCCCTGCACTCCCTGCTTCCTGCTCTGAAACCATGTGACTGTCCCTCTTCCCTGTGTCTCCTCCTTCTTGTGGGCCCCAATGTACCCTCCGCTTGCAGGCCCCTTTGCAACCCCTCCCCTTTGGCACCTCCCCTTACTAGCCAACGGGGCCCCTCCCACTTGTGGGCCCTGTGGCCCCTCACCCACTCTGATTCTGCCTCTGCCTGAAAAGGCTTTTTTTACACAGTTTTCTGTAGAGGTGGGTGGTATGGGTCTAAGGTGCTAGTGGGCGAGAGTCCATGAGTGGGGAGGTACAGGGAGGCGAGCGAGTGGGAGGCATTAAAAAAAGATAAAAATATACACACCTTACACACTCCCTGCTGTGGGCTGTGCTGCTCCTGACACCCTCCTCCCCTTTCAGTCCTCCTTCAGTCACTGTAACTATCTCTTCCTGGTTTCTTCTGCTTTCTCCTGCTCTGAACATGTGCCAACCGCAGATTAGAAGGAGGAACTAGGATTGTGACCGCAGATTCAGAACCTCCCACCCCCCTAACTTTCTGATTAGTGATTTCTTCGTATCTTGGGCTGTGCAGCATGTAGAGAGGTGGTTGATGGCTCATTTTAAAGATAGGAACCTTCATTTCATTCAAATCAACATGTTTGGAGACCTCTTCTTTCTGATATTGGTGTGTAGCCCTAAAATTCCTTGTTGGGTGCTGCTATAATGCCATCACCAATGGCTACCATATATAAATTAAGAAACATCTATGACGTTTCAGGTGTGCTAGAGATGGGGTCCGGATCCAAAACAGAACACCTTGGTTCCAAAATCTGAATGTTCCATCTAAAACCGGATGGATCATTCGGCTTTTGGGACTTCGGAGACCATTTTCGATAATTATTGTACGTTGAGGATTTTTGAAAATAGCCTTGAACATTCGATAATCCTCAAAAATACGATCGGAAACTCTGGATTAGTTTTCCGACCGTATTTTCAACGATTATCGAACATTCAAGGCTATTTTCAAAAAAAACCTTGAACGTTCAAAAAAATATCGTAAATGGGCTCCGAAGTCCCGGAAGTATGTTCTGTTTTCAGATCTTTGGGATTTTCCCGAGATCCGTAAATCCGAAAAAGAAATGAAACTTGTTTCAGCCATCTCTATGTATAACACCTTCTTAAGAAGTTGCATATTAGCAACAGATTCCAATGGAATCACGTGTAGGGGGGCCTCAGGAATACTCACTTCCAGTAACATTAACTTATGGAGATATACAGTATTTAAGAAGATGCACTGTCAAGCATAGTTATCCTTCAAGGTGAACTTTCCCCTATTTATCAACCATCACAATTCTACAAGATGTCCAATCTATCCTACATACTAGGGCATCCCTTTGCTGATAGGGACTAAAACTGACACCTACTACATCTGTTTTATGTCTTTACATTCAGGGGTTAGAATATAACATGGATTTACTGAGACTCCTTATTGCAGTAATAGGGTCACTAGCTCAATTCTGCACCATGTGCATTGTATGTTCTCGGCTGTTTCTATGAGCTTCCTCCCACAGTCCCATACTCAGAGGGACAGATGAAATAAAGAATGTAATATCATGTTAAGCTTTCAAGGAAAGTGGAATTATGGGAACTGCTGCACTTTTACATGTAAATTCCTAGTGCAAATTTCAAAAGGTCTATTTGATTCAATTCCCTCTAAGATTTAGAAATTCCATTGCACCGAATATAAATCCTCACATACATTAATCTATATCATGTCTTATTATTCCTTTTTATTGCACAAAAATAATGGTTTTTGCCCGGTGCAAAAGACGTCTTCCATCGTGTAGAATTCAGCATAGCACAGAATGCTGTAAATCAGTTACTGGTAGACAATAGAAAATAGATATTGTTATAATATTATAGGAAACACAAAGAGATAATTAGAACGACCTCAGTCAGATTCCTCCTTCGGATTCTGGTCACATAGTAAAAAACCTTCCAGGTAGAATTCCACACCATGAAATTTATAACACCCAGACGTATTTTTTGTCTTCGCTGGTACAAACACAGCTGACATTTATTATTAACTTAGAGCACAAACAATTTTGCAGATGAATGAATGCGATGATAAGAAGACAATTAACCAAGATTCTTTGTCTGCCTGAATGCAGAAGCATCTGAGAAAGGCTGTACCTTTGGGGAAATGAGTAAAAGGGTTTTCGTGTGGAAGGGGGTTAAACCATTTAAACCTGATAATGTTTTTGGAACAGGAATAGGGTGAGAAAAATTTAATTCTTATTGAAATTGACAGCCTGAACACAAAGCCAAAACCTTATTTTACAAGTGCTGGAGGACATTTTTTACCCAGAATTCCAAACACATCCATATTTCAAATTTAGATTAGCATGCAGCATTTGTTATTACATGACGTTGGGTGTAGGTCTGTACTCTATAATGATTGTGCCCTTGGCAAATGACAGTAGCAAGACTTAGTATAGTATAGTATTTGAGGTTGAATAAAGACATACGTCCATCCAGTCCAACCCATCTAGCAATATCCTCATTTCCTGCCTAACTGTTGATCCAGAGGAAGGCAAAAAAACCCCACCAAATTTATGAAGGGGGAAAAAATTCCTTCCTGACTCCAAGTGGCAATCGGAAATTTCCCTGGATCAACTCTACCTTATGTATCAATACCAGTAACTTGTAACATTCCTTGTTTGCAGAAACTCATCCAGCTTTTTTTTGAAAATGACCAATGAACCTGCCATAACAACGTCCACTGGAAGACAGTTCCATAGCTTTACCGTTCTCACAGTGAAAAACCCTTTCCGAACTTGAAGCCTAAACCTTTTTTCTTCAAGTCTTAAGGGATGTCCTCGTGTCCTGTGACATGTTCTATTGGTGAACAATGCCCCAGATAGTTTATTGTATGGCCCGTTAATGTATTTATACACAGTAATCATATCCCCACGCAAGCGCCTTTTCTCCAGCGTACATAATTGTAACTTTTCCAGTCTCTCTTCATATTCAAGCTCCCCCAATCCCCTTATTAATTTAGTTGCCCTTCTCTGAACCCTTTCCATTTCAAAGATGTCCTTTTTGTACACAGGATTCCAAACTTGCACTGCATATTCCAAATGAGGCCTTACCAATGCTTTGCAAAGAGGGAGAATTACATTTTCCTCCCTTGAATCCATACCTCGCTTTATACAAGACAATACCATGCTGGCTCTGGCTGTTGCCGCCTGGCACTGCTTGCTACCTTTAAGTTTGTTATCCACCAAAACTCCAAGATCCCTTTCCAACAGGGATTCACTTAACACAGAGCCATTTATAGTATAAGTAGCACAAGTATTTTTAAGTCCAAAATGCATCACCTTACATTTATCAACATTGAATTTCATCTGCCACTTAGCAGCCCAATGTGATAATCTATCTAGATCCCCTTGCAACGATTGCACATCCTCTGAAGTTTTTAATGGTCGACAAAGTTTTGTGTCGTCAGCAAACACAGAAACCTTGCTGACAATACCCACTTCCAAATCATTAATAAATAGATTAAATAGAAGCGGCCCCAACACAGAACCCTGTGGCACCCCACTTAGCACTTTAGTCCATAATGATGAAGCCCCATTAACAGCTACTCTGTGCATCCTATTCCTTAACCAATTTTCTATCCATGTACAAATGTGACTCCCCAGACCAACAGACCTTAGCTTATTCATTAGTCGCCTATGGGGGACTGTATCAAAAGCCTTTGCAAAATCCAAGTAAACTACATCTACTGCTATACCAGAGTCTAAATTTCTACTTACTTCCTCATAAAAGCCAAGCAAGTTAGTTTGACAAGATCTATTCCTCCTAAATCCATGCTGGTTACTACTTATAATGTCAGTCCTTGAAACATACTCTAGAACATGTTCCCTTATTAAACTTTCCAGGATCTTCCCCACCACTGAAGTTAAACTTACAGGCCTGTAATTACCCGGCTGTGAACGACTACCCTTTTTGAATATTGGAATAACATCAGCCTTTTTCCAATCCAGAGGCTCACCACCGGACATGAGGGAATCAGCAAAAATAAGAAACAATGGCCTAGATAAAACTGAACTTAGCTCCTTAAGTACCCTAGGATGTATTTTATCCGGTCCAGGAGATTTATTAATATTAACCTTATTTAGTTCTTTCTGTACCATATCCTCGGTTAACCAAAGTGAACAAGTGAATCTTGTATACCTTTATTGCTACTATACTCTATGATATCTGTACTTGGATCTTCTATAGTGTATACAGAGGAAAAAAAATTATTCAAGACATTTGCTTTATCGCCATCCTCCGTAACTAACTTATCCCCATTAATTAATGGTGCCACATTCTCAGTCCTCATCTTCTTACTATTAATATACTTAAAAAAATGTTTAGGCTTAGTGATGCTTTCTTCAGCTATCCTAACTTCATTATTAATTTTAGCTAGTTTGATTGCTTTCTTACACTCCTTGTTACAGTTTTTATACTCCCTAAAGGCCCTTTCCGTTCCCTCGGCCTTAAAGGTTTTAAATGCCTTTTTCAACCTTACCATTTGCCTCTTTACATCAGAATTCAGCCACTTTTTGGGTTTTTTTTTTAGTCTATTTTGTTATCTAGAATATTAAACAAAAAATGTCACCAGCTTCCATTTAAAGCATGTTGTAAAGATGTGCCCTATTCTCCAGCAGAGGTAAGCAGTCTTTAGGACTGTGGATTATTATTTATTATATTGTGATTGGAGGATTCCAAAGCCATCTGTGTATAAGGTCAACTTTTCTGGGCATTGCATCTTCAATGGTTGATCTTTATCCATAGCAAGTTGATCAGCCAATTGGGAGAAGAATCAAGAATGGATCATGTGACTCCTTGGAATGATGTCACTGATTGACCTTTGGATAAGTACAATTTAATGACCCACATGTATGGAACTGCACAGTATTTACACAGCTGAGTTGGTTATTGAGAAATACGGTAAGCCTGTGTGTGAACAGTTAACTATTAAATGCAGTGAGCAATAGTTCTCCCAGATGTTTAGATAGAAGATTAATTGTTGGATAACTTTTATTGAAACTAATGTAGCCAAACACAGCTGCACATAAGAGGTTCAACTGGAAGTGTTATATGAACTGGAAGGTATATCTGTTATATTCAGTCAGATCAACTGGACTTAAAGTTTAAGTGTGCTTGATGCATATATACTATTCTGTTTCATGTGATCATGACAGTGGATCACTAGTATTTTATCTAGGTACTTAGTTTCTACTCAAACAACATAAATATAACTATTGATTATTTATTTTTGATCATCATGTACAGTATTATATTACTAGGAAAACCCCCTACTTGTGTCTGTGTAGAACGCCAACATCCCATGTATGTATGTATGTATGTATGTATGTATGTATATTTTATTTATAAAACGCCACTTGGGGACGCAGGGCTTTACAGTAATAAAATACATTAAAGTCATACAAGGGGGATAAATACATAGATAGTTCAGTACATAGATATATAACTAAGCCACAAGGTCCCTGCCCCATAGAGCTTACAATCTAGTTAGGTGGGTAACACACAGATACAATGGAATGGGTATACCTGCTGGAGTGAGACGTATGCAGTGCAAATAAAACAATCAGACTGTGCTGGTTACCAGATAGGTAGGATGTAAGGGTAGATTTATCATATATAGATATATAGATATCATATACTGTGCTGGTTACCGGATAGGTAGGATGTAAGGGTAGATTTATCATATATAGATATATAGATACCATATACTGTGCTGGTTACCAGATAGGTAGGATGTAAGGGTAGATTTATCATATATAGATATAAAGATACCATATACTGTGCTGGTTACCAGATAGGTAGGATGTAAGGGTAGATTTATCATATATAGATATCATATACTGTGCTGGTTACCAGGTAGGTAGGATGTAAGGGTAGATTTATCATATATAGATATATATATACCATATACTGTGCTGGTTACCAGATAGGTAGGATGTAAGGGTAGATTTATAATATATAGATATATAGATACCATATACTGTGCTGGTTACCAGATAGGTAGGATGTAAGGGTAGATTATCATATATAGATATATAATACCATATACGTGTCTGGTTCCCAGATAGGTGGGATGTAAGGGTAGATTTATCATATATAGATATATATAATCCATATACTGTGCTGGTTACCAGATAGGTAGGATGTAAGGGTAGATTTATCATATATAGATATATAGATATCATATACTGTGCTGGTTACCAGATAGGTAAGATGTAAGGCTAGATTTAAAGGGCATGTCCACCCCCAAACTAACTGGCCCACTGTACAATAAAAAAAAATCCTTACCTTACATCCCTGCTCCTTGTGGTCCCCCCCTCCCTCCCAAATGTGCACTGAGCCATTGGCATTGTTAAAAAGAAGGTGTGCAGGATCCCTTCCCATTTTTCCAGATTGTTATCCGGTAAAGAGAAGATTTGGGATCTGACTTATTAGTGAGCAAAACAATACGTGTAGCAGAGTTTAGTATAGACTAAAAGGGAGAGAGAAGCAGGAAGAACAGTAAGTAGTAGGTTACAATAGTCCAGGTGCGATAGGATGAGAGCACGCATAAGCATAGCGGTGGTGAGAAAGAAACCTGCGGATTTTGACTGTATTGCAAAGGAAAAAGTGTCAGGTTTTTGAAAAATAGTTATTGTGGTTAGAAAAGGAGAGGAGTCAATAATTACCCCTAGGCAACATACTGGGGGTATTGTCAACAGAGATGGAGAAACATGATAATACTTCATTCCGAATACCCAAAGAGTGAAGTAACTGCATTAGGAGGGAATAATTGACTGTCGAAAGCAGAGGAGAGGTCAAGGAGGATAAGAATAGAAAAGTGACCATTGGCCTTTGCAACCTGCAGATCATTTATAACCTTACACAGAGCCGTCTCTGTGGAATGCACAGGATGGAATCCAGATTGCAAAGGATCCAATAGGTTATGAGCATGAAGGTAGTTAGTGATATGGGAGAAGACTAATTTTTTTAGCAGTTTCAGAGAGAGACCGGCGTAGTTAGCTAGACAAGAGGAGTCTAGCAAAGGCTTTTTTAGTATGGGCTTATCATGGGCATGCTTAAATTTGGAAGGGAAAATTCCAGATGTAAGGGAGACTTGAATATGTGGGCGAGTATAGAGGTAAGCACATGATTACAGTGCTTCAGTAATACAGAGGGCAGGGGATCAAGAGGACATTGCATGAGCAGACAGGACAAAAGCAGGTAAGAGACTTTTGAATGGGCCACATGAGCAAACGATCCAAGAACAGCTGACACGGGGGAGGGCAACATAATCTGAGAGTCATCCCTAGGACCAGATACTGTATCTGCACACTTTATGCTGAAAGTAATGCGCAAAGTCCTGGGGAGAGTGTGGAGAAAGGAGAGGGTCAGCGGGAGAGGGGCACAGAAGGGAGTTGAAGATGGAGATCAGGCGACGTGGGTTCCATTTGTTGTTATTCATAAGTTTCTGGTAATAGTTCTGTTTTACCAGCAGGAGCCCAGAGCCGAGACATTGCAGCATGAACTTGTAATGGAGAAAGTCAGCCTTTGTACGGGACTTTCTCCACGCACGTTCAGCAGCACGCGCTCACCTACGAATAAAACGGGAAGTGGGGTTGAGCCACAGACAAGGATTAGAGGTTCCTCGACTGAGGGAATACAAGAGGGCAAAAGTGTCTATTGTGTTAGTGAGGATCAAGTTATAGGAATTAGCAAGCAAGTCAGGGTAACGGGCAAGAGGAAAGAGAGACTAGAGGACAGGGATGGGGCGAGTGCCGGGAGATCTAAGGACCTAAGATTGAACAAGAGGGAAGAGCAGTGTTAGCGAGGAGCTGATATAGCATATGGGAGCAGTAAGAGGGGGTAGAGAGAAGAGATGAAGACTCTTGGGAACTTTTATTGAATAACCCTGTGTGCACATTACCTAAACATTCATTATTTGGTTGGAGAAAAGACATTTTATGCAGGCGCTGTTCTAGAAATGAACAAGGATATAAAAAAGGTTTCAGGAGGTCCCCTAACCTAGTTGGGCCCATCCATAGAAATATTAGAAAAAAGCAATTGATTGATTGAACAATGGCGAGAATACACACTGAATAAAGAAGCTCCTAATAAAGAATCTGAACAAGAGAAACATCAGCAGAGAAAAAACAGACAGCTGACATCACAACATTATCCAGTAGTTACAGGGCACGGCCACCAAAACCTTATCAACTGTATATCCTTAAACTGTTACTTTACACCTGAAAGCACCTCTGGAATCACCGCACCTAAGGAAACTGGTTCCTACTCACTCCTGTTCATATCAAGCTCGAGAACGTGCAGAACAGCCTTGTGTAACCCTGGTCAATCATTGGGACATGGATGACTGAGTGGTGTTTCTGAATAGAGATGGAATCCAGGTCTGACTCGGACCCAGATCCGACACGGAACCCTTTGGATCCGAAATCCAAATGATCCATCTGAATCCAGACGGATCGTCTGGAATTTGGGAGTTCGGAACGCATTTTTGATTATTGGAAACTCCTTGCAGATGTTTCCTAGGGTGGAATCGAACTCAGGACTTCAGTGCTGCAAAGCATCACTGCTAACCACTGAGTTACCCTGCTGCCCACCCCTGAGCCACCGTTCTCTAAGGATATAGAAATGGTAAATAGGTTTTGAATTTTTGGTAAACATTCCCTTTAACATAAACTCTCTGCAGATAAAGACACGCAGACAAAGAACATTTCTTATACAATCCCGAATAGGGAATTGTAACCTGTAGACTTGTTAATATTAAATGTCTGGAACATTCATCGCTCTAGTTTTTTTTTCTAGGCTTTTTATTTGTAAATAAATAGCCTTATTGCAAACAAATCCTCTAAACAGACTCCTGGGAAAATTCTAAAAGAATGATGGCACAAGTATAAATGTAATAACGTGGAACGGATGTTTGTTGTAGCTCCATCATGGAAAGTGTGAAAAGATGACAAGCCTTGATCCTACATTCCAAATGGTGCTGATGTTGCAATGGACTTTTCATCTCCGTCCTTCTTTCATTGTGATTGACTTTACCATTCATACCTTTTCAGAAGGTTCTTCATTCATTTCTATCCAACACTGGTCAATCCACACGAACCACAAAAGGTTTCTTTCTGCACATTCCCAGAGTTTAGATTTCATTTTCTTTCTTCCTTTAGAGTTTGGATAAAACAAAGAAATAAAAAAAAAATTAAAAAAAAAAACCCATCAAGAATAAAGTTCAATTTTCTGAATATCATCTGTGCGGCTCCGTACGGCTACCAGCTGCCGCCGCAGGCCTGTTTGAAAGCCAAATACCAAACAGTACAATGCATGTGTTAATTTAATAACTTCGAGATGAATAGATGAGTTGGGTATTTGTATAGCTAATCTGCCAACAATTGGTGTTGACTACTTTTAAAATTTCATTATAGATGATTAAACCCAGAAAGGAGCCGACTTCTCTAAATGTTACTAATAAAAAAAAAGAAAAGATAATTAAAATGAAAGACATTAAAGCGATAAAGGCCGCGGTGCTCCCTGTTTAGAAAAAATAAGTAAAGTTTAGCAAAGACATTTTGATCTTCATGGACAGGATATTAAGACACAGTTCCTGCTGAGACAATATACATATGAGGATCTGGAAGTGACTTTCTGGTGATTCTGTGCTCTTAGCTTTGTTGTAGGCATTTTACTAAACACAACATTGCATGGCCAGTAGTATCATCCCCTGTTGAGATACATAGCTCTATGCAAGCTGATTTTATTATGGCACCACTGTCAATGTTTTCTTATTGCTATAGCCCTAGAGCACCACCTTGATTTATGAAACCCCCATGATAATATATGAGTATTCTTGTACATGGACATCCGGTACCAAAGTGGTTTCTGCACCATACAATGCAAGACCCTGGCTGACCAGGACATGGTAAAGGAGTCTAATCACACAGTATCATATAGGCTTCCTATATGATCCTATACAGTAACCCGCAATTCCTTGACACTGAAGATGTTTAAAAACTACAACTACCAGCAACTAAAGCATGCTGGGAGTTGTAGTTTCCAAACATCTGGAGTGCCAAGGAATTGTGGGTTACTGTATGGGATTACTGTCCATTTAAAGGGCAACTAATGCCTCAAAACTATACAGAATCAGAAGGATGCTATCTATTGTTAAAAATATTGCCTTCTGATTCTGTATTGTTTTGAGGCTTTACTTGCCCTTTAAATGGACAGCAGAATTCCCATACAGTAGTCCCATACAGTAATAGGAAAATCCATTATGGTTATTTCTGTATGGGATTATTTTATGGGAATTCTGCTGTCCATTTAAAGGGCAACTAAAGCCTTAGAACAATACAGAATCAGAAGGCAGTAGTGGTCATAATTTCAACACTCTTATACTCGAGTCAATCATGTTTTCCTAATTTTTCAGGCCAAAATAGGTACCCCGGCTTATACTCAGGTTAGTTTATACTCGAGTATATATATATATATATATATATATATATATATATCAAACAATGGAGGTAGCCGCACTCTCACTTGTACTCTCCACTATTGGCCAGGGTGCATCCCCAAATTTTCACATAATAATAAAGTAACGGAGCACTCCATGGGCTTACAAACAATCAGCTGTTTATTATAGCGTTCTACGCGTTTCAACCACGTCCGTGGTCGTCATCAGGATACGCCAGATTATGACACACTAGGTTAAATACATAGCAACCCTCCCCCGATCCTCCCCCAACACACCTCCAAAAAACACCCATCACAGTAAAGTGAAGTACAGAGACAAAAACGAAATCAACAGATTAAAACCCCACACCTACCACGCGTAGGATAAATACATAAGATATCAGTATAAATACATAGAAGCAATATATATAAATAGAAAAACATGAATATAAATATATAAATATAAATATATAAATATATATACGAACCATAACTATCACCATAATCTAAAAAGCTACCAGAGATCATACCACATACTCTTATAAAAATAGAACTACTAACTCAGGGAATGCTAGGACGTGGGTACCTAGAAAAAGGGACAACGAGTACACTATACGTACACTATACGTACTCCTCGTACCACATGGTCGTCGTCAGGATGCGCCATATTGAAAACATACAAAGTTAAATAGATACAGTCCCGCCCCCGATCCTCCTCCCCCTACCTCCTTACACACCCATTGGACAAGTGATACAGCACAGACAGAGGAGTGCCTGTGCACTTCCACACCCACTCCTATCTCCTACATCGATACATGCATTAACCCAATATATACAAAAAGTGTAGACTAATCAGAAGCATATATAAAAAAGTGTGCATAAACCCAGTGTACATAAAAACGTATGAAACATTTGTATCACCAATATCTATCACCGTAACATATCCCTAATAAACAGATTATCCGCATAACTATTAACATGATTAAGACAATAAAAGCATATCCAGATGTAATATATCTCTGTTACGGATCCCATGGGAAGTTACTTATTACGCCACTATCTAGATTATCCGATACTACGTGGCTAAAAATAGAAACCACTGCTGATAGGGGACCTACTAATTAATTTAGACTCTACTACTCGACTCTAATGGAAACATGAATATGGGAACATCCTCTGGTTTCTAAGTTGACAATGACCGAGGAGTATATAGAACATACAATAATGTAGGAACCAAGACAGCGAGTATAATAAATTAATGCTATTAGTCTAATGTGGGAAGTACATCTAAATCTGATATACTATATTATTGTAGGAAACCAGGACATCAAATACAGTTTATAAAAAGCATGACAATATTAGTTGTTCGTTTATCCCCTCTTGGGGTAAGTGTGTCCAATTTTCTTATCCATCGTGTTCCCTTCTGAGGAGTGCCTTATTTTGATCTAAACCTTCTGTTTTGGGCTCATGATCTATCGCCATCCTCTAAAGCTCGATATAGGATGGCCTGCTTCTTTATAATGTTTCACTACTGATACCTCCCCCATTTTTTGCTCTTATCTATATCATTGATAGATTGGCGTAAAGTTTGTCTGAGTTTGCTAGTCTCCCTCCTCAAAGTCTAGTCGTTTTACCGACATATGTATAATCCACATGGCAGGTTATAATGTAGATTACATATGTACTTAAACACGTCAATCTGTAATTGATCTTAAACCTGCTCCCATTATGGGGGTGGGGGAAATCTGTGCCACAGATTACCCGAGCGACATGCTTGGCATCCACTACACTTATAGCAACCTTTCTTATTATTGGGAAGCCAAGTAAGTGGGGTTGTTTGTTAGTTATTGAATCCGTTTTTACTAGTAAGTTACGCAGTTACGTTTTTACTAGTAAGTTTCCGCGTCTATATGCGAACATAGGTTGTACCACCTTTAAATGGTAGAGTTTGATCACTAGTTAAAATAGGCCAATTTTGTTTTATGGTTTCTTGTACTAGTTTACTATTATGAAAATTGTAATGATACTGGGATCCTATGTTTTTGATCTTTTGTTATCTGATCCTTGCTAGCTATTTTCCTTTCATCATTAGAGCCCTATCTAATTGTTCCCCTATCATTTTTGGATTATATTTTCTTTGGATAAATTTTGTTGCCATTTCCTTTAATTGGGCTTCCATTATTTCAGATTTTGAGTTATTCTGAATAACTCTGATAAATTTTTGAGAATACTACTCCCTTTTTGGTAGCTATAGGGTGACAACTGTCTGCCAACAGAACTGTATTTTTATCAGTTTTTTTAGAAAATAGACAGGTTTCCAATTTGTCATTTTCGATAAATATCCGTAAGTCCAGAAAGTCTGTGTCTTGCTGCTTTCCATAGTGAATTTTATTGGGCTATCCAAGGAATTTAACTCCAAGATACATTGTCTGCATTCTTCTTCCGTCCCACTCCATATAATAAGGCAATCGAACAAAAGAAAAAACACGGTTACACATCAGAACGAGGGAGGTATAAAAGTCACCACAAAACCTCCACTATGAGAACGCAGAAGAATGTAGTATACAATTTAAGCAAACGTCCACTTACTAAAAATGAATACCAGTTGTTAAATCGAGGGCTCACGTTTGTACCTACTCCAATACACGATGAATTCCAAGATGAAGTTGATATCTATAAACTAACGAGGAGATTAAAATTGAGGAACACTTTGACAAGAGGAAAGGGATCTCAATTACAAAAACAAATTTAAACCTAGGAGTACGTTTGATTTACCCAATACTCCCGCTGCGATCAAAGTTTTCACAATAAAACTAATGTGGAAATCAAACAGAATTCAGTACCTCTCATAAAACGAAAAATGGTCCAATCTCACACAGGGTGAAATAACAGCTCTAAAAAACATTGCAAGATGACCCAAAATCATCATACGCCCCCTGATAAAGGGGGCGCAGTGGTGGTCCTGGATCGACAATATTATATAAATGAACTCCAGACCCAGTTATCGGACACTAAAGTCTACAAAAAATCCCCATAGACCCCCCAAAAGAACCTAAAAATAAACCAGATGATCTTATAAAAATCGCACTCAATGCAGGATGGATCACGGATGAGTGGCAAATTTCTAATATGTGAATTCCCTAGAGCCCTGTGATCTACAGTGTGCCCAAAATTCATAAGTCGGTGTCCACACCACCTGGCCGCCCAATAGTGGCATCAAGGGGATCACTATTTAGTCCGCTATCGGAGTATGTAGATTCATTTTTGCAACCTCTATTGAAAAAAATGAAATCCTATGTAAGAGACAGTAAACAACTTATAGAAATACTAGCATCTCACTAGAAAATGGTACTACTCACATGTGACGTCAGCAGCCTGTATACAGTCATACCACAGAATCAGAGATTCAAATATGCAAGGAAGCATTAATAGAAGTGATAAAAGGACCCCCTGTGGAATGGCTGATGGAGCTACTTACGTTCATTTTGAGTGAAAGTTATTTTCGATTTGGAGATCAATACTTTAGACAAACAACTGGAACCGCAATGGGGACAAATGTTGGACCGTCTTTTGCGAATTTATATATGGAGTATTTCGAAACCACATATATCTTTCCAAAATATGCTGAAAAAATGTCACTATACAGACGATATATAGACGATTACCTCATTATATGGAGGGGGACGGAAGAAGAATGCAGACATGTATCTTGGAGTTAAATTCCTTGGATAGCCCAATAAATTCACTATGGAAGCAGCAAGACACAGACAGCAGACTTTCTGGACTTACGGATATTTATCGAAAATGACAAATTGGAACCTGTCTATTTTCTAAAAAAACTGATAAAAATACAGTTCTGTTGGCAGACAGTTGTCACCCTATAGCTACCAAAAAGGGAGTATATTCTCCCAATTTATCAGAGTTATTCAGAATAACTCAAATCTGAAATATGGAAGCCCAATTAAAGGAATGGCAACAAAATTTATCCAAAGAAATATAATCCAAAATGATAGGGGCATTTAGATAGGGCTCTAATATGAAAGAAACATAGCTAGCAAGGATCAGATAACAAAAGCAATCAAAACATAGGATCCCAGTATCATTACAATTTCATCTAATAGTAAACTAGTACAAGAAACCATAAAACAAAATTGGCCTATTTAACTAGTGATCAACGCTACCATTAGGTGTACAACCTATGTTCCATATAGACGCGGAAAGAATCTGCGAACTTACTAGTAAAAACGGATCTCAATAACAAACAAACAACCCCACTTACTTGGCTTCCCATAATAAGAAAGGTTGCTATAAGTGTAGTGGATGCCAAGCATGTCGCTCGGTAATCTGTGCACAGATTTCCCACACCCCCCATAATGGGAGCAGGTTTAAGATCAATTACAGATTGACGTGTTTAAGTACATATGTAATCTACATTTTAACCTGCCCTATTTCGTAAAACGACTACGACTTTGAGGGAGAGACTAGCAAATCATCGACAAACTTTACGCCAATCTATCAATGATATATAAGAGCAAAAATGGGGGGAGGTATCAGTAGCGAAACATTATAAAGAAGCAGGCCATCCTATATCGAGTTTTAGATGGATGGCGATAGATCATGAGCCCAAAACAGAAGGTTTAGATCAAAATAAGGCACTCCTCAGAAGGGAAGCACATGGATAAGAAAATTGGACACACTTACCCCAAGAGGGTTAACGAACAACATAATATTGTCATGCTTTTTTATAAACTGTATTGATGTCCTGGTTTCCTACAATAATATAGTATATCAGTATTTAGATGTACTTCCCACATTGACTAATAGCATTAATTTATTATACTCAGCTGTCTTGGTTCCTACATTATTCGTATGTTCTATATACTTACTCGGTCATTGTCAACTTAGAAACCGAGGATGTTCCCATATCATGTTTCATTAGAGTCGAGTAGAGTCTAAATTAATTAGTAGGTCCCCTATCAGCAGTAGGTTTTCTATTTTTAGCCACGTAGTATCGATAATCTAGAAGTGGCCTAATACGTAACTTCCCCATGGATCCGTAACAGAGATATTACATCTGGATATTGCTTTTATTGTCTTAATCATGTTAATAGTTATGCGGATAATCTGTTTATTAGGATATGTTACGGTGATAGATATTGGTGATACAAATGTTTCATACGTTTTTATGTACACTGGTTTTATGCACACTTTTTTATATATGCTTCTGATTATGTCTACACTTTTTGTTATATTGGGTTAATGCATGTATCGATGTAGGAGATAGGAGTGGGTGTGGAAGTGCACAGGCACTCCTCTGTCTGTGCTGTATCACTGTCCAATGGGTTTGTAAGGAGGTAGGTTGGAGGAGGATCGGGGGCGGGACTGTATCTATTTAACTTTGTATGTTTCAATATGGCGCATCCTGACGACGACCACATGTGTGGTTGAACGCGTAGATCGTTATAATAAAGATTATTTGGAGTATAAGTCCATGGAGTGCTCTGTGACCAAACGATTATTATAAAACTTCTAAGACACCCTGGCCACAAAAATAACACAACAACAGTGTGAGTGCGACTATCTGTACCTATATATATATAAAAAAAAACAAGCCCTATTAAAGGGTAACTAAGGTAATCAAAAATAAAATCATTAAAAGGTACTTTAGCACTTATAAATGCGAACGGATACCCCACAGACACAGGTAAACACACCTACTGACCATTCACTATTTCCTAGGCAGCCCTTTTAAAGGGCAACTAAAGTCAAAAATAAAATCTTAATCAACCACTATAATGGAAAAGCACAAAAAAAACCTCCTACTCTATCAGGTCACTAAACTCTGTCCAACACACTGGTAAAATGGTACCTGTCGACTGCCTTTTATACCCAGGGTTTGGCACATCTGTGTGAATTTGGCTGGATCATTTTCAAATATTAGCATAAAAACGGAAAATTCTAAATTCTCTAATTCTAATGCGGTTTGGAAAAAATTTGGAAAGTGCAATCCACAGCGGAACCGGGTTCTGATCTGCGACCCAGTCCATCTCTACTGTGTCAGTGTAACCTCAATACATTTCAACAAGATTAAACCTTAAGGTGTCCAATCACTAGTAACTTACCTGCGTGTTCCTAACGTTCCTTGAATGTATTTCCCTCTCCAATTAACATTGCTCTACATTACGGATGTAACATTGATTGGAAAATGTATTTCATCCGGAGAAAGAAACCACTGTGCTGTTTGATGTAGCCAATTAACGTTCGATCTAATGGCTTTAAAAGACATGTCCCCCTTAAAACAAACCCAAACTGATATATTGCACTTTATTACCTGCAATGCTAACCAATATTTAAGGATAATTATTGTCCTCGTTATGGCAGAGTAAGCTGGCCCCTCCCTCCATGCAGTCAATCAAAGCTGACATCACAACCAATGATGACCACTGTTTCACCTGCTGACTCTACTGAACATGCCCAGCTTATAAAAAGCTCATTGAGCAGAGCGAGGGGGCACATACCCTTTTCCATAACAGAAAAAAAAACTATTATTACATATCTGGTTACAAATGCGTGTAACAAACTGGTAAGATAGCAGGGACATGCCCCACCTAACTAGTGGATGGCTAGTTTAGAGTTTTGGGCTTAGCTGGGAGACTTATTAAAGCTAAACATCTAGTATACTCCATCCAGCACTTTACAAATAAACCCTTGTATAAAGCCAAACACTAACAGAAGGTGCATCCAGGATGACTGACAAGCTTTCTACAAAACGTGAGTTTAATGCTCCAATGAATTGCAAGGCGCTGGCTCAGCAGTTCCAGAAGTGGAAGGTTTTTCATTTTCATGGAAGTGTGATGTGGAAGTTGAAAAGACAAGTTAACAGTTTGCAAGTTAGCGTATTTTAAACTCAATCCTTGTACAGAATGATCAAAGCTGCTTGGTGTGAATAATCCTGGCGTTTATAGAGTCTCCGGGGGAAATATCTAGAGTTTTGAAAAGCTCTTTGATTACCCTAGACGGGAACAGCACTTCATAGAAATAAAATTGCAACAGGGAAAACAGACTGAGATCCTGCTTCATCTCCATCACTATGAGAGAACATAAACTCTCATTCCAGACA
Organism: Hymenochirus boettgeri; assembly: GCA_019447015.1. Classification (NCBI taxonomy): domain Eukaryota; kingdom Metazoa; phylum Chordata; class Amphibia; order Anura; family Pipidae; genus Hymenochirus; species Hymenochirus boettgeri. The sequence continues at coordinate 389,204,313 of CM033469.1, read as the reverse complement.
CAGAACAGTCTAAAGCATGGGCGTCCATGTGGACGAGGCCCGATAGCCAGCAGGGGCAAATGGTTTTTCCCCCTATAGTCACACTAGGGTGTTGTATGTTGATTCACAATGCAGATTGACCAAGGAAGCCTCGAATGGATACATACACATGTCAGGCCTCGTCCTTCTAATGCGTACCTTAAATATCTAACATGACTGTAGGAAAGTGTAACCACAAAATAAAACAGGTCTTCATTAATTAAAGGGTAACTCCAACCCCCAAGTACTTTACATACTCTAAGTATAACCCCGATGCCCATAAAATTCACTATGGAAAGCAGCAAGACACAGACTTTCTGGACTTACGGATATTTATCGAAAATGACAAATTGGAAACCTGTCTATTTTCTAAAAAAACTGATAAAAATACAGTTCTGTTGGCAGACAGTTGTCACCCTATAGCTACCAAAAAGGAGTAGTATTCTCAAAAATTTATCAGAGTTATTCAGAATACTCAAAATCTGAAATAATGGAAGCCCAATTAAAGGAAATGGCAACAAAATTTATCCAAAGAAAATATAATCCAAAAATGATAGGGGAACAATTAGATAGGGCTCTAATGATGAAAGAAACATAGCTAGCAAGGATCAGATAACAAAAGATCAAAAACATAGGATCCCAGTATCATTACAATTTTCATCTAATAGTAAACTAGTACAAGAAACCATAAAACAAAATTGGCCATTTTAACTAGTGATCAAACTCTACCATTTAAGGTGTACAACCTATGTTCGCATATAGACGCGGAAACTTACTAGTAAAAACGTAACTGCGTAACTTACAGTAAAAACGGATCTCAATAACAAACAAACAACCCCACTTACTTGGCTTCCCAATAATAAGAAAGGTTGCTATAAGTTGTAGTGGATGCCAAGCATGTCGCGGTAATCTGTGGCACAGATTTCCCACACCCCATAATGGGAGCAGGTTTAAGATCAATTACAGATTGACGTGTTTAAGTACATATGTAATCTACATTATAACCTGCCCATGTGGATTATACTATGTCGGTAAAACGACTACGACTTTGAGGGAGAGACTAGCAAATCTCGACAAACTTTACGCCAATCTATCAATGATATAGATAAGAGCAAAAAAGGGGGAGGTATCAGTAGCGAAACATTATAAAGAAGCAGGCCATCCTATATCGAGCTTTAGATGGATGGCGATAGATCATGAGCCCAAAACAGAAGGTTTAGATCAAAATAAGGCACTCCTCAGAAGGGAACACGATGGTAAGAAAATTGGACACACTTACCCCAAGAGGGTTAAACGAACAACTAATATGTCATGCTTTTTATAAACTGTATTTGATGTCCTGGTTTCCTACAATATATAGTAATCAGTATTTAGATGTACTTCCCACATTAGACTAATAGCATTAATTTATTATACTCAGCTGTCTTGGTTCCTACATTATTCGTATGTTCTATATACTTCCTCGGTCATTGTCAACTTAGAAACCAGAGGATGTTCCCATTATCATGTTTCCATTAGAGTCGAGTAGAGTCTAAATTAATTAGTAGGTCCCCTATCAGCAGTAGTATTCTATTTTTTCCACGTAGTATCGGATAATCTAGATAGTGGCCGTAATACGTAACTTCCCCATGGGATCCGTACAGAGATATATTAATCTGGATATTGCTTTTATTGTCTTAATCATGTAAATAGTTATCGGATAATCTGTTTATTAGGGATATGTTACGGTGATAGATATTGGTGATACAAATGTTTTCATACGTTTTTATGTACACTGGTTTTATGCACACTTTTTTTATATATGCTTCTGATTATGTCTACACTTTTTGTATATATTGGGTTAATGCATGTATCGATGTAGGAGATAGGATGGGTGTGGAAGTGCACAGGCACTCCTCTGTCTGTGCTGTATCAACTTGTCCAATGGGTGTGTAAGGAGTAGGGTTGGAGGAGGATCGGGGGCGGGACTGTACTATTTAACTTTGTATGTTTTCAATATGGCGCATCCTGACGACGACCACATGTGTACGAGGAGTACGTACTATGTACTGTATAGTGTACTCGTTGTCCCTTTTTCTTAGGTACCCCAGTCCTAGCATCCCCTTGAGTTAGTAGTTCTATTTTTATAAGAGTATGTGGTATGATCTCTGGTAGCTTTTTAATTATGGTGATAGTTATGGTTCGTATATATATTTATAATTTAATTTAATTATTTATATTCATGTTTTCTATTTATATATATTGCTTCTATGTATTTATACTGATATCTTATGTATTTATCCTACGCGTGGTAGGTGTGGGGTTTTAATCTGTTGATTTCGTTTTTGTCTCTGTACTTCACTTTACTGTGATGGGTGTTTTTTGGAGGTGTGTTGGGGGAGGATCGGGGGAGGGTTGCTATGTATTTAACCTAGTGTGTCATAATCTGGCGTATCCTGATGACGACCACGGACGTGGTTGAAACGCGTAGAACGCTATAATAAACAGCTGATTGTTTGTAAGCCCATGGAGTGCTCCGTTACTTTATTATTATGTGAAAATTTGGGGATGCACCCGGCCAATAGTGGAGAGTACAAGTGAGAGTGCGGCTACCTCCATTGTTTGATATATATATAATAATATATATATATATATATATATACTCGAGTATAAACTAACTCTGAGTATAAGCGGGGTACCTATTTTGGCCTGAAAAATTAGGAAAACATGATTGACTCGAGTATAAGAGTTGAAATTATGACCCTACTGCCTTCTGATTCTGTATTGTTCTAAGGCTTTAGTTGCCCTTTAAATGGACATAAAATAATCCCATACAGAAATAACCATAATGGATTTTCCTATACTGTATGGGACACTGTATGGGAATTCTGCTGTCCATTTAAAGGGCAAGTAAAGCCTCAAAACAATACAGAATCAAAAGGCAATATTTTTACAATAGATAGCATCCTTCTGATTCTGTATAGTTTTGAGGCATTAGTTGCCCTTTTAATGGACAGTAATCCCATACAGTAACCCACAATTCCTGGCACTCCAGATGTTTGGAAACTACAACTCCCAGCATGCTTAGTTGCTGGTAGTTGTAGTTTTTAAACATCTTCAGTGTCAAGGAATTGCGGGTTACTGTATAGGATCATATAGGAAGCCTATATGACTGTGTGATTAGACTCCTTTACCATGTCCTGGTCAGCCAGGGTCTTGCATTGTATGGTGCAGAAACCACTTGGTACCGGATGTCCATGTACAAGAATACTCATATATTATCATGGGGGTTTCATAAATCAAGGTGGTGCTCTAGGGCTTATCAATAAGAAAACATTGACAGTGTGCATAAATAAAATCAGCTTGCATAGAGCTATGTATCTCAACAGGGGATGATACTACTGGCCATGCAATGTTGTGTTTAGTAAAATGCCTACAACAAGCTAAGAGCACAGATCATCAGAAAGTCACTTCCAGATCCTCATATGTATAGTCTCAGCAGGAACTGTGTCTTAATATCCTGTCCATGAAGATCAAAAGTCTTTGCTAAACTTTACTTATTTTTTCTAAACAGGGAGCACCGCGGCCTTTATCGCTTTAATGTCTTCATTTAATTATCTTTTCTTTTTTTTATTAGTAACATTTAGAGAAGTCGGCTCCTTTCTGGGTTTAATCATCTATAATGAAATTTTAAAAGTAGTCAACACCAATTGTTGGCAGATTAGCTATACAAATACCCAACTCATCTATTCATCTCGAAGTTATTAAATTAACACATGCTGTACTGTTTGTATTTGGCTTTCAAACAGGCCTGCGGCGGCAGCTGGTAGCCGTACGGAGCCGCACAGATGATATTCAGAAAATTGAACTTTATTCTTGATGGTTTTTTTTTTTATTTTTTTTTATTTCTTTGTTTATCCAACTCTAAAGAGAAAGAAAATGAAATCTAAACTCTGGGAATGTGCAGAAAGAAACCTTTTGGTTCGTGTGGATTGACCAGTGTTGGATAGAAATGAATGAAGAACCTCTGAAAAGGTATGAATGGTAAAGTCAATCACAATGAAAGAAGGACGGAGATGAAAAGTCCATTGCAACATCAGCACCATTTGGAATGTAGGATCAAGGCTTGTCATCTTTTCACACTTTCCATGATGGAGCTACAACAAACATCCGTTCCACGTTATTACATTTAACTTGTGCCATCATTCTTTTAGAATTTTCCCAGGAGTCTGTTTAGAGGATTTGTTTGCAAAGGCTATTTATTTACAAATAAAAAGCCTAGAAAAAAAAACTAGAGCGATGAATGTTCCAGACATTTAATATTAACAAGTCAACAGGTTCATTCCCTATTCGGGATTGTATAAGAAATGTTCTTTGTCTGCGTGTCTTTATCTGCAGAGAGTTTATGTTAAAGGAATGTTTACCAAAAATTCAAACCTATTTACCATTTCTATATCCTTAGAGAACGGTGGCTCAGTGGTGGGCAACACAAGGAATTTAACTCCAAGATACATTGTCTGCATTCTTCTTCCGTCCCACTCCATATAATAAGGCAATCGAACAAAAGAAAAAGAACACGGTTACACATCAGACGAGGGAGGTATAAAAGTCACCACAAAACCTCCACGATTGAGAACGCAGAAGAGAATGTAGTATACAATTTAAGCAAACGTCCACTTACTAAAAATGAATACCAGTTGTTAAATCGAGGGCTCACGTTTGTACCTACTCCAATACACGATGAATTCCAAGATGAAGTTGATATCTATAAACTAACGAGGAGATTAAAATTGAAGGAACACTTTGGACAAGAGGAAAGGGATCTCAATTACAAAAACAAATTTAAACCTAGGAGTACGTTTGATTTACCCAATACTCCCGCTGCGATCAAAGTTTTCAACAATAAAACTAATGTGGAAATCAAACAGAAATTCAGTACCTCTCATAAAACGAAAAAATGGTCCAATCTCACACAGGGTGAAATAACAGCTCTAAAAACATTGCAAGATGACCCAGAAATCATCATACGCCCCGCTGATAAAGGGGGCGCAGTGGTGGTCCTGGATCGACAATATTATATAAATGAACTCCAGACCCAGTTATCGGACACTAAAGTCTACAAAAAAATCCCCATAGACCCCCCAAAAGAAGCCTAAAAATTAACGCAGATGATCTTATAAAAATCGCACTCAATGCAGGATGGATCACGGATGAAGTGGCAAATTTCTAATATGTGAATTCCCTAAGAGCCCTGTGATCTACAGTGTGCCCAAAATTCATAAGTCGGTGTCCACACCACCTGGCCGCCCAATAGTGGCATCAAGGGGATCACTATTTAGTCCGCTATCGGAGTATGTAGATTCATTTTTGCAACCTCTAGTGAAAAAAATGAAATCCTATGTAAGAGACAGTAAACAACTTATAGAAATACTAGCATCTCACTAGAAAATATGGTACTACTCACATGTGACGTCAGCAGCCTGTATACAGTCATACCACAGAATCAGGAGATTCAAATATGCAAGGAAGCATTAAATAGAAGTGATCATAAAGGACCCCCTGTGGAATGGCTGATGGAGCTACTTACGTTCATTTTGAGTGAAAGTTATTTTCGATTTGGAGATCAATACTTTAGACAAACAACTGGAACCGCAATGGGGACAAATGTTGGACCGTCTTTTGCGAATTTATATATGGAGTATTTCGAAACCACATATATCTTTCCAAAATATGCTGAAAAAATGTCACTATACAGACGATATATAGACGATTACCTCATTATATGGAGGGGGACGGAAGAAGAATGCAGACAATGTATCTTGGAGTTAAACTTCATTGGATAGCCCAATAAAATTCACTATGGAAAGCAGCAAGACACAGACAGACTTTCTGGACTTACGGATATTTATCGAAAATGACAAATTGGAAACCTGTCTATTTTCTAAAAAAACTGATAAAAATACAGTTCTGTTGGCAGACAGTTGTCACCCTATAGCTACCAAAAAGGGAGTATTATTCTCCCAATTTATCAGAGTTATTCAGAATAACTCAAAATCTGAAATAATGGAAGCCCAATTAAAGGAAATGGCAACAAAATTTATCCAAAGAAATATAATCCAAAAATGATAGGGGATCTTAGATAGGGCTCTAATATGAAAGAAACATAGCTAGCAAGGATCAGATAACAAAAGCAATCAAAACATAGGATCCCAGTATCATTACAATTTCATCTAATAGTAAACTAGTACAAGAAACCATAAAACAAAATTGGCCTATTTTAACTAGTGATCAACGCTACCATTAGGTGTACAACCTATGTTCCATATAGACGCGGAAAGAATCTGCGTAACTTACTAGTAAAAACGGATCTCAATAACAAACAAACAACCCCACTTACTTGGCTTCCCATAATAAGAAAGGTTGCTATAAGTGTAGTGGATGCCAAGCATGTCGCTCGTAATCTGTGGCACAGATTTCCCACACCCCCATAATGGGAGCAGGTTTAAGATCAATTACAGATTGACGTGTTTAAGTACATATGTAATCTACATTATAACCTGCCCATGTGGATTATACTATGTCGGTAAAACGACTACGACTTTGAGGGAGAGACTAGCAAATCATCGACAAACTTTACGCCAATCTATCAATGATATAGATAAGAGCAAAAAATTGGGGGAGGTATCAGTAGCGAAACATTATAAAGAAGCAGGCCATCCTATATCGAGCTTTAGATGGATGGCGATAGATCATGAGCCCAAAACAGAAGGTTTAGATCAAAATAAGGCACTCCTCAGAAGGGAAGCACGATGGATAAGAAAATTGGACACACTTACCCCAAGAGGGATAAACGAACAACTAATATTGTCATGCTTTTTATAAACTGTATTTGATGTCCTGGTTTCCTACAATAATATAGTATATCAGTATTTAGATGTACTTCCCACATTAGACTAATAGCATTAATTTATTATACTCAGCTGTCTTGGTTCCTACATTATTCGTATGTTCTATATACTTCCTCGGTCATTGTCAACTTAGAAACCTGAGGATGTTCCCGTTATCATGTTTCCATTAGAGTCGAGTAGAGTCTAAATTAATTAGTAGGTCCCCTATCAGCAGTAGGTTTTCTATTTTTAGCCACGTAGTATCGGATAATCTAGATAGTGGCCGTAATACGTAACTTCCCCATGGGATCCGTAACAGAGATATATTACATCTGGATATTGCTTTTATTGTCTTAATCATGTAAATAGTTATGCGGATAATCTGTTTATTAGGGATATGTTACGGTGATAGATATTGGTGATACAAATGTTTCATACGTTTTTATGTACACTGGTTTTATGCACACTTTTTTTATATATGCTTCTGATTATGTCTACACTTTTTTTATATATTGGGTTAATGCATGTATCGATGTAGGAGATAGGAGTGGGTGTGGAAGTGCACAGGCACTCCTCTGTCTGTGCTGTATCACTTGTCCAATGGGTGTGTAAGGAGGTAGGTTGGAGGAGGATCGGGGGCGGGACTGTATCTATTTAACTTTGTATGTTTTCAATATGGCGCATCCTGACGAAGACCACATGTGTGGTTGAAACGCGTAGATCGTTATAATAAAAGATATTTGGAGTATAAGTCCATGGAGTGCTCTGTGACCAAACGATTATTATAAACTTCTAAGAAGCACCCTGGCCACAAAAATAACAAACAACAAGTGTGAGTGTGACTATCTGTACCTATATATATAAAAAAAAAAAAACAGCCCTATTTAAAGGGTAACTAAGGTCAAAAATAAAATCATTAAAAAGGTACTTTAGCACTTATAAATGCGAACGGATACCCACACAGACACAGGTAAACACACCTACTGACCCATTCACTATTTCCTAGGCAGCCCTTTGTAAAGGGCAACTAAAGTCAAAAATAAAATCTTAATCAACCACTATAAATGGAAAAGCACAAAAAAAACCTCCTACTCTATCAGGTCACTAAACTCTGTCCAACACACTGGTAAAATGGTACCTGTCGAGCTGCCTTTTATACCCAGGGTTTGGCACCATCTGTGTGAATTTGGCTGGATCATTTTCAAATATTAGCATAAAAACGGAAAATTCGAAATTCTCTAATTTCGAATGCGGTTTGGAAAAATTTGGAAAGTGCAATCCACAGCGGAACCGAGTTCTGATCTGCGACCCAGTCCATCTCTACTGTGTCAGTGTAACCTCAATACATTTCAATCAAGATTAAACCTTAAGGTGTCCATACACTAGTAACTTACCTGCGGTGTTCCCGTAACGTTCCTTGAATGGTATTTCCCTCTCCAATTAACATTGCTCTACATTACAGATGTAACATTGATTGGAAAATGTATTCCATCCAGAGAAAGAAACCACTGTGCTGTTTGATGTTAAAGCCAATTAGACGTTCGATCTAATTGGCTTTAAAAGACATGTCCACCCTTAAAACAAACCCAAACTGATATATTGCACTTTATTACCTGCAATGCTAACCAGATATTTAAGGATAATTATTGTCCTCGTTATGGCAGAGTAAGCTGGCCCCTCCCTCCATGCAGTCAATCAAAGCTGACATCACAACCAATGAATGACCACTGTTTCACCTGCTGACTCTACTGAACATGCCCAAGCTTATAAAAAGCTCATTGAGCAGAGCGAGGGGGCACATACTTTTCCATAACAGAAAAAAAACTATTATTACATATCTGGTTACAAATGCATGTAATAAACTGGTAAAGATAGCAGGGACATGCCCCACCTAACTAGTGGATGGCTAGTTTAGAGTTTTGGGCTTAGCTGGGAGACTTATTAAAGGGCATGTCCACCCCCAAAACTAAAATTTAACCCCTTACTGGCCACATCAAGTAGTTTAAAACAATCCTTACCTTACATTCCTGCTCAAAATAGTTCCCCTGCTGTGCCCCTCCAAAGTCCAGGAAACTGCTGTGTAGGAGCAGTGTGTGACTCATGCTGTGCCTGAGACTTCCTCAACCTCATCAAGGTTGAGGCATGCTCAGTGCAGCCCTCCTTGCCTCTCAGCCAATCACGGACGCGGCTGCCGGTCCCGCCCCCTGCTTTCAATTCCATGCAAGCAGAGGGCCTGAACACTGCAGCAGGGGAGAGAGGGCAGGTAAGTAAGAATCGGGGGACTTTCTAACAATTATATTAATGCGGTTGGGGCTGGGGGAGCATGCCCTACCACATATCAAAAGTTAAATTTCGGGGTGGACATGCCCTTTAAAGCTGAAACATCTAGTATACTCCATCCAGCACTTTACAAATAAACCCTTGTATAAAGCCAAACACTAACAGAAGGTGCATCCAGGATGACTGACAAGCTTTCTACAAAACGTGAGTTTGCTCCAATGAATTGCAAGGCGCTGGCTCAGCAGTTCCAGAAGTGGAAGGTTTTTCATTTTCATGGAAGTGATGGATGTGGAAGTTGAAAAGACAAGTTGAAAGCAGTTTGCAAGTTAGCGTATTTTAAACTCAATCCTTGTACAGAATTGATCAAAGCTGCTTGGTGTGAATAAATCCTGGCGTTTATAGAGTCTCCGGGGGAAATATCTAGAGGTTTGAAAAGCTCTTTGATTACCATAGACGGGAACAGCACTTCATAGAAATAAAATTGCAACAGGGAAAACAGACTGAGATCCTGCTTCATCTCCATCACTATGAGAAGAACATAAACTCTCATTCCAGACACAGAACAGTCTAAAGCATGGGCGTCCATGTGGACGAGGCCCGATAGCCAAGCAGGGGCAAATGGGTTTTTCCCCCTATAGTCACACTAGGGTGTTGTATGTTGATTCACAATGCAGATTGACCAAGGAAGCCTCGAATGGATACATACACGTCAGGCCTCGTCCTTCTAATGCGTACCTTAAATATCTAACATGACTGTAGGAAAGGTGTAACCACAAAATAAAACAGGTCTTCATTAAATTAAAGGGTAACTCCAACCCCCAAGTAACTTTACATACTCTAAAGTATAACCCCCCAAAAACCCACTTGGGATGTAACATTACCTTCCTCGGACGCTACCACACTGAGTTACAAGAACTTACAAGAAGTCGATATCTCGCCACATCCACCTTATCTTCTAGCTAATGGCTGTCCTTTATGGCCACAACGGTGACGTCTCAGCCAATGACTGACAGCCATTACCACACAAGTGGTTCTTGTAACTCAGCGCGGGAGTGTATAAGGATGGTAAGTTTACAACGCAAGTGGGATTTTAGGGTGATAATTCAGAATATGTAAAGTTATTTGGGAGCTGGAGTTACCCTTTTAGATACTTTTTATTATTAAAGGGAATGTCCATCCCAATTTCAGAGAAGCCCCCAAAATGCTAAGATTGTTACTCACACTGCCCAGAACTGCACATAAAGCTAATTATTCAGCAGGATCCCTGCATCAGATATTAGCAAACTTCTTTCACTTCCTGGTTGAACTGGAGTCACAGCCATGATGTATGATTTTATGAGTTACCTGGAGGCTTGTCCATTGAGGAAAGCTCATCTGAACATGTGTGAAAACTCTGAGCTTTCCCTGCTCTCATCAAATTGCCTGCTGGGATTGTGCTAAATAATTTAGCTTTGGGGGCATATTTATAAATGAACATTAACTTTCCGCCGCTGTTTTCGCTGCTGCCAAAATTGGACTTCGCGTCGTTACCGCTCACTCCTGTTTATATAGTATTGGTAACTGCTTTCTTGTGATAAGTTTGGCCGTTTCAATTTGCCAACTTTGGAGCGGCGAAAACAGCCTAGCTAAGCACTGTGCTTGCCAGGGCACTTCCACCTCCAGGGGGCACACCTCCATCATGTGTGGGGGCCTCACCTCTGGTGCTTAAAGGGTCTCACAGCTTGAACAGTATAAACAGTAATAATTTCTGGCCCTGTACAAAGTATATGATATCTCTCTCCTTCTCTCAAACTGAGCATGTCTGAGCTCAACAAGCTAAGGAGGGGCAGTAACTGCAGGGCTCACTGTATTGAAATATTTTACTGTGTATCTTTGATTAGGGATTACATAGAAATCAGGGGCATATTTACATCTCAGTAGCCTATTGACACAAACACTCTGGAGCCTTTAACCCCACCCCTCAACACAGCCACACCCCAAACCACACCCATTTTACTTAAAGGGGTCGGAATCAGATTGTATTATGTTGAAATGGGAAATGCTATAAACATGAACTGTTTAAAATATCTGTACAACAGGGGATTTGTAAACGAAAAAGTGGATGAGTCCTCCAGATTCTTGTGCAAAAGTGTTACATTTTATTTATACCCCTTAGTACATAACAGGCAAAACTGTGCCCTTTCTCAAGCCTCAACTGAGAAAGGGCACAGTGTCTCAGCCTTTCTCAAGGCTTGAGAAAGGGCACAGTTTTGCCTGAAACGTTGCCGTGTTATGTACTAAGGGGTATAAATAAAATGTAACACTTTTGCACAAGAATCTGGAAGACTCATCCACTTTTTCGTTTACAAGTGACTATTGGGGCAGAAAAGTCGGGATAAAGGACCTTCAATAATAGTGAGTGGTTATTTGGATTCATTACTGTTCATTGTACAACAGGGGATGTCAGATGCCATTTAAAAACGTGCTGCAAATTAAAGTGGGAAAAAATTAAAGCCTCTAGGGTGGGTGCCTACTATTCTTAACTGTAAATCCGGGCCAATAGAAGGACAAGCTATAGATTGATTCGATCAACAATTTGTGGCTTGGAAGTCAAGGAATATGTTTCATTGAAATTCTATTATTTAACTTTCGTTCAGTTTAACATCCCCTTGAACTTGTGATAGAAACTCACATTGCTTTTTAGAGACTCATTTCCCACACAGAAGAGATAAAAGACCCGAGGAATGTAATTCCCCTGTGAGTTCCCCACTCTGAGCACGCTCCGTATTACAGAAATATTCCTGTTTTACATTAAAACTCACATAAAGTATTTCTGCTTACGCATTTCAATGTTTTGTTATTTTAGAGTTGTAAACTATACTTTCTTTATTCCCATGGTACTGTCGGGATTATAATAAACAGCTTGGGGAAGCTATTCGATGTTTATCTTTACAGTTTACCTTTTCCCATTAAAATCCTTTTAGAAGTTTGCAGAAGATTTTACAAGTCATTCTGAATTGAGAAAGCCAGTCGGATGACTAGCGAAACGTCTTCAAGAACTACATTTCAAGTCCGGTTGATCTAATTGAATACAACAGATATACCATGACCTGGATGAATGAGAACCTTCACAAGCAAGTTTGGTGAATATTAAAAAGTGAGGGATGATTTTAAAGAACAGATCTTACATTTAAGGTTTTTTTTGTGTTTTTAGTCTTTACTTCTACTTTAAAGTTATCTACACATTGGTCATTTGAAGGGAATTGACTTTGCCATTTAGTCCATGTATTTAAAGGATAAATATGATTTTTTTATTCATCACAATATCCTGATCATGAGGACACACAAAGTCGGTTTAATTCTGTGTCATGTACTTTCTGTCTGGTTTTATCTGATGGAAGAGTAGCCTGTTTTCTGGTGGCTATGTGAGTGGTGCTTGTTTTCGGTTGGTGTAGCTCTTGTTTTGTAGACCAACCCTGCTTTCTGCTGGTCCTAAAATAGAGGGTTCCCTTCTCTCAATTTTTCGATTTTGTCTAAGGTTTTTATTTTCAACATTTAGATGTTATGGAAGGTTAAGAGCTATTTAGGGTTCTGGCAGGCTGTGTCCAATGCCTTCTTAAATTTGGTCATCCTGGCCTTAGTAGATGTTCAAGGCCAGCAATTTGGTTGCCCAAGGCCAAGGAAATAGTTGTACATTGCCTGGCAGATGGTGGTCAAAGGCCCAGTAGTGGTCCGACAGATTGTAGTCTATGGCTGTAGCAGTATATAGTCTGAAGTGAGGTTCAGATCATAGTCCATGGATGTTGTAGTTTGAAGTCCTTTGTCCCCCCGTATCCAAAGCTCTTTCTACTCTTGGTCATCCAGGGCCCTTCAGGTGTCCTGGGCCAGGAATATGGAAGTCAATGGCAAAGAAAATAGTGGTATAGGGCCTGGCAGATGATGGTTTGTGCCCCTGAAGCTTTTGATCTGGATCCTTAAGTTGGGGGTCCACGACCCATTAATTTGCTGCCCAGAGTCTGGCAAATTGTAGACTATGGTTGTAACAATCTAACTTTATAAACATTTATAAAGAGAGAGTTTAAAAGTTTTTTGGTAGGCAGCATATTCTACATACAGTTTTAATTATGTTTTTCTATTTTCAAAGACTGAACTATATGTCTCTAACTATTTTTATCAGGTGGTGTGCTGATTATCCATTAGCCAATTAAATCCGCCCTTGAAAATCCTAATTTTGCCCCCTGTTCCGTGTGATTTTAATGACTGGTCCCCATTCCACATCCCGATCATACCATGTACGCCGACAGGCTGGATTACAAATAATTCATTTTATATTCAGTCTCTTTACTACTGGCGTCTGGAGAAAATTTCCTCAGGACAATTTACAATATTCGCACCCTCTATTCTAGATTGCTTGTAGGGGAATGCTGGGAGTTAAATTCTTCTAAAAGACAATGATTATTCCTTTAACTATAAACATATCAAACATATTCCTTTAACAAGAGAAATCAAGAGAATTTTAATTTATTATAAGAGAGACACAGATGCCTACGGCAAATGCCTTCTACAAAGTCCATCATAGCAAATCTACCTAGCCTGGGACTGTCAACCAATACATGCTGAAGGGTGGCCAGAAGCTAGCATGGTTCTGAAAACAACATTATACAATGAGACCAGATATAATTTACTGCGCGTTGCAATGATTATTCCATCGGGGACACCAGTAAGAATAAAATGAGTTTGTTTACCAGTATTTGTCTAACTAGATATTTCCTTATTAGCACATTTTATTGCATCCCTTGCAGACTGTAATTAGCCAAATACAGACAACCGATAGCTTTTCATTTCCGTTCCAGCAACTCATCTATTCAAAGGCAAATGGCGAAAAAAAAATCTTTATTTTAATCAGATTTCCAGCCAAGATCCCATCAGCTGCAAATAGCTTGCCGCGAATTCCCATTTTTCAATCCGATCCCCTACCCTCCCTTTACATGTATTATGGTAAGGTAAAGATGGGCCGGTTTTATATGGTTTTCTTTATTATTTTAAGCAGGTTATTTCCTCAACAGCATAATACAGTATAATAATCCACAGTTTTAATCACACAACCAGCGGGTAATCTCTGTAATACAAATGACAATGTATACCCTCCTATGCATGTAAACAGATTATTTTAATGGATTGGCTTGTAGTGTATGTTATGTAAAATGTGGGTCTGTAAGATTACGGTTTTATGGAAAAGGTCAATTGTAAAGGATGGCAAATGAGAAAACCGATTCGCTACTTCATAGACCAATCATTTTGCTGGAGAAAATTAACATCTTTCTGGTCCAATCAGATAACCAATCTATATATTGTCTCCCAGTTTAATTTCAGAAGAGCCAAACTTAATGGTAAACCAAAAACCAATCACAAACCCAGCAGGTCCAATTCTAACTCAGAAATGTTAAAACTTTTTTTACTGCTTTATACTGATACATTGTGGCTATGTGATTGCAAAGTAAATCTTTTGCCCAAGCAAACTTTGGTTTCTCCTTAACCCGATCTTTGTTTAAATAAAACAAATAAATTAAAGGGCATGTCAATTCCTCACACAAGATGTTATATTTACCTTTCACACCTTCAATTACCCCGATTTTGTAACCTTACCTCCTCAGTAGTGAGGGACCTAAACTTGAACCCGAACCCGAGTTCAGGTCGAACTTTATGAGTTCATATGAACTCAAACTATGCGAACTATCCGAACTATGATCTAGTTTGTGTTTTTCAAACTCGTGGATTATTTCCGATAATTACTCGAATGTAGCGTTCTAATTTGGCAACCCTGGAATGTATCCTTCGATTTCGGTAACCCTAGCATGTAGCCTTCGATTTCGGTAACCCTAGCATGTAGCCTTTGATTTCAGTAAACCTTGAATGTATCCTTTGGTAACCCTCAAATTGGCTGTAACCCTTGAATGTAAAATGCAGAAACACGACAATTGCCCGCTCGTGGGGAAAGTTAGTGTTTAAACAAGTTTTGGTGATATGTACATGTTCCACAGACCCTGTCCCAAGTCCCAGAGCCATTTTCAGTAAGTTACCATTGCTATTTTAACTGTATTTAATCCAAACTTTTCAAACTATTTGACCCCCATTGACTTTAATGGGTTCATTTTTGTATTATCGAACTTCCGATCTTTTATGAAGTTCAGCAGTTCGAAAACGAACCGAACTTTAGAAAGTTCGGCCAACCCTACTGAGATTTCTAAACGGAGATACTCACCTTTCACTTACCTTCTCTCTATAGCACAGCAGTCAATCACGCCCAGTCAATCATGGCTGCGGACTGGGCCACCCCGTCTGCACATGTGCAAACTCATAATGAGAAATCGACTTATACCCACCAAACCACCGCCCTCCCATTTAACCCAGTGTGACCACAACCATGCTTTAGAGTCCATAAGAAAAGGAGATACGCAGATCTATGCTTGCAAAACACATTTTTATTGCTGCTTAATAAACAACATGTTTCGAACGCACATGTGTCAAATGGGGAGCAAAAAAATCTAATAAAATAAAGTTAAAATAGCAATGGTAACTTACAGTGCATGGCTCTGGGACCTGGGAAATGGTCTGGGGCACACGTACAAACATCTAGAACTTGAAGTCACTTCATTTGCACGTGCGCTACTTACGGAATCGCCGGTTAACAAATTCTGTATTTTTCCCATACACAGGGTCGAGGATCCCAGGGGGTTGGCACTGCTAAAAATAGCTGTGGTTGAAGGATTTTAGGTCATGTGACTGAATCGTTTGCACAAATTACGTAGAAAAAATGCAAAAAAAAACGTATTCGAAAACCCTCGATCGGTTCCACAAAATTGATACATTTCAAAAATCAAATCCCGACTAGAGATGGCTGAACTTCATAAAGTTCGGTCCATTTTCGAACTTTCAAAATTTAGTAAAAGTTCGAAAATTCTAATTCAGACCCATTAAAGTCAATGGGGGAGTGATAGTGAAAGTCTGGATGATTTACAGATAAACTATCAATGGTAACTTACTGTAAATGGCTGTTGCACCTGGGGAAGGGTCTGGGGAACATGTCATTATCACCAGAACTTGTTAAAACACTTCTTGAACACGAGCGGGCAATTGCTGGATTTTGCACAAGCTACATTTGCGGGTTACGGCCAATTGGAGGGTTACTGAATGATACTTTCGACGGTTAGCGGAAAGAGAACCATAAATTCGAGGATTACCGAAATCGAACGATACTTTCGAGGATTACCGAAAACAAAGATACTTTCGAGGGTTAGCGAACGATACATATTAGGGTTAGCGAACGGCCCGTAAATTTGCTAATTATCAAATTTACGATAATTATGGAAAATACAGTTGCGGATACGGAAAGTCCGAGAATTCCGGGTCTGGGATAGTTCGAGAAGTCCGAGTCTGTTCGGACTTGTTAAGTTCGACTCAAACTCGTGTTTGAGTTCGAGTTCTAGTCCATCTCTAATACCGAATTTGGAAATCCTCGAGTCCGAGTCTGTTTGGATCTGTAAAATCCGATTCCGAACCGGATTCGAGTCCATCTCTAATTGAAATGACATTGGCCACACTGTGACAATGGTTAGTTAGCTTGTCATCTCCAATAGAGGTTTACACATTTGTATTTACTACTACTTACACTTCTTATGGCCGACTGTTCCTTTAAAGAGGTTTCTTCTTGTATTAACCTTGGCCCTTATTTAACACGAAGGAATCTGACTGACTAAAAAAATCCTCCTGGACACTTTATTGCTATGACAACTTAATTACCCATTATTATTCCAAAAGCTTTGGTTGGACAATTTGCTAATCTTGAAAGTAATTGAGAGACAGACAGTAAAGATGGCATGCTGTGCAACTGTGACAATCACTTATTATCAGGGGACAATAAAGAGATTGGATTTTCCGTAGTCGGGATTAAATGTTATTATTTATGATGTATATTTTTATCGTCAGTACAAATAAATAAATATTCTTTTATCTCTCTCTTTTAATTTCATTTTATTAAAGTACTACAAGTGGAATGTAGGTTTTTAATACGTTTTAATTTTTTTGCTCAAACCAAGTAATTTTTTTAAAGAGCAAAAAAATACACAAAAAATTCTCTCTCATGTTAAAGTCCCTATCACAGATAGGTAAGAAATCCTATTCCTACCTCCTGTGCGGCTGTTTGCAAGTGCATTGAGCTGTTACCACCAGTGGCTGAAAGCTCGCCACTCTCTTTAATGCGCCTGCGTGCCTCTCCCATAAAGGGGAACTGTGGTCTCCAAAAAGTTGAGTTTAAATGAAAGGCCAGTTTCCTACCTCTAAAACGAGCCATAATAAACCACCTCTCTACGTGCTCCATAGCACAAGATATAAAGAAATGACTGATCAGAAAGTTTGTGGGTGGGAGGCTGACATGTGACATTCCTAAGGCTTCTCCTGCACAGTGCCACCAACGAGCACAGCCTCAGACTCTATATTGGGAGGTAGCTTTTTCCAACCCTACCTCCCTGCTCTAGGTACTTTTAATTTTAAATGTTTTTGGAAAACTTTATATGCGTTATAACTCTTCTTTAATATATCCTGCAGCAATTATCAATTTATCTTTCATTGTCCTGACATAGTCACTCGATTTCTCTCACTAACCACCTGTCTCTAGGGGAATAACATACCAAGACTCAGCAAGTGAGACTTCTCGTTGCCCTACTGGAAAACCTATTTAATATTGTGATTGTGGCTTTATAACGTCAGCCGATAATAGATTAATAAGGCTGTTTGTGTTTAGGATTGTGAGAGCAATCTGGAGGTTAAAGGAAGGAATGAGTAATCCTACCTCCTATTTTGTGTATACATTTTGTGGGGGGGGGGGGGGGGATTGTTTTATGGGTTTAGTGGTTCTTTAAACACTGGAAAATGCACAGTAATTTCATTAATCAAATTTACAAGAAATGAGTAAAAATATTCTACTGTGCAGTATGGAATAGAGAATTTAACACTTACTGAATTATGCATAAAAATTCTAATAAAATCCCTGTCATTCAGGGTTATTTAATAAAAGTTCTTATCATTAAAAATGGTGCTAAATTTGCCCCAACCAATCAGATGTTAGCTTTCAAATGTTAAAAAAGGGTATGTCCACCGTTATTCAGTTTAACTGAAGGGGGTAAATGCGCTATGTCTTACTGTTCTTTAGTGAAACTTGCAGGAGAGAAGAAAGAACTTGCGAACGGTCCAGCGCTTCTCAAGTCTCTGAAGGCACTGAAATTCTCAGATGCATCCACAGTCCCTTACATTGTGCACGCATGCATTGTACCCTGGAATGCGGCATTCGGTAACCCTCCAATTTGGCTATAACCCTTGAATGTAAGGTTCCCTAACCCTTGAATTTGGTCATAACCCTTGATTTCAACTATAACCCTCGAATGTAGCGTTCCCTAACCCTAACAATTCAGTCATTACCCTCAAATGTGGTGTTCAAACATAGAAAAGATAATCAATGCACATTCCTGGGCCCCATACAATATCATATTATCTGCACACTGGCATACTTTATAAACAAAGGGGTTTTAGTATACATTACTGTGATCACATGAATGAAAAGCCTTCCAACCACATCAAGGTAACCCCAGTCTGGAAGGTCCTAACGTCTAACCTTTTCAATTTCTTTTACTTCAATTACGATTAGCAAACTTTTGCATTTCTCATTCTTACACACTGGATCCATATAACAGGCTCTCTCCCTTCCCCCTCAGCCCCCTCAGCCCTTTGGCTTTTTAGAACGAGGGAAGAGGCCATCCAGTGCTTTATATTAAAGGCAGAGGACCTCCTATTAAGGGGGCGTGTTGGGGGTGCTATTACCACATGGAGGCTTGACCAAGCCTCCCAATAAATACATACAATACAAGAATTGTGGAAGCACTCCAATTAGGCTAATTTACAACTACATTTAGGGGAAGTGCTACTGATCTGGTCAAAACATTTATACAAACATAGAAAAGATAATCAATGCACAAATGTGGTGTTCGGTAACTCTCAAATTCGGCAATAACCCTCGAATGTACCGAATGTATGTCAGAGGACACGTGGACATCCCTTAAGACTTGAAGAAAAGAAGTTTAGTCTTCAATTTCAGAAAGGTTTTTCACTGAGAACATTAAAGCTATGGAACTGTGTTCCAGTGGGCGTTGTTATGGCAGGTTCATTGGTCAGTTTAAAAAAAAAGCTGGATGAGTTTCTACAAACAAGGAATGTTACAAGTTACTGGTATTGATACATAAAGTAGAGTTGGTCCAGGGAAATTTCCGATTGCCACTTGGAGTCAGGAAGGAATTTTTTCCCCTTCATAAATTTGGTGGAGTTTTTTGCCTTCCTCTGGATCAACAGTTAGGCAGGAAATGAGGATATTGCTAGATGGTTTGGACTGGATGGACATATGTCTTTATTCAACCTCAAATACTATACTATACTATACTAAATACACCTACAGACACAATAGGAAGGAACAGAGGATATCACAGGGAAATGCATGTATGATTGTAACTGATAGGAATCTTGAAGTCATCTATAGTAAATTAATCTGTCACATTACATGGGAGTTTCAGTATAATTTGTGCTCAAATAACCCACTGAGCAAAATAGTGCAACGTACGTTGGTGCTATGAAACCATTCACTCCATTACGGCTGGTTTGTTTATCTTTACTTGAAACTATTTAATGAACTTGCCATTACCACATCTGCTGGAAGATAGTTCCACAGTTTCACCGTTCTCACTGTAAAGAAACCTTTCCTAACCTGAAGATGAAACTTCTTTTCTTCCACTCTTAAAGGAGAACTAAACCCAAAATACAAAGGCAGCTCCACAGACTCTATAACTGTTACTTTGTAAAACCATTTGTCTTTCACCTCTGAATTCAGCTTCTTACTGTAGAAATCATTTATAGAACATTTCTGAGTACTGGCAATCTATGATGCCACTGCTGGCTTCTAGTGTTGCCTCTTCCTGGTGGTCCAGGACCCAAAACTCCTTCTGCACATGCTAACTAGCTACCTTGTGTTTGTTTCCCACTCCCCTTATGCTAAGCTGCATGTAACAGTTGAACTCAGAGTCCCCAACTGCCAGTGTCATTTCTGCAAGACTGTGTCTTTGTGTTTATTTCTGCACCATTTATATTAGTGTGTGTATTGCTGCATTGTATATTTAGGGCACGGACACACTGCAGCGCACCTGAATCCCACACGATTTACATGCGTTTGCGTTTTGTCCACTGTCATTATGAAAACGCATGCAGTTGCACAAAAAACGCATGTGTTACCAAATTACTGACGCATGCGTGAATCGCAACACACCCGAAATCGAAAGATTTTGGTGCGTTGCTGCAATTTCAATACAATTGGAAAATTGCAATTGCCTGAAAAATGTGCTTGTGTGGCCTAGTCCTTAGATGTGTAATGCAAGCTGCATTGATTTCAGTTTAGCCATACAGCATGTATTTAATGCAATGGAACTTATCGATTTTCTGAGGCTGTGGCCCCACTTAAGTGCAAGGGAAGACGCATGGTCGCAATAATGCGTGATTGTGCTCGCTTCCGTTCATGGGCGTTGCACTCCCACAATTGGACCCTAGCAGAGAGCATGCAATACAGACAAAAAAATGGTGATCACATGAACTCCAATAGCACACGTAAACGCATTGCATGTAGTGGGGCCGGTCACATAGGCTATTACATGCCTGCACTCCCACTAGCACAATCGGATCGCAAACCACAATCCAAAACGCGCTAGTGGGAGCTAGCCCTAAGTGTTTGATTCTTAAAGGGAACGGTGGCAACCCCAGTAGAAATGAACTGACCACTTTACAAGGGACACTTATAAAAACAAAACCGCTCAGAGCTGCAGGTGCAGCATATTGACGTGAACATGGTCTTAGCACAGCTCTGTGCAATGCATTTTACAGGGGAATGTCGGAGCCTGGAAGCAGTTTTGGAAGTAGGGTAAAGGCAAAGGCCACCTTTGCCTTTAAGATCCAAACACATATTAAATATACATGTTGCAGTGCTAAGTACCATTGTATTAAATACAAACTGTATCAGCCTGCACCATGCTTCTAAAGGAAATACTAACAACCATTTGTTGTGTAGATATTACCAGGCCTATGTCATAAAAGTTCTTATGCTAAAATATGATTGGTTTTGGCTAAATTTGCAACATTGTTAACGATAAGAGCTTTTAATACATAGGCCTGTATATGTGTTCAGGTCTTAAAGGTTAAGGTGGGAACCCTAGTTGGAAGGGTGATTTTCTTTATGCAAAACTTCCCACGGGCAGCCCTCCTGCTGCATTAATTTTATAGAACATGTTTGCGTTCCCTCTAACAGTGCCCCTTTAATTGGCATTCCCTCCAATAATTCCTATTAATATGTACATTTATAGAAACAACATGGTGCAGAGCTGCAAATGGCATACCCTCCAACATTCCCCTTTAATACACTTATAGAGCATGGTGCAGTGCTGCAGATGGAGGATAAAATAATGACCCTGATCTTTGCACAGCTCTATGCAATGCATTTCTCTGTGTAATGCATTTCTTAGCTTAGCTCTGTACTACAGTTTGTTGTTTTTATACAGACAGCTGAATCAAAAACACACTCTTCCTACCCTCCAACATTCCCTTTAATAAGGTACACTGATGAGAAATGCGTTGCACAGAGCTGGTGCTATGTTCAGGTTCACTTCACTATCCTCCCCCTACAGTTCTGCACCATGTGGTTTATATAAAAACACACTCTTCCTACCCTCCAACTTTCCATTTAATAAGGTACACAGATGAGAAATGCATTGCACAGTGCTGGTGCTATGTTCAGGTTCACTTCACTATCTTCCCCTACAGTTCTGCACCATGTGGTTTATATAAAAACACACTCTTCCTACCCTCCAACTTTCCATTTAATAAGGTACACAGATGAGAAATGCATTGCACAGAGCTGGTGCTAAGATCAGGTTCACTTCACTATCTTCCCCCTACAATTCTGCACCATGTTGTTCCTATAAAAACACACTCTTCCTACCCTTCAACATTCCCCTTTAAGAAGCTACACTTTCCACTAATATTGCTACAGCTGACAGGGAGAGCTAGAGACCTTCACACTATGGGCCATATTTATAAAGGTGTGGTATTGCCTTCTTTAGCGATCGTCATCCATGAGTTTATTGTATGGCCCATTAATATATTTGTATAAAGTGATCATATTTCAATAGAACTGGTGTAGATACTCACAGAGATAATTGTCCTTTTCGGCTTCAAGTCTACTCCACTCCGTCTTAAGTCAGGTTTACTTCCCTGTTGAAGTGTTTTGATGTAATTTTGATGTTTGTGAATTCATCAGCTGTGTTTGATCACCTTAATTGCTATTGCCACTATTGATATGTTAATGGAGGGTGGGACCTTACCTCTATAAAGGAAGGCCCCTCGTACTATTTTGTAAGCTTGATAAAGGAGCATGTGGCTCCGAAACATGTCGCTTTGTACACATTAAAGATTGTTGCAGTTCACACTAGCTGCTTGTGGCTCGTCTACATTTTGTTTCCATTAGCTATAAAGTGATCATATCCCCGCACAAGCAACACTTCTCCATTGTGAATAAACCTAAATAGAGGTGGACTTTAAAACTTTCTCCCTTTTATTGTGCTGACGGCCCAACCAAAACATTTCACATGTATATCAACCCCCAAACTACAATATTTGCCGATAGATTCCATTGACAACCATATAGACTTCCACTCCTGGACTCATCTACTCTGTATGAGAAACAATTGGTCAACTGCCCATATACAGTCTATACCAACAGACAAAAATTTTCCGTCTCTGTACCAATCGGATTGCAAAACCCATGCTAAATGATGTAATATTGGGTTAACAAGGCTTTTGGACTCATTTTGCATAACGCACTACTGGCCCCACTGTGTAGAGTTAATAATCCTTACCTTACAACTCTGCTCCTTATGGTTCTCCTGCAGTGCTGTTCAAAGTTCCAAATAGTGAAGAGTAGGAGCTGTCAATGAGGCATTCCGTTGCCTGCTGCTTCCTTGTACTCTGAGAGGTTTATGGCATGCGCAGGGGAGCCCTTTCCCCACCCTCCCTCTGGATCTATCTTTGCTGCCTGGTGCCCTGCCTATAAAAGCTTTTTCTGTAGTGTAGGGCACCTTAGCCCACACCCAACTATTTGTTAAAAAAAAGCATCAGAAATGTACTTACAGTTGTTTTTTGTAGGGTGGAGATACCCTTTAAAGAGCAATAATACTCACCTAGACCCCGCTCCTGCCATCAGTGGCATCTCTTCTACCCAGGGTGAAGACCTAAACCACACTGTCCTCACCCCTGGGTTCGCTTTCTAACTCTAGCTTTACTCACCTGTAGTTTCCTTCGGTGCATCGCTCCTACTTTCAGAGCGTGTCTCCTCATTTGCCAAAGTCGCCAACGGACTCCAGGGGCAGAGCACCAAAGGAAACTTCAGGTGAGTGTATGTAGCTTCCATGGAAACATGGAAATTACCCAGAAGTCTTTGTTCCTTATTTTCATATTGTTGAAAGGGGAATTTCAAAGCCTTTATTCTCTACCTACCCTATTTAATTATTGGTGTATGTATGCATGTATGAAAAGACATTTGTCCTTAAAGTCTTTTCAATTGTGACTTTGAAGCCGTGAAAAATATCAAAATTTACCGTTTGCATTCACACGATGCAATAACAGTCGCAAAGTGGTTATTACATCGTGGGAACAAGTCAGTTACGTTTGAGAAATTTATTGCATCTCCCCTGGACTGAACAATGTGGCTGAGGGATTTTTTTTATGGCAGTAGAATTGGATTTCTCTCCCAATGCTGTGCTTTTCTACTAAAGGTTAAAGTTATGAAGCGATATCTTGTTTTTGCAATGATAAAGATGGGATTACCCCTTTAAACGACTGGACAGCCCTATTTTCCTATGTACAGTATAAAGAATATATATGTAGCAGAGAGGTGGCCAACAGGGGCTGGACATCTAGTAGGTACCCAGCTTATAACGTTTATTTGAAGCGATTTCTTGCTCATTTTACATATGGAATTATATTAAGATATTAAGGGAATTATATTAAGGCCGTTCCATGGTGTAAGTAAACGGTAAATGTTGTTGTCTTCCACATGGACCCACGTTACTAATAGGCCATATCAGGCCTTTCATGGAATCTTCAAAAGAAGCAAGTAGACGTATGATATGATTTACAGCCCACATGCTACCCCGAGCAATGAGGAAGTCTAATGTAAATGGACCATTCATCTCCCACATGGGCTTTGATCCTCATTGACAGTTTTCAGAGTGGCTCCTTCCTTTCCGTCCCTAACAATGTCAATGGGAAAAAAGGTTTTTGAATATTTGAAACATTTTTTCTTTAATCTACTTCTTCCTCTTTTCTTCACAGTATAAATGGTCATGGGTTTGTGCTGGTAGAAAATATTACAGATGACGGAACATGTCAGCCTCTAACATATATGAAGTGAGCTGGAAAATGTTTATACCTTATAAACTGTTATAAACATACAATGTGTTTTGTTTAATCCCCGTGTGATTGTAAATGTAAGATATAATAATACCTCATAGTACCACCCCCATCACAAGGACAAAGCCTTTCATTGGCTCTCAGACCATTACTATTTTTAAGAGATCCCCCTTATGGTTTGACTCACTGAGCTAGGTACACACACACTGCAAGATTTATAGTAGAATTATGTGGATTGGTTTGATCTTTATATATAACTCCAATTATGTGTTTTTTGGGGACAATTATTTCTCCATGTTCTACCGTAACTACAACTCCCAACCGCAGACCAAACAGAGCTTTCCCAGCTCACCAGGTCAAAATCAGGTTGAGGGCTATCCTCACTTTCATAACTTTTATATACCACTTACCAGGTATATAAACTGCTGCCAAAATCCACTTACTAACGGCCGTGGGAACGGATACCAGTCTTATTGGCTATAAAATGAAATAATACTATTTGCCAATAATAAATTAGTAAATAGTATTACTAATACTAATAATGAATAATACATCTGTATCACTCACTGCCACACTCAGGCAGGAATAATACCAGATAATATAACAAATGCCAAATACAATTACTATGCAATAGTATTTACAAAAATAATTAACAATAATTAACTAATCAAGGATAAAAAGGATAATCAGGATAAAAGATGAAAATACTTATATTATGAATCTATATTGAATCTATATGAATCTAATATATCTATATTAAATTGCCATTTCAATAGCCACATAGGGCTTGGGCTAGTTGGATCAGGAGTCCATTCCTTGTATCTTGTATCATTGTATTGCAGGACATTCATTGGACATTCGCTGCAAGATTGAAACAGGAGAGAGCAAACTCATCCCAGTACATTGTGTGCAGGTTATAACTTGAATTGTGAAATAGCAACAGTGACATGACAGGGAATTAATACGAGAAGAACGTTCCTGCTTATTTGTAAAGCTTGGTTCCCCGTGTAACTAGCACATGACCCTTCCATACTACATGGCATCTACTGAATGTCACACGGAGTGTAATGCACGTGCTTTATCCTGATCTATCCAGACGATTAGCCTCTGGAAAATTCTTCCCTTATACAAACCGAAATCCTCTGATGCACAAGAGACTCGTGGAAGATTCTGTTTATAAATAAACATAACTCACATGATAATATTTTATCTTCCAGGCCAGAAAGAGCCACCGGGGTCTATATTGGAATCAACCTGAACTCTCATCTCAGAACCCATGAAATAAGATATTGTCTCCTGCATTACTTTCTTATCTGTACTGAGTCTGCAAACTGCTGGGGGGGATAATAAATGATTCATGCAGTAGTCAGTACATGCACACAGAGGTATCCATTGTACAGAGACGAAGGCGTATGGTTGTGGGGTTTAAACCTGGCGTCTATGATTGACCTACAATGAGGAACACAGGGTTTGGATCAGGAGAGTCATATGGAATGTGATGTGTTTAACCATTGGAGTACCATGGGTATTTACTCACAGCAATACCGTTCAGGAGTCTGAGCATACTGATATTCACAATTGCAGTTGGGCCTTGATACAGATTAGAGATGGACGACAGCTAGTTCTTGTGGCCCTTGACGGAGCATTGAGGTTCCTCCAGCATTCCTTTAAGCTCCATAGAAGGAACTAGTGGCCCCTATGGTAACTTGAGGGGCTCTTCAGTTGGGTCCCTGCTGTGTATTATTTCTTTCTTCTTTTTATTTATTTGTGTTCACTTTTTTTGTTCCTTCTCTTCTATCTTCTATGATGCATATGGGCTGTCTTATATAGGGTTCTAAGCACCGCCCTTAATTCTGATTTGTGTTGACAACCCTTAAATCTGATTTGTGTAGACCGCCCTTAATTCTGATTTGTGTTGACAACCCTTAAATCTGATTTGTGTAGACCACCCTTAAATCGGATTTGTGTAGACCACCCTTAAATCTGATTTGTGTAGACCACCCTTAAATCTGATTTGTGTTGACAACCCTTAAATCGGATTGTGTAGACCACCCTTAAATCTGATTTGTGTAGACCACCCTTAAATCTGATTTGTGTAGACCACCCTTAAATCTGATTTGTGTAGACCACCCTTAAATCTGATTTGTGTAGACCACCCTTAAATCTGATTTGTGCAGACCACCCTTAAATCTAATTTGTGTGACAACCCTTTAAACTCAGCTTTGTGTAGACCACCCTTAAATCGGATTTGTGTAGACCACCCTTAAATCGGATTTGTGTTGATAACCCTTAAATCGGATTTGTGTAGACCACCCTTAAATCGGATTTGTGTAGACCACCCTTAAATCGGATTTGTGTAGACCACCCTTAAATCGGATTTGTGTATACCACCATATAAATCGGATTTGTGTGACCACCCTTAAATCGGATTTGTGTAGACCACCCTTAAATCGGATTTGTGTTGATAACCCTTAAATCGGATTTTGTGGTAGACCACCCTTAAATCGGATTTGTGTAGACCACCCTTAAATCGGATTTGTGTAGACCACCCTTAAATCGGATTTGTGTAGAACACCCTTAAATCGGATTTGTGTAGACCACCCTTAAATCGGATTTGTGTAGAACACCCTTAAATCGGATTTGTGTTGATAACCCTTAAATCGGATTTGTGTAGACCACCCTTAAATCGGATTTGTGTAGACCACCCTTAAATCGGATTTGTGTAGAACACCCTTAAATCGGATTTGTGTGGCACCAAAAAAATTAAATCTGGTTATTCAATCAACACCAATCAATTGAGAGGTTATTAATAGGAAAACTGTACCTTATGGCTTTTTTTAGAGATATAATTTTCTTTGTAAAGGTCCAGCTGTATTTCTTGGCTCTTTTTATAGCCACAAGGGCCTATGTATAGGGTCACTGCCTCTGCCACCTTTGCTGCCCCTTAATGATTTATGTTATAGAACTGTTAATAAGGATGTATTTTACAGGATAATCATGGCTCTTGTGTATTATACAAATATACACTGCAAAAACCTGTTTAATGAAAGTACAACACATTGAGATATTGTCTATGTCAGTTTTAGTCTTTGTCTAACAAATTACACGATTTACTTTAGCTCAGTGATTGCCAAGCCCATCACACAATCTTTCATTAACATTGAAGAAGGTGCCCTATGGTTCCGCCATGATCTTATCGTCTTTACTGAGCCGTACAGTGGGATCAATGTGAGATAGTGTTTGATGTAGTTCCATTATTTTCTTTATGTAATGCACTCGGTTTATTTATTCCTGCTTGGGAGCTGAAGATTAATGTTGCAGTCACATAAAAGAGGCAGTTTGTTACCTGGAACTTAGTAGCTCTCAGGAAAGAAAATGAATTAAATTCATTTAACTTTCTAGAAAATTGAAGGTCTCTGGTGTTTTTCTAATGGAACAAGAATTATGTCTGTCCTGACTTGGTATGGACCTTAGTTTCAGTCGTCAGTACCTGGGGCTGGTTAACACCCAGATTCACTGCCAATATTTTGTAGTTGACTAGGAATTCCAGTTCAACCCTGGAAATGTTATGACAAATCTATCCAATGTCTAATAAGTGTAAGGCCTGCACATTCGTTAACACTCGATCCTCCGTTGTGGATCACATGCGCAGTGATCGGGTGCCGATTAAGAGCGAGTCAGTGTGGCCTTTGTATCGTAGATCTATCAGAACTGTTCATAGAATGCTGAATGAATGAAAAACATCTACTATTCATTCCAATGGACTTGTAATGGCACACAAGTGGAGCCAATAAAAGGGTTTACATAGGATTCTAAATGATTGACGGGCATTTCATAACAGAATAGAAATTACTGTATAGAAGTTGGAGGAGACAAAACGAGAAATCTCTGGGGTCCCATGCTGGATTGTTCCCTTTAGAATGTTGTGTTACCAGCCAAGGAAATGATTAAATGTTGTTTCAGAATTTACGAGAAGTTACAAGGGTTTTGTCTGATCTTAGCTTCTCCGCACGGAATTACTTACTTTACTGTTTAATATCTAAATAAAGGATAGGCCTTGCACAATAAGACAAACTTATAGTCACTTGGTGGATCTATGCTGGTAGAATGTCACTGGCGCCAATACAACCAAAGGATTTAAAGAGGTGCAGCAAATGGCAGAAGTTAAACCGCAAAAACTTTTGATTTTGAACCTTATAAGCTTCTGGGTTCTTCGATCCCTTTGATTGTTTTGGCCTTTCATACTAAGCCTGATGGGACTTTCTTCATTTGCTGCCTTCATGGGCCCCAACCAGCTTATGAATAGACATAATCAGGGCAATGTATCAAATAATCCAGTGCTTGTCATACCAGGGATTGCCATGATAAAATGGAGTTTGTAGTGATTGTACATTAGCAGAACATTTGAACATTTCAAGGTCTACATAGAACTATGATTAAAGATGGAAGAAAGATCAGAAACCTACAGTATAGACCATTACCTACGCTAGAATAATCCAACAGAAACAAAACAAATAAACAAACAAAAAGATTAGAGGAGCAGGTGGGTATCTCAATGTGCATTTTATTTACATACCTAGGGGCATATTTATAAAAGAGCGAAATGTTTTCGCATTCGCTTTTCGCATGGGTTTTCGCCAAAAAGACAGTTAATGCTATTTATAAAGGTAGCCTTAACGAATGGCGAAAACCGTTTCCGCGAGCTATCGCTAAACCCTTTTCGCCTAACTTCGCAACGGTAATTTTAGCGAAAAAGGAGCAAAAAGGCATAACGCGATTTATAAAAGAGCGAAAGGTGGTGTTTGCGTTAAAAAGAGCGAAAGATTAGCGCGACCCTGAAGGTGGTGAAAAGTCATTGTTTGAGCGAAAAGGCATTCTAATGGGTAATATGCCTTGAAAAAGCGAACGCGCATTAGAAGGGCGATCGCACATTAGAGTGTAATATGCCTTGGAAAAGCGACATTAGAAAGGCGAACGCGCATTAGAATGTAATATGCCTTGGAAAAGCGACATTAGAAAGGCGATCGCGCATTAGAATGTAATATGCCTTGGAAAAGCGAACGCGCATTAGAAAGGCGAACGCGCATTAGAAAGGCGAATGTGCAGTGCAAAAGAAAATTGTATTCCAATTGAGAAATTCTAAGAAGATTGACTAAATAAGACATGGCTGACTTCTTGGTAAATGTGAGGTGGCCATTTTGAACTTGACATCATTTTCTAGTGGGCTTTTCTGGTTTCGAATGGTTTTCAGAATGCAGTCTTCTTAGATGCGTTAAGTTTTCGCTGCGATACTTTTCGCTCTTTATCGCGCCTGGCGCCCGTTCGCTTTTTTCAGCCGCGAAGTGTGTTTGTTTCGCTTTTTTATAAATAAGGCGAAACGAAGCCCCAAATGGCGCTATTTTCGCTGCGATGTGCTGCGCTAATTATTTGGCGAAAAAGACAATCCTTTATAAATATGCCCCCTAGTGTCAATCCTGAGGAAAGATGCTGTAGATCCATCCAAGACTCATTGTTCTGTTTTGGTCTCCAAATGAATGGTATATTGAGGTACCAGTCTCCTAACCCAATGCTTGATAAGTGTCCCTTGTTTAAAAAACCTCTCTCATGTCATTCAATTAAGCCTAAAATGATGCCATTAGCTTCTCTGGGTATTAAATTATTGGCTTGTTAAGTTACAGTTCCTTGTCCTGTCTGTCTGAGTCTGTGATTGTCACATGATGTGCTGTGTAAGGAGAATTTATCCTTTTAGAAGGTAGTTAAGGTACCCATACGGGGCATACAGAGGCATATGTTCTTCTGATCACAACGATCAGAAGAATCACTCGAAGTTCCCCATCTTGAACCACCGATCTTTCTGCAGATTTCCCCATAAAAGAGATCCGGGACCCTAAGATGGGGTCAGTGGAAATTTTTCCACCTGGCCCAAGCTTAATTTTTCCAATAAACCGATCAATATTTTCAAGCGGAAAAATGGAAAATAGTTATGTTGGTAAATTTAATTGAATCACTCAATATATCAATCCCATATATGGGGGGGGACGTTACAGACCAGTAACCGTTTTCTGTCCTTTCATCTACCTATGGACAGGGAGAGGGGGTTTGTGGCTTGCTTTTAAAAGATATAGAAGGTTTTTTTTGTTTTTTTGTGTTCTTTTTTGGGGGGGGGGGGGCTTATAATGCAGC
Organism: Hymenochirus boettgeri; assembly: GCA_019447015.1. NCBI lineage: Eukaryota > Metazoa > Chordata > Amphibia > Anura > Pipidae > Hymenochirus > Hymenochirus boettgeri. The sequence goes on along the minus strand of CM033469.1, from coordinate 389,173,438 downwards.
TGATGATGATCTGTGCCAGCAGTGGGCACGCTCCAACATGATGTCACAAATCACAATGCTAGCAAGAAAATTCACCTTTTACACTGTTGTAAATCATAGAATCATAACCCTGGAGTTCTATGGTAGGAGGCCACTTGTATGGAGACCACAGTTCCCCTTTAAGACGGAATAGTTTGAATTGACAGAATGGAATGGGGAACGTTATTGTCTTACTGCATCATGATAATTGGGACAGGATGTAGCGATAGCCGCTCTCCGTACATCTTTCTGAATACGCTTTATAATTAAGAGAGCTGTGTGTTGGATTTTTGTATTAAACCACATAAATTCTATGTCCTGTTGGGGGTTTCTGTGCTGAAAGTAACAGTTATTACATCTGGCAAACATTTTGAGTATAATTCATTTTAATGCATGGTGTATGGTATATACTGAGTATTGGGAAGTGGTGGTTTATACAGAGCTTGTTCGCTATGGTTAATCCTTGCACTCTGAGTAATGATAACTGGATGGCACTTTAGACAGCAGGTGCCTGGGATCTTTATGCAATCGGACAGTGCCTAACCTTTCTTATTAACAGAATGTTTCTACATCTCCAATAAAGGGGGAGATGCAGTATGTTATGTTGTGTTCTACAGGGTAATGTGGGTTTTATACTGACTTATTAGTATAATAATATTTTCATCCGATGCAAAACACATTTTTACATTTTGCAAACTTATCATGTAGTGTATCTGGTCTTCTTACCTGATGGCGATCCTGCGACACAAATGTAATATCGCGTTTGTCGAAATCCCAGCTACTAGCTGGCGTTAACTTGCTATATTACCTTTCGAGCGCCAGTTGCGAAGGAGTCTTATCCAAGCCCACGCAGCCAGATGGAGATAAAGTCACGCTAACCGATATACAGGAAGATGCAATGTTAAGGGGGAAAATAAGTGCAAAACCCACGCTAACGTAATGTAATATCGGGTTAGCGAATATTTTGTACTCATTTTGTATTGTCTGCGCCAATATTTATAAAGGGTTTGTGTCGGTAATGTGTGATAGCAATCCTTTAAATAGTTGGAAACAATGCTGCTAGTATTTATTGAATACATGTGAAATGTTCAGGGCCTTTTCTCTAATGAGACAGAGTGAGACATTTGTCTCATGCGGCGCCTCTGGGGTAAAGGGAAAGCAAAAAAAAAAAAACTGCCCCTTATAATAAATAATAATAATTTGCAAGTGCTGGGGGTGCTCAGGGGACAGCATTCAAGTGCCCCCCTTGCCTCGATGCTCTGTTGGTTTCGCCCGAAACCGATGTGGAGATCACTGGTAATTTACTCCTGTAGTGCTGGGAACCTTTTCCCCTGAAGAGCCGCAGCAGTAAGGGAGTCCCCATGTAGTCAGAGGACTTCCCTTGACACTGGGGACCTCTCCTGGTCTTCCCCCAAACAGCCTGGGTGCTCTAGTGGAGGGAGTCAACCTGTGATCAATTGTCTTCTTCTATACTTTCCCCATTAACTACCAGTGTCTCTTTCCCAGTTATTCAACTGTTCCTTCAACTGTTATCAACCAACTTCCCGTTGATCCACTTTCTATCAGCATATCTATCAATGGTATTATATCTATCTATCTATCTATCTATCTATCTATCTATCTATCTATCTATCTATCTATCTATCTATCTATCTATCAGCATATCTATCAATGGTATTATATCTATCTATCTATCTATCTATCTATCTATCTATCTATCTATCTATCTATCTATCTATCTATCTATCTATCAGCATATCTATCAATGGTATTATATCTATCTATCTATCTATCTATCTATCTATCTATCTATCTATCTATCTATCAACATACCTATCAATGGTATTATTTCTATCTATCTATCTATCTATCTATCTATCTATCTATCTATCTATCAGCATATCTATCAATGGTATTATTTCTATCTATCTATCTATCTATCTATCTATCTATCTATCTATCTATCTAATACACTATCTATCTATCTATCAGCATACCATCAATGGTTATTTTCTATCATCATCTATCTATCAGCATACCTATCAATGGTATTATTTCTATCTATCTATCTATCATAGACCCCCTTGTAAAGTTTGAATTTACCAAATGTTTAGCCACGACACAACCAAAAGCCACACACAAATAGAAGCCACGTCTACCACCAGAAGCCATACCCACCTCAGTGCTGGCGCTCCATCTAATACAGTTGGGCGACTCCTTTTTACAAAGTTTGACTCCGGTGCCAAAACGCTAGAAGTGCCCCTGGAAATGTGAAAATTCTCAGCGCAGTCGATAAGCAACAGTGGAAAATAATATGATACTGATCGTTTTTTCAACCATATAAAGGATTGCGATCAAACATTACAACCTCTAACCTTTATAAATACAACCCTAACTGTGAATTAAGGGCCGGTTTGCGTTATTTTGCTCATGGCCCTGAGCGTTTTCCCCATCCATGTGTGTATTGAGATAATCTAAATGATTTTGGTAAGAAGACGTCTACTTTCCCCATTAACTACCAGTGTCTCTTTCCCAGTTATTCACTGTTCCTTCAACTGTTATCAACCAACTTCCCGTTGATCCACTTTCTATCAGCATATCTATCAATGGTTATTATATCTAACTATCTATCTATCTATCTATACTATTCATACTATCTATCTATCTATCTATCTATCTATCTATCTATCTATCTAATCTATCTATCTATCTATCTATCATATATCTATCAGACATATCTATCAATGGTATTATATCTATCTATACTATCTATCATCTATATCTATCTATCTATCATCATCTATCTATCTATCTATCATCTATCTATCTATCTATCAGCATATCTATCATGTATCTATATCTATCTATCTATCTATCTATCAGCATACCTATCAATGGTATTATTTCTATCTATCATATCTATTATCTATCTATCTATCTATCTATCTATCTATCTATCTATCTATCTATCTATCTATCAGCATACCTATCAATGGTATTATTTCTATCTATCTATCTATCTATCTATCAGCATACCTATCAATGGTATTATTTCTATCTATCTATCTATCTATAGACCCCCTTGTAAAGTTTGAATTTACCAAATGTTTAGCCACGACACAACCAAAAGCCACACACACAACTAGAAGCCACGTCTACCACCAGAAGCCATACCCACCTCAGTGCTAGGCGCTCCATCTAATACAGTTGGGCGACTCCTTTTTACAAAGTTTGACTCCGGTGCCCAAAACGCTAGAAGTGCCCCTGGAAATGTGAAAATTCTCAGCGCAGTCGATAAGCAACAGTGGAAAATAATATTGATACTGATCGTTTTTTCAACCATTATAAAGGATTGCGATCAAACATTACCAACCTCTAACCTTTATAAATACAACCCTAACTGTGAATTAAGGGCCGGTTTGCGTTATTTTGCTCATGGGCCCTGAGCGCTCTTTCCCCATCCATGTGTGTATTGAGATAATCTAAATGATTTTGGTAAGAAGACGTCTATTTTTTGGGGTTTTAACTTGCACCACGTAACCCATGTAAGGTTTGGAACTTTCAAACCATTTACAGTGATTTTGCTCCTTTGTGTGCCGCAATTGGATTGAGGCTGCAGACTAGTTGAACAGTTCCTGCATCCTTCGGGTACCTGCATTTAGAAGATACTTCTGGATAGGAAGTTGCATCCCTGGGCTGTGATTTGCTGCTTTGTTAGATGGTCCCCAATGAACAGTTCTCTGTGATTGGCTTGTAATACCTCGGCCTAAAAGGGTTTGTAATCTCCATGATCACATGATCACATTGCTCGAAGCAATAAAAAAAAGAAGAATCAATGTGTTCAATTTACATTTCTTTTTATTAATCAAAAGATTATTCCCAGGAACCATGTTCATCTTTGACATTGTTTAATTGCTTTTTGTTAATCCACAAAGACCTGAAACCTTGTGAGTAAAAACACATTATTATGCGTCTCTTTATCTCATTTAGTCTCAAAAAGAAGAAATCCGCTGAAGGTGCAGTATCTCTGGTGATCACCGTGTAAAGCCCCAGTTCCCATCCGCAGCCAGACCTCATCTTCCTTTGATAGTTTTAATACGGCGCTGTTCCCCGAGGTGTCCTGCTTCCCTTTGGATTCGTAGCTGAAATACAATAAATGTTTAATAAACACAGGGATCAGTAAAATGTTAATGTTAACACCCAAAGATCAGCCAGCAAAACTCAAGCTAAGGGCAAGATGGAACATTTCTATGATCGCTATTCGACTCCCCCCATAACAACTTACCTCCCACAACCTGCAACATCACTATACTTACCTATGACATCAATGTCCCAGCAGTGCGGTATCCTTCCCGATCTCCTCCGGAAGCAAAATTAAAAACAATGGTAGAGGCCTAATCCCCAAGCTGCCTCATTTGCACATGTGCAAGCTCTTTAAGCTTGAAGAGGAGGCAGCAACCTCTAAAGCAGATGCCAGAGGAGACCAGAAAGAATGCTTAACTGCGGGAACATTGTAGCAAGTCAGGGGCATCAAACGTCCCTTTAATTTGGTTGATCAGAAACATTAACCTAAAACATCCCTTAATTATGACTAGACCATGGTACAAGCCTATTACTTGGAATATGCTCCATTTAACAGCCACTTAGCATTACATAAAAAAATAGTAAATAAAATTTTTCTTGAGTTGCCTCTCCTTGTGAATTGATCAGCTGCATTTTAAAAGCTGGGGGAGCAGTATTGATCTAGATGTGAGAGAGCGAGGAGCAATGCAGGAGCCGGCCCCCGGGCCTTGTTTGCTTGAAGTGTATATATGTGTAAGGCGATATTAAAATGGGGGTACTTAATTTTCTCCAGAGACTGTCAGCCTTATCCAAATTCTATGCACAAGACTCTTATTTACCAGTGGCCCTTGCATATGTTGGAGGCAGGGTGTTGCTGAACTAACACTCTAGGTAGAATGCAATAAATGGGCGCCAGTGGTTCTTGAACTTAAACAGTATCTTATTTATTAACGGAACAATATTAATAAGGCATTGCAATTAGCACAATAGAGGTGACATAGCATGGCACAGATATATAAATACTCAAAAATAACAATACTCATAAATAACAATCAGTTTGCTAGTGCCACCCCAGCTCTCAGGTCACTGTAATGGAATCTTCTACCCCTATGTCTGGCACTATCAGGAAGATTCAATAAAAGTTCTAAAAATGGTGCTAATTTTGCCCCAACCAATTAGATTTTATTTAACATTTAAAAGCTAACATCTGATTGGTTGGGGCAAAATTACCACCATTTTTAACGATAAGAACATTTATTAAATCTCCCTTTATGTCCCTATTCTTGGGTAGTATACCCAGGACTTTAGTCTTCTTGTTGGAGCTTAGGCAGCTCACTAGCTACCCTACTCCTATCTGTCACTCCTGGAGTGATCTATTACAGAATTTTAATCTCACATTAACTGGGCCAACCTGTTATTTAAAGTCCCCTCTCCTCTTCAGGAAGTTAGAAAGAAAGAGCACATGTCTGCTTCCCATTTTATACTTTTACACAGTGACCTTTACTGGCCAAATCCTGAACTGCCAGAGCAAAAAGACTAAAGAGTAACTAGTTTATCAGTTCCCTACAAATAAAATCAGACAGGTATATATTAAGTTACAAATTTTGTAAACAAGCGATACATCGTTTTATTAAAGGACAACTATGCTGTGAAAATCAACTTTTTAAAAACGAAAAGTACTTGGGTCAGGGAGGTAGAATTGATTATTCATACATCTCTCAGTATTGTTTTGTAGGGGAGCTATAGAACATACAGTTTTCACCTTCCAGGTTAGTGCCCTGGCCTTCCTGTATTAAAGATAGTGCTGAAGCACTCAGGAAGCCTTTTATTGGGAGGTAGAAAGTACCAATCCAACCTCCCTGCCCCAGGTACTTTTTCTCTTTAATTGTTTTGAAAAAACTGTATATGCAATATAGTTCTCCTTTAATCTGTTTCTGACCTATAAGTGTGTCATTTTTCCTTAAACGCTGCTCTTTTACATTGTGTTGTACAGCAGACTAATTGGAAGTAATAGAAACAGAACTAACTGTCTCTTTTCATCCTTGGAACTTCCTTCCTTTCCATCCAGAGCATTCATCATTATCTTTATAATACAAAAGAATCTTCCATAAATTATCTGTCAACTTGGGAGCGTACAGGTGTGTTAATGTCTCAGGGCCTTAGAAATGTGAGAGGTGTCGCCTTGAAATCTGCATTGATAATGTGCTCAGCAATTCATGTCTCTACAAAGATAATTAGAAGGCTTGGGGATCTGAAATAGCGCAGAATTCAATCAATGGCATTTCAAACAGACGCCTTGAATATATCAGAACAAATAGGTAGAACAGAGCCACAAACTTCCATGGCAGAACATTAGTATGAAAACCCAAGGCACGCTTTGAAAGTTAAGGCTTAGAAACAAGTCGGAAAAATATACATCAACGGTCCAATAAATTTAAATGAAGAAAACAGACTGAAGTCTTATTATTACCTAGATATGTGTAGACATTCCTTATATGGTAGTGTCATGCGCCCTGAGAAGCTAGCTGCTGCAAAGCAACCACTTTATTTACAACAACTATCAAATACAGTGCAATAACCAAATAACCAGCCAACGCCAAAAACAGAACCCTAACTAACTACACAATAAGATGAAACAAAACTATAAACATGAGAAAAGGCTGACTAACTATATACAATGGGCCATATTCAGAAAGGCCATATTCAGAAATCGCTTTCTAGCAATACCATTATTGCTAAACCGATCGTTAATTTCTGATTATTTTAATTTCGTTTTGTTAATTTACGATCGTTATTGTAAATTAACAATAACGTAATGTAGATTTACGATCTCCATAGTATACTATTGCGGTAGTTTACTGCATGGTATTCTACGGCCGAACCTTCGTTAATTGCCCAACATTCGGTGGTAAATGTACGGTAACAGCATAACACGCGGTATTGCTAAATTCCGATACCACGCATTCTTAAATATGACCCAATATAACTACACAAGACTATATACATGAATATAGGAACAGGAATACAGGAACGAGTGGCCATTTCTGCCAATAAAGTGCCCATACACAGGCCAATTACCGGGCGACACTGCCGTTCGTATACATCGTGCGCCGCGGGTTGGCACCCACGATCGAATGTGTGTACGAACCTCTACACTAAGACAAAAGGCTAACAGTGATAATAACTGTAACCAATCTCTGTTATTTACCTTTCCGTCATCCTGTGATACCTCATGTAGACGCGATTTAAGAAAGGGAGGGGGACAATAAGCCTGAGCAAAAGAAATACTGGATGGAAGACATTGGTACATGTAGCATCACACCTGATGAAGGAGACATAGCGTTCTCCGAAACGTTGTGTGTTTGTGTGATGCAATAAACAGAATTTTTCTGACAAACAGTGTGCGCTTCCATCCACCCTTTTCTGCTTGTGATGTAGCATCACACACCTTAAATTAATTCTGCTTACATGTATTTAATTATAGATGAAAATCATTTCTTCCATGTACGATTCCTTTAAGAGTTGAAGGTTGGTCATACATGGTATGGGGAAATAGACATGGTAATCGTACCATGGTCATTATGTACCAAGAGGAGCAAATGTTTGTCCTCTTAATCTGCATCATACAATCATGTGTTTAGCTTTTTACAGGTCTGCTACAGTTAGAAAACTTTTGGTAACATCTGATTGGTCACTGAAGATTTAGAGCACGGGAAAACTTTTGCACCTTGGTACATTAGTCCCATTCAGTTTTGCACATTACTGATGATATTGTAGAGGGACTGACACAAGTGAAGAATCAGAAAATGAAAGACATGTATGGAGAAAAGGGACTGGGTAGAACATTGACCTAAATGTGCAATAATGGAATAAATTAAAGTGTGTAAGTGGCATTTTAGGTGAGACGACAGATTAATCTGCGGATGATGAGCAGGGGAAAATGACATAACTCTAAAACGGTTGGCAAGTGATAAATAATGGAGAGGGAATAATGAAAGATGACATCTAGGCATGGAGCCTGGGAGGTTGGAACGTGACCGGCAGTTTGGTAATAGTGATGGATGCATTTAATACTATAGCAGATGTTAAGGGAGAAAATAAAAGGTCCTTGGATTTAGGAGTGTTTTATTTTTGAGTAGCAATGAGAGAAAGGAGAGAGTACAAAGTATATAGAAATGTGCTTATAAAAGAAAAATGAATCTTGTATTTTCTAAACCCACACTTTATTTTAGTGAACTATCAGAGATAAATACTGTTGCCTAATAGAGATGCACAAATCCAACAGTTTCACAGAAAGTTTCTTTACAGAATTTTTTATTATCATAAGTCTCCATACAAGTTCCCACAATACAAAGAGCTCTATCATACTGTTCAAACAAACCTAACATGATGTCTGTAGCTGCTGCGAATCCAAAGTTACAGACTTGCAAAGTTTAACTTCCTGGTTTGCACTGTATCTCTCTAGTGTGACAGACACACCACCAGCTGTGTCATAGGCCCCACACACAATCAATCTTTTTTTAAGCTATAATTTTCTGTATTTCCTCTGCCTATGGACATCCTAGAGAAAGATAACTTTTTGAATTCAGGCTTTTAGTTAGCTTTAACAATTATCAAGAATTTATAGGACTTGTGATACAACTGATGAGGTGGAAATATGTTAAGTGATTTATTTATCTTCCCTCTGTCCCAAGCAGTAGGCTTCATGAGGGCATGCTCAAATCACTGGCAAGAGGGCAGAGTAACAGGTGCTGGTGAAGGAAGCACCACTCTGTATATATGTAAATTGCAGCCCAAAGCCTGATCCTGGATTCATTTTGAAGATTGGGGTCATCTTTTTTTTAATGGAGATTTTAATTATATGGAGATCACAGTTCCCCTGAAGAAAGCAAACCTTGAAATGGTAGTTGGGCTTAAAATAATTTGGCTATGTATTAAACTGATTGCTTTCATTTATCCATTGAGAAGGGCTGGCTTTATAATCAGCATTATAATGGGAATAAAGCATGTAAGCAATTTGAATTAAATTGGATCCTATTCTGTGTATGTGCTTTGTGTAAAGTATAATTAGTGCTATTATAGGAATTACAAAATAAACCCTTCATTGCTAGCTATAGTTTTAACTCAAGATTGAATAAAAGTTCAGTTATGATAAGATTAGAAATGTAATTCATTCATTATTATATGTGCAGCTGTTTAGCTATAAAATGACACAATACATCTATATTTTTCTGGTTGTGAAATAAAGAACAACTAGAATGCAAAAATGACTTGCCTCATCCTAATCTATAAATGCACATATATAAGTAGCATATATGGTACTCTGAGATGTGTGCGTGTGTTGCTGCATGCCTTTAATCCAGTACTTGATTTTCTCAGGCTCAGTATAGCTCTCTCTTTTAACCGACACCACCTTCCATCTGACCAGACTTTCTATGAGGGCAAGCATGCTCAGTAAAATCCTTTCCTCTGAGTAAACACCAATGCCCAGCTCCTTCCGGGAGCGCTGCATCTACAGCATCATTAGGCTAGAGTAAGAAGGAGCTGGACTGCATATATACCAGCTCCCTTGTTGACCATTGCCTTTCCTGAAAGGATTAGGTTCTCTTTTTAACTCTATATATCATAACAAGTACATCATATATGTAGGTTGTAAAACAAATGCATGAAAATAGCTCACACCTGTACATGCTCACGATGGTATTCCCATTATGCATGAGATACACGTAAACATCTTCAACTTCTTCATGCTTCAACATATGGAATGTGAAGAAATAGACACCTGCAAAAAGAATGGTAGAAAATTAATACATCAAATGAAACATATAAGAAGTGAATTATTTTTTTCATTTTCTTTGGACCAATAATGAATTCCCTAGTTACTCCTCTACTCAGTCTGGGCTGGTCTATACATCAACAAAGATTTACTGTCGGGACTTTGGAGCACATTTTTCTGATCATAGAATCATGATCATAGAACGTTCAAGGCTATATTCCATAATCCTCAAAAATACCATTGAAAACTACTGTCAAAATCCGAACAAAACGCCCGGTTTCGGACATAATATTCAGATTTCGGAGCCGAGGGGTTCCATGTTGGATCTGGGTCCGAGTTGGACCAGATCCCATCTCTACCACCCAATTGGTCAAAGTGGAACAGGACATGGGCAGGGTTTTTACATACCCTACCACCAGACCATCCAAAGCCCATCCTAGACCACTAGGCCTGGGACAAGGGTCAGCAATCCCTGACAGCTGGACAAGCCTCCTATAAAGACCGAGACAATTGGGAGGTATGTATCAGTAGTCTAGTCAAACACAAGACGCATTTTCCATTTTTGTATTAGTAATTCTATTACTAAAAAAGAAAAGCATTGCTGCAGGTTCTATGTATAGTCCCTGTCAGATAAAACTAAACACTTTTTAACCTTCGAAGTTATTGCAAACTCTCAATGAAAAAATTTTCTGTTAAACATAAAATGCTAAAGTAACGTATGTAAAAAGATAGGTTGGGTACACGGGATGAGATTTGTCCTGGTTGGCCATTCGGCACTAGCGAGCATGACCGATCATGACCAATGATGCAGCCCCATAAGGAACGGCACAATCAGCCATGATTTATTAACATACCCGATCTGCTATTTGTTTTCCTGCTCCTACACCATACAATATTTTCTTCCATGGTAATGTCAGTTGCAGGGGCACTTCTAAGGTTTTTTCTGCCTGAGTCAAACTTTTGAATGCCGCTTCAATCATTTTCGTGCCGCCGAATTAAAGTGGGTGTGGCTTTGTCAATGGGCGTGGCTTAAATTTTAAGAGAGGTGATGATCACCAATATCTCCCAGCACCTGCACCCCCATGACCACATTATTACACCCCCTAACTACGTCCTCCCTATACAGTCAGAGACCAATGACCATTATCTCCCAGCAACCCCCATGACCACATTATACCCCTAACCCCTCCCTAGGGTATAATGGGGATGGTATAATGGGAACATAGGGGCTGCTGGGAGATATTGGTGATGGGCCTTTCTGTAAGACCAATCACCAATATCTCCCAGCAGCCCCTATGACCACGTACCCCTAATAATCTGTCCCTATATATTCATAGGCCCATGATAAGACCCCAGGTTTAGGAAGGCCCAGGCCACTGAGGCCAGCCCCACCATTATTCCATTCCCCAGCAGTAGGTTAGGTAGGTCATATTTTAAACTGTCTGTCCCCCCAGACTGGTGGTGTTTTTTTTATTTTTTTTATTTTATCATCAAATAAATGAATCTTCAGTGAGTCAGACACAGAGTGACTGAGTCTGACAGTTTTACTTACAGCAACTCGTGACACCACACTGCACAGACAGTCTTCAAGTCACAGCCGGCTGTCCATGTGTACCCTCCCTCTACAGACTGGCTGGCCGTCTGTTTTTTTGTGCTCTGTGTTCGTAAAGTTGTGCGATTCCTCCTCCTGACACAGTGACACCTCCTCCTCCTGTGACGTGACACTTTAGTGTGCGGGTTGGTTGGTTGGAAATATTGTATAGTGTGTGTACCCAGCCTTAGAGACTGAGGCATATGAGACCCAAGCCATGGTTGGATATTATAGTCATTTCAAATAGAAGCTGTTTATATTCTGTTTATAGCCTCAGCTGGAAACAAGACACAAGTGTCTGCCTAGTTACCTAGTATTTGCATTCTCTTGTATTGTGCAGTTGTCTGTGGTTTTCCCAATAACAGCTTGGTAGAGCCTAAATGCTTTTTTTTTTTGTATTTTACCCACAGTTCTTTGGGAAAACAGTAAATGCAAACGCAGACAAACGTGGGCAAGCGCACACAAGCTGAAACAAATGCGAACGCAGGCTTAGTGCGTTTTTCCGTGCGGTGCCGTGGGACTTAGCCCTAAGATGGCATTAAATGTCTCCTGCTGAGAAAAGGTGTATCACCACCTAAACCCCAAAACTGCAATAGATAGAAAGATTAGAGATGTATGACTAACCTAAAATGCTGTCCCATGATCTGTTACCCCTCTTTCTGTTTCCTGGTTCTTTCAGTTACAGATGACATCATAGAGGAAGACTGAATGCTGTTCCCCTAGATGCCTCCTCTGCACATGTACAAGCTTGAAAAGAGCTTGGAGAGGAAGTGGTTTGAAGTGATTTACTAATATATAATTTTTAACACGCACTTTAAGATATCGTGTGGGAAAGCAGATAATGTATGGTCAACACAGCATGAGCAATGCATACGACGGAATAAGTATTTTGAGTGAATTAGTTTTTAAAGGGTCTATATACTAAACAAAGTAAAAAAAAAATAAAAATTCTAGCTTAAAGGTATAATTTCCTGCATTTTCTAAAACAAACAAGCAAATCTTCAGTCTTCCCTGACTGCACACAGTAACTAAATGTCTACCAATATAACCAGGATATAGGAAGTATATTGCAACGCACTGTAACTTTATACAAATTAACTTTACTGCAGATTAACTTTCTACAGAAAACTATATTTTTTCCCAACTATCACTTTCCCTATTCCTTTAGATATCCAATCTGAACCATCTTACATTCTAGCTGTCAATCAAGTGCCTTATTATCATAAACTGTTCTGTTCTGTGCAGTTTTCCTGTAGCTGGAATGCTATGGTATGTGTGTGCATTGCACGGTGGCAAATTCTCTGTCCCAGTGCTGACTCATAGTGATTACTGTGCATGCTTGACTTTACAAGTAATGTCAGATGGAAGGAGAATGTGGTTAAAGGACATGTCCAACATGGGGTCAGGTAAGTCTCTTCAGAGGCATATTTCTTAAAAACGAATAATGTGAAAATTAGGTAAGGGTGGGTCCTGAACCTATAGCTAAAATGTTATTACATGGCTGGACATGTCCTTTAAGGCATGCGGCAACATACACACAAATTCTTCAGTATCTTCAGTTCTTTAACTTGTGTTGAGGTGTTAATTCTCCTTAAAAGCCAGGTAGGGAGCTCATGTGTGAACATGTTATGCTATGCAGATTAGAATGTTGCCATAGGAGTGCTCCCACAGCCCCCCTTTTTGTTTATGTAATGTAGCAGAGTTTCTCTGCAGGAAGATTGACCAAGCTTCCATGTGGTAGTAGCACCCCCAACACGTCCCTTTAATTGGAGGTCTTATGCCTTGAATACTAAGCATTGGATGAGAGGCCTCTTCCCTCCTCGTTAAAAGCCAGCAGGGCCGCCATCAGAATTTTCAGGGCCCCATACTAGGTAAATTACTGGGCCCCAGCCAGCCCAGCCCAGCCCCCCCCCCAGTCTGGCAGTCCCCACAAGACCCCCCCCTCCCCCAGGCCCCCCTACTCCCTTTACAGCCCCAATATAATTATTAGAATTATTAAGTAAGACTCACTGTTCACTGTTACTGTGTTACATACATGAATGATGTGTGCTGAGCACTGCCACAGGTACTCTGTCTGTCAGGTACTCTGTCTGTCTCTCACTGTCTGGTCAGGTCACGAGCCTGACTGAGGACGGTCACTGAGCTCTCCTCTGCTCCTCCTTCCTACTACCTCTCCATCCTCCCCCGCGTCCTGAGCTAAAAGGAGGAGGAGGAGAAAAGAGGAGGTCTTCCTTCCCGTTTAGCGGCCAACCAATGCGCAGCCGCCGCAGCCAGACGTCACGTGGTGAGTCCCTCCTCCGCTCCCATGATCCCCCAGACCATCTGACCAGCCCAGGACTCTGATTCCCATTGCGCACCGCACCGGACGGCCTTGTAGAGTGACGTCACAGTGGCGCGCAGCGACTGGTAACTCCGGGAACAGCACAGCCCGATGAGCCCAGCGTCATAACAGCTGAGCCAAACAGCCAGTAGTTGGGGCCCGATGATCCCGGATTCCCGGGCGGACAGCAGTTGCTGCAGATCGAACGGCAGCCGTCTCCGGGCCCCATAAGCCTCTCGAGCCCGGGACAGAAGTATCCCCTGTACCCCCCTGATGGCGGCCCTGAAAGCCAGTAGGCGGGGGAAGTGATAGCCTGTAATACTAATCCAATGCAAGGTCAGGGAGACAACCTTCCCATGAAAATGCAACCAAGCAGGGAGTGTCAGCCCAGATAAATGACCCAAGGTAAATTGTTAGGACCTTCCATACTGGGGTTACCTTGACGTGGTTGGAAGGCTTTTCACTTTTATGCATAAAATTGTAACTAAAACCCCCCATGTTTTTACTGTTTGCACTAGCATAGATATTATGATATATGGGGCCCAGGAATGTGCATTGATCATCTCTTTTCTTGTTTGTTCTAATGTTTTGGTCAGATCAGTAGCACTTCCACTATATGTTATAATAATGTTGCCATAGGAGTGCTCCCACAGCCCCCCCCCCCCCTTTTTGTTTATGCTATGCAGATTAAACGGTATGTCCACCCCCCAAACAAAAATTATGTTGTAGGGAACCAGCGGCTCCTGTAATTGGCTAAGACATCACGCCTTAGCCAATCACAGAAGCAGCTGCTGGTCCGGCTCCTTCTACTTGCTTGCATGCACGGTAAAGGCACAGAAGATAAGCAGAGGGCAGCAAGGGAATGAAGGCTGGTGGCAGTGGTGAGTACATTTGGGGAGCTTTCACTGATATAAACCTAGTGAGCTCAAGGTTTTGGGGGGATCCCTACAACATAATACATTTTTGTTTGGGGGGTGGACATACCTTTAAGCTATGGGAATGTCAGCACTGGGCGCGCCTAGTAGTCCTGAGTGTCAGGGGAACTCACTAGAGGAACCATCTACAGCAGGAGGGCTGGTGGTGATGTATTTAATGAAAACGATATTCTATTTCATAGCAATGCAGAGTGACACTGATATAAGTAGTAGCATTACAAAGCATGTTTCAATCAAAGAAGTGTGATAGCAGTTCTAGGTACACATTGTCTGAAACTGATATTTAATACCTGATTGTATTTCTTGTTGTACATGGTAAGAAAAAGGAGAAACAGCAAGTAGAATTTGTGATTCTAATCCCTTCATAAGCAGTAAATGCTGGGAAAATGTACAGCGGCGCATCCAGTATTTATAGGGCGATGTATAGAATCAGAAACTGGAAATGACTAAATGGTGTTTGACTCTAATGAGACCTGACAATCCCCCATCAGTCAGATGTCAAACACAGAAGGTTACAGTCTGGGGGTAATTTGTTGTTCAGGTAGTTGACTCAGTCAGACATCAGTCAAATGTCAGAACCAATTATTAACGGTGGATTAGCACATAGCCAGTGTTATCCGGTGGCATAAAACTGCTAAACCCTGCTTGCTCTGCTTTACTACACTGGTGTAAATGTGAACATGCCTTATTAAAGGCAATACACTGTACTATGCAATGTATGTGGCTGTACAAAGTCAATATACATTTATAGACAATGATCTAATGCTGGTAAATATTTATATCCGGTAGTATGCAAATAGAACAGGTGTATCTCCCACATTGGGATCGAACACTGTAGACTCTACTTCATTAAATATTTCACAATCATCACCAATCACTAGATAGAATATTCCACCATCATCACCACTAGTTACTAGATAGAATATTCCACCATCACCACTAGTCACTAAATAGAATTTTCCACCATCACCACTAGTCACTAGATAGAATATTCCACCATCATCCCTAGTCACTAAATAGAATATTCCACCATCGCCACTAGTCACTAGACAGAATATTCCACCCTCATCCCTAGTTACTAAATAGAATATTCCACCATCACCACTAGTCACTAGATAGAATATTCCACCATCACCACTAGTCACTAGATAGAATATTCCACCCTCATCCCTAGTTACTAAATAGAATATTCCACCATCATCACCACTAGTTACTAGATAGAATATTCCACCATCATCCCTAGTCACTAAATAGAATATTCCACCATCGCCACTAGTCACTAGAAAGAATATTCCACCCTCATCCCTAGTTACTAAATAGAATATTCCATCATCACCACTAGTCACTAGATAGAATATTCCACCATCATCCCTAGTCACTAAATAGAATATTCCACCATCACCACTAGTCACTAAATAGATTATTCCCCCATCATCCCTAGTCACTAAATAGAATATTCCACCATCGCCACTAGTCACTAGACAGAATATTCCACCCTCATCCTTAGTTACTAAATAGAATATTCCACCATCACCACTAGTCACTAGACAGAATATTCCACCATCATCCCTAGTCACTAAATAGAATAATCCACCATCATCCCTAGTCACTAAATAGAATATTCCACCATCACCACTAGTCACTATATAGAATATTCCACCATCATCCCTAGTCACTAGAGATGGCCGAACTTTCGAAAGTTCGGTCCGTTTTCGAAACTTTCGAACTATATGGAAAGTTCGAAAATGGACCCATTAAAGGCAATGGGAGTCAAATAGTTTGAAAAGTTCTAATGAAATACAATTAAAATATCAATGGTAACTTAATGTAAATGGCTGTGGGACCTGGGAAATGGTCTGGGGAACATGTTCCAATATCCAGGATTTTCCAAAAATCTATTTTACTCTCACTCGCACTATTTTCGAGCTCGTTCACACCTAGATACCATGTACATTTTACTTGCGGATTCGATGCTCGCGTATAGGTTTTAATGGACATTTTACTCGAGGATTCAATGCTCGCGCCTAGGTACCATGTACATTTTACGCGCGGATTCGATGCTCGCGTATAGGTTTTAATGGACATTTTACTCGTGGATTCAATGCTCGCGCCTAGATACCATGGACATTTTACTCACGGATTCAATGCTCGCGTATAGGTTTTAATGGACACTTAACTCGTGGATTCAATGCTCGGTTCACGCCTAGATACCATGGACATTTTACTCCGCGGATTCGATGCTCGCGCCTAGGTACCATGTACATTTTAGAGCCCGGATTCAATGCTCACGTATAGGTTTTAATGGACACCTTACTCGTGGATTCAATGCCGCGTTTGCGCCTAGATACCATGTACATTTACTTGCGGATTCGATGCTCGCGTATAGGTTTTAATGGACATTTTACTCGTGGATTCAATGCTCGCGCCTAGATACCATGGACATTTACTCGCGGATTCGATGCTCGTGCCTAGGTACCATGTACATTTTACTCACGGATTCGATGCTCACGTATAGGTTTTAATGGACACTTTACTCGTGGATTCAATGATCGCGTTTGTGCCTAGATACCATGTACATTTTACTCGCGGATTCGATGCTCGCGCTAGGTACCATGTACATTTTACTCACGGATTCGATGCTCAGTATAGGTTTTAATGGACACTTTACTCGTGGATTCAATGCTCGCGTTTGCGCCTAGATACCATGTACATTTTACTTGTGGATTCGATGCGGCGTATAGGTTTTAATGGACACTTTACTCGTAGATTTGATGTTTGCGCCTAGATACCATGGACATTTTAATCAGGATTCGATGCTCGCGTATAGGTTTAATGGACTTTACTTGCGGGTTCAATGCACGCGATCGCACCTAGATACATGGACTTTTACTCGCGGATTCGATGCTCGCGTTTGCGCTAGATACCATGTACATTTTACTCGCGGATTCGATGCTGGCGTATAGGTTTTAATGGACACTTTACTCGTAGATTTGATGTTTGTGCCTAGATACCATGGAATTTTATCACGGATTCGATGCTAGCGTATAGGTTTTAATGGACACTTTACT
Source organism: Hymenochirus boettgeri (assembly GCA_019447015.1). Lineage (NCBI taxonomy): Eukaryota > Metazoa > Chordata > Amphibia > Anura > Pipidae > Hymenochirus > Hymenochirus boettgeri. The sequence goes on along the minus strand of CM033469.1, from coordinate 389,155,668 downwards.
TGCGGGTTCAATGCAAGCGATCGCACTAGATACCATGGACATTTTACTCGCGGATTCGATGCTCCTCGGTATAGGTATAATAGGCATTTTACTATTAAACGGTAAAACATTCGATATTTATCGAAAGTCCGAAAATATCGAAATACGGGTCCGGGATACTTCGAGAAGTCCGAATTCGTTCGAATTCTAATAGTTCGGCTAGAACTCGAGTTCGAGTTCTAGTCCATCTTTCTAGTCACTAATAGAATATTCCACCATATCCAGTCAATAAATAGAATATTCCACCATATCCCTAGTCACTAGAGATGGCCGAACTTTCGAAAGTTGGTCCGTTTTCGAACTTTCGAATATATGGAAAGTTCGAAAAGGACCATATAAGGCAATGGGAGTCAAATAGTTTGAAAAGTTCTAATGAAATACACATTAAAAATCAATGGTAACTTAATGTAAATGGCTGTGGGACCTGGGAAATGTCTGGGGGAACATGTTCCAATATCAGGACTTCCAAAATCTATTTTACTCTCACTCGCGCTATTTTCGAGCTGTTCACACCTAGGTACCATGTACATTTTACTCGCGGATCGATGCTCGCGTATAGGTTTTAATGGACATTTTACTTGTGGATTCAATGTCGCGCCTAGTACCATGGACATTTTACCACGGATTTAATGCTCGCGTATAGGTTTTAATGGACACTTTACTCGTGGATTCAATGCTCGCGTTCAAGCCTAGATAACATGGACATTTACTGCGGATTCGATGCTCGCGCCTAGGTACCATGTACATTTACTCGCGGATTCGATGCTGCGTATAGGCTTTAATGGACACTTTACTCGTGGATTCAATGTCACGTTCGTGCCTAGATACCATGTATTTTACTCGCGGATTCGATGCTCGCGCCTAGGTACCATGTTCATTTACTCACAGATCGATGCTCACGTATAGGTTTTAATGGACACTTACTCGTGGTCAATGCTCGCGTTTGCGCCTAGATACCATGTACATTTACTCGCGGATTCGATGCTCGCGCCTAGGTACCATGTACATTTTACTCACGGATTCGATGCTCACGTATAGGTTTTAATGGACACTTACTCGTGGATTCAATGCTCGCGTTTGCGCCTAGATACCATGTACATTTACTTGTGGATTCGATGCTGGCGTATAGGTTTAAATGGACACTTTATCGTAGATTTGGTTTGCGCCTAGATACCATGGACATTTTACTCACGGATCGATGTCGCGTATAGGTTTTAATGGACACTTTTCTCTTAGATTTGATGTTTGCGCCTAGATACCATGGACATTTTACTCATGGATTCGATGCTCGCGTATAGGTTTTAATGGACACTTTACTTGCGGGTTCAATGCACGCGATCGCACCTAGATACCATGGACATTTTACTCGCGGATTCGATGCTCGCGCCTAGGTACCATGTACATTTTATCACCAGATTCGATGCCTATATAGGTTAATGGACACTTTACTCGTGGATTCAATGATCGCGTTTGTGCCCAGATACCATGTACATTTTACTCGCGGATTCGATGCTCGCCGCCTAGGTACCATGTACATTTTACTCACGGATCGATGCTCACGTATAGGTTTTAATGGACATATTACTCGTGGATTCAATGCTCGCGTTTGGCCCTAGATAACATGTACATTTACATCGCGGATTTGATGCTCGCGTATAGGTTTTAATGGACACTTTACTCGTAGATTCGATGTTCGCGCCTAGATACCATGGACATTTACTCACGGATTCGATGCTCGTGTATAGGTTTTAATGGACACTTTACTTGGGGTTCAATGCACGCGATCGCACCTAGATACCATGGACATTTTACTCGCGGATTCGATGCTCGCGTATAGGTATAATAGGCATTTTACTATTAAACGGTCAAACATTCGATATTTATCGAAAGTCCGAAAATATCGAAAATTCGGGTCCGGGATACTTCGAGAAGTCCGAATTCGTTCGAATTCTAATAGTTCGGCTCGAACTCGAGTCGAGTTCTAGTCCATCTCTTCTAGTCACTAATAGAAAAATCCACCATCATCACTAGTCAATAAATAGAATATTCCACCATCACCAATAGTCAATAAATAGAATATTACCACTCACCACTAGTCACTAGATAGAATATTCCACCATCATCACTAGTCACTAAATAGATATTCCACCATCACCACTAGTCAATAAATAGAATATTCCACCATCCCCACTGTCAATAAATAGATATTCCACCATCACCACTATCACTAGATAGAATATTCCACCATCATCACTAGTCACTAAATAGAATATTCCACCATCACAACTAGTCACTAAATAGAATATTCCACATCATCATAGCACTAAATAGATATTCACCATCATCACTAGTCTAAATAGAATATTCCACCATCATCACTAGTTACTAATAGAATATTCCACCATCACCACTAGCACTAAATAGAATATTCCACCATCACAAATAGTCAATAAATAGAATATTCCACCATAACCAATAGTCACTAGATAGAATATTCCACCATCATCACTAGTCACTAAATAGAATATTCCACATCATAACTAGTCATAAGAATATTCCCCATCACACTAGTCACTAAATAGAATATTCCACCATCATCACTAGTCACTAAATAGAATATTCCACCATCATCACTAGTCACTAAATAGAATATTCCACCATCATCACTAGTCACTAATAGAATATCACCATATCATGTCACAATAGAATATTCCCATTAGCGATAGTCACCAAATAAGTTCAACATTTTCACCAACCACCTAATAGAAATTCATAAACTCCAGAAATAACATTTCATTGTCAACCCAAATTACAAAAATAATTTTAACTTCATCATCTGTCACAAGATTTGGCTATTATTACCAATCACTAGATAGAAACGCTACCATTGTCACCAATCACCAGATAGAATACATTACGATTGTCCCAATCACCAAGATAGAATACATTACCATTGTCACCAATCACCAGATAGAATACACTACCATTGTCCCCAATCACCAGATAGAATTCATTACCATTGTCACAACACACAGTGATACGGTACCATTGTCACACTTACAGATGAGAATACACTACCATTGTAACCAATCACCAGATAGAATATGCTACCACTGTCACAATCACCAAATAGTAGACCCGTCAGCACCCCCTTGGATGTATGTATGTATGCTCCCTGTGACACCATCAGGGTGAACAGACAAAGGCTGATATAGAGGAAATTTGGGTTGGATACATTTGAATTAATAGAAACATTTGCGCATTCTATGGACTGTTCTTTTTCTCCATTTGCAGCTTTAATTTACTGTTTAATTTCTTATTTTATATCCGTGACTCACCTGTCACTGGGGCTGAAATTGCGGTCATCACATCGAAAAAGTTCCCACATTAGTTTCAACACTGCTGAATATTATTCCACTATAATTGTGGTGAAATGCGTTGCCATGGAAGCCATAAAGGCTACCTACAAATAAAAAACACATTCAGATTATACCGGACAAATAATTTGGCATTTGATTTAATATATCGGGTGGCGGTATATCGATTTAAATAAAAATGAAGTAAACCATTAACTTTTTATATAGAGAATAAACCGTTATATTAATTTCGGTATACTAGGATAAACTAGGATCACGGCCCTATATCTGTCTGTTATAAACAAGGACAATAAAACCCAGTGTTGTTTGAGTTCAATGAATATTAAAGTAAATGGCTGATATCAAGTCCTAGTCCCTGTAGGAGAAGGTCATATCTTGATCAACAGCCATGTTTTAGTAAATATTTCAAATTCCATCCATTTATTAGATTTAATTCCCTAGAAACACAGTTACAAGAGGTCACCCTGTATTTAAAAGGCTTTTGGTCCTTTGGTGTTCAGACCAGCTCTTATTTCAGTTATTGACATGCTGCCATTGTTTATTTATAAGGACATTAAAAACCTTTAGTATTGTGCCACAGTTCTATTGCAGCCATTAATTTATTACAAATTAGTTCTTATAATAGTACAACATTAGATATTAATGTTTTCCCCTTGTATTACGATATGAATATTAAAATGTAAAAAAAGAAAGCCACAGAAGAGTTCTCATTAAAGCACTTTCATTTCCGCCTTATCTCTTTATACAGACAGTGTTGACATTGTGTCTACATAACATTTTTCTGATATACATTGGACTCCTTGTTTTGTGTCTTCATTAAGCTACAGTACGCAAGATCTATCCATAGACTCTCCAGACATCTCATCTCAGATCTACTCCAAGCTTTCCAGATCTACTCCATAGCTTTCCAGATACTCCATAGCTTTCCAGATATACTTCATAGCTTCTCCAGATCTACTCCATAGCTTCTCCAGATCTACTCCATAGCTTTCCAGATATACCATAGCTACTCCATGCTACTCAAACTCTACTACATAGCTACTCCAGCTCTACACCATAGCTACTCCAGCTCTGCCACATTGCTATTTCAGCTCTACTCCATATATACTCAGATCTACTCCATAACTACTCCATAGCTTTTCCAGATCTTACAGCTCTACTCTATATCTACTCCAGATCTACTCCATAGATTCTCCAGATCTACTCCATAGCTACTCGAGATCTAATCTATAGCTACTCCAGCTCTACTCTGTAGCTACTCCAGATCTACTCCATATCTACTCCAGCTCTACACATAGCTTCTCTAGATCTACTCCATAGCTACTCTATAGCTACCCAGTTGTACTACCTAGCTACTTCAGATCTTCTCCTTTCTCAGATCAATTATGGCCCATTAACCCAGAGTGGTGGGCAAAAAACCATTGTTAAAGCTGCGCTAACCTTTTTAATATAAGGTTCTTTTTTCCTTCTGCTTAGTATGGGGAACCATTGATTTTACCAGTTAACAACAAAAGGACTTACCTATCACAGACAATTTGTAAAGGAGCATTGGGACAATTGGGGATAAGTACCACGAGCACCATGTGCTAACTAGAACCCAAACTTTCTACATTCAAATTCCACACCAGTTTCTGACTTTCAACAGCAATTTTGACTTTTCAATTAAGAATTCCTATGGCAATTTCTACCCATCGAAATTCCTAAACATCCTCCGGATCCAGGAAATTTCAAACCAGGTTTGTTTTGAACAGGACCCATCACCCAAGTTCTAACATAGAGATCTCTGCCCTTCTTTACAGCACAAGCCCTGGAACGTTGTTTTAGGTTACATTTAAGGACCTTACGAGATACTCAGCAGGATATAATACCAGATACATGTTTGTTTAAGGAATTGTTATTGTGGGTGTCAGATAAGTTAAAAATAACAACAGTAAGTCTTGTCATGATTCCCCGTATGTTTCTAAAGAGAGAGAGAGAGAACTCAGGGACCTTCAACAAACTTGCTTTATTAGCAGAGCATAGTGGGATTTCTGCACTGCAGATAATGCAAGTTTGTCGGTTTGCTCTGAGCATGCTGCTTCTCGAAAAAGTCAAATAAAAGATTGATTGACACATAAACATATAGAAAAAAATTCTGGTCTAGATAAAAGACTTGAAATTCAAATGTGCATCTGTATCCTAGTTTCTAGGGGATGACATAATAAGAAGTCAAAAGTTTGCCAACGCTATAATTTAAAGCAAGCACTTAAATGTTAGCTTTTTATGGGTTACGGAGTTAGAGAACATAGCGATTGGCCCCTAGAAGATATGATTAAACTTTCTTCATGCATATGGATTTTGTATAAAAACCCAAGATGATGTGTTCACCTTGGGTTTCTACACCATAATCATATTCATGTACATATCAATGACACACAGATATACGACCAGAGCTAAGATTATGTCAAAGCAATATCATAGACGATCTCAAGTACTTTTCATACTTGTGTGCTGCATTATTTTTTTAGTGTAATAGATTAGGGATTTTCCAAATGCACTTGGAAAAAAGTTCAAACTACATACCCGCTATCGAGGCCCGTGCCTACAGGCGGGGAAAATAGAGGGCGGGTGACTTGGTGGTTGAGTTGCAGCTATTTCCCTCTAAGCCCCCCTTTCTGATAAGCAAAAAAACAACCACAATATCAAGTCGGACGCTTTCCTGTATTTGCATTCAGCAGCATGTTCACTGTCCCTCTGCCGTACATGTACGTTTCATACGCGAGAGGGTCAGTGAACATGCTGCTGTATGCAAATACAGGAGGAGGGTCTGGACTTGATAATTGTGTTGTTTCTGTCACATCATAACTTATTGGTTCACATGAACTTAAGGTATGTACGACTGTGGCAAAACTGTATTATACCAGTCACTATTGGCAAACTGTATTATACCAGTCACTGTGGGCAAACTGTATTATACAAGTCACTGTGGGCAAACTTATTATATACAGTCAATGTGGACATTATATATTTATATGTTTAATGAATAGTTAAAAGAGAAAGTTCAGCACAAATACATGTTTTTAGAAAATGGAAGTATTTTTTTCTGCAGAGGTGGTGGTAATGGGTGTGCACAGCAGTGGGTGTGGCTAATACTGGGTGGCGTTAAGGTGCAAATGATCGTGCCTACAGGCTCCTGAAGCCTAAATCGCAGCCAGCTTGCTTTTTTATTGGTGGTTCTTGGACCTAATGGTTCATACAATCTCAGGCTCAAATACTTTTGCTGGTAGAAAGAGTCTGCAAAGACACTGGGTAACATTAGGTCTATGTCTATGTGACTGAAGTCTCATAGACTTCTGTCTCTGAAGTATACTAGAATGCAGAGAATAGAGTAGGTATTGATAATTGCAGATCACAGTAATGGATTTAACAGAGATCCTATTAGTTATACATAGACCACGATCAGATCTACTGCACAAAAAAGTAAACATTTACTATTAAAGCAATGGTTTATCTATTGATAGTTCTCTATTAAATTAAATTGCATGTAATCATTAAATTTGATGTATTTAGATGGCCAATATCTATATCATATTTAAAGTCACTATAACGTCCTTGGTTTGCCTGAATGACTAGTTTGTAGAAGTAACACCACCAACAATGATACTAAGGAGACTGCGGATAGAATGTCCATCAACCCTTAATCAGATGCGTGTACAGTAAGATCTCACTGAGGTTCCCTATGGAATAATTTGTACTCTTTACATTAACATTCTGCCAGCTATAAATGTGTGTGTGTGCCATGTGTCTATGGCCGTTGGTGTTTACTAAATAATATTTTAGAGAGAAAAACTACTTCCAGCTAAATTCTTCCTTAAACCCAGATCATATGGAGGTTTGACAGCAATGCTTCATGTCTAGTAATAGGAAAGCAATAGCCCTCCAGATGTTAAAAACTATAACTCCCAGCATTCCTTAGCTGTCCACTAATGTTTTTGGATGGATACGGTTGCCTATCCTACATACATACAAATTCTGATGATTAGTGACTTTCCTTCCACCAGCAAAAATCACAGTACTGGAAATGTGAAAACAGTTGAAGTTAACGCGATGGACTAATCCACATCAAATTTTGAGACTTTTTGACAACGTTTTCATTTTCCAATTAGGAATTTAGTGCCTTCCTCAGGATTAGTGTGAACGGGTTGAAACTGAATTACACATTCTGTACTGTATCTCTTTTCCACGTTCACAGCTACGGAATGTAACTAAAGGTGCTTTAGAACTCACCAAGAACATTAGAACTCACAGGATCCATCAATTCTTCCAGAACCACCTTTCCTGTTCTTTTTCGTGATGAATGGGCCAGGAAAAACCGGCAGCAATTTTATGCCAGTCACAATAAAGAACGGGAAAGGCAGTTCTGGAAGAATTGTTTGAATGTTGTGGGATCAGTTGGGAGGTAAGTTCAATGTATGGGCACCTTAAGCACTAAAAGATGCAAAAATGTACCCATGCTATTAATCTGAAGCCACCAATGAGATGTTTTCTGACTATATGTAAGGAGTGTATGTTCTCCCCGTGCTTGGTGGGTTTCCTCCGAGCACTCCAGTTTCCCCAATCATAAAGACCTACTGATAGGTTGTATGTGTACATAAAAAATATTAGATTGTAAGCTCTTCGGGATAGGGCCTGATGTGAATTGAGTAAATAAGTAAAGGCTGCGGATGTAAATGTATATGTAGGCTATATAAGAAATATATACATACTGTACGTACATATAGTAGCTTAGTAAAAAGCTAAAATCTATTGGTTACTGGACGATAATAGCACTGAAAAAACTTTTGCACCACTTATAATATCAGACCCCAAGTTTCTTTAGAAATGTGATGTTTGGCAACAAAATAAAGGTTTATTGGTGATCCCGTCCGTACAGAGCGTGTTTGCCTTCAAAGGAGCAAATCAGGTTATTAACACAGATCTGCTTATAAAAACTGATGAATATGCCCAACCTTATAAAATACTTCTTCACATAGGACATTTAAGTATTTCTAACGTGTTTTTCTGTTCTATAAAAATTATTCTTATATCGCCCTTCACATTATCTTTGTTATATGTCTATAGGAAATAGAGATTTGAAAGATGGACGGGTTTAACCATTTTTATGCTGCCCTGACTATTATAACGTTTTAAATAATTCACTATAAATTATGAATGATAATACACTAAGGAATACTAAATGGCGTTGGGATATTTTTAAAAGAATTTAATTAACCCTCATTACCCTGGGTTTTTTCATGTTTCTATGGCAGCTCTTAAGTGAATACCTTGAGCATGGTAAAAGTATATCTGTGTCAATGACCCATCCAGGGCCGTCTCTAGATTTTTTGACACCTGAAAAACTCAGTAAAAGCCTGCAGAAGTAAACCTACAAAATGTGCTGATTTCAAAGGTGGCTGATATGGTTATCTATTAAAGGATAAGTGCACTGTAAAATCCAATTATATTCATTTGGAAGCTGCAGCTTTAAAAAACTGTTGCCATATTTTTTTTACTGCCCCTCCATAGCCTAGCTTTGTGCCTTGGAAGTTGCCGACATCTTGTTATTGGTTTGCGAATGTTTAAGCTCCGCCCCCTTGAGATTTCCTCTGCTTTTCGCTTGAGCCTCAAAAGTAGAATGCTTGTGAGTTCGTGCACTCTCCTGCTTGAGCCTCAAACAGTAATGCCTGTGAGTTCCATGAACTCCCTGCTTGAGCCTCAAACAGAAATGCCTGTGAGTTCCGTGCACATCTCCTGCTTGAGCCTCAAACAGTAATGCCTGTGAGTTCCATGCACATGCGTGTGCATGGAACTCACAAGCATTACTGTTGAGGCTCAAGCAGGGAATGCAGGGAAATCTCAGAGGGGCGGAGCTTAACATTCAGTAAACCAGTAACAATATGTCAGCAACTCCAAGGCACAAAGATAGGCTCGAGGTGCATAGGGAAAAAAAAAAATATGGCAACGGTATTTTTAAAGCTGCAGCTTCAAATGAACATACTTGATTTTACAGTACACTTATCCTTTAAGCCATTAGAGAATCATACAAGGGTTTTATTTTAGCTCCAGTACCCCTTTAACTTGTGCATGCCAAAATGGTAACACAGACCCATTACAAATGGTTTGTAGCAAAAAATACATAAATCACCCACATTTTATTGCTCAATTTCGAGCCATTTCTGAATTTTAATTTTACAAATGAGAAAATGTACAAGTTTCCAGCAGAAACATTTGCTGGATCTACTGTACTTAGCACATAAAGTCATTCATTAGCAATTTAAACACAGCTTGGAAATGCCATCTTAAATGCCAGCCATGAAACAGAAACAATGGCACAGTTACCGGATCCCTACCAGCACATACCACTCAGCTATAACAAGCCACGGTATAAATGTGTAATTCAGTGGTTATAATGCAACATAGATTTTCCATTTAAATAACATTTTTCTTTTCCCTCTATACTTTCCTTTTGGAGACAGTTCTAAACATTTGCTGAAAGCTGATGGCAAACAATGTACCGTGCCTTTAATTGTTTACAGTGCGTGCGGAGTGAAGTGAACTAGAAGATCCCCATTGGGATAGAACTTGGGGCACATGTTTAGAAATGCTGTAAATTGAATCACTGACAAATAGAATCATGTCTGGGCTATTACCCATCACCATATCTCTCTACATATTTCATACCGCTGTCCTGAATAGCTGAATGTGTCTGTCTGTCTTCAACATTGTAGGGCTCTTGTGCCACAAGTAATTATAATGTATTATTGAACACTCTGCCCATGGGGCTATGAAGCTAAGTGAAGATCAAACCTGCCTTACCGGAATTGGGGCAGGCTGAAAAAATATTTCTTGAGTCTTGACCAGTTTACATTGAAAGAGCAGTAAAAAATGATTTTTTTAACTTCTATTTAATGTTGTTTTAAAGAGAACAAGTCTACACACTTTATATAACAAAGGATTATGATGCATTCACAATGTTGTCTAAAGCACATTTCTCTGGTTTATGGAAAACCAATACCATTGGATCCAGACATCAGCAAACAATGTCCCTGCCAAGGAAGAGGTAACCAGATTTTTCCATCCTGGGCCGGTGTTCTTATCTTCCAAATGACCTAGTGTTGGTGTTGAGTACACCTTTGTGTTGCTCATGATACTAATTGTGGACTCAATACAAAATGTCTCCCTGTGACAAAGTCAATGAAATAGTTACAGGGATTGGGCTACAACATGACAAATGAGGTTTAATGTTAATTGGTGTAAATGGTGTTAGGCATTAACTCAATAGGAAAGTACTTAAGACTTAAAAAATTAGCCTAAAACCTTGCCTCGGCTTATACTCGGGTCAAAGCGTCCTTACTGTTATTGGGGTCGCAGTCAGGAGAGCCTGGTGGAAGCAGGAACAGTCTTGAGTAATCTTGGGCGAACACGGGAGCAGCGCATATAGGCCCCTCTGCAATATCCAACTGACTCTTTTGCTGGTAAGAGATTCGTGTATACAGTAAGTGTCAGACAGGATCTGCTAAAGTAAATAAAGTACTTTCTGTTGACTTATCTGTTTGTATTTAGTTACATTCATGAACTTGAAGGTTAGTTTTGAAGATGATTCGCTAGTCACATTATGTACCCTGGAATGTGTCCCAACCAGCATATGATGCCAGGTGTTAGGGACTGGCAGTCATATGCTCTGACATGGCAGACAGTTGTGGTGAACCCCCCGACAGCAATTTCTAGATTACTCAACGGGGGGGTTACCATAGTTTTTCTTAAGCGGGAAAAATGAGCATGGCCATATAGCAGGAACACAATAGCCAAGGTTGAAAATATCTCTAACTACCTTAGTGATATTTTTATATTTTATTAAGTGTTTTGCCAATGAACCTTGTTATCTTCTATTCATTCTCCTCTCTGTAATTTAATCAGCGATTACTGCCACGGATATTTAATAGAAACATCAACTGTCTCGGATTATTTTATTGTGTCAATAGAAATAGGATATAAACATGGATTTAGTCTATTTATTTTCTGTAATGCCATTTAGACATAGTGGGCAAGGTGAAATGTGAATGTGTTCTATCTTACACACAGTAATGCTCTATTTCCGTTCTGTATTAGAATCAGTTGGATTCCTGAAAAGGCTGGAGAAAGTTCAAGGGCTTATTAATAGTAATTAGCGAATGTTTATAAAGTTATCAGTTTATTCTACAGCAGTACACAACTGTTTTAACTGTTTCCAGGAGTCACAGATGTGTCATGTCCATAGGTAGAATTAAGGAAAAGAAATGGTTACAGGTCTTTAACTAGCACAAGAAAAGATCGATATTGGCTTATAATACATGCTGTCACAGAGACACAGAGACAGGGCAGTCCGGGGAAAGTGTAATTTACAAGCAATAACTTTTTTACAAGCATAAGATTTGTAGAAACTACAGTGGTCAACGGCAGAACCTACTGTTCCTCTGTTCCCATGTCACTCCGTCCACCTCCTTGTGCTCGTGGCCAAGGAGGTGGACTGTTCCGGAATTGTTGTTTGTTTGCCTAGATTATTATTGGCAGGAGATTTGTATTAATTAGCCTATGCAGTTCCACCTGGTTTTCTGCTGTTGTTGTCATGCTTATTGTCCCTATTTTAGTTTTTTTCCTGGTCTCATTGCCCTAGTCATCCTAGGCTTCTTTAAAATAAAGACCACAAGATTTTTTGGAGAGCACAGTTACCCTTTAAGAGAAATATTGGAATGAACGACAAGATAAGAATGGTGTCAGAGTTGGTAAAGGACAGAATTTTGAATATTTATATGAAAAGTTGTATAGATTTAATCACCCCCAAACCTCACATGATGCCTGGTGTTCCCCCTCTTTCTGTTTCTTTCAGTTGGAAGCTTTCCATTGATAGAGACAGTTGACATCACAACCAATGACTGAATGCTATTCCCTAGATGACTCTGAGCATGTGCTAAACAACTTAAAATGTAACTGCAGGGTCCTGATGGAGGCAACATAGAGGTATTTGCAGACATCTGAATAGACCACAGCCCAGAGATTGGAATCAATAACCCCAGGGGCATAATTACAAACTAGCAGATCCCAAACTACCGTGAGAGCAGCACCAGGGGGCCAAACTTCGTACTTTCCTACAGCAGATACATCCTCCCTCCAATAATCACTATTATGGTGCAGGTAGGGGGCCATGGCATAGTCTTGCAAGGAAGTGATTCCAGTTACACCACTGACCGTGGATACTAGCAGACTGACTGTGGGGGGTGGTACATGGTTTTGTCTACCTTACCTGGATTCCCTGGGGCACGTTGGCTTTGTTACGCCGCTGAATAATTTTCTCCTCAGTCTCGCTTGTTTTTCCATTTAATCCATCTGGATGCTCTACTGTTACTACTCACATACAATGACAAGGCAGCTAAATAGCTTAAGGTGAGGTAGGCCAAAAGCAAAAAGCCCTCACTGAGCATAAAAATGGAGCAGAGTCTTCTTATACAGATGGTATTTGCAGTCTCATTTATCGAATAGATTCAAAAGCTAAGAAACAAGAAGTAATTTCTTACTCCAGCGTAACGGGCGGCGATATGCAAAATTCCCTTATGTCCTATGGCTAATGCATGTGCCAGAACTGCTGGCTTAATAACATGAAATATAGCTTTGGTAAGAGCCAATCATCTGACTTGCAGCATGGCATTTCAATCTTGTTAGATCTCGTCAGTGCAAGAAACAGATTCATGGCTCATGGGCAGGACTTGGGGAGCACAATAGACAAGGCAGCTAGATAGCTTAAGGTGAGGTGGGCCAAAAGGAGCAGAAGATTCTGCTCCATTTTATACTCACATACAGTAACCCACTAACATTACCGCTGATTGAATGATTAGTCATGACACAGACAATTTAAAGGGTATCTCCAATCGTATTTTCAAGATTTGGTAATCCATCTATTGAAGAACGGGAGGTAAGGAGCTGTGCCTTACCTTCCGTTCTTCAATAGAAACAAACAGGAGCCAGGAGAGAAGGTAAGAAACTTACCAGCTCGCTCGATCCGTTCCCCTGGCGCTTAGTCTGACAGGTCCCGACGGACCTGTCTTCTATGCGCATAGATCGCGCATGCGCATAGAAGACAAGGTCCGTCGGGACCTGTCGCTACGCCGGGGCGAGCGAGGGTAAGTTTTATCATGGCATAGACGCGCATGCGCATAGAAGACAAGTCGTCAGGACGTCGACTACATGCGGAGGGCGAGCGACGGGTAAGTTTCTTACTTCTCTCCTGGCTCTGTTGTTCTATTGAAGAATGGAAGGTAAGGCACAGGTCCTTTACCTCCCGTCTTTTCAATAGAAATGGATTCCCAAATCTTGAAAATACGAGTGGAGATCCCTTTAAACTTTGGGATAAGGTGACATTTATATATTGGGATTTCTGTACACATTGTTCAGCCCGTAAACAATAACACTATGCATTCAATTAGTTCATTTAAAATAATTTTCCTCTTCTACTAGTAGGTTAGTTAACTGAACATAATGAAATATTTAATAAGATAACCTTGGTTGTCTCCCTATACCAATGTCTCCCATACATTACCGATGTGTAAATATACACAATAGATGTCATTCACATTCGGTGTGCATGAATCCACTCTAGAAACAATGTTCCAGTTATTTCCCACGTGCCATGTGCATATGACATCATCAAGTCTCAATCGTTTGATAGCTCTGTGACCTGGTTATGTCCCTGGTCAAAGGTATCTATTGTATTTCAATTCTTATATAGTGCTTTAGATCGATGTAACCCATTCACATCAGGCCCTGAACCCCGAGCTTACAATCAAATGCTTTAATCAACATACAAACTATTCAGTAGTTCTTTATGATTGTGGGATTGTTTCTAAGAGAGGGCTTAAGCCCTGCCAGGCCAGTGCTAACGATTGAGCCACCACGCTCAGCAAATTTTCTGCTCAGTTCAAAGTCATTGACCTTTGCTGACTTCGAATTTCCACTTAACACTCCAAAACTGTTACCTGACTTGAGACCTCACATGGAACACGCTTAGGGTTGCCAGACGTCCCTATTGCTCTGATGCAGGTACAAAATCCCAATTCCCACAGAGTCTTTTGTGCCAACTATTTACCATTGGTTATATACAACAGCAATTTACCAATGATATTGGTTTGCAATGCGATTGTGTGTTGCGGCGGTGTTGGGGGCCATTTTTTTGCATCAAGTCGTAGATATGCCCCTGCCTGGTCGATTGATTGAAGAACAGAAGGTAAGGCATAGCTCCTTAACCTCCCAGTCTTCAATCAATGCATTAAAGAAATAGTTCACTTTTTCAGTGAACTATTCCTTTAAAATGGCTCCAAGATCATGGTTCAAGCTTCAGTCTATCCAACGTTACATCAGTATAATCGGGTTTTTTGCTAGTACTTTGATCTGTGACATCACCAGAATTTTGGGGTCTGCCTCTAGATTTAGGTTGGAGCATGCCCAATGCTATGACAAAGCATCATCAGTTGCATCATAAGCCCCACCAAACTTCCAAATAAATTTATATAGCTAGCCACAAGTCTGAAAAGAAACTTCTCTTTCCCTAAGGTGTCCATATTTAGAGGTGATAGAGATTGGTTGAGGTCTGTAAATAGCTCAGAAATATCGATTTGGGGTGTGGGGCTTCTACACAGATCTTCACAGAGATCAGACAAAGAAATTGTATAAGCCTATAACCTAAGATCCAGAGAAGCTAGAGAATCACCCCAGGCTTGTTTGAAAGGTATTCAAGAGCTCTGTTAAATAAAGAGCAGTTGTATGGAGACCACAGTTACCCTTTAATTTAATTTCCTTCATGCAGCTGCCGGATATCTTATTTGATGTGGATTTTCCTGCATATAAGATTCCAAAAAAATAACGTTCCTTTCCCCTGGGAAAACCATGCTGTATAATTGTATACATCGATGGCAGATGGATATAAAAACACCAGCATTAACCAGCATCTGCCTAGGGATTGAGCAAGAGGACAACCTCAGCTAATTATTATGTTGAATTATTGCTTGTTTCTGAGCCACTGCTGAACTGTTCGTGCGGATTTCCGATGCGGATGAAACAGGTGTTTTTTTAATTAATTAATTTTCCACCAGCTGATAAATATTTGACTTTGTTCTATATTCAGATGATTTTATCATACGTTAAATAACATGGCGCTGGCTCAGTAAATGAGTCCTTAACATAATCGCAATCATTTCGTTGACTCACAGCATTTACTCAACACTAGTGGCTTTATGTTTACGTCAGCACAAATATATTTAAAGCGATCTGTGTTCCAAAGAGAGAGAAATATCTGTATAAGGATAAGCGTGATTAGAGGATATAAGCGTGAACTGATATAGCGTGAATAGCGTGACAACAGCTGCTAGTCCGTCATCTAGACATTTCATATTTAGGGCTCACATGTGCACTTTATAGTGCGATCCAAATCGGTTTTTAAAAGCGGCACACATATGGGTGGCCCCATGTGTGCGACTTGTGCCATGTGCATGCGATCCGCATTTGTTGTTTGGCCAATCATGCTCTCTGATGTGAAAAACCGGGCGGTCGCCAAGTGTGCGCACAGTAAATAAGTATCACGAAATGGCAACGCATGCAATGTGAACGTTAACGCCCTCGCTCGTGCATGTGGAGCACTTGCGGTGTGGCCTCAGCCTAAGCTGGGACACACGATGAGATATTCGGTCGATCGACCGATAGTTCAGTGTATCGGTCGATCGACTGAAATATCGCACCGAAGTGCCCATGTCGTCGACCGTCGTCCGATAGACGAAAGGACGACGGTACAGGGTGGAAAACCTCATCGACGTGCGGTCCTCTATGGACAGCACGATCGAGGTCGCAGGGTGACTATCGGAGCGGCTGCTTTGCCGGACCGACAGTCCTTCCTCTGGCGACGTCGAAATTATCGCAACGTCGTAGGGAAAATCGATGTGTGTACCCGTACTGTATATTATAATCATCTCTAAAAATCCAAAGGAAGGAAGCTATCCACAATCATAAAGAGCATCACAATGGGCACCCACCTATAGCACTGAAGTGAGTATCACGCACTAAAGGATGGGAAATACGATTTTAGAATGAGTGTGTTCAATAAAGACAAAGTCCATCTAGTCCAACATTTATACCCTACCCATAATGTCTGTCTAAACAGTTAACATAGTAACATAGTATTGGAGGTTGTATAAAGACATAACGTCCAGTCTGTCCAACCTTTATACCCTACCCATAATGTCTGTCAACAGTTACATGGTAACAAAGTATTGGAGGTTTGTATAACGACATACGGTCCATCTAGTCCAACCTTATACCCTACCCATAATGTCTGTCTAAAAGTAATTGTGTAACATAGTATTGGAGGTTGATAAAGACATACGTCCATCTAGTCCAACCTTTATACCCTACCCATAATGTCTGTCTAACAGTTACAGTAAACATAGTATTGGAGGTTGTATAAAGACATATCCATCTAGTCCAACCTTTATACCCTACCCATAATGTCTGTCGATAACAGTTAAAGGGTAACAAAGTATTGGAGGTTGTTGTATAAAGACATACGTCCATCTAGTCCAACCTTTATACCCTACCCATAATGTCTGTATAACAGTTACATAGTAACTAGTATTGGAGGTTGTATAAAGACATAGTCCATCTAGTCCAACATTTATCATACCCATATGTCTGTATAACAGTTACTATGTAACATAGTATGGAGGTTGTATAAAGACAAGTACCCCTAGTCCAACACTGTATACCCTACCCATAATGTCTGTCTAAACAGTTACATAGTAACATAGTATTGGAGGTTGTATAAAAGACATATGTTCATCTCAGTCCAACTTTATACCCTACCCATAATGTCTGTATAACAGTTACATCGGTAACATAGTATTGGAGGTATATAAAGACTACGTCCATCTAGCCCACCTTTATACCCACCCATAATGTCTGTCTAACCCTTACATAGTAACATAGTATTGGAGGTTGTATAAAGAATACGTCAATCTAGTCCAACCTTTATACCCGTACCCATAATGTCTGTATAACAGTTACAATGTAACATAGTATTGGAGGTTGTACAAAAGACATACGTGCATCTAGTCCAACCTTATACCATACCCTATAATGTCGTTAACAGTTACATAGGAACATGGTATTGGAGGTTGGTATAAGACATACGTCACATTAGTCAACATTTAAACACCTACCCATAATGTTCTTTGTCCTAAAGTTACATAGTAAACATAGTATTGGAGGTTGTATAAAGGAACACATGTCCATCTAGTCCAACCTTTATTATCCTACCCATATGTCTGGTCAATAGTACATAGATAACATAGTCTCGGAGTTGTATGAAACATTTACCTCCTCTAGTCCAACCTTTACCCTCCCCCATAATGTCTGTATAACAGGTTACACTAGTAACATAGTATTACCTGTTGTATAAGACTTGGTATCATCTAGTCCAACACTTTACCACTACCCATAATCGTTGTATAACAGTTACTATGTAAACATAGTATTGGAGGTTATCTAAAGACAGACGTCCATTATAGTCCAACCTGTTATACCCTACACCATACCTAAATGTCTGTCTAAACAACTTTACATAGTAACAGAAGTATTGGAGTTGTATAAACATACGTTCAATCTAGTCCAACCTTTATAACCCACTACATAATGTCTGTAATAACCAGTTTTACATAGTAACATGTATGGAGGTTGTACAAAGACACGTTCCTCTAGTCCAACCTTTATACCCTACCCATAATGTCCGTATAACATGTTTTCATAGTAACTAGTATGGAGGGTTGTATAAAGACATACGTAGCATTAGTCCACATTTAAACCCTACCCAGTAAGGTCGTTACAGTTACATTAGTAAACAAGTATTGGGGGTTGTATAAAGAATATGTCCATACTAGGTCCAAACTTTATATCCTACCCATAATGTCGGTCTAATGTTACTCGTAACCATAGTACGGAGGTTTTTAGTAAAGAATACCCACATCCATCTAGTACCAACCTTTATACCCAATCCTAATGTCTTATACCAGTTACATAGTAAACATAGTATTGGGGTTGTGATAAAGACATACGGCCATCTAGTCCAACCTTTATACCCTACCCATAACTGTCATGTCATAACAGTTTACATGGTAACAAATTATTGAGGGTTGTATAAAGGACATACGTCCATTAGTCCAACCTTTATACCCTATACCCATAATGTCCTGTTTAAAACAGTTACACTAATACATAGTATTGGAGGTTGTATAAAGACATACGTCCATCAAGTCCAACATTGATACCTACCCCATAATGTTCTGTATAACAGTTATATAGTAAACAGTAGTATTGGGGTTGTTCAAAGACATACGTTCACCTAGTCCAACCTGATACCACTACCATAATGTCTGTCTAACAGTTTCCATAGTAACATAGTATGTGAGGTTGTATAAAGAATTATGTTTCATCTAGTCCCAACCTTTATTACAACACCCATAAGTCGATATAAACAGTTACATAGTAACATAGTATTGGAGGTTATTAGTAAAGACAATAGTCCATCTAGTCAGCAACCTTATACCACTACCCATACATGTCTGTCTAAAACTTACATATAACATAGCATATTGGAGGTTGTATTAAAGACTACGTCAATCAGTCACCCAACCTTTATAACCCTACCAAATGTCGGTATACAGTTACCATAGTAACATAGTATGGAGGGGGATTGTACAAAAACAATAGTTCTCTAGTCCACCTTTTACCCTACCCATAATGTCGTTATAAACAGTTACCTATAACAGAGTATTGGAGGTTGTATAAAGACATACGTCGCATCTAGCCAACATTGAAACCACTACCCATAATGTCCTGTCTCAAACAGTTACATAGTAACGATGTATGGAGTTGTACAAAGACATACGTTATCTAGTCCAAAACCGGGTTTATACCCGACCTATAATGTCGGTTATAACAGTTACATAGTAACATAGTATGGGGTTGTATCAAGACATACGTCCATCTAGTCCAACATTTAAACCCTACCTCTAAGGTCTGTCCTAAAAAGTACATAGTAACATAGTATTGAGGTTGTATAAAGACATATGTCCATCTAGTCCAACCTTATATCCTACTCATAAAATGTTGTCAAAGTTTACATAGTAAATAGTATCGGAGGTTGTTAAAGAAACATCATCTAGTCCAACCTTTATACCCTACCAAATGTTGTATAACTAGTTACATAGGACACATAGTATTAAAGTTGGATAAAGCACATATGTTCATCTAGTCAAACACTTTTAACCCTAACCCATAATGTTCTGTATAAAGTTCATAGTAACATATATTGGGGTTAATAAAGACATACGTCCATCTAGTCCAACCTTTATACCCTACCCATAATGTCTGTCTAACACTTAGCATAGTAACCAGAGTATTCGGAGGTTGTATAAGACATACGTCAATCTAGTCCAACGTTCATATACCCTACCAATCTGGTATAACAAGTTACTAGTAACTAGTATTGGAGGTTGTTACAAAGACATACGTTCCTCAGGTCCCAAAACACCTTTAACCCTACCCATCAATGTCTGTATAACAGTTACATAGTACATAGTATTGGAGGTTGTATACAAGACAACGTCCATCTAGTCCAACATTTAAACCCTACCCAATGGTCTGTTACCAGTTACATAGTAACATAGTATGGAGGTTTGTATAAAGACTATTGTCGCATTAGTCCAACTTTATATCCTACCCATAATGACTGTCTATAGTTACATAGTAACATAGTATCGGAAGGTTGTATAAATGACATACTCCATACTAGTCCAACCTTTATACCCTATCCATTAATGTGCTGTGTAAACGTTACATAGTACCATAGTATTGGAGGTGGTCATAAAAGGACTACGTCCATTAGTCCACCTTTATAGACCCTACCACTAATGTCTTGTCTAACCAGTTTACATGGTACAACAGTATGGGAGGTTGTATAAGACATACGACCATCTGACACCCCGTTATACCCATACCCATAATGTCTGTTACAGTTACATAATACATAGTATTGGAGGTTATAAGCATAAACGTCCATCTAGTCTAAACATTTATACATAACCTACCATAATGTCTGTAATACGTTATATAGTAACACTATATGTGGAGGTGTATAATAAGACATACGTCCACCGAGTCCAACCTGATACACCTACCCATAATATTTCCTGCAACAGTTACATAGTAAACATAGTTTGGAGTGGTTATAAAGACATATGTTCATCTAGTCCACCTTTATAACCCTACCCACTAATGTCTTGTATACAGTTACATAGTTAACATGTATTGGAGGTTCTATAAAACCCTACGTCCATCTAGTCCACCCTTTTTACCCTACAATAATGTCGTCTAACACTTACATAGAACAAGTATTGGGGTTGTATAAAGAAATACGTCAATCTAGTCCAACCCTTATACGCCTACCATAATGTCTTTCCTAAAGTTACTAGTAACATCGTATCGGAGGTTGTAGAAAGACATCCGGTACATCTAGTCCCAACCTGTTGTATACACCTACCCCAATAAGGTATGTTATAACAGTTACATAGTAAACCTTGTATAGAGGTTTGATAAAGATATGTCCATTAGTTCAACCTTTATACCATCCATAATGTCCTGTATAACAGTTACATGGTAATATATTATGGAGGTGGATAAAGACATAGCCCATTAGTCCAACACGTTATACCCTTACCATTAATTTCTGTCTAAAACAGTACAAGTAAACATAGTATCGAGTTGAATAAAGACATAATCCATCTAGTCCACCCTTTATAACTCTACCCATAATGTCTGTCTAACAGGTACATAGTAACATAGTTCGGAGGTTGTATAAAGACCATATGTCCATCTAGTCCAAACTTTATACCCTACCTACTGTTTGTATACAACAGTACTAGTAACATAGTCTTGGAGGTTGTATAAAGACATAGGTCCATCTAAGTCAACACCTTTATACCCTCCCATAATGTTGTATAACAGTTATAGAGGAACATAGTAGTGGAGGTTGTATAAAGACATACGTCCTCGAGTCAACCCAGTTATACCCTAACTCAGAATGTCTTATAAACAGTTTACAAATAACAGAGTATTGGAGGTTGTATAAAGACATATGTCCATATAGTCCAACATTTATCCCTACCAGAATGTCGGTATAACAGTAACATAGTAACATTAGTATTGGAGGTTGTATTAAAGACATACGTCCATCTTAGTCCAACCTTATACCCTCCCCAGAATGGTATGTCTAACAGTACATAGTTAACTAGTATTGGAGGTTGTATAAAGGACCATACGTCCATCTAGTCCAACCTTAACCCTACCATAATGGATGTATAACGTTACATATAAACTAGTATGGAGGTGTATAAAGAAATACCGTCCATCTAGTCCAACTTTATACCCTACCCTAATGGCTGTATAACAGTTAAATAGTAAACATAGTATGGAGGTTGGATAAGAATACGTCATTAGTCCAAACATTTATATCACCCCTGATCTAGAGGATGCAACAAAACAAAGCATGTGGAGGGGGATCCTTTCTGACTCCAAATGGCAATTTACAATAGGTAAGCAGGACAAGTATTTGAAGCATTGTAAAACCTTCTAGCGTTTTTCGCTAATTTTCCGTTGACAGGAACATTATACAATTTATGAGGCTATTGTGTATTTATTGTTTTAACCGTGATAAAGTATAGTAGGGGTATCTAATACACTAAGTCATTTACAGCGGGGTACATTATCCAATGTATAACAATACAGATCCTCTAAACTTCTGTAATTTTGGGCAGCAAAAAAAACAAAATCAAGTAAATTTTGTTACGATGATTCAAATGATCTTTTATATTAAGCACAATACTTCATAAATAGAAATGAGTGAATGTCAGATCGCTTCAAAATACCTTATCTGAATAAATTAAATAGTAGAAAGAAAGGTTACTATAGCACCCAATTCTGCGAATGTCAAAAAAGAAAATACAATGGCCCTTTTAAAATCACAAGCAGACCAGTACCACAGATAATGAGTACACAGGGATGGGTGAAACATCAGAAACAAAACAAGAATTTTTTCTATCTCCAAAATGCCCTTCCGTGAATTGTGCAATCAATCGCATCACTGCACGAGAAGGTGTGGAAGGAGGGTAACAATACCAACTGAACCACATCCATTCAGGGCAAGGCATCAGTTGGGGTTGCCCATAAATTTATTACTGGTCTCGCCCTTTTACCTTAAACATGCTGGTTTACACAATGCAATAATTCGGGCACCGCCCCCACGACATTCAGTGTTTTGGTGGGCCGAATTATTGTATGGCAGCTTTTTGCGGCCGCCGAACCATTCATTCATCCAAATCAGACGAAAGAATGATCGGACAGGTCGGAAGGAAAATCACAAACGATCATGCGGCCCTTCTCTGGACCACCACGCGCCTAACCTAATTGTAGGACTGCTTTTGCCGTGACAGACAGTACTGCCGACGGCCAAGGTTGAAAAGCCGCGAACGGTCGGTGAGCGGAAAGATTGTATAGTGTGTTCCCTAGATTAAGGGGAAAGCTGCCATTAATAAGTTTCACTTCACTGTAAATAAATAAAACAGCGTGCGGTTGGCCTTATTTGCATTAAATGGGGTTTCAAGATCAAAAGCTATTTCCAAAGCTGTGAAACTACGAATATATGTGTGGTGTGGACAGACCGGAAGGGGGAACTGGAAAGATAATTTATGCTATGGTAAACAGCGATCCGATATGTCGTCCCGACCACCTGGTTTCATTGGTAATAGAGATGGTGGGTTCGTTTCGACGAAGTACCCAGATTCCTTTGAGATTCTAAAACTTGAATTGAACCCAACGGAAGTCGAAATTTGCTATTATGGAATTTCCAAATCAGTCGGTGATTGCTATTATGGGATTCCAATCAGTCCGTGATTGCTAATTAGGGATCCAATCAGTCCGTGATTTGCTAATATGGATTCCAATTCCAGTCCGTGATTTGATAATTATGTGATTCACAATCAGTCCGTATTTGCTAATTATGAATCCAATCGTCCGTGACACAAAAACCAAACAACCAAATTTCCAAATCGGAATGTATATACACAGCTTAAAGGAACAGTTCAATGGAAAAGTGACTATCCTTTTATTGCATGATTGGAAAGACCGGGGGTGTTAAGGATAGGCTATGTTTTTACGCAGTTTGTGTTTCCGTTGTAGCAACCGTTTGCGTGAGAGTTATCCTCCATGTGGTGTCGGGTTTTGCATCCTATCGTTGCGTTTGAACAAATTTTTTTTTTCAGGAACACCTTTTCGGAAAATGGACAGAAGCGCAAAACGGGCTTCGTTCTTATCCATGGTTGTCCGTTTTACTACCGCGTTTTCATGCCATTTAGATGGACAGAAATGGTGCCAGTTGTGAGGGTTTGGAACGGACTGGAACGGAATGCAACAATGCAGTTTGTGTGAACGATTTGTGGAAATCATATGGGTGTACGGTCTGTCCATTTTTTAAATGGACATACAGTAAACTGACGTTAGCGCTAACTCCTGGTCTTCAAATCACTACATTAAAGATGCTAAACTTTCAAAGTGAAACTATCCTTGTAATCATTTAACAATTTTCAACACCAAAAATAGTATAAGGACGTTGCCAAAAAACTTTGGGTGTCTTGTTCTTCTGCACTCGGGTAAGCACATAAAGGACGGGTGGGGGGGGGGGGGGGGGGACAGCCCTCCTTGTTTATCTGAAGTATTGAAAACGTACTGCAGTGCGGTGGACCAGCTTTATGTGGGATATGGACAGAAATAACATAGTGTTTGTCTGGTTCAAAAGAGGATATTAAAGAGTTGTTCTACTGGTAGTATGTTCGGTCAGAATGGTGGTAGCACCAAAGATTGTCCCAGACGACTGAAGCAGAACACAATGTCCAATATCCAGGCCCAAGCAAACTTTGACAGGAGTCTGCAAAAAATACCAAATCCAAGCTGTAAGTTGTGTCCCGCCTGCACTGCATATGAGGAAATTGAAATTTTGGATTCCAGTAATGTAGCATATAATAGTTTTCTCTTACATGAAGAGTTCTGGTGGGACTCCGGGGGGGACCCTTTCTCCTTTCAGGGCCAGGGTTTCCTCGTGCCCCTCTTGTTCCCATGTCTCCCTTTGTCCCCTTTTTCTCCCTTTTTCCCCTTCTGCCCTGTTGTAGCCTCCAGTATTCCATTGTTGCCCATGGTTTCCTAAAAAGATAATTATTACATCAGAGGGTTGTTTGTATATTATAGAACTCAATAAGGGAGATAGAACATCTGCTCTTAAGGGGAAACTGTGTTCCAAAAATGACTGAGGTAAATTGATAGGAATTGCTTCCTGAGGAATTTCACTATATTTCATGTTTCATTTCCCATAGTTTGAAGATATTTCCCATTTTTGTGGTGATATGGCAGCAGCATACACCAGGTCCCCTGCGCAATTCCTGATTCCTTGCTCTGAACATGTCAGTCAACTGCCCTGTGTCCTCCTCCCTTGCAGCCCCCCTGGTACCCCACCTCATGGACCCCATGGTCCCTCCAGTTGCAAGGACCACCCTTGGCCCTTCCATACAGCCCCATTGTGGCCCCGCCACACTCGCGGGTTGCAAGGACCCTGCACACAGTGGGTGCCGTGGCCCTGCCCAATCACGGGTTACGTGGCCCCCACCCTCTTGCGGGGGCAGTGACCCAGCCCACTTGTTGGCTGCATGGCCACGCCCACTCATGGGTGCGTGGGCTCAACCCACTCGCAGGTGCCGTGGCCCACGCGTTAGAGCGGGTGCCTTAAGCCCCCACCCACTACACAGGTGTGTTGGGCCACTCTGACCCCCCCCTAACACCCCCGCCCCCCCCCCAAAAAAAACTCTGTGGAAAACAGCCTTTCAGGCAGAGTGAGAACTCTCCCTGAAAGGGTTGTTAACTAGTGGAGGAGAAGGCTGTAGATTCCCTTACCCTATGTCTGCAGCTGCGGGAGTCGACGGATGTGCTCGCGGTGGGCAATGTGACAGGAGGAAAACCTTAGGAATGAACCACATAACAGACTCCTACCCATTAACTTTCTGGTCCGTCTTTTCGTAGTAGAGAGCGTGGTGATGGCTGTTAAAGGTAGGAAACTGGCCTTTCATTAAACTCAAACTTGTTTGGAGACCACAGTTCCCTTTAATGCACCATTTTATCAGCTCAAGACAGGAAAGATTTTACTGTAAGAGGGTCTGTATAGGAAAAACATGCCATCATCTTAAGTTATTAGTAAATAATTTTTTTGCTCAAGTTCCAGTCTCACCCTCCTTTTCTTAACCGATCCTTTTATCAGACCGATTTTTTAAAACGCATGCTCTGTACATCACATCCTCTTCGCACTGAGAGATGGACATCCAACTGTCAGTTACCAATTACAAACCTTCCAGTTGCAGCCGACAGCATTATTGCTTCAGATTAGATATCTAAAGAAATAGTAGCAGATAAACAAACAAGATGATACAGTAATACAGTAGTTGGGATGAATTTATTTTCAGTAGGGCAATTTAAAAAACATTTTTCCAGTGTACATACTCTCAATGTTTGCTAATGATTAAGCACATGTAAAAAACTTTCATATTATAATAAATAAAAAAATGAGTAAGGAATAAAGTAGGAATAAGGGAAATATGTCGTTTAAAGGAAGAATTATGCTGGCAGAAAACTGACTCTCCCACAGTCATGGTCATGGACGATTCTCCCATTTTCTGACATGAAGAACATATGTCCAATGAAGGAGAGGGAGGAGCCAGGAAAACGTATAATTCTCCTTTAAATCTTTTTCGAGGATTATTTCAAAACTTATCAAATGATAAGAAAGTTTGAATAATAAACTGGCACACATCGAAGACTTAGATAAGCTCTAGACAGCCAAGACTTCTGAATGTTACCGAGAAGGACTAAATTAATTTCAAAGTGATTGAGAAGAAGCAAGTACAAAGGATTCATTCATTCTAAATGTTAACAAGGTTCCGTAGGTTATCAAAAACAAGCGGGCATCACCTTACCACTTGCACAGAGATGATAGGATGTACAGACTGCGTGTCTTCAAAAAACAGAAGGAATTCCCACAGGAGAGGTTTTCACCAAAGCCATTTCCTCTACATGGAGTTTATTGAAAGAAGGCACCTGTTATAACACAGTTATTGACTGAAAACCCCTAATATTTTTACCAGTTAATTTCTAGAGATGACTAGGAACCGAAAATAGACAGGAGTAGTAGGAAAGCGAACTTTAAAATAGCTGTCAACGAAATAACCCACAAAATTTTGTATTTTGAACTTCGAGGATTTTTGAATTTTCGATAATCTACAATCTGCATCCTGAAGTATCTCTGAATTAAACTAGCAGTGGTATGTTACTGTACATGGGCTGGGACCTGGAAATTTGTGCTGTAACCCGTACAAACCATCCCTAACTTGAAATAAAGTCCACTTCCTCACACGACGCTACTTTCGATCTTATATTCAATATCAAATTATCCCAGAAATTCGAAAATTCTTACAGTTCCAGGACAATTATGCACATTGAAGCGGAGTTTTGTAAGTACGCGCATTGTAAAGGAAGTTGACTTTTATTTCAGTTCGGATATTTGTACATACATTTCCAAGGTCCCACAGATCTGTATAGTAGTTTACATGCTCTTTATTTAAACTTTTTTAAACAAAAAAAAAAGTTTATTATATTTATATTTGTCCCCCAATGACCTTAATGGTCCGGTGTATAACTGTTTTTCACCCTGAAGTTTGAAAATTCAAAATAGAACCGCACTTTAGGAAGTTATTTATAGGGCATTTACATGCATTGTAACCAGATATTAATGATAAGATATGTATCATTCTGCAAAGGTACCTGACTTCCTCCTCTACTCAGTGAGCTTTTAATATGATTGATGTGCAGAGAGGAGGGGCAGAAGGTGAAAAACCTAGTCAATTCATTGGTGGGATGGCCAGTCACAGATGATTGACGCCATGGGAAGGGAGAGCCAGCTACTTGCCAGAATGGGGGACAAGAATTACCCTAAATATCGCGGGTTAATAATGCAGGTGGTAATAATGTGGCAGGGTGGAACAAAAAACTGTCCGTTTGTTCGACACCCGTTCCAGGGCAGTACTGAAATCCATTCAAACTAATAATTGAATTGGAGTTTCAAAACCTGTCCTTATGAGCATTTCGAAAATCAATGGAAATTTTCGGATTTGTAATTTTTGATCACAATTCCTTTGGATCCGCAGCGATTTAGAATCAGAACTGGCAGTTCCGGAATTAAAATAGGTTTGTTTAGAAAGTGTAGCAGTAGTGCATTTAAATCATACAAACAAAAATACAATACTGATGCACATAATTAAATCACATTGAATAATTACATGGCATTACAATGGAAATATAGCCTTTATGACAGTTATATTGCCTAAACTGCTCATTGTATTGCCCTTCGTAAACTGCCCAGTTCAAAGGCCCAGTATAGGCATTCTGGCCTGCCCCTCTCACATCTGGTACTGTTCACAGTCTGGCCCAATGGGAAACATGCTCCTTGCGAGGAGTGTTTTACCATTGGACAAGTCCTGGAACTATGGGAGGAGGTGGGCCCAAGGCGGGTTATACCCCAGCTGGACATGCTTGGTATACACAGTACAACAAACATGGGTAGGACCTCATGCATGTATATTGGGGGTTTAATGAAGCACTTTAATCTAATTGATGTATAATAGTGATCTATTTGTAGGTATGAATTGTTCAACTAGTTGTGCTCTAGATAGCGGGATGTCAAAACTTGTGTCCTCGAGATGTTTAAAAATACAATACCATTCCTGTATGATTCCTGGTAGTGTCCTTATTAAACTGTCCATATTCAAAATATTTAAGCAAATACCACATTCTATGATTTACATAAGAGTTCACATTCTTACCACCATTATTAAGCAAAGCCATAGATTGTTTGTTAAAGCTTAGCAAAGGACTGTACGACAGACCTACTGAGAAAAGCATACCCCATGGGTCTATTTCAGAGGACAGAATAGAATTTGTTAACAAATGTTGACATCTTGCCAGTAGGTGTACTGTTTCTGAATGGGTCTCCAACAAGTATCTTCATTACCTTTCACACAAGGCCTAGTTTGATGTTTTCTAGAATTTGGATTTTATTTCACACTCCCTCTCTGTCCTGACTGGTCTGATTCTGTGATGTCAGTTGATGAGCTGTGCTTAATGACCCTATCTTCCCCCCTTCTCTACATTTGTTTTTTAAAGATTATATACCGGTAATCAAGTTGCCTTACACCACGGTCAAATGCACAGCTAATAAAAATTGCAAAATAAATACAATAAACAAAACATTCTGTTCGTAATCAGGCGGCGCAGGTAAACAGATTTTGTATCATTTCTACTTTTTAGTATTGGTTTATTTTATTTAAATTAAAACAACAAGTTAATTACCCAAAGCTCTGGCAGAGTTCTCGTTTGGAAATAGGGAAATTATGGAATGCTTGGCAACTTCACCTTCTTACGTACCCATGCCATCTGAATTTTCAATTTCAGAAAGAAACAAAATTGTCTTGCGTAATGGGTTCGAGGAGTTTTACAACTCTTTCATGGTCAGGTGAAGAAGAAGATGTGCCAAAATGTCTGGGAACCTTTCCAATATGCATATTGTCTTGTCATTGGATATATATAGTTTACAGGGTTATTTAAATTAAAAGTTCTACGTTTAAAGGGGACTAATTTTGCCCCCACACTCCGATGTTAGCTTCAAATGGTTTAAAAAGATCTGATTGGTTGCGGCAAAATTAGCACATTTTAAACGATAAGAACTTTTATTGATCTCACCTGGATTGTGTTGGGTTTAGGCCAATGAGAATCATTAGCAATGACGAATCGAAGTGCATGCATGTGGGTGGCAAATTTAGGTGATCGCAATGTGATTCCTGCAATCACCATTTTTTTTGCGGATCACGTGAGGTCTGAAGTTGACCTAAGAGTGACCTGTCGATCTTGACATAATGACAAATTTGTTCCTTTCATATAACAAAACACCCTCACCCCTGTCCTGGTATGTCTGGGTGTACCGGAATCCGGAACTGCAAGCTTTGTTTGCTGGACATGGCCATAATTCTGGGGTGAAGGATTCAATAAGCCTTGCTTTCGAGAACTCCCTCACTTGTTGGGAGGTAGACTGCTAAGTCATTTATATCCTGCAATCCGTAAAGACAGTGTGTTAGCTCAGTTTTCCTTGTATTTTTCCCTAAATTAGAGTTGACCAGGGAAAATTTACGATTGCACACTTGGGAGTCAGGAAGGAATTTTCCCCCCTCATAATATTTGGTGGGGTTTTTGCCTTCCTACGGGATCAACGTTAGGGAGGAAATGAGGGGTATAGATAGAGGTAGGTTGGACTGGCATGGACGTATGTCTTTATTCAAACCTCGAATATATATTAATATACTATCGCTACTTACTGTACTCTACGTAAATATACTGTACAATACGGTAATGGACTAGACTAAATTACGGTACTGTACAGGAACTGATACATGAGTACTTTATACGCAGACTGTACTATATGTACTGTAATGGACTAGAATATACTGTACGATAATATATGTACTGTACTGTACGGTTACTATACTGACTAGACGAGAATATACTGTACTATACTTTACTGTTCCTATATTTATACATGTACTATACGGTACTGTACACTACTAAAACTATACTGTACTATATGACATATACTATACTGTACTGTACTTGTACTGACTGAATATACTGTAAATATACTATACTGTACTGTATATACTTAAATGTTATTATGTATAGGTACTAGAACTGTATGTACATACTGTACGGCTACGATACTAAACATATGTTTACATCTGTACGGGACAATGACTGTGATGTAGATACGAAACTAAACGGGTACGGACTGTTACTATACTATACTTGTACTGTAGGTGACGTACTATATATAACTGTATATACTGTACTTTTACTGAATATATGTAATATTACTGATACTGTTACTATACTGTACTGTACTATACGGCTAATTACATTACCTATAACTATACATACTGTACTATATTGTACTATTACTGTAACTTAGGACTGTAATGTAACTATACTCTACGGTACGGGACATATAACACTATTACTTCTGTATAACTGTACTTTAAGGTACAAACATTGTACTGTACTATAATAAACTATACGGGACGTATACGGGCGGACTGGTACGATACTGACTATACTGATACTGGACGAGACTATACTGTTGACGATATGGGGAATGGACTAGACTGATATAGACTGACTACGAGACGGGCGATACTGACGTAGAAGGGAAGGGACTTAGACGCTGATATACTGTTCTGAGACTATAACTATACTATACTGACAATAACTGTACGATACTGGACGTAACAATACGATACTAAAAATACTGTAATAACTGTAAATATGAATGTAAGTACTATACATAATGTATATACTGTAATGTATGTACTATAGTACTTATATATATGATAATATTCTGTTACGTATATACTATAAATAAAAATAGAAAAGACCACATCGCACTGTTATGTATCCACTCCCCCCTTTGTGTTTTTGTTTTTTCTTTGAAATTAGAGTGATAACTTGCTGAAGACGTAGTGACTAGAGCAGACGTCACTGTACACGCCGACGCCATATACTGATATATATACGTCGGTATCGTTACTATACCGCTCCATAGCAGATGAGACGGAAAGAGCATGATGAGAGACAGGATGGATACGGGTACGTATATACGTAACGATTATTATAGAAGTTGGAGGAGACAAAACGAGAAATCTCTGGGGTCCCATGCTGGATTGTTTCCCTTAGTAATGTTGTGTTACCAGCCAAGGAAATGATTAAAGTGTGTTTCAGAATTTACGAGAAGTTACAAGGGTTTGTTGATCTTAGCTTCTCCGCACGGAATTACTTACTTTACTGTTTAATATCTAAATAAAGGATAGGCCTGCCAAAAGACAAACTTATGTCACTTGGTGGATCTATGTGGTAGAATGTCACTGCGCCATACAACCAAGGTTTAAAGAGGTGCAGCAAATGGCAGAGTTAACCGCAAAAACTTTGATTTTGAACCTTATAAGCTTCTGGGTTCTTCGATCCCTTTGATTGTTTTGGCCTTTCATACTAAGCCTGATGGGACTTTCTTCATTTGCTGCTTCATGGGCCCCAACCAGCCTTATGAATAGAATAATCAGGGCAAGTAATCAAATAATCCAGTGCTTGTCTACCAGGGATTGCCATGATAAAATGGAGTTTGTAGTGATTGTACATTAGCAGAACATTTGAACATTTCAAGGTCTACATAGAACTATGATTAAAGAGGAAGAAAGATCAGAAACCTACAGTATAGACCATTACCTACGCTGGAATAATCCAAACAGAAACAAAACAATAACAAACAAAAGATATAGAGGGCACAGGTGGGTATCTCAATGTGCATTTTATTTACATACCTAGGGGCATATTTATAAAAGAGCGAAATGTTTTCGCATTCGCTTTTCGCATGGGTTTGCCAAAAGACAGTAATGCTATTATTTATAAAGGAGCCTTAACGAATGGCGAAAAACCGTTTCCGCGAGCTATCGCTAAACCCTTTTCGCCTAACTTCGCAACGGTAATTTTAGCGAAAAAGGAGCAAAAAGGCATAACCGATTTATAAAGAAGCGAAAGGTGGTGTTTGCGTTAAAAAGAGCGAAAGATTAGCGCGACCCTGAGGTGGTGAAAAGTCATTGTTTGAGCGAAAAGGCATTCTAATGGGTAATATGCCTTGAAAAGCGAGCGCACTTAGAAGGGCGATCGCATTAGAGGTATATGCCTTGAAAGCGAAATTAGAAGGCGAACGCGCATAGAATGTAATATGCTTGGAAAAGCGACATTAGAAAGGCGATCGCGCATTAGAATGTAATATGCCTTGGAAAAGCGAAAGCGCATTAGAAGGCGGAACCGCGCATTAGAAAAGTGCGAATGTGCAGTGCAAAAAGAAAATTGTATTCAATTGAGAAATTCAAGAAGATTGACTAAATAAGACATGGCTGACTTCTTGGGAAATGTGAGGTGGCCATTTTGAACTTGACATCATTTTCTAGTGGGCTTTTCTGGTTTCGAATGGTTTTCAGAATGCAGTCTTTCTTAGATTCGTTAAGTTTTCGCTGCGATACTTTTCGCTCTTTATCGCGCCTGCGCCCCGTTCGCCTTTTCAGCCGCGAAGTGTGTGTTGTTTCGCTTTTTATAAATAAGGCGAAACGAAGCCCCAAATGGGCGCTATTTTCGCTGCGATGTGCTGCGCTAATTATTGGCGAAAAAGACAATCCTTTATAAATTGCCCCCTAGTGTCAATCCTGAGGAAAGATGCTGTAGATCCATCCAAGATATCTGTTCGGTTTTGGTTACACCATGAATGGTATATTGAGGTACCAGTCTCCTAACCAATGCTTGATAAGTGTCCCTGTTTAAAAAAACCTCTCCACTGTCATTCAATTAAGCCTAAAATGATTGCCATTAGCTTCTCTGGGTATTAAATTATTGGCTTGTTAAGTTACAGTTCCTGTCCTGTTGTCTGAGTCTGTGCTGTGAGTCCCTGATGTGCTGTGTAAGGAGAATTTATCCTTTAGAAGGAGTTAAGGTACCCATACGGGGCATACAGAGGCATTGTTCTTCTGATCACAACGATCAGAAGAATCAACTCGAAGTTCCCCATCTTGAACCACGACTTTCTGCAGATTTCCCCATAAAAGAGATCCGGGACCCTAAGATGGGGTCAGTGGAAATTTTCCACCTGGCCCAAGCTTAATTTTTCCAATAAAACGATCAATATTTTCAAGCGGAAAAATGGAAAATAGTTATGTGGTAAATTAATTGAATCACTCAATATATCAATCCCCTATATGGGGGGGGACGTTACAGACCAGTAACGTTTTCTGTCCTTTCATCTACCTATGGACAGGGAGAGGGAGGTTTGGGCTTGCTTTTAAAAGATATAGAAGGTTTTTTTTTTTTTTGTGTTCTTTTTTGGGGGGGGGGGGCTTATAATGCAGTGATGATGATCTGTGCCAGCAGTGGGCACGCTCCAACATGATGTCACAATCACAATGTAGCAAGAAAATTCACCTTTACATGTGTTGAATCATAGAATCATAACCCTGGAGTCTATGGTAGGAGGCCATTGTATGGAGACCACAGTTCCCTTTAAGACGGAATAGTTTGAATTGACAGAATGGAATGGGGAACGTTATTGTCTTACTGCATCATGATAATTTGGGACAGATGTAGCGATAGCGCTCTCCGTACATCTTTCTGAATACGCTTATAATTTAAGAGACGCTTGTGTGTTGGTTTTTGTATTAAACCACCATAAATTCTATGTCCTGTTGGGGGTTTCTGTGCTGAAGTAACAGTTATTACATCTGGCAAACATTTTGAGTATATTCATTTTAATGCATGGTGTATGGTTATACTGAGTATTGGAAGTGGTGGTTTATACAGAGCTTGTTCGCTATGGTTAATCCTTGCACTCTGAGTAATGATAACTGATGGCACTTTAGACAGCAGGTGCCTGGGATCTTTATGCAATCGGACAGTGCCTAACCTTTCTTATTAACAGAATGTTTCTACATCTCCATAAAGGGGGAGATGAGTATGTTATGTGTGTTCTACAGGGTAATGTGGGTTTTATAACTGACTTATTAGTATAATAATTTTCATCCGATGCAAAACACATTTTACATTTTGCCAACTATCATGTAGTGTATCTGGTCTTCTTACCTGATGGCGATCCTGCGACACAAATGTAATATGCGTTTGTCGAAATCCCAGCTACTAGCGGCGTTAACTTGCTATATACTTTCGACGCGTCCAGTTGCGAAGGAGTCTATACAAGCCCACGCAGCCAGATGGAGATAAAGTCCGATAACGATATACAGGAGATGCAATGTTAAGGGGGAAAATAAGTGCAAAACCCACGCTAACGTAATGTAATATCGGGTTAGCGAATATTTTGTACTCATTTGTATTGTCTGCGCCAATATTTATAAAGGATTTGTGTCGGTAATGTGTGTGATAGCAATCCTTTAAATAGTTGGAAACAATTGCTGCTAGTATTTATTGATACATGTGAAATGTTCAGGGCCTTTCTCTAATGAGACAGAGTGAGACATTTGTCTCATGCGGGCCTCTGGGGTAAAGGGAAGAAAAAAAAAAAAAACTGCCCCTTATAATAAATAATATAATTTGCAGTTGTGGGGTGCTCAGGGGACAGCATTCAAGTGCCCCCCTTGCCTCGATGCTCTGTTGGTTTCGCCCGAAACCGAGTGGAGAATCATGGTAATTTACTCCTGTAGTGCTGGGAACCTTTTCCCTGAAGAGCCGCAGCAGTAAGGGAGTCCCCATGTAGTCAGAGGACTTCCCTTGACACTGGGGACTCTCCTGGTCTTCCCCCAAAAGCTGGGTGCTCTAGTGGGAGGAGTCAACCTGTGATCAATTGTCTTCTTCTATACTTTCCCATAACTACCAGTGTGTTCTTTCCCAGTTATTCACACTGTGTCCTTCAACTGTATCAACCAACTTCCCGTTGATCCACTTTCTATCAGATATCTACAATGGTATTACTATCTATCTCTATCTATCTATCTATCTACTATCTACTATCGATCTATCACTATCTACAATGTATATCTATCTATCTATCTATCTATCTATCTAATCTGTCTGTCTATATTTCTATCCATCTATCTATCTATCTATCAGCATATCTATCAATGTATTATCGATATCTATCTATCTATTATCTATCTATCTATTATCTATCTATCTATTATCTATCTATCTATCATCTATCTATATATCTATTATCTATCTATCTATCTATCTATCTATTACCATCTATCAGCTATCTATCATGATATACTATCTATCTATCTATCATTATCTATCTTTCTATCTATCTATCATCTACCTTATCTATCTATCTATCTATCTATCTATCATCTATCTATCTATCTATCAGCATATCTATCAATGTATTATACTATCTATCTATCTATCTATCTATATATCTATCTATCTTCTATATATCTATCATTATCTCTCTATCTATCTATTTATCATTCTATCTATCTATCTATCATCTATCTATCTATCTATCAGCATATCAGTATTTCTATCTATCTAACTATCAGCTACCTATCAATGGTATTTTTCTATCTATCTATCATCATAGACCCCCTGTAAAGTTTGAATTTACCAAATGTTTAGCCACGACACAACCAAAAGCCACACACACAACTAGAAGCCACGTCTCCACCAGAAGCCATACCCACCTCAGTGCTAGGCGCTCCATCTAATACAGTTGGGGACTCCTTTTTACAATTTGACCTCGGTGCCAAAAACGTAGAAGTGCCCCTGGAAATGTGAAAATTCTCAGCGCAGTCGATAAGCCACAGTGGAAAATAATATCGATACTGATCGTTTTTTCAACCATTATAAAGGATTGCGATCAAACATTACCAACCTCTAACCTTTATAAATACAACCCTAACTGTGAATTAAGGGCCGGTTTGCGTTATTTTGCTCATGGGCCCTGAGCGTTTCCCCATCCAGTGTGTATTGAGATAATCTAAATGATTTTGGTAAGAAGACATCTATTTTTTGGGTTTTAACTGCCACACGTACCCATGTAAGTTTGGAACTTTCAAACCATTTACAGTATTTTGCTCCTTGTGTGCCGCATTGGATTGAGGCTGCAGACTAGTTGAACAGTTCCTGCATCCTTCGGGTACCTGCATTTAGAAGATACTTCTGGATAGGAAGTTGCATCCCTGGGCTGTGATTTGCTGCTTTGTAGATGGTCCCCAATGAACAGTTCTCTGTGATTGGCTTGTAATACCTCGGCCTAAAAGGGTTTGTAATCTCCATGATCACATGATCACATTGCTCCGAAGCAATAAAAAAAAAGAAGAATCAATGTGTCAATTACATTCTTTTTATTAATCAAAAGATATTCCCAGGAACCATGTTCATCTTTGACATTGTTTAATTGCTTTTTGTTAATCCACAAAGACCTGAAACCTTGAGTAAAAACACATTATTATGCGTCTCTTTATTCATTTAGTCTCAAAAAGAAGAAATCCGCTGAAGGTGTGCAGTATCTCTGGTGATCACCGGTGTAAAGCCCCAGTTCCCATCCGCAGCCAGACCTTTTCCTTTGATAGTTTTAATACGGCGCTGTTCCCCGAGGTGTCCTGCTTCCCTTTGGATTCGTAGCTGAAATACAATAAATGTTAATAAACACAGGGATCAGTAAAATGTTAATGTTAACACCCAAAGATCAGCAGCAAAACCCAAGCTAAGGGCAAGATGGAACATTTCTATGATCGCTATTCGACTCCCCCCATAACAACTTACCTCCCCACAACCGGCACATCACTATACTTACCTATGACATCAATGTCCCAGCAGGCGGGATACGGTATCCTTCCGATTCCCTCCGGAAGCCAAATTTAAAAAACAATGGTAGAGGCCTAATCCCAAGCTGCTCATTGCACATGTGCAAGCTCTTTAAGCTTGAAGAGGAGGCAGCAACCTCTAAAGCAGATGCCAGAGGAGACCAGAAAGAATGCTAACTGCGGGAACATTGTAGCAAGTCAGGGGCATCAAACGTCCCTTTAATTGGTTGATCAGAAACATTAACCTAAAACATCCCTTAATTATGACTAGACCATGGTACAAGCCTATTACTTGGAATATGCTCCATTTAACAGCACTTAGCATTACATAAAAAAATAGTAAATAACATTTTTCTTGAGTTGCCTCTCCTTGTGAATTGATCAGCTGCATTTTAAAAGCTGGGGGAGCAGTATTGATCTAGATGTGAGAGAGCGAGGAGCAATGCAGGAGCCGGCCCGGGCCTTGTTTGCTTGAAGTGTATATATGTGTAAGGCGATATTAAAATGGGGGTACTTAATTTCTCCAGAGAGTCAGCCTATCCAAATTTATGCACAAGACTCTTATTTACCAGTGGCCCTCACATATGTTGGAGGCAGGGTGTTGCTGAACTAACACTCTAGGTAGAAGCAATAAATGGGCGCCAGTGGTTCTTGAACTTAAAGTATCTTATTTATTAACGGACAAATATTAATAAGGCATTGCAATTAGCACAATAGAGGTGACATAGCATGGCCAAGATATATATTAAATACAAACCAGAGGATCAGAAACAACATAAATAACAATATCTTGTAGTGCCACCCCAGCTCTCAGGTCACTGTAGTGGAATTGTCTACCCTATGTCTGGCACTTCAGGAAGATTCAATAAAAGTTCTAAAATGGTGCTAATTTTGCCCCAACCAATTAGATTTTATTTAACATTTAAAAGCTAACATCTGATTGGTTGGGGCAAAATTACCACCATTTTTACGATAAGAACATTTATTAAATCTCCCTTTATGTCCCTATTCTTGGGTAGTATACCCAGGACTTTAGTCTTCTTGTTGGAGCTTAGGCAGCTCACTAGCTACCCTACTCCTCTCTGTCACTCCTGGAGTGATCTATTACAGAATTTTATCTCACATTAACTGGGCCAACCGTTATTTAAGTCCCCTCTCCTCTTCAGGAAGTTAGAAAGAAAGAGCACATGTCTGCTTCCCATTTTATACTTTTACACAGTGACCTTTACTGGCCAAATCCTGAACTGCCAGAGCAAAAAGACTAAGAGTAAACTAGTTTATCAGTTCCCTACAAATAAATCAGACAGGTATATATTAAGTTACAAATTTTGTAAACAAGCGATACATCGTTTTATTAAAGGACAACTATGCTGTGAAAATCAACTTTTTAAAAACGAAAAGTACTTGGGTCAGGGAGGTGGTAGAATTGATTATTCATACATTCTCAGTTATGTTGTTGTAGAGGAGCTATAGAACATACAGTTTTCACCTTCCAGGTTAGTGCCCTGGCCTTCCTGTATTAAAGATAGTGCTGAAGCACTCAGGAAGCCTTTTATTGGGAGGTAGAAAGTACCAACCAACCTCCCTGCCCAGGTACTTTTTCTCTTTAATTGTTTGAAAAACTGTATATGCAATATAGTTCTCCTTTAATCTGTTTCGACCTAAAGTGTGTCATTTTCCTTAAACGCTGCTTTTTACATTGTGTTGTACAGCAGACTAATGGAAGTAATAGAAACAGAACTAACTGTCTCTTTTATCCTTGGAACTTCCTTCCTTTCCATCCAGAGCATTCATCATTATCTTTATAATACAAAAGAATCTTCCATAAAATATCTGTCAACTTGGGAGCATACAGGTGTGTTAATGTCCAGGGCTTAGAAATGTGAGAGGGTGTCGCCTTGAAATCTGCATTGATAATGTGCTCAGCCATTCATGTCTCTACAAAGATAATTAGAAGGCTTGGGGATCTGAAATAGCGCAGAATTCATCAATGGCATTTCAAACAGACGCCTTGAATATATCAGAACAAATAGGTAGAACAGAGCCACAAAATTCCATGGCAGAACATTAGTATGAAAACCCAAGGCACGCTTTGAAAGGTTAAGGCTTAGAAACAAGTCGGAAAAAATATACATCAACGGTCCATAAATTTAAATGAAGAAAACAGACTGAAGTCTTATATTACATAGATATGTGTAGACATTCCTTATATGGTAGTGTCATGCGCCCTGAGAAGCTAGCTGCTGCAAAGCAACCACTTTATTTACAACAACTATCAAATACAGTGCAATAACCAAATAACCAGCCAACCAAAAAACGAAACCTAACTAACTACACAATAAGATGAAACAAAACTATAAACATGAGAAAAGGCTGACTAACTATATACAATGGGCCCTATTCAGAAAGGCCATATTCAGAAATGCTTCTAGCAATACCATTATTGCTAAACCGACGTTAATTTCTGATTATTTTAATTTCGTTTTTTGTATTTACGATCGTTATGTAAATAACAATAACGTAATGTAGATTTACGATCTCCATAGTATACTATTGCGGTAGTTTACTGCATGGTATTCTACGGCCGAACCTTCGTTAATTGCCCAACATTCGGTGGTAATATACGGTAACAGCATAACACGCGGTATTGCTAAATTCCGATACCACGCATTCTTAAATATGACCCAATATAACTACACAAGACATATATACATGAATAGGAACAGGAATACAGGAACGATTGCCATTTCTGCCAATAAAGTGCCCATACACAGGCCAATTACCGGGCGACACTGCCGTTCGTATACATCGTGCGCCGCGGGTTGGCACCCACGATCGAATGTGTGTACGAACCTCTACACTAAGACAAAAGGCTAACAGTGATAATAACTGTAACCAATCTCTGTTATTACCTTTCCGTCATCCTGTGATACCTGATGTAGACGCGATTTAAGAAAGGGAGGGGGACAGAAAGCCTGAGCAAAAGAAAATATGGATGGAAGACACTGGTACATGTAGCATCACCTGATGAAGGAGACATAGCGTTCTCCGAAACGTTGTGGGTTTGTGTGATGCAATAAACAGAATTTTTCTGACAAACAGTGTGCGCTTCCATCCACCCTTTTCTGCTTGTGATGTAGCATCACACACCTTAATTAATTCTGCTTACATGTATTTAATTATAGATGAAAATCATTTCTTCATGTACGATTCCTTAAGAGTTGAAGGTTGGTCATACATGGTATGGGGAAATAGACATGGTAATCGTACCATGGTCATTATGTACCAAGAGGAGCAAATGTTTGTTCCTCTTAATCTGCATCATACAATCATGTGTTTAGCTTTTACAGGTCTGCTACAGTTAGAAAAATTTGGTAACATCTGATTGGTCACTGAAGAGTAGAGCACGGGAAAACTTTTGCACCTTGGTACATTAGTCCCATTCAGTTTTGCACATTACTGATGATATTGTAGAGGGACTGACACAAGTGAAGAATCAGAAAATGAAAGACATGTATGGGAAAAGGGACTGGGTAGAACATTGACCTAAATGTGCAATAATGGAATAAAGTGTATTTAGTGTGAAGTGTTTAGGCATTTAGGTGAGACGACAGATTAATGCGGATGATGAGCAGGGGAAAATGACATAACTCTAAAACGGTTGGCAAGTGATAAATAATGGAGAGGGAATAATGAAAGATGACATCTAGGCATGGAGCCTGGGAGGTTGGAACGTGACCGGCAGTTTGGTAATAGTGATGGATGCATTTATACTATAGCAGATGTTAAGGAGAAAATAAAAGGTCCTGGATTTGGATGTTTTATTTTGAGTAGCAATGAGAGAAAGGAGGAGTAGAGTACAAGTATATAGAAATGTGCTTATAAAAGAAAAATGAATCTTGTATTTTCTAAACCCACACTTTATTTTAGTGAACTATCAGAGATAAATACTGTTGCCTAATAGAGATGCAAAAATCACCAGTTTCACAGAAAGTTCTTTTACAGAATTTTTTATTATCATAGTCTCCATACAAGTTCCCACATACAAAGAGCTCTTCATACTGTTCAAACAAACCTAACATGATGTCTGTAGCTGCTGCGAATCCAAAGTTACAGACTTGCAAAGTTTAACTTCCTGGTTTGCACTGTATCTCTCTAGTGTGACAGACACACCACCAGCTGTGTTCATAGGCCCCACACACAATCAATCTTTTTTTAACTATAATTTTCTGTATTTCCTCTGCCTATGGACATCCTAGAGAAAGATAACTTTTGAATTCAGGCTTTTAGTTAGCTTTAACAATTATCAAGAATTTATAGGACTTGTGATACAACTGATGAGGTGGAAATATGTTAAGTGATTTATTTTCTTCCCTCTGTCCCAAGAGTAGGCTTCATGAGGGCATGCTCAAATCACTGTGCAAGAGGGCAGAGTAACAGGTGCTGGTGAAGGAAGACCACTCTGTATATATGTAAATTGCAGCCCCAAGCCTGATCCTGGATTCATTTTGAAGATTGGGGTCATCTTTTTTTTAATGGAGATTTTAATTATATGGAGATCACAGTTCCCCTGAAGAAAGCAAACCTTGAAATGGTAGTTGGGCTTAAATAATTTGGCTATGTATTAAACTGATTGCTTTCATTATCCATTGAGAAGGCGGTGGCTTTTAATCAGCATTATAATGGGAATAAAGCATGTAAGCAATTTGAATTAAATTGGATCCTATTCTGTGTATGTGCTTTGTGTAAAGATAATTAGTGCTATTATAGGAATTACAAAATAAACCCTTCATTGCTAGCTATAGTTTTAACTCAAGATTGAATAAAAGTTCAGTTATGATAAGATTAGAATGTAATCATTCATATTATATGTGCAGCTGTTTAGCTATAAAATAGACACAATACATCTATATTTTTTCTGGTTGTGAAATAAAGAACAACTAGAATGCAAAAATGACTGCCTCATCTAATCTATAAATGCACATATATAAGTAGCATATATGGTACTCTGAGATGTGTGTGTGTTGCTGCATGCCTTTAATCCAGTACTTGATTTTTCCGGCTCAGTATAGCTCTTCTTTTAACCGACACCACCTTCCATCTGACCAGACTTTCTATGAGGGCAAGCATGCTCAGTAAAATCCTTTCCTCTGAGTAAACACCAATGCCCAGCTCCTTCCGGGAGGAGCGCTGCATCTACAGCATATTAGGCTAGAGTAAAGGAGCTGGACTGCATATATACCAGCTCCCTTGACCATTGCCTTTCTGAAAGGATTAGGTTCTCTTTTTAACTCTATATATCATAACAAGTACATCATATATGTAGGTTGTAAAACAAATGCATGAAAATAGCTCACACCTGTACATGCTCACGATGGTATTCCATTATGCATGAGATACACGTAAACATCTTCAACTTCTCATTCTTCAAATATGGAATGTGAAGAAATAGACACCTGCAAAAAGAATGGTAGAAAATTAATACATCAAATGAAACATATAAGAAGTGAAATTATTTTTTCATTTTCTTTGGACCAATAATGAATTCCCTAGTTACTCCCTACTCAGTCTGGGCTGGTCTATACATCAACAAAGATTTACTGTCGGGACTTTGGGCACATTTTTCTGATCATAGAATCATGATCATAGAACGTTAAGGCTATATTCCATAATCCTCAAAAATACATTGAAAACTACTGTCAAAATCCGAACAAAACGCCCGGTTTCGGACATAATATTCAGATTCGGAGCCGGGGTTTCATGTTGGATCTGGGTCCGAGTTGGACCAGATCCCATCTCTACCACCCAATTGGTCAAAGTGGAACAGGACATGGGCAGGGTTTTTACATACCCTACCACCAGACCATCCAAAGCCATCCTAGACCACTAGGCCTGGGACAAGGGTCAGCAATCCTGACAGACTGGACAAGCCTCCTATAAAGACCGAGACAATTGGGAGGTATGTTCAGTAGTCTAGTCAACACAAGACGATTTTCCATTTTTGTATTAGTAATTCTATTACTAAAAAAGAAAAGCATTGCTGCAGGTTCTATGTATAGTCCCTGTCAAAAAAAC
Source organism: Hymenochirus boettgeri (assembly GCA_019447015.1). Classification (NCBI taxonomy): domain Eukaryota; kingdom Metazoa; phylum Chordata; class Amphibia; order Anura; family Pipidae; genus Hymenochirus; species Hymenochirus boettgeri. The sequence continues at coordinate 389,112,539 of CM033469.1, read as the reverse complement.
TAAACACTTTTTAACCTTCGAAGTTATTGCAAAATCTCAATGAAAAAATTTCTGTAAACATAAAATGCTAAAGTAAAGTAATGTATATAAAAGATAGGTTGGGTACACGGGATGAGATTTGTCCTGGTTGGCCATTCGGCACTAGCGAGCATGACCGATCATGACCAATGATGCAGCCCCTAAGGAACGGCACACAGCCATGATTTATTAACATACCCGATCTGCTATTTGTTTCCTGCTCCTACACCATACAATATTTTTTCCATGGTATGTCAGTTGCAGGGGCACTTCTAAGGTTTTTTCTGCTGAGTCAAACTTTTGAATGCCGCTTCAAATTTTCGTGGCCGCCGAATTAAAGTGGGTGTGGCTTTGTCAATGGGCGTGGCTTAAATTTTAAGAGAGGTGATGATCACCAATACTCCCAGCACCTGCACCCCATGACCACATTATACACCCCTAACTACGTCCTCCCTATACAGTCAGAGACCAATGACCATTATCTCCCAGCAACCCCCATGACCACATTTAACCCCTAACCCCTCCCTAGGGTATAATGGGGATGGTATAATGGGAACATAGGGGCTGCTGGGAGATATTGGTGATGGGCCTTTCTGTAAGACCAATCACCATATCTCCCAGCAGCCCCTATGACCACGTACCCCTAATAATCTGTCCCTATATTCATAGGCCCATGATAAGACCCAGGTTTAGGAAGGCCCAGGCCACTGAGGCCAGCCCCACCATTATTCCATTCTCCCAGCAGTAGTAGGTTAGGTAGGTCATATTTTAAACTGTCTGTCCCCCCAGACTGGTGGTGTTTTTTATTTTTTTTATTTTATCATCAATAAATGAATCTTCAGTGAGTCAGACACAGAGTGACTGAGTCTGACAGTTTTACTTACAGCAACTCGTGACACACACACTGCACAGACAGTCTTCAAGTCACAGCCGGCTGTCCATGTGTACCCTCCCTTACAGACTGGCTGGCCGTCTGTTTTTTGTGGCTCGTGTTCGTAAAGTTGGCGATTCCTCCTCCTGACACAGTGACACCTCCTCCTCCTGTGACGTGACAACTTTAGTGTGCGGGTTGGTTGGTGTTGGAAATATTGGATAGTGTGTGTACCCAGCCTTAGAGACTGAGGCATATGAGACCCAAGCCATGGTTGGATATTATAGTCATTTCAAATAGAAGCTGTTTATTTCTGTTATAGCCTCAGCTGGAAACAAGACACAAGTGTCTGCTAGGTACCTAGTATTGCATTCTCTTGTATTGTGCAGTTGTCTGTGGTTTTCCCAATAACAGCTTGGTAGAGCCTACTAATGCTTTTTTTTTTGTATTTTACCCACAGTTCTTTGGGAAAACAGTAAATGCAAACGCAGACAAACGTGGGCAAGCGACACAAGCTGAAACAAATGCGAACGCAGGCTTAGTGCGTTTTTCCGTGCGGTGCGTGGGACTTAGCCCTAAGATGGCATTAAATGTCTCCTGCTGAGAAAAGTGTATCACCACTAAACCCCAAAACTGCAATAGATAGAAAGATTAGAGATGTATGACTAACCTAAAATGCTGTCCCATGATCTGTGTACCCCTCTTCTGTTTCCTGGTTCTTTCAGTTACAGATGACATCATAGAGGAAGACTGAATGCTGTTCCCTAGATGCCTCCTCTGCACATGTACAAGCTTGAAAAGAGCTTGGGAGGAAGTGGTTTGAAGTGATTTACTAATATATAATTTTAAACACGCACTTTAAGATAATCGTGTGGGAAAGCAGATAATGTATGGTCAACACAGCATGAGCAATGCATACGACGGAATAAGTATTTTGAGTGAATTAGTTTTTAAGGGTCTATATACTAAACAAAGTAAAAAAAAAATAAAAATTCAGCTTAAAGGTATAATTTCCTGCATTTTCTAAAACAAACAAGCAAATCTTCAGTCTTCCCTGACTGCAACAGATAACTAAATGTCTACCATATAACCAGGATATAGGAAGTATATTGCAACGCGACTGTAACTTTATACAAATTAACTTTATGCAGATTAACTTCTACAGAAAACTATTTTTTCCCAAATATCACTTTCCCTATTCCTTAGATATCCAATCTGAACCATCTTACATTCTAGCTGTCAATCAAGTGCCTTATTATCATAAACTGTTCTGTTCTGTGCAGTTTTCCTGTAGCTGGAATGCTATGGTATGGGGGTGCATTGCACGGTGGCAAATTCTCTGTCCCAGTGCTGACTCATAGTGATTATGTGCATGCTTGACTTTACAAGTAATGTCAGATGGAAGGAGAATGTGGTTAAAGGACATGTCCAACAGGGGGCAGGTAAGTCTCTTCGAGGCATATTTCTTAAAAACGAATAATGTGAAAATTAGGTAAGGGTGGGTCCTGAACCTATAGCTAAATGTTATTACATGGCTGGACATGTCCTTTAAGGCATGCGGCAACATACACACAAATTCTTCAGGATCTTCAGTTCTTTAACTTGTGTGAGGTGTTAATTCTCCTTAAAAGCCAGGTAGGGAGCTCATGTGTGAACAGTTATGCTATGCAGATTAGAATGTTGCCATAGGAGTGCTCCACAGCCCCCTTTTGTTTATGTAATGTAGCAGAGTTTCTCTGCAGGAAGATTGACCAAGCTTCATGTGGTAGTAGCACCCCCACACGTCCCTTTAATGGGGTCTTATGCCTTGAATACTAAGCATTGGATGAGAGGCCTCTTCCCTCCTCGTTAAAAGCCAGCAGGGCCGCCATCAGAATTTTCAGGGCCCCATACTAGGTAAATTACTGGGCCCCAGCCAGCCCAGCCCCCCCCCCCCCCCCAGTCTGGCAGTCCCCACAAGACCCCCCCCTCCCCAGGCCCCCCTACTCCCTTTACAGCCCCAATATAATTATTAGAATTATTAAGTAAGACTCACTGTTCACTGTTACTGTGTACATACATGAATGATGTGTGCTGAGCACTGCCACAGGTACTCTGTCTGTCAGGTACATCTGTCTGTCTCTCACTGTCTGGTCAGGTCACGAGCCTGACTGAGGACGGTCACTGAGCTCTCCTCTGCTCCTCCTTCCTACTACCTCTCCATCCTCCCCCGCGTCCTGAGCTAAAAGGAGGAGGAGGAGAAAAGAGGAGGTCTTCCTTCCGTTTAGCGGCCAACCAATGCGCAGCCGCCGCAGCCGAGACGTCACGTGGTGAGTCCCTCCTCCGCTCCCATGATCCCCCAGACCATTTGACCAGCCCAGGACTCTGATTCCCATTGCGCACCGCACCGGACGGCCTTGTAGAGTGACGTCACAGTGGCGCGCAGCGACTGGTAAACTCCGGGAACAGCACAGCCCGATGAGCCCAGCGTCATAACAGCTGAGCCAAACAGCCAGTAGTTGGGCCCGATGATCCCGGATTCCCGGGCGGACAGCAGTTGCTGCAGATCGAACGGCAGCCGTCTCGGGCCCCATAGCCTCTCGAGCCCGGGACAGAAGTATCCCTCGTACCCCCTGATGGCGGCCCTGAAAGCCAGTAGGCGGGGGAAGTGATAGCCTGTAATACTAATCCAATGCAAGGTCAGGGAACAACCTTCCCATGAAAATGCAACCAAGCAGGGAGTTGTAGCCCAGATAAATGCACCAAGGTAAATGTTAGGACCTTCCATACTGGGGTTACCTTGACGTGGTTGGAAGGCTTTTCACTTTTATGCAAAAATTGTAACTAAAAACCCCCCATGTTTTTACTGTTTGCACTAGCATAGATATTATGATATATGGGGCCCAGGAATGTGCATTGATCATCTCTTTCTTGTTTGTTCTAATGTGTTGGTCAGATCAGTAACTTCCACTATATGTATAATAATGTTGCATAGGATGCTCCCACAGCCCCCCCCCTTTTTGTTTATGCTATGCAGATTAAACGGTATGTCCACCCCCCAAACAAAAAATTATGTTGTAGGGAACCAGCGGCTCCTGTAATTGGCTAAGACATACGCCTTAGCCAATCACAGAAGCAGCGCTGGCGTCGGCTCCTTCTACTTGCTTGCATGCACGGTAAAGGCACAGAAGATAAGCAGAGGGCAGCAAGGGAATGAAGGCTGGTGGCAGTGGTGAGTACATTTGGGGAGCTTTCACTGATATAAACCTAGTGAGCTCAAGGTTTTGGGGGGATCCCTACAACATAATACATTTTTGTGGGGGGTGGACATACCTTTAAGCTATGGGAATGTCAGCACTGGCGCGCCTAGTAGTCCTGAGTGTCAGGGGAACTCACTAGAGGAACCATCTACAGCAGGAGGGCTGGTGGTGGTGATTATTTAATGAAAACGATATTCTATTTATAGCAATGCAGAGTGACACTGATATAAGTAGTAGCATACAAAGCATGTTTCAATCAAAGAAGTGTGATAGCAGTTTAGGTACACATTGTCTGGAACTGATATTTAATACCTGATTGTATTTCTTGTTGTACATGGTAAGAAAAAAGGGAGAAACAGCAAGTAGAATTTGTGATTCTAACCCTTCATAAGCAGTAAATGCTGGGAAAATGTACAGCGGCGCATCCAGTATTATAGGGCGATTTATAGAATCAGGAAATGGAAATGACTAAATGGTGTTTGACTCTAATGAGACCTGACAATCCCCATCAGTCAGATGTCAAACACAGAAGGTTACAGTCTGGGGGTAATTGTTGTTCAGGTGAGTTGACTCAGTCAGACATCAGTCAAATGTCAGAACCAATTATTAACGGTGGATTAGCACATAGCCAGTGTTATCCGGTGGCATAAAACTGCCTAAACCCTGCTTGCTCTGCTTATACCACTGGTGTAAATGTGAACATGCCTATTAAAGGCAATACACTGTAATATGCAATGTATGTGGCTGTACAAAGTCAATATACATTTATAGACAATGATCTAATGCTGGTAAATATATATCCGGTAGTATGCAAATAGAACAGGTGTATCTCCCACATTGGGATCGAACACTGTAGACTCTACTTCATTAAATATTTCCAATCATCACCCATCACTAGATAGAAATTCCACCATCATCACCACTAGTTACTAGATAGAATATTCCACCATCAACATAGTCACTAAATAGAATTTCCACCATCACCACTAGTCACTAGATAGATATTCCACCATCATCCCTAGTCACTAAATAGAATATTCCACCATGCCACTAGTCATAGACAGAATATTCCACCCTCTCCCTAGTTACTAAATAGAATATTCCACCATCACCACTAGTCACTAGATAGAATATTCCACCATCCCCACTAGTCACTAGATAGATATTCCACCCTCATCCCTAGTTACTAAATAGAATATTCACCATCATCACCACTAGTTACTAGATAGATATTCCACCATCATCCCTAGTCACTAAATAGAATATTCCACCATCGCCACTAGTCACTAGAAAGAATATTCCACCCTCATCCCTAGTTACTAAATAGAATATTCCATCATCACCACTAGTCACTAGTAGAATATTCCACCATCATCCCTAGTCACTAAATAGAAATTCCAAATCAACCACTAGTACTAAATAGATTATTCCCCCATCATCCCTAGTCACTAAATAGAATATTCCACCATCGCCACTAGTCACTAGACAGAATATTCCACCCTCATCCTTAGTTACTAAATAGATATTCCACCATCACCACTAGTCAATAGACAGAATATTCCACCATCATCCCTAGTCAATAAAAGAATAATCCACCATCATCCCTAGTCACTAAATAAATATTCCACCATCCACCACTAGTCACTATATAGAAATTCCACCATCATCCTAGTCACTAGAGATGGCCGAACTTTCGAAAGTTCGGTCCGTTTTCGAAACTTTCGAACTATATGGAAAGTTCGAAAATGGACCCATTAAAGGCAATGGGGTCAAATAGTTTGAAAAGTCTAATGAAATACAATTAAAATATCAATGGTAACTTAATGTAAATGGCTGTGGGACCTGGGAAATGGTCTGGGGAACATGTTCCAATATCCAGGATTTTCCAAAAATCTATTTTACTCTCACTCGCACTATTTTCGAGCTCGTTCACACCTAGATACCATGTACATTTTACTTGCGGATTCGAGCTCGCGTATAGGTTTTAATGGACATTTTACTCGAGGATTCAATGCTCGCGCCTAGGTACCATGTACATTTTACGCGCGGATTCGATGCTCGCGTATAGGTTTTAATGGACATTTACTCGTGGATTCAATGCTCGCGCCTAGATACCATGGACATTTTACTCACGGATTCAATGCTCGCGTATAGGTTTTAATGGACACTTAACTCGTGGATTCAATGCTCGCGTTCACGCCTAGATACCATGGACATTTTACCGCGGATTCGATGCTCGCGCCTAGGTACCATGTACATTTTAGAGCACGGATTCAATGCTCACGTATAGGTTTTAAGGACACTTTACCGTGGATTCAATGTCGCGTTTGCGCCTAGATACCATGTACATTTTACTTGCGGATTCGATGCTCGCGTATAGGTTTTAATGGACATTTACTCGTGGATTCAATGCTCGCGCCTAGATACCATGGACATTTTACTCGCGGATTCGATGCTCGTGCTAGGTACCATGTACATTTTACTCACGGATTCGATGCTCACGTATAGGTTTTAATGGACACTTTACTCGTGGATTCAATGATCGCGTTTGTGCCTAGATACCATGTACATTTTACTCGGGATTCGATGTCGCGCCTAGGTACCATGTACATTTTACTCACGGATCGATGCTCAAGTATAGGTTTTAATGGACACTTTACTCGTGGATTCAATGCTCGCGTTTGCGCCTAGATACCATGTACATTTTACTTGTGGATTCATGCTGGCGTATAGGTTTTAATGGACACTTTACTCGTAGATTTGATGTTTGGTAGATACCATGGACATTTAATCATGGATTCGATGCTCGCGTATAGGTTTTAATGGGCACTTATATTGCGGGTTCAATGCACGCGATCGCACCTAGATACATGGACATTTTACTCGCGGATTCGATGCTCGGTTTGCGCCTAGATACCATGTACATTACTCGCGGATTCGATGCGGCGTATAGGTTTAATGGACACTTTACTCGTAGATTTGATGTTTGTGCCTAGATACCAGGACATTTTACTCACGGATTCAATGCTCGCGTATAGGTTTTAATGGACACTTTACTCGTGGATTCAATGCTCGCGTTCACGCCTAGATACCATGGACATTTTACTCGCGGATTCGATGCTCGCGCCTAGGTACCATGTACATTTTACTCGCGGATTCGATGCTCGCGTATAGGCTTTAATGGACACTTTACTCGTGGATTCAATGCTCACGTTCGTGCCTAGATACCATGTACATTTTACTCGCGGATTCGATGCTCGCGCCTAGGTACCATGTACATTTTACTCACGGATTCGATGCTCACGTATAGGTTTTAATGGACACTTTACTCGTGGATTCAATGCTCGCGTTTGCGCCTAGATACCATGTACATTTTACTTGTGGATTCGATGCTGGCGTATAGGTTTTAATGGACACTTTACTCGTAGATTTGATGTTTGCGCCTAGATACCATGGACATTTTACTCACGGATTCGATGCTCGCGTATAGGTTTTAATGGACACTTTACTCGTAGATTTGATGTTTGCGCCTAGATACCATGGACATTTTACTCATGGATTCGATGCTCGCGTATAGGTTTTAATGGACACTTTACTTGCGGGTTCAATGCACGCGATCGCACCTAGATACCATGGACATTTTACTCGCGGATTCGATGCTCGCGCCTAGGTACCATGTACATTTTACTCACCGTCCATCTTCCGTAATAACGCTTTATAATTAAGAGAGCTTGGTGTTGGATTTTTTTGTATAAATACCGTTCCTCACCACATATTCTATGTCCTGTTGGGGGCTTTCTGATGCATGACAGTAGCCAACATTATTACCTTCTGGCAACATTTGGAGTATAATTCATTTTTAATGAAATGAGTGTAATGGTTATACTGAGTTGGGAAGTGGTGGTTTATACAGAGCTTGTTCGCTATGTGTTAATCTTTGCAATCTGAGAATGATAACTGGATGGCACTTAGACAGCAGGTGCCTGCGGGATCTTATGCAATCGGACAGTGCCTAACCTTTCTTTTAACAGATGTTTCTACACCCCAATAAGGGGAGGAGTGCCAGTATGTTTGTTGTTGTTCTTACTGGGTAATGGTGGTTTTATCTGACTGATTAGTATAATATATTTTCATCGTATGCAAAAACTTTAAAAATTACATTTGCAAACGTATCAATGTAGGTATCTGGTCTTCTTTACTGATGTCGATCACTGCGTACACACATGTAATATCGCGTTTGTGATAGGAGGAAATGTCGAAAATCCCAGCTACTGCTGGCGTTACTTGCAATTATACCTTTCGTGCGCCAGTTGTTCGAAGGAGTCTTATCCAAGGCCCACGCGCCAGATGAGATGAAAGTCACGCTAAACGATATACAGAGATGCAATGTTAAGGGGAAAATAAGTGCAAAAACAACTACCCGCTAACGGTAATGTAATATGGTGTTAGCGAATTTTTGTACTCATTTTGTATTGCTGCGCCATATTTATAAAGGGTTTGTGTCGGTAATGGTGATAAGCAATCTTAAATAGTTGGGGGGGGAACAGGAGCTGCGTGCTGGAGTATTATTGAAGTACACGTTTGAAGGTTTTCAGGGCCTTTTCTCTAATGAGACGAAGTGAGACATTTGTCTCATGGCGGCGCCTACTGGGGTAAAGGGCAAGCAACAAAAAAAAAATGCCACCTTATAAAAAAATAAATACTTTGCAAGTGCTGGGGGTGACCTAGGGGGCAGCATTCAAGTGCCCCCCTTGCCTCGATGCCTGTTGGTTTCGCCGAGAAACCGCATGTTGAGTATCACTGTCATTTACTCCTGTTAGGGCTTGGAACCTTTTCCCCTGAAGAGCCGCAGCAGTAAGGGAGTCCCCATGTAGTCAGATGGACTCCCTTGACATGGTTACCTCTCCTGGTTCTCCCCCAAACAGGCCAGTGGTGTCTAGGGAGGGAGTCAACCTTTGATCAATTGGTCTTCTTACTATATTTCCCCATAACTACCCATGTGTCTCTTTCCCATTTATTTCAACTGTTCCTTCAACTGTTATCAACCAACTTCCACTTTGAGATCCACTTTCTATCAGCATATCTACAATGGTATTATATCTCTATCTATTTATCTATCTATCTATATATCTATCTATAGGCATATCTATCAATGTATTATATCTATCATCTATCTATCTACTATCTATCTACTATCTCATCTATTCTATCTATCTATCTTATCTAATCTATCGAGCATATCATCAATGGTATTATCTCTATACTAGCTATCTATCTATCTATCTATCATCTATCTATCTATCTTATGCAACATACATATTCAATTATTATTCTATCTATCTATCTATCTCTCTATCTTCTATCTATCTATCTATCAGCCTATCTTCGATCAATGGTATTATTTCTATCTATCTATCTATCTATCTAATCTATCTATCTATCTATCTATATCTATCTATCTATCTATCAGCATACCGATCAATGGGTTTTATTCTAGCATTATCTTCATCTATATCTATCAGACATACCTATCAATGGTATATTTTATCTATCTATCTATCTATGACCCCCTTGTAAAGTTGTATTTACCAAATGTTTAGCCACGACACAACAAAAGCCACACACACAACAGAAGCCACGTCTACCACCAGAAGTTCCATACCCACCTCAGTGCTGGCGCTCTCCATCTAAAACAGTTTGGCGACTCCTTTGTACAAAGTTTGGACTCCGGTGTGCCAAAACGCTAGAAGTGCCCCTGGAAATGTTTAAAATCTCAGCGCGTCGATAAGCAACAGTGGAAAATAATATGATACTGATCGTTTTTTCCACACCATTATAAAGATTGCGATCCAAACATTATACACCTCTAACACTTTATAAAGTACAAACCCTAACTGTGAATTAGGGCGGTTTACGTTATTTTGCTCATGGCCCTGACGACTATTTCCCCCAGTCCATGTGGGTATTGGATAATCTCAATGATTTTGGTAAGAAGACGTCTACTTTCCCATTAACTACCAGTGTCTCTTTCCCAGTTATTCAACTGTTCCTTCAACTGTTATCAACCAACTTCCCGTTGATCCACTTTCTATCAGCATATCTATCAATGGATTATATATATCTATCTATCTACTCTCTATCTATCTATTATCTATCTTCTATCTATGCTATCTCTATCTATCTATCTATCTATCTATCTATCTATCTATCTATCTATCTATCAGACATATCTATCAATGGTAATTATATCTATCTATCTATCCTATCATCTATCTATCTATCTATCTATCTATCTATCTATCTATCTATCTATCTATCTATCAGCATATCTATCAATGGTATTATCTCTATCGATCTATCTATCTATCAGCATACTATCATGTATTATTTCTATCTATCTATCTATCTATTATCTATCTATCTATCTATCTATCTATATCTATCTATCATGTATTATTTCTATCTATCTATCTATATCTATCTATCTATCTATCTTCTATCTATCTAGCATACCTATCAATGGTATTATTCTATCTATCTATCTATCTTCTATCTATCTATCTATCTATCTACTATCACATACCTATCAGGTATTATTTCTATCTATCTATCTATCTATACCCCTTGTAAAGTTTGAATTTACCAATGTTTAGCCACGACACAACCAAAAGCCACACACACACTAGAAGCCACGTCTACCACAGAAGCCATACCCACCTCAGTGCTAGGCGCTCCATCTAATACAGTTGGGCGACTCCTTTTTACAAAGTTTGACTCCGGTGCCAAAAACGCTAGAAGTGCCCCTGAAATGTGAAAATTCTCAGCGCAGTGCGATAAGCACAGTGGAAAATAATATCGATACTGATCGTTTTTTCAACCATTATAAAGGATTGCGATCAAACATTACCAACCTCTAACCTTTATAAATACAACCTAACTGTGAATTAAGGGCCGGTTTGCGTTATTTTGCTCATGGGCCCTGAGCGCTCTTCCCATCCATGTGTGTATTGAGATAATCTAAATGATTTTGGTAAGAAGACATCTATTTTTTGGGGTTTTAACTTGCCACACGTACCCATGTAAGGTTTGGAACTTTCAAACCATTTACATGATTTTGCTCCTTTGTGTGCCGCAATTGGATTGAGGCTGCAGACTAGTTGAACAGTTCCTGCATCCTTCGGGTACCTGCATTTAGAAGATACTTCTGGATAGGAAGTTGCATCCCTGGGCTGTGATTTGCTGCTTTGTAGATGGTCCCCAATGAACAGTTCTCTGTGATTGGCTTGTAATACCTCGGCTAAAAGGGTTTGTAATCTCCATGATCACATGATCACATTGCTCGAAGCAATAAAAAAAGAAGAATCAATGTGTTCAATTACATTTCTTTTTATTAATCAAAAGATTATTCCAGGAACCATGTTCATCTTTGACATTGTTTAATTGCTTTTTGTTAATCCACAAAGACCTGAAACCTTGTGAGTAAAAACACATATTATGCGTCTCTTTATCTCATTTAGTCTCAAAAAGAAGAAATCCGCTGAAGGTGCAGTATCTCTGGTGATCACCGTGTAAAGCCCCAGTTCCCATCCGAGCCAGACCTCATCTTCCTTTGATAGTTTTAATACGGCGCTGTTCCCCGAGGTGTCCTGCTTCCCTTTGGATTCGTAGCTGAAATACAATAAATGTTTAATAAACACAGGGATCAGTAAAATGTTAATGTTAACACCAAAGATCAGCCAGCAAAACTCAAGCTAAGGGCAAGATGGAACATTTCTATGATCGCTATTCGACTCCCCCCATAACAACTTACTCCCACAACCGCAACATCACTATACTTACCTATGACATCAATGTCCCAGCAGTGCGGTATCCTTCCCGATCCCTCCGGAGCAAATTAAAAACAATGGTAGAGGCCTAATCCCCAAGCTCCTCATTGCACATGTGCAAGCTCTTTAACTTGAAGAGGAGGCAGCAACCTCTAAAGCAGATGCCAGAGGAGACCAGAAAGAATGCTTAACTCGGGACATTGTAGCAAGTCAGGGGCATCAAACGTCCCTTTAATTGGTTGATCAGAAACATTAACCTAAAACATCCCTTAATTATGACTAGACCATGGTACAAGCCTATTACTTGGAATATGCTCCATTTAACAGCCACTTAGCATTACATAAAAAAATAGTAAATAAATTTTTCTTGAGTTGCCTCTCCTTGTGAATTGATCAGCTGCATTTTAAAAGCTGGGGGAGCAGTATTGATCTAGATGTGAGAGAGCGAGGAGCAATGCAGGAGCCGGCCCCCGGGCCTTGTTTGCTTGAAGTGTATATATGTGTAAGGCGATATTAAAATGGGGGTACTTAATTTTCTCCAGAGACTGTCAGCCTATCCAAATTCTATGCACAAGACTCTTATTTACCAGTGGCCCTCCATATGTTGGAGGCAGGGGTGTTGCTGAACTAACACTCTAGGTAGAATGCAATAAATGGGCGCCAGTGGTTCTTGAACTTAAACAGTATCTATTTATTAACGAACAATATTAATAAGGCATTGCAATTAGCACAATAGAGGTGACATAGCATGGCACAGATATATATAAATACATCCAAAAAAACAATACCATAACAATCATTTGTAGTGCCACCCCAGCTCCAGGTCACTGTAGTGGAATTTCTATCTACCCTATGTCTGGCACTATCAGGAAGATTCAATAAAAGTTCTAAAATGGTGCTAATTTTGCCCCAACCAATTAGATTTTATTTACATTTAAAAGCTAACATCTGATTGGTTGGGGCAAAATTACCACCATTTTTAACGATAAGAACATTTATTAAATCTCCCTTTATGTCCCTATTCTTGGGTAGTATACCCAGGACTTTAGTCTTCTTGTTGGAGCTTAGGCAGCTCACTAGCTACCCTACTCCTCTCTGTCACTCCTGGAGTGATCTATTACAGAATTTTAATCTCACATTAACTGGGCCAACCTGTATTTAAAGTCCCCTCTCCTCTTCAGGAAGTTAGAAAGAAAGAGCACATGTCTGCTTCCCATTTATACTTTTACACAGTGACCTTTCGGCCAAATCCTGAACTGCCAGAGCAAAAAGACTAAAGATAACTAGTTTATCAGTTCCCTACAAATAAAATCAGACAGGTATATATTAAGTTACAAATTTGTAAACAAGCGATACATCGTTTTATTAAAGGACAACTATGCTGTGAAAATCAACTTTTTAAAAACGAAAAGTACTTGGGTCAGGGAGGTAGAATTGATTATTCATACATCTCTCAGTATTGTTTTTGTAGGGGAGCTATATAACATACAGTTTTCACCTTCCAGGTTAGTGCCCTGGCCTTCCTGTATTAAAGATAGTGCTGAAGCACTCAGGAAGCCTTTTATTGGGAGGTAGAAAGTACCAATCCAACCTCCCTGCCCCAGGTACTTTTTCTCTTTAATTGTTTTGAAAAAACTGTATATGCAATATAGTTCTCCTTTAATCTGTTTTCGACCTATAGTGTGTCATTTTCCTTAAACGCTGCTCTTTTACATTGTGTTGTACAGCAGACTAATTGGAATGAGAATAGAAACAGAACTAACTGTCTCTTTTCACCTTGGAACTTCCTTCCTTTCCATCCAGAGCATTCATCATTATCTTTATAATACAAAAGAATCTTCCTAAAATTATCTGTCAACTTGGGACGTACAGGTGTGTTAATGTCCAGGGCTTAGAAATGTGAGAGGTGTCGCCTTGAAATCTGCATTGATATGTGCTCAGCAATTCATGTCTCTACAAAGATAATTAGAAGGCTTGGGGATCTGAAATAGCGCAGAATTCAATCAATGGCATTTCAAACAGACGCCTTGAATATATCAGAACAAATAGGTAGAACAGAGCCACAAACTTCCATGGCAGAACATTAGTATGAAAACCCAAGGCACGCTTTGAAAGTTAAGGCTAGAAACAAGTCGGAAAAATATACATCAACGGTCCATAAATTTAAATGAAGAAAACAGACTGAAGTCTTATTATTACCTAGATATGTGTAGACATTCCTTATATGGTAGTGTCATGGCGCCCTGAGAAGCTAGCTGCTGCAAAGCAACCACTTTATTTACAACAACTATCAAATACAGTGCAATAACCAAATAACCAGCCAACGCCAAAACAGAACCCTAACTAACTACACAATAAGATGAAACAAAACTATAAACATGAGAAAAGGCTGACTAACTATTACAATGGGCCATATCAGAAAGGCATATTCAGAAATCGCTTTCTAGCAATACCATTATTGCTAAACCGATCGTTAATTTCTGATTATTTTAATTTCGTTTTGTTAATTTACGATCGTTATTGTAAATTAACAATAACGTAATGAGATTTACGATCTCCATAGTATACTATTGCGGTAGTTTACTGCATGGTATTCTACGGCCGAACCTTCGTTAATTGCCCAACATTCGGTGGTAAATTACGGTAACAGCATAACACGCGGTATTGCTAAATTCCGATACCACGCATTCTTAATATGACCCAATATAACTACACAAGACTATATACATGAATATAGAACAGGAATACAGGAACGAGTGGCCTTTCTCTGCCAATAAAGTGCCCATACACAGGCCAATTACCGGGCGACACTGCCGTTCGTATACATCGTGCGCCGCGGGTTGGCACCCACGATCGAATGTGTGTACGAACCTCTACACTAAGACAAAAGGCTAACAGTGATAATAACTGTAACCAATCTCTGTTATTTACCTTTCCGTCATCCTGTGATACCTATGTAGACGCGATTTAAGAAAGGGAGGGGGACAGAAAGCCTGAGCAAAAGAAATACTGGATGGAAGACATGGTACATGTAGCATCACACCTGATGAAGGAGACATAGCGTTCTCCGAAACGTTGTGTGTTTGTGTGATGCAATAAACAGAATTTTCTGACAAACAGTGTGCGCTTCCATCCACCCTTTTCTGCTTGTGATTAGCATCACACACCTTAATTAATTCTGCTTACTGTATTTTATTATAGATGAAAATCATTTCTCCATGTACGATTCCTTTAAGAGTTGAAGGTTGGTCATACATGGTATGGGGAAAATAGACATGGTAATCGTACCATGGTCATTATGTACCAAGAGGAGCAAATGTTTGTCCTCTAATCTGCATCATACAATCATGTGTTTAGCTTTTACAGGTCTGCTACAGTTAGAAAACTTTTGGTAACATCTGATTGGTCACTGAAGATTTAGAGCACGGGAAAACTTTTGCACCTTGGTACATTTCCCATTCAGTTTTGCACATTACTGATGATATTGTAGAGGGACTGACACAAGTGAAGAATCAGAAAATGAAAGACATGTATGGAGAAAAGGGACTGGGTAGAAACATTGACCTAAATGTGCAATAATGGAATAAATTAAAGTGTGTTAAGTGGCATTTAGGTGAGACGACAGATTAATCTGCGGATGATGAGCAGGGGAAAATGACATAACTCTAAAACGGTTGGCAAGTGATAAATAATGGAGAGGGAATAATGAAAGATGACATCTAGGCATGGAGCCTGGGAGGTTGGAACGTGACCGGCAGTTTGGTAATAGTGATGGATGCATTTAACTATAGCAGATGTTAAGGGAGAAAATAAAAGGTCCTGGATTTAGGAGTGTTTTATTTTGAGTAGCAATAGAGAAAGGAGAGAAGTACAAAGTATATAGAAATGTGCTTATAAAAGAAAAATGAATCTTGTATTTTCTAAACCCACACTTTATTTTAGTGAACTATCAGAGATAAATACTGTTGCCTAATAGAGATGCACAAATCCAACAGTTTCACAGAAAGTTTCTTTACAGAATTTTTTATTATCATAAGTCTCCAACAAGTTCCCAATACAAAGAGCTCTATCATACTGTTCAAACAAACACTAACATGATTCTGTAGCTGCTGCGAATCCAAAGTTACAGACTTGCAAAGTTTAACTTCCTGGTTTGCACTGTATCTCTCTAGTGTGACAGACACACCACCAGCTGTGTCATAGGCCCCACACACAATCAATCTTTTTTTAGCTATAATTTTCTTATTTCCTCTGCCTATGGACATCCTAGAGAAAGATAACTTTTTGAATTCAGCTTTTAGTTAGCTTTAACAATTATCAAGAATTTATAGGACTTGTGATACAACTGATGAGGTGGAAATATGTTAAGTGATTTATTTATCTTCCCTCTGTCCCAAGCAGTAGGCTTCATGAGGGCATGCTCAAATCACTGGCAAGAGGGCAGAGTACGGGTGCTGGTGAAGGAAGCACCACTCTGTATATATGTAAATTGCAGCCCAAGCCTGATCCTGGATTCATTTTGAAGATTGGGGTCATCTTTTTTTTAATGGAGATTTTAATTATATGGAGATCACAGTTCCCCTGAAGAAAGCAAACCTTGAAATGGTAGTTGGGCTTAAAATAATTGGCTATGTATTAAACTATTGCTTTCATTTCTCCATTGAGAAGGGCTGGCTTTATAATCAGCATTATAATGGGAATAAAGCATGTAAGCAATTTGAATTAAATTGGATCCTATTCTGTGTATGTGCTTTGTGTAAAGTATAATTAGTGCTATTATAGGAATTACAAAATAAACCTTCATTGCTAGCTATAGTTTTAACTCAAGATTGAATAAAAGTTCAGTTATGATAAGATTAGAAATGTAATTCATTCATTATTATATGTGCAGCTGTTTAGCTATAAAATGACACAATACATCTATATTTTTCTGGTTGTGAAATAAAGAACACTAGAATGCAAAAATGACTTGCCTCATCTAATCTATAAATGCACATATATAAGTAGCATATATGGTACTCTGAGATGTGTGCGTGTGTTGCTGCTGCATGCCTTAATCCAGTACTTGATTTTCTCAGGCTCAGTTAGCTCTCTCTTTTAACCGACACCACCTTCCATCTGACCAGACTTTCTATGAGGGCAAGCATGCTCAGTAAAATCCTTTCCTCGAGTAAACACCAATGCCCAGCTCTTCCGGGAGCGCTGCATCTACAGCATCATTAGGCTAGAGTAAGAAGGAGCTGGACTGCATATATACCAGCTCCCTTGGACCATTGCCTTCCTGAAAGGATTAGGTTCTCTTTTTAACTCTATATATCATACAAGTACATCATATATGTAGGTTGTAAAACAAATGCATGAAAATAGCTCACACCTGTACATGCTCACGATGGTATTCCCATTATGCATGAGATACACGTAAACATCTTCAACTTCTTCATGCTTCAACATATGGAATGTGAAGAAATAGACACCTGCAAAAGAATGGTAAGAAATTAATACATCAAATGAAACATATAAGAAGTGAATTATTTTCATTTTCTTTGGACCAATAATGAATTCCTAGTTACTCCTCTACTCAGTCTGGGCTGGTCTATACATCAACAAAGATTTACTGTCGGGACTTTGGAGCACATTTTTCTGATCATAGAATCATGATCATAGAACGTTCAAGGCTATATTCCATAATCCTCAAAAATACCATTGAAAACTACTGTCAAAATCCGAACAAAACGCCCGGTTTCGGACTAATATTCAGATTTCGGAGCCGAGGGGTTCCATGTTGGATCTGGGTCCGAGTTGGACCAGATCCCATCTCTACCACCCAATTGGCAAAGTGGAACAGGAACATGGCAGGTTTTTACATACCCTACCACCAGCCCATCCAAAGCCCATCCTAGACCACTAGGCCTGGGACAAGGGTCAGCAATCCCTGACAGCTGGACAAGCCTCTATAAAGACCGAGACAATTGGGAGGTATGTATCAGTAGTCTAGTCAAACACAAGACGCATTTTCCATTTTTGTATTAGTAATTCTATTACTAAAAAAGAAAAGCATTGCTGCAGGTTCTATGTATAGTCCCTGTCAGATAAAACTAAACACTTTTTAACCTTCGAAGTTATTGCAAACTCTCAATGAAAAAATTTCTGTTAACATAAAATGCTAAAGTAAGTATGTAAAAAGATAGGTGGTGGGTACACGGGATGAGATTTGTCCTGGTTGGCCATTCGGCACTAGCGAGCATGACCGATCATGACCAATGATGCAGCCCCATAAGGACGGCACAATCAGCCATGATTTATTAACATACCACGATCTGCTATTTGTTTTCCTGCTCCTACACCATACATATTTCTTCCATGGTAATGTCGGTTGCAGGGGCACTTCTAAGGTTTTTTCTGCCTGAGTCAAACTTTGAATGCCGCTTCAATCATTTTCGTGCCGCCGAATTAAAGTGGGTGTGGCTTTGTCAATGGGCGTGGCTTAAATTTTAAGAGAGGTGATGATCACCAATATCTCCCAGCACCTGCACCCCATGACCACATTATACACCCCCTAACTACGTCCTCCCTATACAGTCAGAGACCAATGACCATTATCTCCCAGCACCCCATGACCACATTATACCCCTAACCCCTCCCTAGGGTATAATGGGGATGGTATAATGGGAACATAGGGGCTGCTGGAGATATTGGTGATGGGCCTTTCTGTAAGACCAATCACCATATCTCCCAGCAGCCCCTATGACCACGTACCCCTAATAATCTGTCCCTATATATTCATAGGCCCATGATAAACCCCAGGTTTAGGAAGGCCCAGGCCACTGAGGCCAGCCCCACCATTATTCCATCCCCAGCAGTAGGTTAGGTAGGTCATATTTTAAACTGTCTGTCCCCCCAGACTGGTGGTGTTTTTTTATTTTTTTTATTTTATCATCAAATAATGAATCTTCAGTGAGTCAGACACAGAGTGACTAGTCTGACAGTTTTACTTACAGCAACTCGTGACACCACACTGCCAGACAGTCTTCAAGTCACAGCCGGCTGTCCATGTGTACCCTCCCTCTACGACTGGCTGGCCGTCTGTTTTTTTGTGCTCTGTGTTCGTAAAGTTTGTGCAATTCCTCCTCCTGACACAGTGACACTCCTCCTCCTGTGACGTGACACTTAGTGTGCGGGTTGGTTGGTTGGAAATATTGTATAGTGTGTGTACCCAGCCTTAGAGACTGAGGCATATGAGACCCAAGCCAGGGTTGGATATATAGTCATTTCAAATAGAAGCTGTTTATATTCTGTTTATAGCCTCAGCTGGAAACAAGAACAAGTGTCTGCCTAGTTACCTAGTATTTGCATTCTCTTGTATTGTGCAGTTGTCTGTGGTTTTCCCAATAACAGCTTGGTAGAGCCTAAATGCTTTTTTTTTTGTATTTTACCACAGTTCTTTGGGAAAACAGTAAATGCAAAGCAGACAAACGTGGGCAAGCGCACACAAGCTGAAACAAATGCGAACGCAGGCTTAGTGCGTTTTTCCGTCGGTGCCGTGGGACTTAGCCCTAAGATGGCATTAAATGTCTCCTGCTGAGAAAAGGTGATCACCACCTAAACCCCAAAACTGCAATAGATAGAAAGATTAGAGATGTATGACTAACCTAAAATGCTGTCCCTGATCTGTTACCCCTCTTTCTGTTTCCTGGTTCTTTCAGTTACAGATGACATCATAGAGGAAGACTGAATGCTGTTCCCCTAGATGCCTCCTCTGCACCGAGTACAAGCTTGAAAAGAGCTTGGAGAGGAAGTGGTTGAAGTGATTTACTAATATAATATTTTAAACACGCACTTTAAATATCGTGTGGGAAAGCAGATAATGTATGGTCAACACAGCAGCATGAGCAATGCATACGACGGAATAAGTATTTTGAGTGAATTAGTTTTTAAAGGGTCTATATACTAAACAAAGTAAAAAAAAAATAAAAATTCTAGCTTAAAGGTATAATCTCCTGCATTTTCTAAAACAAACAAGCAAATCTCAGTCTTCCCTGACTGCACACAGTAACTAAATGTCTACCAATATACCAGGATATAGGAAGTATATTGCAACGCACTGTAACTTTATACAAATTAACTTTACTGCAGATTAACTTTCTACAGAAAACTATATTTTTTCCCAACTATCACTTTCCCTATTCCTTTAGATATCCAATCTGAACCATCTTACATTCTAGCTGTCAATCAAGTGCCTTATTATCATAAACTGTTCTGTTCTGTGCAGTTTTCCTGTGGCGGAATGCTATGGTATGTTGTGTGCATTGCACGGTGGGCAAATTCTCTGTCCCAGTGCTGACTCATAGTGATTACTGTGCATGCTTGACTTTACAAGTAATGTCAGATGGAAGGAGAATGTGGTTAAAGGACATGTCCAACATGGGGTCAGGTAAGTCCTTCAGAGGCATATTTCTTAAAAACGATAATGTGAAAATTAGGTAAGGGTGGTCCTGAACCTATAGCTAAAATGTTATACATGGCTGGACATGTCCTTAAGGCATGCGGCAACATACACACAAATTCTCAGTATCTTCAGTTCTTTAACTTGTGTGAGGTGTTAATTCTCCTTAAAGCCAGTAGGGAGCTCATGTGTGAACATGTTATGCTATGCAGATTAGAATGTTGCCATAGGAGTGCTCCACAGCCCCCCTTTTTGTTATGTAATGTAGCAGAGTTCTCTGCAGGAAGATTGACCAACTTCCATGTGGTAGTAGCACCCCCAACAGTCCCTTTAATTGGAGGTCTTATGCCTTGAATACTAAGCATTGGATGAGAGGCCTCTTCCCTCTCGTTAAAAGCCAGCAGGCCGCCATCAGAATTTTCAGGGCCCCATACTAGGTAAATTACTGGGCCCCAGCCAGCCCAGCCCCCCCCCCCCCCCCAGTCTGGCAGTCCCCACAAGACCCCCCCCTCCCCCAGGCCCCCCTACTCCCTTTACAGCCCCAATATAATTATTAGAATTATTAAGTAAGACTCACTGTTCACTGTTACTGTGTTCATACATGAATGATGTGTGCTGAGCACTGCCAGGTACTCTGTCTGTCAGGTACTCTGTCTGTCTCTCACTGTCTGTCAGGTCACGAGCCTGACTGAGGACGGTCACTGAGCTCTCCTCTGCTCCTCCTTCCTACTACCTCTCCATCCTCCCCCGCGTCCTGAGCTAAAAGGAGGAGGAGGAGAAAGAGGAGGTCTTCCTTCCGTTTAGCGGCCAACCAATGCGCAGCCGCCCAGCCAGACGTCACGTGGTGAGTCCCTCCTCCGCTCCCATGATCCCCCAGACCATCTGACCAGCCCAGGACTCTGATTCCCATTGCGCACCGCACCGGACGGCCTTGTAGAGTGACGTCACAGTGGCGCGCAGCGACTGGTAACTCCGGGAACAGCACAGCCCGATGAGCCCAGCGTCATAACAGCTGAGCCAAACAGCCAGTAGTTGGGCCCGATGATCCCGGATTCCCGGGCGGACAGCAGTTGCTGCAGATCGAACGGCAGCCGTCTCCGGGCCCCATAAGCCTCTCGAGCCCGGGACAGAAGTATCCCCTGTACCCCCCTGATGGCGGCCCGAAGCCAGTAGGCGGGGAAGTGATAGCCTGTAATACTAATCCATCAAGGTCAGGGAGACAACCTTCCATGAAAATGCAACCAAGCAGGGAGTGTCAGCCCATAAATGACCCAAGGTAAATTGTTAGGACCTTCCATACTGGGGTTACCTTGACGTGGTTGGAAGGCTTTTCACTTTTTAGCATAAAATTGTAACTAAAACCCCCATGTTTTTACGTTTGCACTAGCATAGAATTATGATATATGGGGCCCAGGAATGTGCATTGATCATCTCTTTTCTTGTTTGTTCTAATGTTTTGGTCAGATCAGTAGCACTTCCACTATATGTTATAATAATGTTGCCATAGGAGTGCTCCCACAGCCCCCCCCCCCCTTTTTGTTTATGCATGCAGATTAAACGGTATGTCCACCCCCCAAACAAAAATTAGTTGTAGGGAACCAGCGCTCCTGTAATTGGCTAGACATCACGCCTTAGCCAATCACAGAAGCAGCTGCTGGTCCGGCTCTCTACTTGCTTGCATGCACGGTAAAGCACAGAAGATAAGCAGAGGGCAGCAAGGGAAGAAGGCTGGTGGCAGTGGTGAGTACATTTGGGGAGCTTTCACTGATATAACCTAGTGAGCTCAAGGTTTTGGGGGGATCCCTACAACATAATACATTTTTGTTTGGGGGGTGGACATACCTTTAAGCTATGGGAATGTCAGCACTGGGCGCGCTAGTAGTCCTGAGTGTCAGGGGAACTCACTAGAGGAACCATCTACAGCAGGAGGGCTGGTGGTGATGTATTTAATGAAAACGATATTCTATTTCATAGCAATGCAGAGTGACACTGATATAAGTAGTTAGCATTACAAAGCATGTTTCAATCAAAGAAGTGTGATAGCAGTTCTAGGTACACATTGTCTGAAACTGATATTTAATACCTGATTGTATTTCTGTTGTACATGGTAAGAAAAAGGGAGAAACAGCAAGTAGAATTTGTGATTCTAATCCCTTCATAAGCAGTAAATGCTGGGAAATGTACAGCGGCGCATCCAGTATTTATGCGATGTATAGAATCAGAAATGGAAATGACTAAATGGTGTTTGACTCTAATGAGACCTACAATCCCCCATCAGTCAGATGTCAAACACAGAAGGTTACAGTCTGGGGGTAATTTGTTGTTCAGGTAGTTACTCAGTCAACATCAGTCAAATGTCAGAACCAATATTAACGGTGGATTAGCACATAGCCAGTGTTATCCGGTGGCATAAAACTGCTAAACCCTGCTTGCTCTGCTTTACTACACTGGTGTAAATGTGAACATGCCTTATTAAAGGCAATACACTGTACTATGCAATGTATGTGGCTGTACAAAGTCAATATACATTATAGACAATGATCTAATGCTGGTAAATATTTATATCCGGTAGTATGCAAATAGAACAGGTGTATCTCCCACATTGGGTCGAACACTGTAGACTCACTTCATTAATATTTCACAATCATCACCAATCACTAGATAGAATATTCCCCATCATCACCACTAGTTAACATAGAATATTCCACCATCACCACTAGTCACTAAATAGAATTTTCCACCAATCACCACAGACACTATAGAATTCCACCATCATCCCTAGTCACTAAATAGAATATTCCACCATCGCCACTAGTCACTAGACAGAATATTCCACCCTCATCCCTAGTACTAAAAGAATATTCCACCATCACCACTAGTCACTAGATAGAATATTCCACCATCACCACTAGTCACTAGATAGAATATTCCACCCTCATCCCTAGTTACTAATAGAATATTCCACCATCATCACCACTAGTTACTAGATAATATTCCACCATCATCCCAGTCACTAATAGAATATTCCACCATCGCCACTAGTCACTAGAAAGAATATTCCACCCTCATCCCTAGTTACTAAATAGAATATTCCATCCATCACCACTAGTCACTAGATAGAATTTCCACCATCATCCCTAGTCACTAAATAGAATATTCCACCATCACCACTAGTCACTAAATAGATTATTCCCCCATCATCCCTAGTCACTAAATAGATATTCCACCATCGCCACTAGTCACTAGACAGAATATTCCACCCTCATCCTAGTTACAAATAGAATATTCCACCATCACCACTAGTCACTAGACGAATATTCCACCTCATCCCTAGTCACTAAATAGAATATCCACCATCATCCCTAGTCACTAAATAGAATATCCACCATCACCACTAGTCACTATATAGAATATTCCACCATCATCCCTAGGTCACTAGAGATGGCCGAACTTTCGAAAGTTCGGTCCGTTTTCGAAACTTCGAACTATATGGAAAGTTCGAAAATGGACCCATTAAAGGCAATGGAGTCAAATAGTTTGAAAAGTTCTAATGAAATACAATTAAAATATCAATGGTAACTTAATGTAAATGGCTGTGGGACCTGGGAAATGGTCTGGGGAACATTTTCCAATATCCAGGATTTTCCAAAATCTATTTTACTCTCACTCGCACTATTTTCGAGCTCGTTCACACCTAGATAACCATGTACATTTTACTTGCGGATTCGATCTCGCGTATAGGTTTTATGGACATTTTACTCGAGGATTCAATGCTCGCGCCTAGGTACCATGTACATTTTACGCGCGATTCGATGCTCGCGTATAGGTTTTAATGGACATTTTACTCGTGGATTCAATGCTCCCGCCTAGATACCATGGACTTTTACTCACGGATTCAATGCTCGCGTATAGGTTTTAATGGACACTTAACTCGTGGATTCAATGCTCGCGTTCACGCCTAGAACCATGGACATTTTACTCGCGGATTCGATGCTCGCGCCTAGGTACCATGAACATTTTAGAGCACGGATTCAATGCTCACGTATAGGTTTAATGGACACTTACTCGTGGATTCAATGCTCGCGTTTGCGCCTAGATACCATGTACATTTTACTTGCGGATTCGATGCTCGCGTATAGGTTTTAATGGACATTTTACTCGTGGATTCAATGCTCGCGCCTAGATACCATGGACATTTTACTCGCGGATTCGATGCTCGTGCCTAGGTACCATGTACATTTTACTCACGGATTCGATGCTCACGTATAGGTTTTAATGGACACTTTACTCGTGGATTCAATGATCGCGTTTGTGCCTAGATACCATGACATTTTACT
The DNA here is from genome assembly GCA_019447015.1 of Hymenochirus boettgeri. Taxonomy (NCBI): domain Eukaryota; kingdom Metazoa; phylum Chordata; class Amphibia; order Anura; family Pipidae; genus Hymenochirus; species Hymenochirus boettgeri. Next base: position 389,087,805 of record CM033469.1, on the reverse strand, counting down.
CGCGGATTCGATGCTCGCCCTAGGTACCATGTACATTTTACTCACGGATTCGATGCTCACGTATAGGTTTTAATGGACACTTTACTCGTGGATTCAATGCTCGCGTTTGCGCCAGATACCATGTACATTTTACTTGTGGATTCGATGCTGCGTATAGGTTTTAATGGACACTTTACTCGTAGATTTGATGTTTGCGCCTAATACCATGGACATTTTACTCATGGATTCGATGCTCGCGTATAGGTTTAATGGACACTTTACTTGCGGGTTCATGCACGCGATCGCACCTAGATACCTGGACATTTTACTCGCGGATTCGATGCTCGCGTTTGCGCCTAGATACCATGTACATTTTACTCGCGGATTCGATGCTGGCGTATAGGTTTTGGACACTTTACTCGTAGATTTGATGTTTGTGCCTAGATCCATGGACATTTTACTCACGGATTCGATGCTAGCGTATAGGTTTTAATGGACACTTTACTTGCGGGTTCAATGCACGCGATCGCACCTAGATACCATGGACATTTTACTCGCGGATTCGATGCTCGCGTATAGGTATAATAGGCATTTTACTATTAAACGGTCAAACATTCGATATTTATCGAAAGTCCGAAAATATCGAAAATACGGGTCCGGGATACTTCGAGAAGTCCATTCGTTCGAATTCTAATAGTTCGGCTAAACTCGAGTTCGAGTTCTAGTCCATCTCTTCTAGTCACTAAATAGAATATTCCACCATCATCACTAGTCAAAAATAGAATATTCCACCATCATCCCTAGTCACTAGAGATGGCCGAACTTTCGAAAGTTCGGTCCGTTTTCGAACTTTCGAACATATGGAAAGTTCGAAAACGGACCCATTAAAGGCAATGGGAGTCAAATAGTTTAAAAGTTCTAATGAAATACAATTAAAATACAATGGTAACTTATGTAAATGGCTGTGGGACCTGGGAAATGGTCTGGGGGAACATGTTCCAATATCCAGGACTTTCCAAAAATCTATTTTTACTCTCACTCGCGCTATTTTCGAGCTTGTTCACACCTAGGTACCATGTACATTTTACCTCGTTTACATATACTACTAGGAGAAGGTATAGTCTTGTATCGAGTTGCAGTCTATCAACTGGACTTAACAGATATGAGTGCGCTTGATTCATAATAATCACTAAGTTACTGTGGTGTTCATGGATGCATAGGACATTGGATCACTAGTATTTTATCTAGTACGTGGTTATACCTACCAAACACCTAAATACATAACTATTCGCTAGTTTTATTTTTGAAATCCATCATTTATCCACGTCATAGATAAATATTACTAGAGAAGACACCGCCTACTTGTGTCTTATACACGAACCAGTCCAAATCCCATGGTATGTCTAAGTATGTATAGTTTATTTATAAAACCTCCACTTGGAGGACCGGCAGTGGCGTTTACAGATAACTAAATACATTACAGAGTCATACAAGGGTGGGAATCACATACGATAGATCGCTTTCGTACCTCAATAGTCGTACTTATTCCACACAGGTATTAGGGTCCCAAATAAAGCCAACATAGATCTTACGCTACTTAGTTGTGTGGTGCACACCCCGATCAATGGAATGGGTAATAAGAGTGCTGGAGTGATCTCTCTGCGAAGAAAAAAAATAAAAACATCATAGAACAGTAGCAAATAATTTTGAACCGGGGATATAGGTATGATGGAAGGGATCCGAAATAAAATTATCATAAATACTAGAATCCATGCATCTCAATCTACTGAGAAGGTGCTGGTTTCCATATTAGGTCGGGCAATACCAGGGTAAATAGGTGTACTCATATAATGATAACCACTATACGTGCTGGTTACCAGATAGGTCATGCTTAGAAAGGTAGATTTATCATAAATAAAATTAAAACTCCGATAACAAAAACAAATCTCCACATAAGTTGCTGTAGTACCAAGTAGGTAGTTAGTATTTAAGATAATAGAGGGGGTTAATCATATATAGATTTAATAATTCATATACTGTGCTTGTTACCAGGATAGGATAGGTGTAAGGGTCGATTAATTCATATGAATACAAGATATAATAGATGAGGGCCATATAGCTGTATCTGGATTTATACCGGATATCGTGGAAATATCTAAGGTGGTAGATTCTCATATAATCGATATAAAGCTAGAGGGTACCATTCTGTGTCTGGTTACCAGATACAAAAGGTGATGATGTACGGGTAGATTTCTCATATATAGAGTAATATAGGGGCATGAGCCAATAAATACATAGCGCGGTTACGGATAGGTAGGATGATAAAAGGAATAGATAAATCATATAGATATAAATAAATACTAAGGGAAATGCTGTTTGCTAGAATAGGGTAAAAAGAGTGATGGTAGAGGGTAAGACTGTATCATCATATATAAGATATCAATAGATAACACAAATCATACTGTGCTGGTTACCAAAGCATAGAGTAGAGAAATGGTAAGTGTACAGATTATCCCTATATAGAATATCATGAAATGACCTATAACTTTGACTGGTTTAACCAAGAGAGTAGGATGTAGGAGTGTAGATTTATCATATATAGATAGATAGATACCATGAAAAGTACTGTTCTGGTTAACAACAGATAGGGCGGATGTATCGAGAATTTATCATATATAGATAGATCCATAGACTGTTGCTGTACCAATAGGTAAAAATATAAGAAAAAGAAAGGGAATATATTTATCATATAGAGATATTAGATATCATTATACTGTGGGCTGGAGTTTACCAATAGGTTAGGATGTACTTCATTGATATTTCTCATAAAATCTAAAGAAAAAAAAAAGGAAAAAGGGGTAAAAAAAAAAAAAAAAAGAGGAAAAAAAAAACAAAAAGAAAAGAAAAAAAAAGAAAAGAGAAAAGACTGGTAGGTAGGTAAAGAAAAAAAATTTTAGCCTATACTGTGCTGGTTCCTAGGGAGAAAATAGGTAGGATGTAAAGGGTAGATTTTATCATATATAGATATTAGGAATATGCAGATATACTGTGCGTGGGGGTTACCAGAGTAGGATAGGATGAAGGTGTAAAGATTTATCATATATAGAGGTATATAGGAACCAAGGTAGGTACTAAAGTGCGGTTACGGCTAACATAGGTAGGAAAATGTAAAGGGAGATTTTCATATTAATAAGGAAGATAAGAAATGGTGATACCGGGGCAAAAAAATAACACTAAAGTACTGGTTTACCAGCGTAAAGGTAGGAGATGGACACGGGAATAGTATTTATCATATATAACAATAATATCAGATACCGACAATATACTGTACATGGTTACCAGATCGGATACGATGTATGTAGATGGTAGATTTATCATATAATAGATATATAGATAGACCAGGCGTATCTAAGATAGTCTGTGGTGTACAGAAACAAGATAGGTAAGGAAAAAAAAAAAAAATGTACGCGAAACTCGAATATTATCTATATCATACAGAATGATATGATAGTAAATACCATTACTAAAAGGTGACTATAGGTTCCAGATCGTAAGATAATGTAGGGATAGATTATATCACATCATCTAGAGGTATATACGAGTACCAGTAGCTGTGCTGGTTACCAGAAGGTCAGGGAAATGTAAACGGATAAGATGATACATCATATGATCGAATAGATACCGATAGACTGAATGCATAAAGATATCCCAACAGTAGAGGATCAGAAGGATAGCGGGGTCGATTTATCATATTAGGGGATACATAGATTATCCTAGACTTGGTGCTGGTTACGCAAAGTAGGTAGGGAATGTAGGTTAGTTATTATAAGTCAGTATATAGATCAAAAAAAAAAAAACTCTATACGTTGGGCATGGTTCCGCAGAGTAACGGATAGGGATGTAAAAAGGGTAATGATTATCATATAGAAAAAGAACTAATATATACGACAAATAATCATACAAAGTCTAGTTACTTGTATACAGATATGTACAGCGATGTACACTGGGGTACAGATTTGCTCATATATAGATATTAAATACAGTGCTGGTTCCAGATTGTGATAATGATGTATGGAGGTAATGTTGGTCCATATATAGATAGTGATAGAGTATATATCTTGTGCTTGAAGTTACCAGAATAGGTACGAAGTGTCACGGCTGAGGATTAATGTCCTATATATAAATATCTAGATACCATATCATGTGGCTGGTACCAGACAGATAGGTAGAGAATAGGTCAGGCTCGAATATTATCAATATCTGACTCTATCGATGACTCAAAAACTAAACGTGCTGTTGTAACCAAGGGATAGTCGGAGGCACATATGGGCTCGATGTTATCATAACATAGATTCATATACTGTGACTGGTATACCAGTAGGTAGTGGGAGGAAAAAAAAATAGGGTGATATTATAACATACAAAAAAATATAAGCAAGAGATATTTAGATACCATATACTGTGCGGTTACCAGTAGGTAGGCATGTTAGGGTACAGAGTTTGGATCATATGTGAGGAAGATTGTAGATACCATATACTAAAGTGCTGGTTCGCCAGATAGTAGGATGTAAGGGTAGATTTATCATCTATAATATATAATCCATATACTATGCTGGTTACCAGATAGTAGGATGTACGGTAGATTTGAGCATAATCCAATAGATACAGAGAAATCCCATAATACTAGTGGCATTTTTACACGAGATAGGTAGGATGTAAGGGTAGATAAATAAATCATAAATTATATGATAATGATATCAGATCCGGTGCAATTGTTACGCACACTCATCGGTATAAGGTAAAAAAAAACTTTAACAGGGTAAGATTAGGTTATCATATATACACGTATTATAGACTGTGCTGGTTAACCGATATTGGTAGATAGGCAAGGGATCGAATTTTTAATCATATTAGATAGTATACATACCTAATACTAGCATGCTGTATAGCCAGATAGAGATCAGGAATGGTAATGGTAAGATTTAATCATATATAAAAAACATATGAAAATAGAGGGTACCATATACCTGTGATGGTGATTCCCAAGATGAAGTAAGGCAATGTACATGGAAGCTTGTATCATAAATAAGAATACCACTTATACTGTTGGCTGTTACGCAATAGTAGGAAAAATGCAAGGAACTAGATTGTTCAGTATCAGATATCATAGTACATGTGCTAGGCTACCAGAATAGGTAGGAATGTAAAAGGTAGATACTAAATCTCATAGTAGAGAAGATAGATAATACCATAGACTATACGTGTACTGTTTACCACAGATAGGTTAGGGAAATGGGGATGTAAGGAGGGTGAGCATTTATCCTCTATAGGGATACACATAGAATTACACCTATCCTAGGGGTCAAGGTTTAAACAGATCGTTAGGACTACTAAGGGTAGATTATCATAATAAATAGATATATAAGTATATCAATGTACGCTTTATGGAAATATTAACGCGAGATAGAGTCGAATGTAAAGGGTAATTTAAATTAAAATCATGGGAGAGATTATTAACATGTGCTGTGGTTCGGCAAATATGGTAAGGTATGTAGGTGGTAGAATTGGTGAATCCATATTGATATATACATACCAAAATACTGTGCCGTTATCCACAAAGAAGGTAGAAATCATGAAATGTAAGGAAGATATGGTATCATATAAATAAATATAGGTAGAATAACCAATATACTGTGTGCTGGTTACCAGAATAAGAGTAGTAGAAAAAAAAGAAAAAAAAGAAAGGAAGGAAAAAAAAGATGAAAAAATAAGGGTAAGTTTAGTCCATAATATAGGAATTTTTTAAAAAAATGTAATAGTTACATATACTGTGCATGGTTACCAATGGTAGGATGATAAGCATGTTATCATATATAGAAGATACATACAATACTGTGCTGGTTCCAGATAGGTAGGATGGTAACAGGCTAGATTTAAAGAGGCATGTCCACCCCAAACTAACTGGCCCAGTGTAATAAAAAAAAAAAATCCTTACCTTACATCCCTACGTCCTTGTGGTCCCCCCCCATCCCTACCCAAATGTGCACTGAGCCATTGCATTGTGTTAAAAGAAAGGTTGCAGGATCCTTCCCATTTTTCCAGAGTTGTTATCGCGGTAAAGAGAAGATTTGGATCTGACTTATTAGTAGAAAAAACAAATACGTGTAGCAGAGTTTATATAGACTAAAAGGAAGAAAGAAAAGAACAAGGAAACATAAGTATAGGTTACATAGTCCAGGTGCGATAGATGAGACATAGAGATACATACGGTGGTTCGGGAGAGAAAGAAACCCTCGGGATTTGACTGTATGAAAGGAAAAAGTGTCAGGTTTTGAAAAATATTATGTGTGGTTTAAAAAGGAAGAGGAGTCAATAATACCCCAAGGCCAACATGCTGGGGTATTGTCCACAGAGATGCAGAAACATGATAAGTACTTCGTTCCGAATACCAAAGAGTGAGATAACGTGCATTAGGATGAAATAATCGACTGTCGAAAGCAAGGGAGAGTTCAAGAGGATAGAATAGAAAAGTGACCATTGCCTTTGCGCACCTGCAAATCATTCTTTAAGCCTTACCGGGGTACACAGGGTACGTCTGTGGAATGGATGAATCCAGATTGCAAAGGATCCCATGAGTATAGCATCTAAGAGGGTAATTAAGTGATATGGGAGAAGACTAAGCGTTCAAAGCGTGCGTAGTTAGCTAAGCAAGAGGAGTCTAGCAAAGGCTTTTTATATGGCTTATCATGGGCATGCTTAAATTGGAGGGAAAATTCCGATGTAAGGGAGACTTGAATATGTGGGCGAGTATAGAGGTAAGCACATGATTACAGTGCTTCAGTAATACAGGAGCCAGTGATCAAGAGGACATTGCATGACGACAGAGCAACAAAAGCAGGTAGAGACTTCTGAATGGGTCACCGAGCAAATGTCCAAGAATAGCTGATGAGGGGAGGGCAACATAATCTGAAGTCATCCCTAGGACCAGATACTGTATCGCACACTTTATGCTGAAAGTAATGGCGCAAAGTCCTGGGAGAGGTGCGGAGAGAAGGAGAGGGTCAGTGGGAAGGAGAGCAAAGAAGGGAGTTGAAGATGGAGAACAGGCGACGTGGGGTTCCATTTGTGTTGTTATTATAAGTTTCTGGTAATAGTTCTGTTTTACCAGCAGAGCCCAGAGCCGAGACTGGCCATGAACTTGTGGGAGTAGAAGGTCCACGCACGTTCATGCAGCACGCACGCGCCACCTACGAATAAAAGCGGAAGTGGGGTTGAGCCACAGACAAGGATTAAGGTTCCTCGACTGAGGGATACAAGAGGCAAAAGTGTCTATTTGTTAGTGAGGATCAAGTTATAGGAATTACAAGCAAGTCAGGGCAAGAGGAAAGAAGAAGACTAGAGGACAGGGATGGGGCGAGTGCCGGGAATCTAAGGACCTAGATTGAAACAGAGGGAAGAGCAGTGTTAGCGAGAGCTGATATAGCATATGGGAGCAGTAAGGGGGGGTAGAGAGAAGAGATGAAGACTCTTGGAAACTTTATTTGAATACCCCTGTGCGCACATTACCTAAACATTCATTATTTGGTTGGAGAAAAGACATTTTATGCAGGCGCGTGTTCTAGAAATGAACGGATATAAAAAGTGTTTCAGGAGGTCCCCTAAACCTAGTTGGGCCCATCCTAATAAATATTAGAAAAAAGCAATTAATTGATTGACATGGCGAGAATACACACTGAATAAAAGACTCCTAATAAAGAATCTGAACAAGAAACATCAGCAGAGAAAAAACAGACAGCTGACATCCCACATTATCCAGTAGTTACAGGGCACGGCCACCAAACTTATCAACTGTATATCCTTAAACTGTTACTTTACACCTGAAAGCACCTCATACTGGAATCACCGCACAAAAACGTTCTCAGCTTGTTCATATCAAGCTCGGAACGTGCAGAACAGCCTTGTGTAACCCTGGTCAATCATTGGGACTGTGACTGAGTGTGTGTTTCTGAATAGAGATGGAATCCAGGTCTGACTCGGCCCCAGATCCGACACGGAACCCTTTGGTTCCGAAATCCAAATGATCCATCTGAATCCAGACGGATCGTCTGGAATTTGGGAGTTCGGAACGCTTTTTTGATTATTGGAAACCCTTGCAGATGTTTCCAAGGGTGGAATCGAACTCAGGACTTCAGTGCTGCAAAGCATCACTGCTAACCACTGAGTTACCCTGCTCCCCCCCACTGAGCCACCGTTCTCTAAGGATATGAAATGGTAAATAGGTTTTGAATTTTTGGTAAATTCCTTTAACATAAACTCTCTGCAGATAAAGACACGCAGACAAAGAACATTTCTTATACAATCCCGAATAGGGAATTAGGAACCTGTTGACTTGTTAATATTAAATGTCTGGAACATTCATCGCTCTAGTTTTTTTTCTAGGCTTTTTATTTGTAAATAAATAGCCTTGTTGCAAACAATCCTCTAAACAGACTCCTGGGAAAATTCTAAAGAATGATGGCACAAGTATAAATGTAATACGTGGAACGATGTTTGTTGTAGCTCCATCATGGAAGTGTGAAAAGATGACAAGCCATTGCTCTACATTCCAAATGGTGCTGATGTTGCAATGGACTTTTCATCTCCGTCCTTCTTTCATTGTGTTTGACTTTACCATTCATACCTTTTCAGAAGGTTCTTCATTCATTTCTATCCAACACTGGTCAATCCACACGAACCACAAAGGTTTCTTTCTGCACATTCCCAAGTTTAGATTTCATTTTCTTTCTTCTTTAGAGTTTGGATAAACAAAAAATAAAAAAATAAAAAAAAAACCCATCAAGAATAAAGTTCAATTTTCTGATATCATCTGTGCGGCTCCGTACGGCTACCAGCTGCCGCCGCAGGCCTGTTTGAAAGCCAAATACCAAACAGTAAATGCATGTGTTAATTTATAAACTCGAGATGAATAGATGAGTTGGGTATTTGTATAGCTAATCTGCCAACATTGTGTTTGACTACTTTTAAAATTTCATTATAGATGATTAAACCCAGAAGGACGCGACTTCTCTAAATGTACTAATAAAAAAAAGAAAAGATAATTAAAATGAAGACATTAAAGCGATAAAGGCCGCGGTGCTCCCTGTTTAGAAAAAAATAAGTAAAGTTTAGCAAAGATTTTGATCTTCATGGACAGGATATTAGACAGCCAGTTCCTGCTGAGACAATATACATATGAGGATCTGGAAGTGACTTTCTGTGTGTTCTGTGCTCTTAGCTTTGTTGTAGGCATTTTACTAAACACACAATTGCATGGCCAGTAGTATCATCCCCTTTTGAGATACATGCTCTATGCAAGCTGATTTTATTATGGCACCACTGTCAATGTTTTCTTATTGCTATAGCCCTAAGCACCACCTTGATTTATGAAACCCCCATGATAATATATGAGTATTCTTGTACATGGACATCCGGTACCAAATTGGTTTCTGCACTCACATACATGCAAGACCCTGGCTGACCAGGACATGGTAAAGGAGTCTAATCACACAGTATCATATAGGCTTCCTATATGATCCTATACAGTAACCCGCAATTCCTTGACACTGAAGATGTTTAAAAACTACAACTACCAGCAACTAAAGCAGGCTGGAGTTGTAGTTTCCAAACATCTGGTGCCAAGAATTGGGTTTACTGTATGGGATTACTGTCCATTTAAAGGGCAACTAATGCCTCAAACTATACAGAATCAGAAGGATGCTATCTATTGTTAAAATATTGCCTTTTTGATTCTGTATTGTTTTGAGGCTTACTTGCCCTTTAAATGGACAGCAGAATTCCCAAACAGTAGTCCCATACAGTAATAGGAAAATCCATTATGGTTATTTCTGTATGGGATTATTTTATGTCCATTTAAAGGGCAACTAAACCTTAGAACATAACAGAATCAGAAGGCAGTAGTGGTCATAATTTCAACTCTTATACTCGAGTCAATCATGTTTTCCTAATTTTTCAGGCCAAAATAGGTACCCGGCCGTTTATACTACGGTTAGTTTATACTCGAGTATATATATATATATATTATTATATATATTATTATCAAACATGGAGGTAGCCGCACTCTCACTTGTACTCTCCCTATTGGCCGGGTGCATCCCCAAATTTTCCACATAATAATAAAGTACGGAGCACTCCAGGCTTACAACAATCAGCTGTTATTTATACGTTCTACGCGTTTCAACCACGTCCGTGGTCGTCATCAGGATACGCAGATTAATGACACACTAGGTTAAATACATAGCAACCCTCCCCCGATCCTCCCCCAACACACCTCCAAAAAACACCCATCACAGTAAAGTGAAGTACAGAGACAAAAACGAATCAACAGATTAAAACCCCACACCTACCACGCGTAGGATAAATACATAAGAATCAGTATAAATACATAGAAGCAATATATATAAATAGAAAAACATGAATATAAATATATAAATATAAATATATAAATATAATACGAACCATAACTATCACCATAATCTAAAAGCTACCAAGAGATCATACCACATACTCTTATAAAAATAGAACTACTAACTCAAGGGGATGCTAGACACCGCCCGGGTGGGTGACTAAACCCATGAAGAAAATAGGGGACCAACAGATTAGCACTGGACAGGTAAACCTAGTACGTCTGCCAAATCGTAACAAAACATGTGGTGTTCGTTGTGGTCGTCGTCAGGATGCGCCATATTGAAAACATACAAAGTTAAATAGATACAGTCCCGCCCCCGATCCTCCTCCAACCTACCTCCTTACACACCCATTGGACAAGTGATACAGCACAGACAGAGGAGTGCCTGTGCACTTCCACACCCACTCCTATCTCCTACATCGATACATGCATTAACCCAATATATACAAAAAGTGTAGACATAATCAGAAGCATATATAAAAAAGTGTGCATAAAACCAGTGTACATAAAAACGTATGAAACATTTGTATCACCAATATCTATCACCGTAACATATCCCTAATAAACAGATTATCCGCATAACTATTTACATGATTAAGACAATAAAAGCAATATCCAGATCTAATATATCTCTGTTACGGATCCCATGGGGAAGTTACGTATTACGGCCACTATCTAGATTATCCGATACTACGTGGCAAAAAATAGAATACCTACTGCTGATAGGGGACCTACTAATTAATTTAGACTCTACTCGACTCTAATGGAAACATGATAATGGGAACATCCTCTGGTTTCTAAGTTGACAATGACCGAGGAAGTATATAGAACATACGAATAATGTAGGAACCAAGACAGCGAGTATATAAATTAATGATTAGTCTAATGTGGGAAGTACACATAAATACTGATATACTATATTATTGTAGGAAACCAGGACATCAAATACAGTTTATAAAAAGCATGACAATATTAGTTGTTCGTTTACCTCTTGGGGTAAGTGTGTCCAATTTTCTTATCCATCGTGCTTCCCTTCTGAGGAGTGCCTTATTTTGATCTAAACCTTTGTTTTGGGCTCATGATCTATGCCATCCATCTAAAGCGCATATAGGATGGCCTGCTTCTTTATAATGTTTCGCTACTGATACTCCCCCATTTTGCTCTTATCATAATCATTGATAGATTGGCGTAAAGTGTCGATGATTTGCTAGTCTCTCCCTCAAAGTCGTGTCGTTTACCGACATAGTATATCCACATGGGCAGGTTATAATGTAGATTACATATGTACTTAAACACGTCAATCTGTAATTGATCTTAAACCTGCTCCCATTATGGGGGTGTGGGAAATCTGTGCCACAGATTTCCGAGCGACATGCTTGGCATCCACTACACTTATAGCAACCTTTCTTATTATTGGGAAGCCAAGTAAGTGGGGTTGTTTGTTTGTTATTGAGATCCGTTTTTACTAGTAAGTTACGCAGTTACGTTTTTACTAGTAAGTTTCCGCGTCTATATGCGAACATAGGTTGTACACCTTTAAATGGTAGAGTTTGATCACTAGTTAAAATAGGCCAATTTTGTTTTATGGTTTCTTGTACTAGTTTACTATTAGATGAAAATTGTAATGATACTGGGATCCTATGTTTTTGATCTTTTGTTATCTGATCCTTGCTAGCTATGTTTCCTTTCATCATTAGAGCCCTATCTAATTGTTCCCCTATCATTTTTGGATTATATTTTCTTTGGATAAATTTTGTTGCCATTTCCTTTAATTGGGCTTCCATTATTTCAGATTTTGAGTTATTCTGAATAACTCTGATAAATTTTTGAGAATACTACTCCCTTTTTGGTAGCTATAGGGTGACAACTGTCTGCCAACAGAACTGTATTTTTATCAGTTTTTTTAGAAAATAGACAGGTTTCCAATTTGTCATTTTCGATAAATATCCGTAAGTCCAGAAAGTCTGTGGACAAATGGAAACCTGTCTATTTTCTAAAAAAACTGATAAAAATCAGTTCTGTTGGCAGACAGTTGTCACCCTATAGCTACCAAAAAGGAGTAGTATTCTCAAAAATTTATCAGAGTTATTCAGAATACTCAAAATCTGAAATAATGGAAGCCCAATTAAAGGAAATGGCAACAAAATTTATCCAAAGAAAATATAATCCAAAAATGATAGGGGAACAATTAGATAGGGCTCTAATGATGAAAGAAACATAGCTAGCAAGGATCAGATAACAAAAGATCAAAAACATAGGATCCCAGTATCATTACAATTTTCATCTAATAGTAAACTAGTACAAGAAACCATAAAACAAAATTGGCCATTTTAACTAGTGATCAAACTCTACCATTTAAGGTGTACAACCTATGTTCGCATATAGACGCGGAAACTTACTAGTAAAAACGTAACTGCGTAACTTACAGTAAAAACGGATCTCAATAACAAACAAACAACCCCACTTACTTGGCTTCCCAATAATAAGAAAGGTTGCTATAATTGTAGTGGATGCCAAGCATGTCGCGGAAATCTGTGGCACAGATTTCCCACACCCCATAATGGGAGCAGGTTTAAGATCAATTACAGATTGACGTGTTTAAGTACATATGTAATCTACATTATAACCTGCCCATGTGGATTATACTATGTCGGTAAAACGACTACGACTTTGAGGGAGAGACTAGCAAATCTCGACAAACTTTACGCCAATCTATCAATGATATAGATAAGAGCAAAAAAGGGGGAGGTATCAGTAGCGAAACATTATAAAGAAGCAGGCCATCCTATATCGAGCTTTAGATGGATGGCGATAGATCATGAGCCCAAAACAGAAGGTTTAGATCAAAATAAGGCACTCCTCAGAAGGGAAGCACGATGGTAAGAAAATTGGACACACTTACCCCAAGAGGGTTAAACGAACAACTAATATGTCATGCTTTTTATAAACTGTATTTGATGTCCTGGTTTCCTACAATATATAGTAGATCAGTATTAGATGTACTTCCCACATTAGACTAATAGCATTAATTTATTATACTCAGCTGTCTTGGTTCCTACATTATTCGTATGTTCTATATACTTCCTCGGTCATTGTCAACTTAGAAACCAGAGGATGTTCCCATTATCATGTTTCCATTAGAGTCGAGTAGAGTCTAAATTAATTAGTAGGTCCCCTATCAGCATAGTATTCTATTTTTTCCACGTAGTATCGGATAATCTAGATAGTGGCCGTAATACGTAACTTCCCCATGGGATCCGTACAGAGATATATTAATCTGGATATTGCTTTTATTGTCTTAATCATGTAAATAGTTATCGGATAATCTGTTTATTAGGGATATGTTACGGTGATAGATATTGGTGATACAAATGTTTTCATACGTTTTTATGTACACTGGTTTTATGCACACTTTTTTTATATATGCTTCTGATTATGTCTACACTTTTTGTATATATTGGGTTAATGCATGTATCGATGTAGGAGATAGGATGGGTGTGGAAGTGCACAGGCACTCCTCTGTCTGTGCTGTATCAACTTGTCCAATGGGTGTGTAAGGAGTAGGGGTTGGAGGAGGATCGGGGGCGGGACTGTACTTATTTAACTTTGTATGTTTTCAATATGGCGCATCCTGACGACGACCACATGTGTACGAGGAGTACGTACTATGTACTGTATAGTGTACTCGTTGTCCCTTTTTCTTAGGTACCCCAGTCCTAGCATCCCCTTGAGTTAGTAGTTCTATTTTTATAAGAGTATGTGGTATGATCTCTGGTAGCTTTTTAATTATGGTGATAGTTATGGTTCGTATATATATTTATAATTTAATTTAATTATTTATATTCATGTTTTCTATTTATATATATTGCTTCTATGTATTTATACTGATATCTTATGTATTTATCCTACGCGTGGTAGGTGTGGGGTTTTAATCTGTTGATTTCGTTTTTGTCTCTGTACTTCACTTTACTGTGATGGGTGTTTTTTGGAGGTGTGTTGGGGGAGGATCGGGGGAGGGTTGCTATGTATTTAACCTAGTGTGTCATAATCTGGCGTATCCTGATGACGACCACGGACGTGGTTGAAACGCGTAGAACGCTATAATAAACAGCTGATTGTTTGTAAGCCCATGGAGTGCTCCGTTACTTTATTATTATGTGAAAATTTGGGGATGCACCCGGCCAATAGTGGAGAGTACAAGTGAGAGTGCGGCTACCTCCATTGTTTGATATATATATAATAATATATATATATATATATATATACTCGAGTATAAACTAACTCTGAGTATAAGCGGGGTACCTATTTTGGCCTGAAAAATTAGGAAAACATGATTGACTCGAGTATAAGAGTTGAAATTATGACCCTACTGCCTTCTGATTCTGTATTGTTCTAAGGCTTTAGTTGCCCTTTAAATGGACATAAAATAATCCCATACAGAAATAACCATAATGGATTTTCCTATACTGTATGGGACACTGTATGGGAATTCTGCTGTCCATTTAAAGGGCAAGTAAAGCCTCAAAACAATACAGAATCAAAAGGCAATATTTTTACAATAGATAGCATCCTTCTGATTCTGTATAGTTTTGAGGCATTAGTTGCCCTTTTAATGGACAGTAATCCCATACAGTAACCCACAATTCCTGGCACTCCAGATGTTTGGAAACTACAACTCCCAGCATGCTTAGTTGCTGGTAGTTGTAGTTTTTAAACATCTTCAGTGTCAAGGAATTGCGGGTTACTGTATAGGATCATATAGGAAGCCTATATGACTGTGTGATTAGACTCCTTTACCATGTCCTGGTCAGCCAGGGTCTTGCATTGTATGGTGCAGAAACCACTTGGTACCGGATGTCCATGTACAAGAATACTCATATATTATCATGGGGGTTTCATAAATCAAGGTGGTGCTCTAGGGCTTATCAATAAGAAAACATTGACAGTGTGCATAAATAAAATCAGCTTGCATAGAGCTATGTATCTCAACAGGGGATGATACTACTGGCCATGCAATGTTGTGTTTAGTAAAATGCCTACAACAAGCTAAGAGCACAGATCATCAGAAAGTCACTTCCAGATCCTCATATGTATAGTCTCAGCAGGAACTGTGTCTTAATATCCTGTCCATGAAGATCAAAAGTCTTTGCTAAACTTTACTTATTTTTTCTAAACAGGGAGCACCGCGGCCTTTATCGCTTTAATGTCTTCATTTTAATTATCTTTTCTTTTTTTTATTAGTAACATTTAGAGAAGTCGGCTCCTTTCTGGGTTTAATCATCTATAATGAAATTTTAAAAGTAGTCAACACCAATTGTTGGCAGATTAGCTATACAAATACCCAACTCATCTATTCATCTCGAAGTTATTAAATTAACACATGCTGTACTGTTTGTATTTGGCTTTCAAACAGGCCTGCGGCGGCAGCTGGTAGCCGTACGGAGCCGCACAGATGATATTCAGAAAATTGAACTTTATTCTTGATGGTTTTTTTTTTTATTTTTTTTTATTTCTTTGTTTATCCAACTCTAAAGAGAAAGAAAATGAAATCTAAACTCTGGGAATGTGCAGAAAGAAACCTTTTGGTTCGTGTGGATTGACCAGTGTTGGATAGAAATGAATGAAGAACCTCTGAAAAGGTATGAATGGTAAAGTCAATCACAATGAAAGAAGGACGGAGATGAAAAGTCCATTGCAACATCAGCACCATTTGGAATGTAGGATCAAGGCTTGTCATCTTTTCACACTTTCCATGATGGAGCTACAACAAACATCCGTTCCACGTTATTACATTTAACTTGTGCCATCATTCTTTTAGAATTTTCCCAGGAGTCTGTTTAGAGGATTTGTTTGCAAAGGCTATTTATTTACAAATAAAAAGCCTAGAAAAAAAAACTAGAGCGATGAATGTTCCAGACATTTAATATTAACAAGTCAACAGGTTCATTCCCTATTCGGGATTGTATAAGAAATGTTCTTTGTCTGCGTGTCTTTATCTGCAGAGAGTTTATGTTAAAGGAATGTTTACCAAAAATTCAAACCTATTTACCATTTCTATATCCTTAGAGAACGGGGCTCAGTGGTGGGCAACACTCCAATTTGTCATTTTCGATAAATATCCGTAAGTCCAGAAAGTCTGTGTCTTGCTGCTTTCCATAGTGAATTTTATTGGGCTATCCAAGTGGATTCAATGCTCGCGCCTAGATACCATGGACATTTTACTCACGGATTCAATGCTCGCGTATAGGTTTTAATGGACACTTAACTCGTGGATTCAATGCTCGCGTTCACGCCTAGATACCATGGACATTTTACTCGCGGATTCGATGCTCGCGCCTAGGTACCATGTACATTTTAGAGCCACGGATTCAATGCTCACGTATAGGTTTTAATGGACACTTTACCGTGGATTCAATGCTCGCGTTTGCGCCTAGATACCATGTACATTTTACTTGCGGATTCGATGCTCGCGTATAGGTTTTAATGGACATTTACTCGTGGATTCAATGCTCGCGCCTAGATACCATGGACATTTTACTCGCGGATTCGATGCTCGTGGCTAGGTACCATGTACATTTTACTCACGGATTCGAGCTCACGTATAGGTTTTAATGGACACTTACATCGTGGATTCAATGATCGCGTTTGTGCCTAGATACCATGTACATTTTACTCGGGATTCGATGGTCGCGCCTAGGTACCATGTACATTTTACTCACGGATTCGATGCTCAGTATAGGTTTTAATGGACACTTTACTCGTGGATTCAATGCTCGGTTTGCGCCTAGATACCATGTACATTTTACTTGTGGATCGATTGCTGGCGTATAGGTTTTAATGGACACTTTACTCGTAGATTTGATGTTTGGCTAGATACCATGGACATTTATCATGGATTCGATGCTCGCGTATAGGTTTTAATGGGCACTTACATTGCGGGTTCAATGCACGCGATCGCACCTAGATACCATGGACATTTTACTCGCGGATTCGATGCTCGGTTTGCGCCTAGATACCATGTACATTTACTCGCGGATTCGATGCGGCGTATAGGTTTTAAGGACACTTTACTCGTAGATTTGATGTTTGTGCCTAGATACCATGGACATTTTACTCACGGATTCGATGCAGCGTATAGGTTTTAATGGACACTTTACTTGCGGGTTCAATGCACGCGATCGCAACTAGATACCATGGACATTTACTGCGGATTCGATGCTCGCGTATAGGTATAATAGGCATTTTACTATAAACGGTCAACATTCGATATTTATCGAAAGTCCGAAAATATCGAAAATACGGGTCCGGGATACTTCGAGGAGTCCGAATTCGTTCGAATTCTAATAGTTCGGTAGAACTCGAGTTCGAGTTCTGTCCATCTCTTCTAGTCACTAAATAGAATATTCCACCATCATCACTAGTCAAAAATAGAATATTCCACCATCATCCCTAGTCAATGAGATGGCCGAACTTTCGAAAGTTCGGTCCGTTTTCGAACTTTCGAACTATATGGAAAGTTCGAAAACGGACCCATTAAAGGCAATGGGAGTCAAAAGTTTGAAAAGTTCTAATGAAATACAATTAAAATATCAATGGTAACTTAATGTAATGGCTGTGGGACCTGGAATGGTCTGGGGGAACATGTTCCATATCCAGGACTTTCCAAAATTATTTTACTCTCACTCGCGCTATTTTCGAGCTTGTTCACACCTAGGTACCATGTACATTTTACTCGCGGGTTCGATGCTCGCGTATAGGTTTTAATGGACATTTTACTTGTGGATTCAATGCTCGCGCCTAGATACCATGGACATTTTACTCGGATTCAATGCTCGCGTATAGGTTTTAATGGACACTTTACTCGTGGATTCAATGCTCGCGTTCACGCCTAGATACATGGACATTTTACTCGCGGATTCGATGTCTCGCGAGGTACCATGTACATTTTACTCGCGGATTCGATGCTCGCGTATAGCTTTAATGGACACTTTACTCGTGGATTCAATGCTCAGTTCGTGCCTAGATACCATGTACATTTTACTCGCGGATTCGATGCTCGCGCCTAGGTACCATGTTCATTTACTCACGATTCGATGTCACGTATAGGTTTTAATGGACACTTTATGTGGATTCAATGCTCGCGTTTGCGCCTAGATACCATGTACATTTTACTCGCGGATTCGATGCTCGCGCCTAGGTACCATGTACATTTTACTCACGGATTCGATGTCACGTATAGGTTTTAATGGACACTTTACTCGTGGATTCAATGCTCGGTTTGCGCTAGATACCATGTACATTTTACTTGTGGATCGATGCTGGCGTATAGGTTTAATGGACACTTTACTCGTAGATTTGTGTTTGCGCTAGATACCATGGACATTTTACTACGGATTCGATGCTCGCGTATAGGTTTTAATGGACACTTTACTTAGATTTGAGTGTTGCGCCTAGATACCATGGACATTTTACTCATGGATTCGATGCTCGCGTATAGGTTTTAATGGACACTTTACTTGCGGGTTCATGCACGCGATCGCACTAGATACCATGGACATTTTACTCGCATGGATTCGATGCTGCGCTAGGTACCATGCATTTTACTCACGATTCGATGCTCTTATAGGTTTTAATGGACACTTTACTCGTGGATTCAATGATCGCGTTTGTGCCTAGATACCATGTACATTTTACTCGCGGATTCGATGCTCGCGCCTAGGTACCATGTACATTTTACTCACGGATTCGATGCTCACGTATAGGTTAAGGACACTTTACTCGTGGATTCAATGCGCGTTTGCGCCTAGATACCATGTACATTTTACTCGGATTTGATGCTCGCGTATAGGTTTAATGGACTTTACCGTAGATTCGATGTTGCGCTAGTACAGGACATTACTACGGCAGGTTTGTTAGTGATCATACGTAGTTATGATGGATACCTATCGGTTAATACTTTGAGTTAGAATTCGAGAATGGAAGTATACGATTCGACTGGATTCGATGCTCGTGTATAGGTTTAATGGACACTTTTGCGGGTTCAATGCACGCGATCGCACCTAGATACCATGGACATTTTACTCGCGGATCGATGCTCGCGTATAGGTATAATAGGCATTTTACTATTAAACGGTCAAACATTCGATATTTATCGAAAGTCCGAAAATATCGAAAATTCGGGTCCGGGATACTTCGAGAAGTCCGAATTCGTTCGAATTCAATAGTTCGGCTCGAACTCGAGTTCGAGTTCTAGTCCATTCTTCTAGTCACTAAATAGAAAATTCCACCATCATCACTAGTCAATAAATAGAATATTCCCATCACCACTAGTCAATAAATAGAATATTCCACCTCACCACTAGTCACTAGATAGAATATTCCACCATATCATAGTCACTAAATAGAATATTCCACCATCACCAATAGTCAATAATAGAATATTCCACCATCCCACTGTCCATAAATAGATTTCCACATCACCACTGTCAATAGATAGAATATTCCACCATCATCACTAGTCACTAAATAGAATATTCCACCATCACAACTAGTCACTAAATAGAATATTCCACCATCATCACTAGTCACTAAATAGAATATTCCACCATCATCACTAGTCACTAAATAGAATATTCCACCATCATCACTAGTCACTAAATAGAATATTCCACCATCACCACTAGTCACTAAATAGAATATTCCACCATCATCACTAGTCAATAAATAGAATATTCCACCATAACCACTAGTCACTAGATAGAATATTCCACCATCATCAATAGTCACTAAATAGAATATTCCACATCATCATAGTCACTAAATAGAATATTCCACCATCACCACTGTCACTAAATAGAATATTCCACCATCATCACTAGTCACTAAATAGAATATTCCACCTCATCACTAGTCACTAAGAATATTCCACCATCATCCTAGTCACTAAATAGAATATTCCACCATATCACTAGTCACTAAATAGAATATTCCACATTAGCGATAGTCAAAATAAAGTTTCAAATTTCACCAACCACCTAATAGAAATTCATAAACTCCCAGAAATAACATTTCATGTCAACCCAAATTACAAAAATATTTTAACTTCATCATCTGTCACAAGATTTGGCTATTATTACCAATCACTGATAGAATACGCTACCATTGTCACCAATCACCAGATAGATACATTACGATTGTCCCAACACCAGATAGAATACATTACCATTGTCACCAATCACCAGATAGAATACACTACCATTGTCCCCAATCACCAGATAGAATTCATTACCATTGTCACCAATCACCAGATAGAATACGGTACCATTGTCACACTTCACAGATAGAATACACTACCATTGTAACCAATCACAGATAGAATATGCTACCACTGTCACCAATCACCAAATAGTAGACCCGTCAGCACCCCCTGGATGTATGTATGTATGCTCCCTGTGCAACCAATCAGGGTGAACAGACAAAGGCTGATATAGAGGAAATTTGGGTTGGATACATTTGAATTAATAGAAACATTTGCTGCATTTCTATGGACTGTTCCCTTTTTCTCCATTTGGCTAGCTTAATTTATATGTTTAATTTTCATTTTATATCCGCGACTCACCTGTCACTGGGGCTGAAAATCTGCCGGTCATCACATCGAAAAAGTTTCCCACCTTAGTTTCAACACTGCTGATATTATTCCATATTAATGTTGGTGAAATGCGTTGCCATGGAAGCCATAAAGGCTACCTATCAAATAAAAAACACATTCAGATTATACCGGACAAATAATTTGGCATTTGTTAATATATCGGGCTGGCGTTATCTGATTTAAATAAAAATGAAGTAAACCATTAACTTTTTATATAGAGAATAAACCGTTATAATTAATTTCGGTATACTAGGATAAACTAGGATCACGGCCCTATATCTGTCTGTATAAAAAAAGGACAATAAAACCCCGTGTTGTTTGAGTTCAATGAATTATTAAAGTAAATGGCTGATATCAAAGTCATAGTCCCTGTAGGAGAGAAGGTCATATCTTGATCAACAGCCATGTTAGTAAATATTTCAAATTTCCATCCATTTATTAGATTATAATTCCCTAGAAAACAGGGTACAAGAGGTCACCCTGTATTTAAAGGCTATTGGTCCTTTGGTGTTCAGACCAGCTCTATTTCAGTTTATGACATGCTGCCATTGTTTATTTATAAGGACATTAAAAACCTTTAGTATTGTGCCACAGTTCTATTGCAGCCATTAATTCTATTACAAATTAGTTCTTATAATATAGTACAACATTAGATTATTAATGTTTTCCCCTTGTATTACGATATGAATATTAAAATGTAAAAAAAGAAAGCCACAGAAGAGTTCTCATTAAAGCACTTTCATTTCCGCCTTATCTCTTTATACAGACAATTGTGTTGACATGTGTTCTACATAACATTTTTCTGATATACTTGGACTCCTTGTTTTGGGTCTATTAAGCTACAGTACGCAAGATCTACTCCATAGCTTCTCCAGTCTACCATAGCTTTCAGATCTACTCCATAGCTTCTCCAGATCTACTCCATAGCTTTTCCAGATATACTCCATAGCTTCTCCAGATCTACTTCATAGCTTCTCCAGATCTACTCCATAGCTTCTCCAGATCTACTCCATAGCTTTTCCAGATATACCATAGCACTCCATAGCTACTCAAACTCTACTACATAGCTATCCAGCTCTACACCATAGCTACTCCAGCTCTGCCACATTGCTATTTCAGCTCTACTCCATATATACTCCAGATCTAATCCATAACTATCCATAGCTTTTCCAGATCTACTACAGCTCTACTCTATATCTACTCCAGATCTACTCCATAGATTCTCAGATCTACTCCATAGCTACTCGGATCTACTCTATAGCTACTCCAGCTCTACTCTGTAGCTACTCCAGATCTCTACTCCATATCTACCAGCTCTACACCATAGCTTCTTAGATCTACTCCATAGTACTCTATAGCTACCCCAGTTGACACCTAGCTACTCTCAGATCTTCTCCTTTCTCAGATCAATTATGGCCACATTAACCCAGAGTGGCTGGGCACAAAACCATTGTTAAAGCTGCGCTAACCTTTTATATAAGTTTTTTTTCCTCTCTTGTGTAGTTATGGGAACTATTCCGATTTTAACAGTTAACAACAAAGGACTACCTATCACAGACAATTGTAAAGGAGCATTTGGGACAATTGGGGATAATGTACCACGAGCACCATGTGCTAACTAGAACCCAAACTTTCTACATTCAAATTCCCACACAGTTTCTGACTTTTCAACAGCAATTTTTGACTTTTCAATTAAGAATTCCTATGGCAATTTCTACCCATCGAAATTCCTAAACATCCTCCGGATCCAGGAAATTTCAAACCAGGTTTGTTTTGAAACCAGGACCCATCACCCAAGTTCTAACAGAGAGATCTCTGCCCTTCTTTACAGCACAAGCCCTGGAACGTGTTTTTTAGGTTACATTTTAAGGACCTTACGAGATACTCAGCAGGATATAATACCAGATACATGTTTGTTACGGAATTGTTATTGTGGGTGTCAGATTAGTTAAAATAACAACAGTAAGTCTTGTCCTGATTCCCGCTATGTTTCTAAAGAGAGAGAGAGAGAACTCAGGGACCTTCAACAAACTTGCTTTATTAGCAGAGCATAGTGGGATTTCTGCACTGCAGATAATGCAAGTTTGTCGGTTTGCTCTGAGCATGCTGTTCTCGAAAAAGTCAAATAAAGATTGATTGACACATAAAACATAGAAAAATAATTCTGGTCTAGATAAAAGACTTGAAATTCAAATGTGATCTTGTATCTTAGTTCCTAGGGGATGACATAATAAGAAGTCAAAAAGTTTGCCAACGCTATAATTTAAAGCAAGCAATTAAATGTTAGCTTTTTACTGGGTTACGGCAGTTAGAGAACATAGCGATTGGCCCCTAGAAGATATGATTAAACTTTCTTCATGCATATGGATTTTTGTATAAAAACCCAAGATGATGTGTTCACCTTGGGTTTTTTACACAATAATCATATTCATGTACATATCAATGACACACAGATATACAGCCAGAGCTAAGATTATGTCAAAGCAAATCATAGACGATCTCAAGTACTTTTCTATACTTGTGTGCTGCATTATTTTTTAGTGTAATTAGATTAGGGATTTTCCAAATGCACTTGGAAAAAAGTTCAAACTACATTACCAGCTATCGAGGCCGTGCCTACAGGCGGGGGAAAATAGAGGCGCGGGTGAATGGTGAGTTGCAGCTATTTTTCCCTCTAAGCCCCCCTTTCGATAAGCAAAAAAAAAAACCACAATTATCAGTCCGGACGCTTCTCCTGTATTTGCATTCAGCAGCATGTTCACTGTCCCTCTCGCGTACATGTACGTTTCATACGCGAGAGGGTCAGTGAACATGCTGCTGTATGCAAATACAGGAGGAGCGGTCTGGACTTGATAATTGTGGTTGTTTCTGTGCACATCATAACTTATTGGTTCAAATGAACTTAAGGTATGTACGACTGTGGCAAAACTGTATTATACCATCACTATTGGCAACTGTATTATACCAGTCACTGTGGGCAAACTGTATTATACAAGTCACTGTGGGCAAACTTTATTATACTAGTCACTGTGGACATTAATATATTAATGTTTAATGAATAGTTAAAAGAGAAGTTCAGCACAAATACATGTTTTTAAGAAAATGGAAGTATTTTTTTCTGCAGAGGGGTGGTAATGGGTGTGCAAGCAGTGGGTGTGGCTAATACGGGTGGGAGTTAAGGTGGCAAATGATCTGTGCCTACAGGCTCCTGAAGCCTAAATCCGGCACTGCCAGCTATTCTTTTTATTGGGGGTTCTTGGACCTAATGGTTCATACAATCTCAGGCTCAATACTTTTGCTGGTAGAAAGAGTCTGCAAAGACACTGGGTAACATTAGGTCTATGTCTATGTGACTGAAGTCTCATAGACTCTGTCTCTGAAGTATACTAGAATGCAGAGAATAGAGTAGGATTGATAATTTGCAGATCACAGTACATGGATTTAACAGAGATCCTATGAAGTTATACAAGACCACGATCAGATCTACTGCACAAAAAAGTAAACATTTACTATTAAAGCAAGGGTTATCTATTGATAGTTCTCTATTAAATTAAATTGCATGTAATCATTAAATTTGCATGTATTTAGATGGCCCATCTATAATATATTAAAAGTCACTATAACGTCCTTGGTTGCCTGAATGATAGTTTGTAGAAGTAACACACACAACACATGATACTAAGGAGACTGCGGATAGAATGTCCATCAACCCTTTAATCAGATGCGTGTACAGTAAGATCTCACTGAGGTTCCCTATGGAATAATTTGTACTCTTTACATTAACATTCTGCCAGCTATAAATGGTGGTGTGTGTGTGCATGTGTCTATGGCCGTTGGTGTACTAAATAATATTTTAGAGAGAAAAACTACTTCCAGCTAAATTCTTCCTATAAACCCAGATCATATGGAGGTTTGACAGCAATGCTTCATGTCTAGTAATAGGAAAGCAATAGCCCTCCAGATGTTATAAAACTATAACTCCCAGCATTCCTTAGCTGTCCAATAATGTTTTTGGATGGATACCGTTGCCTATCCTACATACATCAAAATTTGATGATCTAG
This sequence comes from Hymenochirus boettgeri, assembly GCA_019447015.1. Lineage (NCBI taxonomy): Eukaryota > Metazoa > Chordata > Amphibia > Anura > Pipidae > Hymenochirus > Hymenochirus boettgeri. The sequence continues at coordinate 389,062,651 of CM033469.1, read as the reverse complement.
TGACTTTCCTTCCACCAGCAAAAATCCACAGTACTGGAAATGTGAAAACAGTTGAATAACGCGAGTGACTAATCCACATCAAATTTTGAGACTTTTGACAACGTTTTTCATTTTCCAATTAGGAATTTAGTGCCTTCCTCAGGATTAGTGTGAACGGGTGAAACTGAATACACATATCTGTACTGTATATTCTTTCCACGTTCACAGCTACGGAATGTAACTAAAGGTGCTTAGAACTCACCAAGATACATTAGAACTCACAGGATTCCATCCATTCTTCCAGAACCACCTTTCCTGTTCTTTTTCGTGATGAATGGGCCAGGAAAAACCGGAGCAATTTTAGCCAGTCACAATAAAGAACGGGAAAGGCAGTTCTGGAAGAATTGTTTGAATGTTGTGGGATCAGTTGGGAGGTAAGTTCAATGTATGGGCACCTTAAGCACTAAAAGATGCAAAATGTACCATGCTATTAATCTGAAGCCACCAATGAGATGTTTTCTGACTATAGATAGGAGTTGTATGTTCTCCCCGTGCTTGCGTGGGTTTCCTCCGAGCACTCCAGTTTCCCCACAATCATAAAGCATACTGATAGGTTGTATGTGTACATAAAAAATTATTAGATTGTAAGCTCTTCGGGATAGGGCCTGATGTGAATTGAGTAAATAATTGTAAAGCGCTGGGATGTAAATGTATATGTAGCGCTATATAAGAAATAATATACTACTGTACGTACATTATAGTGTTAGTAAAAAGCTAAAATCTTATTGGTTACTGGACGATAATAGCACTGAAAAAAATGCACCACTTATAATATCAGACCCCAAGTTTCTTTTAGAAATGTGATGTTTTGGCAACAAAAATAAAGGTTTATTGGTGATCCCGTCTGCTACAGAGCGTTTTGCCTTCAAAGGAGCAAATCAAGGTTATTTAACTACAGATCTACTTATAAAACTGATTGAATATGCCAAACCTTATAAAATACTTCTCTCACATAGGCATTTAGTATTTCTAAAGGTTTTTCTGTTCTATAAAAATTATTCTTATATCGCCCTTCACATTATCTTGTTATATGTCTATAGGAAATAGAGATTTGAAAGATGGACGGGATTTAACCATTTTTATGCTGCCCTGACTATTATAACGTTTTAAATAATTCACTATAATTTATGAATGATAATACACTAAGGAATACTAATGGCGTTTGGGATATTTTTAAAAGAATTAATTAACCCTCATTACCCTGGGTTTTTTCATGTTTCTATGGCAGCTCTTAAGTGAATACCCTTGAGCATGTTAAAAGTATATCTGTGTCAATGACCCATCCAGGGCCGTCTCTAGATTTTTTGACACCTGAAAACTCAGTAAAAGCCTGCAGAAGTAAACCTACAAAATGCTGCTGATTTCAAAGGTGGCTGTGAATGGTTATCTATTAAAGGATAAGTGCACTGTAAAATCAAATTATATTCATTTGGAAGCTGCAGCTTTAAAAATACTGTTGCCATATTTTTTTTTACTGCCCCTCCATAGCCTAGCTTTTGTGCCTTGGAAGTTGCCGACATCTTGTTATTGGTTTGCTGAATGTTAAGCTCCGCCCCTCTGAGATTCCTCTGCTTTCTCCTGCTTGAGCCTCAAATAGTAATGCTTGTGAGTACGTTGCACTTCCTGCTTGAGCCTCAAACAGTAATGCCTGTGAGTTCCATGCACTTCCTGCTTGAGCCTCAAACAGAAATGCCTGTGAGTTCCGTGCACTCTCGCTTGAGCCTCAAACAGTAATGCCTGTGAGTTCCATGCACATGCGTGTGGCATGGAACATCACAAGCATTACTGTTTGAGGCTCAAGCAGGAAAATGCAGAGAAATCTCAGAGGGGCGGAGCTTAACATCAGTAAACCAGTAACAATATGTCAGCAACTTCCAAGGCACAAAGATAGGCTCTGAAGGTGCATAGGGAAAAAAAAAATATGGCAACGGTATTTTTAAAGCTGCGCTTCAAATGAACCTAACTTGATTTTACAGTACACTTATCCTTTAAGCCATTAGAGAAAATACAAGGGTATTATATTTTAGCTCCAGTACCCCTTTAACTTTGTGCATGCAAAATGGTAACACAGACCATTACAAATGGTTTGTGAGCAACAAAAATAACATAAATCACCCACATTTTATTGCTCAATTTCTGAGCCATTTCTGAATTTATTTTTACAAATGAGAAAATGTACAAGTTCCAGCAGAAACATTTGCTGGATCTACTGTACTTAGCACATAAAGTCATTCATTCAGCAATTTAACACAGTTTGGAAATGCCATCTTAAATGCCAGCCATGAAACAGAAACAATGGCACAAGTTACCGGATCCTAACAGCACACTACCACTCAGCTATAACAAGCCACGGTATAAATGTGTAATTCAGTGGTTATAAATGCAACATAGATTTTCCATTTAAATAACATTTTTTTTCCCTCTATACTTTCCTTTGGAGACAGTTCTAAACATTGCTGTGAAAGCTGATGGCAAACAATGTACCGTGCTTTTATTTGTTTACAGTGCGTGCGGAGTGAAGTGAACTAGAAGATCCCCATCTGGATAGAACTATGGGGCACATGTTTAGAAATGCTGTAAATTGAATCACTGACAAATAGAATCATGTCTGGCTATTTACCCATCAACCATACTTCTTACAATTTCATAACGCTGTCTGAATAGCTGAATGTGTCTGTCTATGCTTCAACATTGTAGGGGCTTGTGCCAAAATTATAATGTATTATTGAACACTCTGCCCATGGGGCTATGAAGCTAAGTGAAGATCAACACCTGCCATACACGGAATTGGGGCAGGCTGAAAAAATATTTCTTGAGTCTTGACCAGTTTACATTGAAAGAGCAGTAAAAAAAAGATTATTTTTAACTTCTATTTAATGTTGTTTAAGAGAACGAAAGTCTACACACTTTATTATAACAAAGGATTATGATGCATTCACAATGTTGTCTAAAGCACATTTCTCCTGGTTTATGGAAAACCAATACCACTGGACCCAGACTTCAGCAAAACCATGTCCCTGCCAGGAAGAGGTAACCAGATTTTTCCATCCCTGGGCGTGTTCTTTATCCAAATGACCTAGTGTTGGGTGTGAGTACACCTTCTGTGTTTGCTATGATACTAAATTGTGGACTCAATACAAAATGTCTCCATTGTACAAAGTCAATGAAATAGTTACAGGGATTGGGCTACAACATGAAAAATGAGGTTAATGTTAATTGGTGTTAAATGGTGTTAGGCATTAACTCAATAGAGAAGTATTAAGACTTAAAAATTAGCCAAAAAAACCTTGCCTCGGCTTATACTCGGGTCAAAGCGTCCTTCTGTTATTGTGGTCGCAGTCAGGAGAGCCGGTGGAAGCAGGAAAAGTCTGCAGTAATCTTGGGCGAACACGGGAGCGCGCATATAGGCCCCTCTGAATATCCACTGACTCTTCTGCTTGTAAGAGATTCAGCTGTATACAGTAAGTGTCAGACAGGATCTGAAGTAAATAAAGTACTTTTCTGTGTACTTATCGTTTGTATTGTAGTACATTAACTGAACTTGAAGTTTAGTTCGAAGATGATTCGCTAGTCACAATTATGTACCCTGATGTGTCCAACCAGCATATGACGCCAGTGTTAGGGACCTGGCAGTCATATGCCTGACATGGCAGACAGTTGTGGTGAACCCCCCGACAGCAATTTTAGATTACTCAACGGGGGGGTTACCATAGTTTTCCTTAAGGGGAAATAAATGAGCATGGCCATATAGCAGGAACACAATAGCCAAGGTTGAAAATATCTCTAACTACCTTAGTGATATTTTTATATTTATTAAGTGTTTTGCAAATGAACCTTTGTTATCTTCTTACATTCTCCTCTCTGTAATTTATATCAGCGATTACTGCCCACGGATATTTAATAGAAACATCAACTGTCTCGGGATTTATTTATTGTGTCAATAGAAATAGTATATAAACATGGATTAGTCTATTTATTTTCTGTAATGCCATTTAGACATAGTGGGCAAGGTGAAATGTGAATGTGTTCTATCACACACAGTAATGCTCTATTTACCGTTCTGTATTAGAAATCATTTGTGATCTCCTGAAAAGGCTTCGGAGAAAGTTCAAGGGTTTATTAATAGTAATTAGCGAATGTTTATAAAGTTATCAGTTTATCTACAGCAGTAACAAACTGTTTATAACTGTTTCCAGGAGTCACAGATGTTCAGTCCATAGGTAGAATTAAGGACAAGAATGGTACAGGTCTTTAACTAGCACAAGAAAGACGATATTTGGCTTATAAACATGCGTCACAGAGACACAGAGACAGGGCAGTCCGGAAAGTGTAATTTTACAAGCATATAACTTTTTTTTACAAGCATAAGATTTGTAGAAAACTACAGTGGTCACCGGCAGAACCTACTGTTCCTCTGTTCCCATGTCACTCCGTCCACCTCCTTGGCGTGCTCGTGGCCAAGGAGGGTGACTGTTCCGGAATTGTTGTTTGTTTGCCTAGATCCATTCTATTGGCAGGAGATTTGTATTAAATTAGCCTAGAGTCCACCTGGTTTTCTGCTGCTTGTCATTGCTTATTGGTCCCTATTTTAGTTTTTTTCCTGGTCTCCTTGCCCTAGTCATCCTAGGCTTCTAAAATAAAGAACATAAGATTTTTTGGAGAGCACAGTCACCTTATAGATGAAATATTGGAATGAACGACAAGATAAGAAAATGGTGTCAGAGTTGGTAAAGGACGAATTTTGAATATATATGAAAAGTTGTATAGATTAATCACCCCCAAACCTACATGATGCCTGGGTTCTTCCCCTCTTTCTGTTTCTTTCAGTTGGAAGCTTTCAGTCATTGAAGACAGTTGACATCACAACCAATGACTATGCTATTCCCTAGATGACTTGAGCATGTGCTAAACACACTTAAAATGAACTGCAGGGTCCTGATGGAGGCACATAGAGGTATTTGCAGACATCTGAATAGACCACAGCCCAGAGATTGGAATCAATAACCCCAGGGGCAAATTACAAACTAGCAGATCCCAAACTACCGTGAGAGCAGCACCAGGGGGCCCAAACTTCGTACTTTTCTACAGCGTACATCCTCCCCAATAATCACTATATTGGTGCAGGTAGGGGGCCATGGCATAGTCTTGCAAGGAAGTGATTCCAGTTACACCACTGACCGTGGGATACTAGCAGCACTGCACTGGTGGGGGGGTTGTACATGGTTTTGTCTACCTTACCTGGATTCCCTGGGGCAGTTGGGCTTGTTACGCCGCTGAATAATTTCTCCTCAGTCGCTTGTTTTCTCCATTTTAATCCATCTGGATGCTCTACCTGTTAATACTCACATACAATAGACAAGGCAGCTAAATAGCTTAAGGTGAGGTAGGCCAAAAGAGCAAAAAGCCCTCCACTGAGCATAAAAATGGAGCAGATCTTCTATAACAGATGGTATCTTGCAGTCTCATTTATCTTGAATAGATTCAAAAGCTAAGAAACAAGAAGTAATTTCTTACTCCAGCAGTAACGGGCGGCGATATGCAAAATTCTCCTTTATGTCCTATGGCTAATGCATGTTCCAGAACGCTGGCTTAATAACATGAAATACAGCTATGGTATAGAGCCAATCATCTGACTTGCCGACATGGCATTCAATATTGTAGATTCGTCAGTGCAAGACACAGATTCATGGCTCTATGGGCTAGGACTTGGGGCACAATAGACAAGGCAGCTAGATAGCTTAAGTGAGGTGGGCCAAAAGGAGCAGAAGATTCTGTCCATTTTATACTCACATACAGTAACCCACCAACATTACCGCTGATTGGAATGATTAGTCATGACACATGACAATTTAAAGGGTATTCCACTCGTATTTTCAAGATTTGGTAATCCAGTTCTATTGAAGAACGGGAGGTAAGGAGCTGGGCCTTACCTTCCGTTCCAATAGAACAAACAGGAGCCAGGAGAGAAGGTAAGAAACTTACCAGCTCGCTCGCTGTTCCCCTGGCGCTTAGTCTGACAGGTCCCGACGGACGCTTCATGCGCATAGATCGCGCATGGCATGAGCATAAGATCGTCCGCTGGGACCCGCAACGCGGAGGGGTGTTCTTATATGCGCATATGACGCGCATGCGAGAAGACAAGGTCCGTCATCGGACCGTCAGACTACATGCCGGAGGAGCGAGCGAGCGGGAAGTTTCTTACTTCTCTCCTGGCTCCTGTTTGTTCTATTGAAGAATGGAAGGTAAGGCACAGCTCCTTTACCTCCCGTTCTTCAATAGAAATGGATTCCCAAATCTTGAAATACGAGTGGAGATACCCTTTAAACTTTGGGATAAGTGACATTTTATAATATTGGGATTTTGTACACATTGTTCCAGCCATTAAACAATAACACTATGCATTCAATTAGTTCATTTAAAATAATTTTCCTTTTACATTTAGTAGGGTAGTTACTGAAAAATATGAAATATTTAATAAGAACCTGGTCTGTCTCCAACATACCAATTGTCTCATACATACCGATGTGTAAATATACACAATAGATGTCATTCACATTCGGTTTGCAAGAATCCACTCTAGAAACAATGTTCCAGTTATTTCCCACGTGCCATGTGCATATGAAATCATCAAGTCTCAATCGTTCTGTAGCTCTGTGACCTGGTATGTCCCTTGGTCAAAGGTATCTATTTGTATTTCAATTCTTATATAGTGTAGATCGATTGTAACCCACACATCAGGCCCCCGAACCAAGAGCTTCAATCAAATGCTATTAACAACATAAACCTATCAGTAGTTCTTATGATTGGGGATTTGTTTCTAAGAGAGGGCTTAAGCCCTGCCAGGCATCAGTGCTAACGATTGAGCCACCACGCTCAGCAAATTTTTGCCTCAGGTCAATGTCATTGACCTTTGCTGACTTCTGAATTTCCACTTAACACTCCAAAACCTGGTACCTGAATTTGAGACCTTCACATGACACTGCTTAGGGTTGCCAGACGTCCCTATTGCTCTGATGCAGGTACAAAACCCAATTCCACCACGAGTCTTTGTGCCAACTATTTACCATTGGTTATATACAAAGCATTACCAATGATTATTTGGTTTGCAATGCCGATTTGTGTTTGCGGCGGTGTTGGGGGCCATATTTTGCATCAAGCTGTAGCTATGCCTGCCTGGTCGATTGATTGAAGAAAGAAGGTAAGGACATAGCTCTTAACCTCCCAGTCTTCAATCAATGCATTAAAGAAATAGTCACTTTTCAGTGAACTATTCCTTAAATGGCTCCAAGATCATGGTCCAGCTTCAGTCTATCCAACGTTACATCAGTAAAAGGGTCTTTTTTCTTGCTAGTACTTTGATCTGTGACATCACCAGAATTTTGGGGTCTGCCTCTAGATTTAAGGTTGGAGCATGCCCAATGCTATGACAAAGCATCATCAGTTGCATCATAAGCCCCACCCCCAAACTTCCAAATAAATTTATATAGCTAGCCAACAAGTATGAAAAGAAAAATTTCTCTTTCCCTAAGGTGTCCATATTTAGAGGAAATGATAGAGATTGGTTGCAGGTCTGTAAATAGCTTCAGAAAATATCGATTTGGGTGGTGGGGCGTCTTACACAGATCTTCACAGAGATCAGACAAGGAATGTATAAGCCTACTAAACCTAAGATCCAGAGAAGCTAGAGACATCACCCCAGGCTTGTTTGAAGGTATTCAAGAGCTCTGTTAATAAAGAGCAGTTGTATGGAGACCACAGTTACCCTTAATTTAATTTACCTTCATTGCACAGCCGGTATATCTTATTTAGATGTGGATTTTCCTGCAATAAGATTCCAATAAAATAACGTCCTTTCCCTGGGAAACCATGCTGTATAATTGTTACACGATGGCAGATGGATATAAAAACCACCAGCATTAACCAGATCTGCAATAGGGATGGAGAGAGGACAACCTCCAGCTAATTATTATGTTGAATTTTTTGCATTGTTTTTCTTGCAGCCACTGCTGAACTGTTCGTGCGGATTTCCGACTGCGGATGAAACAGGTGTTTTTTTTTAATTAATTATTTCACCCAGCTGATAAATATTTGACTTTGTTCTATATTCAGATGATTTTAATCATACGTTAAATAACATGGCGCTGGCTCAGTAAATGAGTCATTAACATAATCGCAATCATTGCGTTGACTACAGCATTTACTAACATGTGCTTAATGTTTACGTCAGCACAAAATATTTAAAGCGATCTGTGTTCCAAAGAGAGGAGAAATATCCGTATAAGAAGCGTGATATAAGCATGATATAAGGCGTGATATAAGCGGTGATATAAGCGTGATATAAGCGTGACAATAACAGCTGCTAGTCTCGTCATCTAGACATTTCATATTTAGGGCCACATGCTGCACTTTTTAAGTGCGATCCAATCGCGTTTTTAAAAGCCCGCCACACAATAGTGTGGCCCATGTGGCGACTGTGCCATTGTGCATGCGATCCGCATTTTTGTGCAATGCTCTCTATTGATGTGAAAAACCGGGACGGTCGCACGCAATGTGTGCGCACAGTAAATACGCTACTCACGAAAACTGAGCACACGCATGCAATGTGAACGTTAACGCCCCTCGCTTCCGTGCATGTGGGAGCACGTTGCGGTGTGGCCTCAGCCTTAAGCTGGTACAACACGATGAGATATTTCGGTCGATCGCAGACCGATAGTTCAGTGTATCGTCGCTCGGACTGAAATTATGCGCATCGAAAGTGCCCAGTCGATCGACCGGTCGTCCGAATCGGACGAAAGGACAGATCGGACAGGGTGGAAAACCTCATCCGATCGTGCGGTCCTCTATGGACACGCACGATCGGTCGCGGGTGACTATCGGACGCGGCTGCTTTCGACTCTTTCCGCGACGACAGTCCTTCAACTCGTGGCGAACGTCGAAAAGTTGCAACGGTCGGGGAGGAAAATCGATAGGTGTGTACCCAGCTTTACTGGATATTATAAATCATTCTCTAAAAATCAATTTTAAGGAGATCCAAACCTATCCATGGAAAAGGCAATCACAATGGGCACCCACACCTATAGCACTGAGTGATATCACGCACTAAGGATGGCAAAATACGATTAGAATCGAGTGTGTTCAATAAAGACAAAGTCCATCTGTATCAACATTTATACCTAACAATAATGTCGTAACAGTTACATAGTAACATAGTTGGAGTGTGATAAAGACATACGTCCATTCGTCCAACCTTTTACCCTACCCATAATGTCTGTCTAAAAGCAGTACATGGTAACAAAGTATTGGAGGTTGGATAAAGATACGTCATCTAGTCCAACCTTTATTTTACCCTACCCATATAAGTCTGGCTACAGTTACATGGTACATAGTATTGGAGGTTGTATAAAGAGACATAACGTTCCATCTAGTCCAAACATTTAATCACCCTACCCTCTAATGTCTGTCACAGTTATACTCCAACAGAGATTCGAGTGCCACTATAGGTTTTAATGGACACTTTACTCGTGGATTCAATGATCGCGTTTGTGCCTAGATACCATGTACATTTTACTCGCGGATTCGATGCTCGCGCCTAGGTACCATGTACATTTTACTCACGGATTCGATGCTCACGTATAGGTTTTAATGGACACTTTACTCGTGGATTCAATGCTCGCGTTTGCGCTAGATACCATGTACATTTTACTCGCGGATTTGATGCTCGCGTATAGGTTTTAATGGACACTTTACTCGTAGATTCGATGTTCGCGCCTAGATACCATGGACATTTACTCACGGATTCGATGCTCGTGTATAGGTTTTAATGGACACTTTACTGCGGGTTCAATGCACGCGATCGCACCTAGATACCATGGACATTTTACTCGCGGATTCGATGCTCGCGTATAGGTATAATAGGCATTTTACTATTAAACGGTCAAACATTCGATATTTATCGAAAGTCGAAAATATCGAAAATTCGGGTCCGGGATACTTCGAGAAGTCCGAATTCGTTCGAATCTAATAGTTCGGCTCGAACTCGAGTTCGCGGTTCTAGTCATCTCTTCTAGTCACTAAATAGAAAATTCCACCATCATCACTAGTCAATAAATGAATATCCACCATCACCACTAGTCAAAAATAGAATATTCCACCATCACCACTAGTCACTAGATAGAATATTCCACCATCATCACTAGTCACTAAATAGAATATCCACCATCACCACTAGTCAATAAATAGAATATTCCACCATCACCACTAGTCAATAAATAGATATCCACCATCACCACTAGTCACTAGTAGAATATCCACCATCATCACTAGTCACTAAATAGAATATTCCACCATCACAACTAGTCACTAATAGAATATTCCAACATCATCATAGTCACTAAATAGATATTTAACCATCATCACTAGTCACTAAATAGAATATCCACCATCATCACTAGTCACTAAATAGAATATTCCACACATCAACACTAGTCACTAAATAGAATATTCCACCATCATCAATAGTCAATAAATAGAATTTCCACCATAACCACTAGTCACTAGATAGAATATTCCACCATCATCACTAGTCACTAAATAGAATATTCCACCATAATCACTAGTCAATAAATAGAATATTCCACCATCACCTAGTCACTAAATGAATATTCCACCATCATCACTAGTCACTAAATAGAATATTCCACCATCATCACTAGTCACTAAATAGAATATTCCACCATCATCACTAGTCACTAATAGAATATTCACCATCATCACTATCATAAAGAATATTCCACCATTAGCGATAGTCACCAAATAAAGTTTCAACATTTTCACCAACCACCTAATAGAAATTCATAAACTCCCAGAAATAACATTTCATTGTCAACCCAAATTACCAAAATATTTTAACTTCATCATCTGTCACAAGATTTGGCTATTATTACCAATCACTAGATAGAATACGCTACCATTGTCACCAATCAACGATAGAATACATTACGATTGTCCCAATCACCAAGATAGAATACATTACATTGTCACCAATCACCAGATAGAATACACTACCATTGTCCCCAATCACCAGATAGAATTCATTACCATGTCACCAATCACCAGATAGAATACGGTACCATTGTCACACTTCACAGATAGAATACACTACCATTGTAACCAATCACCCAGATAGAATATGCTACCACTGTCACCAATCACCAAATAGTAGACCCGTCAGCACCCCCTTGGATGTATGTATGTATGCTCCCTGTGCAACCCATCAGGGTGAACAGACAAAGGCGTGATATAGAGGAAATTTGGGTTGGATACATTTGAATTAATAGAAACATTTGCTGCATTTCTATGGATGTTCCCTTTTCTCCATTTGCAGCTTTAATTTACTGTTTAATTTCTTTTTATATCCGTCGACTCACCTGTCACTGGGGCGTGAAAATCTGCCGGTACACACGAAAAAGTTTCCCACATTAGTTTCAACACTGCTGAATATTATTCCACTATTAATGTTGGTGAAATGCGTTGCCATGGAAGCCATAAAGGCACCTATCAAATAAAAAACACATTCAGATTATACCGGACAAATAATTTGGCATTTGATTAATATATCGGGCTGGCGGTATTGATTTAATAAAAAATGAAGTAAACCATTAACTTTTTATATAGAGAATAAACCGTTATAATTAATTCGGTATACTGGATAAACTAGGATCACGGCCCTATATCTGTCTGTTATAAACAAGGACAATAAAACCCAGTGTTGTTTGAGTTCAATGAATTATTAAAGTAAATGGCTGATATCAAAGTCATAGTCCCTGTAGGAGAAGGTCATATCTTGTCAACAGCCATGTTTTAGGAAATATTTCAAATTTCCATCCATTTATTAGATTATAATTCCCTAGAAAACAGGTTACAAGAGGTCACCCTGTATTTAAAGGCTTATTGGTCCTTTGGTGTTCAGACCAGCTCTATTTCAGTTTATTGACATGTGCCATTGTTTATTTATAAGGACATTAAAAACCTTTAGTATTGTGCCACAGTTCTATTGCAGCCATTAATTCTATTACAAATTAGTTCTTATAATATAGTACAACATTAGATATTATGTTTTCCCCTTGTATTACGATATGAATATTAAAAGTAAAAAAGAAAGCCCAAGAAGAGTTCTCATTAAAGCACTTTCATTTCCGCCTTATCTCTTTATACAGACATGTGTGACATTGTGTCTACATAACATTTTTCTGATATACTTGGACTCCTTGTTTTGTGTCTTCATTAAGCTACAGTACGCAAGATCTACTCCATAGCTTCTCCAGATCTACTCCATAGCTTTTCCAGATCTACTCCATAGCTTCTCCAGATCTACTCCATAGCTTTTCCAGTATACTCCATAGCTTCTCCAGATCTACCATAGCTTCTCCAGATCTACCCATAGCTTTCCAGATCTACTCCATAGCTTTTCAGAGTATACCATAGCTACTCCATAGCTACTCAAACTCTACTACATAGCTACTCCAGCTCTACACCATAGCTATCCAGCTCTGCCACATTGCTATTTCAGCTCTACTCCATATATACTCCAGATCTACTCCAAACTACTCCATAGCTTTTCCAGATCTACTACAGCTCTACCTAATCTACTCCAGATCTACTCCCTAGATTCTCCAGATCTACTCCATAGCTACTCGAGATCTATCTATAGCTACTCCAGCTCTACTCTGTAGCTACTCCAGATCTACTCCATATCTACTCCAGCTCTACACCATAGCTCTCTAGATCTACTCCATAGCTACTCTATAGCTACCCCAGTTGTACTACCTAGCTACTTCAGATCTTCTCCTTTCTCAGATCAATTATGGCCACATTAACCCAGAGTGGCTGGGCACAAAAACATTGTTAAGCTGCGCTAACCTTTTTAATATAAGTTTCTTTTTTCCTCCTTGTAGTTGGGAACTATTCCGATTTTACCAGTTAACAACAAAAGGACTACCTATCACAGACAATTTGTAAAGGAGCTTGGGACAATTGGGGATAATGTACCACGAGCACCAGTGCTAACTAGAACCCAAACTTCTACATTCAAATTCCACACCAGTTTCTGACTTTTCAACAGCAATTTTTGACTTTTCAATAATGAATTCCTATGGCAATTTCTACCCATCGAAATTCCTAAACATCCTCCGGATCCAGGAAATTTCAAAACAGTTTGTTTTGAACAGGACCCATCACCCAAGTTCTAACATAGAGATCTCTGCCCTTCTTTACAGCACAAGCCCTGGAAAGTGTTTTTTAGGTTACATTTTAAGACCTTACGAGATACTCAGCGGATATAATACACGAGACATGTTTGTTTACGGAATTGTTATTGTGGGTGTCAGATTAAGTTAAAATAACAACGTAAGTCTTGTCATGATTCCCGATAGTTTCAAAGAGAGAGAGAGAGAACTCAGGGACCTTCAACAAATTGCTTTAATAGCAGAGCATAGTGGGATTTCTGCACTGCAGATAATGCAAGTTGTGCGGTTTGCTCTAGCAGATGCTTCTCGAAAAAGTCAAATAAAAGATTGATTGACACATAAACATATAGAAAAATAATTCTGGTCTAGATAAAAGACTTGAAATCAAATGTGCATCTTGTATCTTAGTTCCTAGGGGATGACAATAAGAAGTCAAAAGTTTGCCAACGCTATAATTTAAAGCAAGCAATTAAATGTTAGCTTTTTACTGGGTTACGGCAAGTTAGAGAACATAGCGATTGGCCCCTAGAAGATATGATTAAACTTTCTTCATGCATATGGATTTTTGTATAAAAACCCAAGATGATGTGTTCACCTTGGGTTTCTACACATAATCATATTCATGTACATATCAAATGACACACAGATATACAGCCAGAGCTAAGATATGTCAAAGCAATATCATGACGATCTCAAGTACTTTTCTATACTTGGTGCTGCATTATTTTTTTAGTGTATTAGATTAGGGATTTTCCAAATGCACTTGGAAAAAAGTTCAAACTACATTACCAGCTATCGAGGCCCGTGCCTACAGCGGGGGGAAAATAGAGGCGCGGGTGACTTGGTGAGTTGCAGTATTTTCCCTAAGCCCCCTTTTCTGATAAGCAAAAACAACCACAATTATCAAGTCCGGACCGCTTCTCCTGTATTTGCATTCAGCAGCATGTTCACTGTCCCTCTCGCGTACATGTACGTTTCATACGCGAGAGGGTCAGTGAACATGCTGCTGTATGCAAATAAGGAGGAGCGGTCTGGACTTGTAATTGTGGTTGTTTCTGTGCACATTATAACTTATTGGTTCACATGAACTTAAGGTATGTACGACTGTGGCAAAACTGTATTTATACCAGTCACTATTGGCAACTGTATTATACCAGTCACTGTGGGCAAACTGTATATACAAGTCACTGTGGGCAAACTTTATACTAGTCAAGTGGACAAATATATTTATATGTTTAATGAATAGTTAAAGAGAAAGTTCAGCACAAATACATGTTTTAAGAAAATGGAAGTATTTTTTTCTGCAGAGGGTGGGGGTAATGGGTGTGCAAGCAGTGGGTGTGGCTAATACTGGTGGAGCTTAAGGTGGCAAATGATCTGTGCCTACAGGCTCCTGAAGCCTAAATCCGGCACTGCCAGCTATTCTTTTTATTGGTGGTTCGGACTAATGGTTCATACAATCTCAGGCTCAAATACTTTTGCTGGTAGAAAGAGTCTGCAAAGACTGGGTAACATTAGGTCTATGTCTATGTGACTGAAGTCTCAAGACTTCTGTCTTGAAGTATACTAGAATGCAGAGAATAGAGTAGGTATTGATAATTTGCAGATCACAGTACATGGATTAACAGAGATCCTATGAAGTTATTACATAGACCACGATCAGATCTACTGCACAAAAAAGTAAACATTTACTATTAAAGCAAGGGTTATCTATTGATAGTTCTCTATTAAATTAAATTGCATGTAATCATTAAATTTGCATGTATTTAGATGGCCATCTATTATATCATATTAAAAGTCACTATAACGTCCTTGGTTTGCCTGAATGACTAGTTTGTAGAAGTAACACCACCAACACTGATACTAGGAGACTGCGGATAGAATGTCCATCAACCCTTTAATCAGATGCGTGTACAGTAAGATCTCACTGAGGTTCCCTATGGAATAATTTGTACTCTTTACATTAACATTCTGCCAGCATAAATGGTGTGTGCCATGTGTCTATGGCCGTTGGTGTTTACTAATAATATTTTAGAGAGAAAAACTACTTCCAGCTAAATTTTCCATAAACCCAGATCATATGGAGGTTTGACAGCAAATTTCATGTCTAGTAATAGGAAAGCAATAGCCCTCCAGATGTTATAAACTATAACTCCCAGCATTCCTTAGCTGTCCACTAATGTTTTTGGATGGATACCGGTTGCCTATCCTACATACATACAAATTCTGAGTGATCTAGTGACTTCCTTCCACCAGCAAAAATCCACAGTACTGGAAATGTGAAAACAGTTGAAGTTAACGCGAGTGGACTAATACCACATCAAATTTTGAGACTTTTTGACAACGTTTTCATTTTCAATTAGGAATTTAGTGCCTTCCTCAGGATTAGTGTGAAGGGTTGTGAAACTGAATTACACATTCTGTACTGTATCTCTTTTCCACGTTCACAGCTACGGAATGTAACTAAAGGTGCTTAGAACTCACCAAGATACATTAGAACTCACAGGATTCCATCAATTCTTCCAGAACCACCTTTCCTGTTCTTTTTCGTGATGAATGGGCCAGGAAAAACCGGAGCAATTTTATGCAGTCACAATAAAGAAAGGGAAAGGCAGTTCTGGAAGAATTGTTTGAATGTTGTGGGATCAGTTGGGAGGTAAGTTCAATGTATGGGCACCTTAAGCACTAAAAGATGCAAAAATGTACCCAGCTATTAATCTGAAGCCACCAATGAGATGTTTTCTGACTATAGTAAGGAGTTGTATGTTCTCCCGTGCTTGCGTGGGTTTCCTCCGAGCACTCCAGTTTCCCACAATCATAAAGACATACTGATAGGTTGTATGTGTACTAAAAATTATTAGATTGTAAGCTCTTCGGGATAGGGCCTGATGTGAATTGAGTAAATAATTGTAAAGCGCTGCGGATGTAAATGTATATGTAGAGCGCTATATAGAAATAATATACATACTGTACGTACATATAGTAGTTAGTAAAAAGCGTAAAATCTATTGGTTACTGGACGATAATAGCACTGAAAAACTTTGCACCACTATTAATATCAGACCCCAAGTTTCTTTTAGAAATGTGATGTGTTTGGCAACAAAATAAAGGTTTATTGGTGATCCCGTCTGTACAGAGCGTGTTTGCCTTCAAAGGAGCAAATCAAGGTTATTTAACTACAGATCTGCCTATAAAAACTGATTGAATATGCCAAACCTTATAAAATACTTCTCTCACATAGGACATTTAAGTATTTCAACGTGGTTTTCTGTTCTATAAAAATTTTCTTATATCGCCCTTCACATTATCTGTTATATGTCTATAGGAAATAGAGATTTGAAAGATGGACGGGATAACCATTTTTATGCTGCCTGACTATTATAAAGTTTTAAATAATTCACTATAATTTATGAATGATAATACACTAAGGAAAACTAAATGGCGTTTGGATATTTTTAAAAGAATTTAATTAACCCTCATTACCCTCGGGTTTTTTCATGTTTCTATGGCAGCTCTTAAGTGAGAACTTGAGCATGTGTTAAAAGTATATCTGTGTCAATGACCCATCCAGGGCCGTCTCTAGATTTTTTGACACCTGAAAACTCAGTAAAAGCCTGCAGAAGTAAACCTACAAAATGCTGCTGATTTCAAAGGTGGCTGATATGGGTATCTATTAAAGGATAAGTGCACTGTAAATCAAATTATATCATTTGGAAGCTGCAGCTTTAAAAATACTGTTGCCATATTTTTTTTTTACTGCCCCTCCATAGCCTAGCTTGTGCCTTGGAAGTTGCCGACATCTTGTTATTGGTTTGCTGAATGTTAAGCTCCGCCCCTCTGAGATTTCCTTGCTTTCTCTTGCTTGAGCCTCAAATAGTAATGCTTGTGAGTTCCGTGCACTCCTCCTGCTTGAGCCTCAACAGTAATGCCTGTGGTTCCATGAACTTCCTGCTTGAGCCTCAAACAGAAATGCCTGTGTAGTTCGTGCACTCTCCTGCTTGAGCCTCAAACAGTAATGCCTGTGAGTTCCATGCACATGCGTGTGCATGGAACTCACAAGCATACTGTTTGAGGCTCAAGCAGGAAAATGCAGAGGAAATCTCAGAGGGGCGGAGCTTAACATTCAGTAACCAGTAACAATATGTCAGACACTTCCAAGGCACAAAGATAGGCTCTGAAGGTGCATAGGGAAAAAAAAAAATATGGCAACGGTATTTTTTAAAGCTGCAGCTTCCAATGAACTAACTTGATTTTACAGTACACTTATCCTTTAAGGACATTAGAGAAATCATACAAGGGTATTTATATTTTAGCGTCCAGTAACCCCGTTTAAACTTTTTACTCACGGATTCAATGCTCGCGTATAGGTTTTAATGGACACTTTACTCGTGGATTCAATGCTCGCGTTCACGCCTAGATACCATGGACATTTTACTCGCGGATTCGATGCTCGCGCCTAGGTACCATGTACATTTTACTCGCGGATTCGATGCTCGCGTATAGGCTTTAATGGACACTTTACTCGTGGATTCAATGCTCACGTTCGTGCCTAGATACCATGTACATTTTACTCGCGGATTCGATGCTCGCGCCTAGGTACCATGTACATTTTACTCACGGATTCGATGCTCACGTATAGGTTTTAATGGACACTTTACTCGTGGATTCAATGCTCGCGTTTGCGCCTAGATACCATGTACATTTTACTTGTGGATTCGATGCTGGCGTATAGGTTTAAATGGACACTTTACTCGTAGATTTGATGTTTGCGCCTAGATACCATGGACATTTTACTCACGGATTCGATGCTCGCGTATAGGTTTTAATGGACACTTTACTCTTAGATTTGATGTTTGCGCCTAGATACCATGGACATTTTACTCATGGATTCGATGCTCGCGTATAGGTTTTAATGGACACTTTACTCGCCGATTGATGTTTGCCGCCTGATACCATGGACATTTTACTCACGGATTCAATGCTCGCGTATAGGTTTTAATGGACACTTAACTCGTGGATTCAATGCTCGCGTTCACGCCTAGATACCATGGACATTTTACTCGCGGATTCGATGCTCGCGTATAGGTTTTAATGGACACTTTACTCGTGGATTCAATGCTCGCGCCTAGATACCATGGACATTTTACTCGCGGATTCGATGCTCGCGCCTAGGTACCATGTACATTTTACTCACGGATTCGATGCTCACGTATAGGTTTTAATGGACACTTTACTCGTGGATTCAATGCTCGCGTTTGCGCCTAGATACCATGTACATTTTACTCGCGGATTTGATGCTCGCGTATAGGTTTTAATGGACACTTTACTCGTAGATTCGATGTTCGCGCCTAGATACCATGGACATTTTACTCACGGATTCGATGCTCGTGTATAGGTTTTAATGGACACTTTACTTGCGGGTTCAATGCACGCGATCGCACCTAGATACCATGGACATTTTACTCGCGGATTCGATGCTCGCGTATAGGTATAATAGGCATTTTACTATTAAACGGTCAAACATTCGATATTTATCGAAAGTCCGAAAATATCGAAAATTCGGGTCCGGGATACTTCGAGAAGTCCGAATTCGTTCGAATTCTAATAGTTCGGCTCGAACTCGAGTTCGAGTTCTAGTCCATCTCTTCTAGTCACTAAATAGAAAATTCCACCATCATCACTAGTCAATAAATAGAATATTCCACCATCACCACTAGTCAATAAATAGAATATTCCACCATCACCACTAGTCACTAGATAGAATATTCCACCATCATCACTAGTCACTAAATAGAATATTCCACCATCACCACTAGTCCACTAAATCGAATTTCCACCATCATCACTAGTCCACTAATAGAATATTCCACCATCACCACTAGTCACTAAATAGAATATTCCACCATCATCACTAGTCAATAAATAGAATATTCCACCATAACCACTAGTCACTAGATAGAATATTCCACCATCATCACTAGTCACTAAATAGAATATTCCACCATCATCACTAGTCACTAAATAGAATATTCCACCATCACCACTAGTCACTAGATAGAATATTCCACCATCATCACTAGTCACTAAATAGAAAATTTCTGCACCATCATCACTAGTCAAAAATAGAATATTTCACCATCACACTAGTCACTAGATAGAATATCCACATCATCACTAGTCACATAATAGAATATTCCACCATCATCATAGTCCCTAAATGATTTCTATATCACCATCACCACTAGTCACTAAATAGAATATTCCACATCATCACTTGTCACTAAATAGAATATTCCAAATCATCACTAGTCACTTTATTAATTCGCATACTCCACCGATCATCACTAGTCACTAAATAGAATATTCCACCATTAGCGATAGTCACCAAATAAAGTTTCAACATTTTCACCAACCACCTAATAGAAATTCATAAACTCCCAGAAATAACATTTCATTGTCAACCCAAATTACCAAAAATAATTTTAACTTCATCATCTGTCACAAGATTTGGCTATTATTACCAATCACTAGATAGAATACGCTACCATTGTCACCAATCACCAGATAGAATACATTACGATTGTCCCAATCACCAAGATAGAATACATTACCATTGTCACCAATCACCAGATAGAATACACTACCATTGTCCCCAATCACCAGATAGAATTCATTACCATTGTCACCAATCACCAGATAGAATACGGTACCATTGTCACACTTCACAGATAGAATACACTACCATTGTAACCAATCACCAGATAGAATATGCTACCACTGTCACCAATCACCAAATAGTAGACCCGTCAGCACCCCCTTGGATGTATGTATGTATGCTCCCTGTGCAACCAATCAGGGTGAACAGACAAAGGCTGATATAGAGGAAATTTGGGTTGGATACATTTGAATTAATAGAAACATTTGCTGCATTTCTATGGACTGTTCCCTTTTTCTCCATTTGCAGCTTTAATTTTACTGTTTAATTTCTTATTTTATATCCGTCGACTCACCTGTCACTGGGGCTGAAAATCTGCCGGTCATCACATCGAAAAAGTTTCCCACATTAGTTTCAACACTGCTGAATATTATTCCACTATTAATGTTGGTGAAATGCGTTGCCATGGAAGCCATAAAGGCTACCTATCAAATAAAAAACACATTCAGATTATACCGGACAAATAATTTGGCATTTGATTTAATATATCGGGCTGGCGGTTATCTGATTTAAATAAAAATGAAGTAAACCATTAA
Organism: Hymenochirus boettgeri; assembly: GCA_019447015.1. NCBI lineage: Eukaryota > Metazoa > Chordata > Amphibia > Anura > Pipidae > Hymenochirus > Hymenochirus boettgeri. The sequence continues at coordinate 389,042,117 of CM033469.1, read as the reverse complement.
CTTTTTATATAGAGAATAAACCGTTATAATTAATTTCGGTATACTAGGATAAACTAGGATCACGGCCCTATATCTGTCTGTTATAAACAAGGACAATAAAACCCAGTGTTGTTTGAGTTCAATGAATTATTAAAGTAAATGGCTGATATCAAAGTCATAGTCCCTGTAGGAGAAGGTCATATCTTGATCAACAGCCATGTTTTAGTAAATATTTCAAATTTCCATCCATTTATTAGATTATAATTCCCTAGAAAACAGGTTACAAGAGGTCACCCTGTATTTAAAAGGCTTATTGGTCCTTTGGTGTTCAGACCAGCTCTTATTTCAGTTTATTGACATGCTGCCATTGTTTATTTATAAGGACATTAAAAACCTTTAGTATTGTGCCACAGTTCTATTGCAGCCATTAATTCTATTACAAATTAGTTCTTATAATATAGTACAACATTAGATTATTAATGTTTTCCCCTTGTATTACGATATGAATATTAAAATGTAAAAAAAAGAAAGCCACAGAAGAGTTCTCATTAAAGCACTTTCATTTCCGCCTTATCTCTTTATACAGACATTGTGTTGACATTGTGTCTACATAACATTTTTCTGATATACTTGGACTCCTTGTTTTGTGTCTTCATTAAGCTACAGTACGCAAGATCTACTCCATAGCTTCTCCAGATCTACTCCATAGCTTTTCCAGATCTACTCCATAGCTTCTCCAGATCTACTCCATAGCTTTTCCAGATATACTCCATAGCTTCTCCAGATCTACTTCATAGCTTCTCCAGATCTACTCCATAGCTTCTCCAGATCTACTCCATAGCTTTTCCAGATATACCATAGCTACTCCATAGCTACTCAAACTCTACTACATAGCTACTCCAGCTCTACACCATAGCTACTCCAGCTCTGCCACATTGCTATTTCAGCTCTACTCCATATATACTCCAGATCTACTCCATAACTACTCCATAGCTTTTCCAGATCTACTACAGCTCTACTCTATATCTACTCCAGATCTACTCCATAGATTCTCCAGATCTACTCCATAGCTACTCGAGATCTACTCTATAGCTACTCCAGCTCTACTCTGTAGCTACTCCAGATCTACTCCATATCTACTCCAGCTCTACACCATAGCTTCTCTAGATCTACTCCATAGCTACTCTATAGCTACCCCAGTTGTACTACCTAGCTACTTCAGATCTTCTCCTTTCTCAGATCAATTATGGCCACATTAACCCAGAGTGGCTGGGCACAAAACCATTGTTAAAGCTGCGCTAACCTTTTTAATATAAGTTTCTTTTTTCCTCTCTTGCTGTAGTTATGGGGAACTATTCCGATTTTACCAGTTAACAACAAAAGGACTTACCTATCACAGACAATTTGTAAAGGAGCATTTGGGACAATTGGGGATAATGTACCACGAGCACCATGTGCTAACTAGAACCCAAACTTTCTACATTCAAATTCCACACCAGTTTCTGACTTTTCAACAGCAATTTTTGACTTTTCAATTAAGAATTCCTATGGCAATTTCTACCCATCGAAATTCCTAAACATCCTCCGGATCCAGGAAATTTCAAACCAGGTTTGTTTTGAAACCAGGACCCATCACCCAAGTTCTAACATAGAGATCTCTGCCCTTCTTTACAGCACAAGCCCTGGAACGTGTTTTTTAGGTTACATTTTAAGGACCTTACGAGATACTCAGCAGGATATAATACCAGATACATGTTTGTTTACGGAATTGTTATTGTGGGTGTCAGATTAAGTTAAAAATAACAACAGTAAGTCTTGTCATGATTCCCGCTATGTTTCTAAAGAGAGAGAGAGAGAACTCAGGGACCTTCAACAAACTTGCTTTATTAGCAGAGCATAGTGGGATTTCTGCACTGCAGATAATGCAAGTTTGTCGGTTTGCTCTGAGCATGCTGCTTCTCGAAAAAGTCAAATAAAAGATTGATTGACACATAAACATATAGAAAAATAAATTCTGGTCTAGATAAAAGACTTGAAATTCAAATGTGCATCTTGTATCTTAGTTCCTAGGGGATGACATAATAAGAAGTCAAAAAGTTTGCCAACGCTATAATTTAAAGCAAGCAATTAAATGTTAGCTTTTTACTGGGTTACGGCAGTTAGAGAACATACCGATTGGCCCCTAGAAGATATGATTAAACTTTCTTCATGCATATGGATTTTTGTATAAAAACCCAAGATGATGTGTTCACCTTGGGTTTCTACACAATAATCATATTCATGTACATATCAATGACACACAGATATACAGCCAGAGCTAAGATTATGTCAAAGCAATATCATAGACGATCTCAAGTACTTTTCTATACTTGTGTGCTGCATTATTTTTTTAGTGTAATTAGATTAGGGATTTTCCAAATGCACTTGGAAAAAAGTTCAAACTACATTACCAGCTATCGAGGCCCGTGCCTACAGGCGGGGGAAAATAGAGGCGCGGGTGACTTGGTGAGTTGCAGCTATTTTTCCCTCTAAGCCCCCCTTTTCTGATAAGCAAAAACAACCACAATTATCAAGTCCGGACCGCTTCTCCTGTATTTGCATTCAGCAGCATGTTCACTGTCCCTCTCGCGTACATGTACGTTTCATACGCGAGAGGGTCAGTGAACATGCTGCTGTATGCAAATACAGGAGGAGCGGTCTGGACTTGATAATTGTGGTTGTTTCTGTGCACATCATAACTTATTGGTTCACATGAACTTAAGGTATGTACGACTGTGGCAAAACTGTATTATACCAGTCACTATTGGCAAACTGTATTATACCAGTCACTGTGGGCAAACTGTATTATACAAGTCACTGTGGGCAAACTTTATTATACCAGTCACTGTGGACATTAATATATTTATATGTTTAATGAATAGTTAAAAGAGAAAGTTCAGCACAAATACATGTTTTTAAGAAAATGGAAGTATTTTTTTCTGCAGAGGGTGTGGTAATGGGTGTGCACAGCAGTGGGTGTGGCTAATACTGGGTGGAGCTTAAGGTGGCAAATGATCTGTGCCTACAGGCTCCTGAAGCCTAAATCCGGCACTGCCAGCTATTCTTTTTATTGGTGGTTCTTGGACCTAATGGTTCATACAATCTCAGGCTCAAATACTTTTGCTGGTAGAAAGAGTCTGCAAAGACACTGGGTAACATTAGGTCTATGTCTATGTGACTGAAGTCTCATAGACTTCTGTCTCTGAAGTATACTAGAATGCAGAGAATAGAGTAGGTATTGATAATTTGCAGATCACAGTACATGGATTTAACAGAGATCCTATGAAGTTATACATAGACCACGATCAGATCTACTGCACAAAAAAGTAAACATTTACTATTAAAGCAATGGTTTATCTATTGATAGTTCTCTATTAAATTAAATTGCATGTAATCATTAAATTTGCATGTATTTAGATGGCCAATATCTATATCATATTTAAAAGTCACTATAACGTCCTTGGTTTGCCTGAATGACTAGTTTGTAGAAGTAACACCACCAACACTGATACTAAGGAGACTGCGGATAGAATGTCCATCAACCCTTTAATCAGATGCGTGTACAGTAAGATCTCACTGAGGTTCCCTATGGAATAATTTGTACTCTTTACATTAACATTCTGCCAGCTATAAATGGTGTGTGCATGTGTCTATGGCCGTTGGTGTTTACTAAATAATATTTTAGAGAGAAAAACTACTTCCAGCTAAATTCTTCCTATAAACCCAGATCATATGGAGGTTTGACAGCAATGCTTCATGTCTAGTAATAGGAAAGCAATAGCCCTCCAGATGTTATAAAACTATAACTCCCAGCATTCCTTAGCTGTCCACTAATGTTTTTGGATGGATACCGGTTGCCTATCCTACATACATACAAATTCTGATGATCTAGTGACTTTCCTTCCACCAGCAAAAATCCACAGTACTGGAAATGTGAAAACAGTTGAAGTTAACGCGAGTGGACTAATCCACATCAAATTTTGAGACTTTTTGACAACGTTTTCATTTTCCAATTAGGAATTTAGTGCCTTCCTCAGGATTAGTGTGAACGGGTTGAAACTGAATTACACATTCTGTACTGTATCTCTTTTCCACGTTCACAGCTACGGAATGTAACTAAAGGTGCTTTAGAACTCACCAAGATACATTAGAACTCACAGGATTCCATCAATTCTTCCAGAACCACCTTTCCTGTTCTTTTTCGTGATGAATGGGCCAGGAAAAACCGGAGCAATTTTATGCCAGTCACAATAAAGAACGGGAAAGGCAGTTCTGGAAGAATTGTTTGAATGTTGTGGGATCAGTTGGGAGGTAAGTTCAATGTATGGGCACCTTAAGCACTAAAAGATGCAAAAATGTACCCATGCTATTAATCTGAAGCCACCAATGAGATGTTTTCTGACTATAGTAAGGAGTTGTATGTTCTCCCCGTGCTTGCGTGGGTTTCCTCCGAGCACTCCAGTTTCCCCCACAATCATAAAGACATACTGATAGGTTGTATGTGTACATAAAAAATTATTAGATTGTAAGCTCTTCGGGATAGGGCCTGATGTGAATTGAGTAAATAATTGTAAAGCGCTGCGGATGTAAATGTATATGTAGCGCTATATAAGAAATAATATACATACTGTACGTACATATAGTAGCTTAGTAAAAAGCTAAAATCTTATTGGTTACTGGACGATAATAGCACTGAAAAACTTTTGCACCACTTATAATATCAGACCCCAAGTTTCTTTTAGAAATGTGATGTTTTGGCAACAAAAATAAAGGTTTATTGGTGATCCCGTCTCGTACAGAGCGTGTTTGCCTTCAAAGGAGCAAATCAAGGTTATTTAACTACAGATCTGCCTTATAAAAACTGATTGAATATGCCAAACCTTATAAAATACTTCTCTCACATAGGACATTTAAGTATTTCTAACGTGTTTTTCTGTTCTATAAAAATTATTCTTATATCGCCCTTCACATTATCTTTGTTATATGTCTATAGGAAATAGAGATTTGAAAGATGGACGGGATTTAACCATTTTTATGCTGCCCTGACTATTATAACGTTTTAAATAATTCACTATAATTTATGAATGATAATACACTAAGGAATACTGAATGGCGTTTGGGATATTTTTAAAAGAATTTAATTAACCCTCATTACCCTTTTCATGTTTCTATGGCAGCTCTTAAGTGAATACCCTTGAGCATGTGTAAAAGTAAATCTGTATCAATGACCCATCCAGGGCCGTCTCTAGATTTTTTGACACCTGAAAACTCTGTAAAAGCCTGCAGAAGTAAACCTACAAAATGCTGCTGATTTCAAAGGTGGCTGATATGGTTATCTATTAAAGGATAAGTGCACTGTAAAATCAAATTATATTCATTTGGAAGCTGCAGCTTTAAAAATACTGTTGCCATATTTTTTTTTTACTGCCCCTCCATAGCCTAGCTTTGTGCCTTGGAAGTTGCCGACATCTTGTTATTGGTTTGCTGAATGTTAAGCTCCGCCCCTCTGAGATTTCCTCTGCTTTCTCCTGCTTGAGCCTCAAATAGTAATGCTTGTGAGTTCCGTGCACTCTCCTGCTTGAGCCTCAAACAGTAATGCCTGTGAGTTCCATGCACTCTCCTGCTTGAGCCTCAAACAGAAATGCCTGTGAGTTCCGTGCACTCTCCTGCTTGAGCCTCAAACAGTAATGCCTGTGAGTTCCATGCACATGCGTGTGCATGGAACTCACAAGCATTACTGTTTGAGGCTCAAGCAGGAAAATGCAGAGGAAATCTCAGAGGGGCGGAGCTTAACATTCAGTAAACCAGTAACAATATGTCAGCAACTTCCAAGGCACAAAGATAGGCTCTGAAGGTGCATAGGGAAAAAAAAAATATGGCAACGGTATTTTTAAAGCTGCAGCTTCCAAATGAACATAACTTGATTTTACAGTACACTTATCCTTTAAGCCATTAGAGAAATCATACAAGGGTATTTATATTTTAGCTCCAGTACCCCTTTAACTTTGTGCATGCAAAATGGTAACACAGACCCATTACAAATGGTTTGTGAGCAACAAAAATAACATAAATCACCCACATTTTATTGCTCAATTTCTGAGCAATTTCTGAATTTTTATTTTTACAAATGAGAAAATGTACAAGTTTCCAGCAGAAACATTTGCTGGATCTACTGTACTTAGCACATAAAGTCATTCATTCAGCAATTTAACACAGCTTTGGAAATGCCATCTTAAATGCCAGCCATGAAACAGAAACAATGGCACAGTTACCGGATCCCTACCAGCACATACCACTCAGCTATAACAAGCCACGGTATAAATGTGTAATTCAGTGGTTATAAATGCAACATAGATTTTCCATTTAAATAACATTTTTCTTTTCCCTCTATACTTTCCTTTTGGAGACAGTTCTAAACATTTGCTGAAAGCTGATGGCAAACAATGTACCGTGCCTTTAATTTGTTTACAGTGCGTGCGGAGTGAAGTGAACTAGAAGATCCCCATCTGGGATAGAACTATGGGGCACATGTTTTAGAAATGCTGTAAATTGAATCACTGACAAATAGAATCATGTCTGGGCTATTTACCCATCAACCATACTCTCTCTACATATTTCATACCGCTGTCCTGAATAGCTGAATGTGTCTGTCTATGCTTCAACATTGTAGGGCTCTTGTGCCAAAGTAATTATAATGTATTATTGAACACTCTGCCCATGGGGCTATGAAGCTAAGTGAAGATCAACACCTGCCATTACCGGAATTGGGGCAGGCTGAAAAAATATTTCTTGAGTCTTGACCAGTTTACATTGAAAGAGCAGTAAAAAATGATTTATTTTTAACTTCTATTTAATGTTGTTTTAAAGAGAACGAAAGTCTACACACTTTATTATAACAAAGGATTATGATGCATTCACAATGTTGTCTAAAGCACATTTCTCCTGGTTTATGGAAAACCAATACCATCTGGACTCCAGACTTCAGCAAAACCATGTCCCTGCCAAGGAAGAGGTAACCAGATTTTTCCATCCCTGGGCCGGTGTTCTTTATCTTCCTAAATGACCTAGTGTTGGGTGTTGAGTACACCTTCTGTGTTTGCTCATGATACTAAATTGTGGACTCAATACAAAATGTCTCCATTGTACAAACTCAATGAAATAGTTACAGGGATTGGGCTACAACATGACAAATGAGGTTTAATGTTAATTGGTGTTAAATGGTGTTAGGCATTAACTCAATAGAGAAGTACTTAAGACTTAAAAATTAGCCTAAAAACCTTGCCTCGGCTTATACTCGGGTCAAAGCGTCCTTACTGTTATTGTGGTCGCAGTCAGGAGAGCCGGTGGAAGCAGGAACAGTCTTGCAGTAATCTTGGGCGAACACGGGAGCGCGCATATAGGCCCCTCTGCAATATCCAACTGACTCTTCTGCTGGTAAGAGATTCAGTGTAACAGTAAGTGTCAGACAGGATCTGCTAAAGTAAATAAAGTACTTTTCTGTTGTACTTATCTGTTGTATTTAGTACATTAACTGAACTTAAGTTTAGTTCTTGAAGATGATTCGCTAGTCACAATTATGTACCCTGGAATGTGTCCCAACCAGCATATGACTGCCAGGTGTTAGGGACCTGGCAGTCATATGCTCTGACATGGCAGACAGTTGTGGTGAACCCCCCCGACAGCAATTTCTAGATTACTCAACGGGGGGGTTACCATAGTTTTTCCTTAAGCGGGAAATAAATGAGCATGGCCATATAGCAGGAACACAATAGCCAAGGTTGAAAATATCTCTAACTACCTTAGTGATATTTTTATATTTTATTAAGTGTTTTGCCAACTGAACCTTTGTTATCTTCTTATTCATTCTCCTCTCTGTAATTTATATCAGCGATTACTGCCCACGGATATTTAATAGAAACATCAACTGTCTCGGATTTATTTTATTGTGTCAATAGAAATAGTATATAAACATGGATTTAGTCTATTTATTTTCTGTAATGCCATTTAGACATAGTGGGCAAGGTGAAATGTGAATGTGTTCTATCTACACACAGTAATGCTCTATTTACCGTTCTGTATTAGAAATCATTTGTGATCTCCTGAAAAGGCTTCGGAGAAAGTTCAAGGGCTTTATTAATAGTAATTAGCGAATGTTTATAAAGTTATCAGTTTATTCTACAGCAGTACACAACTGTTATTAACTGTTTCCAGGAGTCACAGATGTGTCATGTCCATAGGTAGAATTAAGGACAAGGAATGGTTACAGGTCTTTAACTAGCACAAGAAAAGATCGATATTTGGCTTATAACACATGCCTGTCACAGAGACACAGAGACAGGGCAGTCCGGAAAGTGTAATTTTACAAGCATATAACTTTTTTTTACAAGCATAAGATTTGTAGAAACTACAGTGGTCACCGGCAGAACCTACTGTTCCTCTGTTCCCATGTCACTCCGTCCACCTCCTTGGCTGCTCGTGGCCAAGGAGGTGGACTGTTCCGGAATTGTTTGTTTGTTTGCCTAGATCTCATTCTATTGGCAGGAGATTTGTATTAAATTAGCCTATGCAGTTCCCACCTGGTTTTCTGCTTGCTTGTCATTGCTTATTGGTCCCTATTTTAGTTTTTTTCCTGGTCTCATTGCCCTAGTCATCCTAGGCTTCTTTAAAATAAAGACCACATAAGATTTTTCTGGAGAGCACAGTTACCCTTTAAGATGATAGGCAAATATTGGACTGAACGACAAGATAAGAAAATGGTGTCAGAGTTGGTAAAGGACAGAATTTTGAATATTATATGAAAAGTTGTATAGATTAATCACCCCCCAAACCTCACATGATGCCTGGTGTTCTTCCCCTCTTTCTGTTTCTTTCAGTTGGAAGCTTTCAGTCATTGATGAGACAGTTGACATCACAACCAATGACTGAATGCTATTCCCCTAGATGACTCTGAGCATGTGCTAAACAACTTAAAATGTAACTGCAGGGTCCTGATGGAGGCACCATAGAGGTATTTGCAGACATCTGAATAGACCACAGCCCTGAGATTGGAATCAATAACCCCAGGGGCATAATTACAAACTAGCAGATCCCAAACTACCGTGAGAGCAGCACCAGGGGGCCCAAACTTCGTACTTTTCCTACAGCAGATACATCCTCCCCCCAATAATCACTATATATGGTGCAGGTAGGGGGCCATGGCATAGTCTTGCAAGGAAGTGATTCCAGTTACACCACTGACCGTGGGATACTAGCAGCACTGTACTGTGTGGGGGGTCTGTACATGGTTTTGTCTACCTTACCTGGATTCCCTGGGGCACGTTGGGCTTTGTTACGCCGCTGAATAATTTTCTCCTCAGTCTCGCTTGTTTTCTCCATTTTAATCCATCTGGATGCTCTACCTGTTACTACTCACATACAATAGACAAGGCAGCTAAATAGCTTAAGGTGAGGTGGGCCAAAAGAGCAAAAAGCCCTCCACTGAGCATAAAAATGGAGCAGAGTCTTCTTATAACAGATGGTATCTTGCAGTCTCATTTTATCTGAATAGCATTCAAAAGCTAAGAAACAAGAAGTAATTTCTTACTCCCAGAGTAACGGGCGGAGATATGCAAAATTCTCCTTTATGTCCTATGGCTAATGCATGGGTCCAGAACTGCTGGCTTAATAACATGAAATACAGCTTATGGTATAGAGCCAATCATCTGACTTGCAGACATGGCATTTCAATCTTGTTAGATCTCGTCAGTGCAAGACACAGATTCATGGCTCTATGGGCTAGGACTTGGGAGCACAATAGACAAGGCAGCTAGATAGCTTAAGGTGAGGTGGGCCAAAAGGAGCAGAAGATTCTGCTCCATTTTTATACTCACATACAGTAACCCACTAACATTACCGCTGATTGGAATGATTAGTCATGACACATGACAATTTAAAGGGTATCTCCACTCGTATTTTCAAGATTTGGTAATCCAGTTCTATTGAAGAACGGGAGGTAAGGAGCGTGGCCTTACCTTCCTCTAATAGAACAAACAGGAGCCGGAGAGAAGGTAAGAAACTTACCGCTCGCTCGCTCGTTCCCTGGCGCTTAGTCTGACAGGTCCCGACGGACCTTGTCTTCTATGCGCATAGATCGCGCATGCGATAGAAGACAAGGTCCGTCGGGACCTGTCAGACTACACGCCAGGGGGAGCGAGCGAGTGGGTAAGTTTCTTATCATGCGCATAGATCGCGCATGCGCATAGAAGACAAGGTCCGTCAGGACCTGTCAGACTACATGCCGGAGGAGCGAGCGAGGGGTAAGTTTCTTACTTCTCTCCTGGCTCCTGTTGTTCTATTGAAGATGGAAGGTAAGGCACAGCTCCTTTACCTCCCGTTCTTCAATAGAATGGATTCCCAAATCTTGAAAATACGAGTGGAGATACCCTTTAAACTTTGGGATAAGGTGACATTTTATAATATTGGGATTTCTGTACACATTGTTCCAGCCATTAAACAATAACACTATGCATTCAATTAGTTCATTTAAAATAATTTTCCTCTTCTACTTTAGTAGGTTAGTTAACTGAACATAATGAAATATTTAATAAGATAACCTTGGTCTGTCTCCATACATTACCAATTGTCTCCATACATTACCGATGTGTAAATATACACAATAGATGTCATTCACATTCGGTTTGCATGAATCCACTCTAGAAACAATGTTCCAGTTATTTCCCACGTGCCATGTGCATATGACATCATCAAGTCTCAATCGTTCTGATTAGCCCTGTGACCTGGTTATGTCCCTTGGTCAAAGGTATCTATTTGTATTTCAATTCTTATATAGTGCTTTAGATCGATGTAACCCATTCACATCAGGCCCTGAACCCAAGAGCTTACAATCAAATGCTTTAATTCACACATACAACCTATCAGTAGTTCTTTATGATTGTGGGATTTGTTTCTAAGAGAGGGCTTAAGCCCTGCCAGGCATCAGTGCTAACGATTGAGCCACCACGCTCAGCAAATTTTCTGCTCAGTCAAATGTCATTGACCTTTGCTGACTTCTGAATTTCCACTTTAACACTCCAAAACCTGTTACCTGACTTTGAGACCTTCACATGGACACTGCTTAGGGTTGCCAGACGTCCCTATTGCTCTGACTGCAGGTACAAAATCCCAATTCCCACAGAGTCTTTTGTGCCAACTATTTTACCATTGGTTATATACAAAGCATTTTACCAATGATTATTTGGTTTGCAATGCCGATTTGTGTTTGCGGCGGTGTTGGGGGGCCCATTTATTTTGCATCAAGTCTGTAGCTATGCCCCTGCCTGGTCGATTGATTGAAGAACAGAAGGTAAGGCATAGCTCCTTAACCTCCCAGTCTTCAATCAATGCATTAAAGAAATAGTTAAATTTTCAGTGAACTATTCTTTAAAATGGCTCCAAGATCATGGTTCAGCTTCAGTCTATCCAACGTTACATCAGTTAAATGGTCTTTTTTCTTGCTAGTACTTTGATCTGTGACATCACCAGATTTTGGGTCTGCCTCTAGATTAAGGTTGAGCATGCCCAATGCATGACAAAGCATCATCAGTTGCATCATAAGCCCCACCCCCAAACTTCCAAATAAATTTATATAGCTAGCCACAAGTCTGAAGAAAACTTTCTCTTTCCTAAGGTGTCCATATTTAGAGGAAATGATAGAGATTGGTTGCAGGTCTGTAAATAGCTTCAGAAAATATCGATTTTGGGGTGGGGCTTCTTACACAGATCTTCACAGAGATCAGACAAGGAATTGTATAAGCCTAAACCTAAGATCAGGAAGCTGAGACATCACCCCAGGCTTGTTTGAAAGGTATCAGACTCTGTTAAATAAAGAGCATTGTATGGAGACCACAGTTACCCTTTAATTTAATTTCCATTCATTGCAGCTGCCGGTATATCTTATTTAGATGGGGATTTTCCTGCATATAAGATTCCAATAAAAATAACTTTCCTTTCCCCTGGGAAAACACATGCTGTATAATTGTTATACATCGATGGCAGATGGATATAAAAACACCACATTAACCAGCATCCTGCAATAGGGATTTGAGGCAAGAGACAACCTCCCAGCTAATTATTATGTTGAATTTTATTGCATTGTTTCTGCAGCCACTGCTGAACTGTTCGTGCGGATTTCCGATGCGGATGAAACAGTGTTTTTTTTTAATTATTTATTTTTTCTCACCCCAGCTGATAAATATTTGACTTTGTTCTATATTCAGATGATTAATCATACGTTAAATAACATGGCGCTGGCTCAGTAAATGAGTCATTAACATATCGCAATCATTTGCGTTGACTCACAGCATTTACAACCGTGCTTTAATGTTACGTCAGCACAAATTATTTAAAGCGATCTGTGTTCCAAAGAGAGAGATATCCTGAGCACCACTGCAGCATCGTGAACGTTAACGCCCTCGCTTCCGTGCATTGGGAGCACGTTGGGTGTGGCCTCAGCCTTCTGTATATTATAAATCATCTCTAAAAAATCAAATTTAGGGCAGCACCACCTAGCCATGAAATAGCAATCACAATGGGCACCCCACTATAGCACTGACTGATTATCACGCACTAAAGATGGCAAAATCACGATTAGAATCGAGTGTGGTTTCATAAAGACAAAAGTCCATCTAGTCCAACATTTATCCCTACCCATAATGTCTTCTAACAGTTACATAGTAACATGTATTGGAGGTTATATAAAGACATGTCCATCTAGTCCACCTTATACCCTACCCATAATGTCTGTCTAACAGTTACATAGTAACAAGATTGGAGGTTGTATAAAGACATACGTCCATCTAGTCCAACCTTTATACCCTACCATAATGTCTGTCTAACAGTTTACATGGTAACATAGTATTGGAGGTTGTATAAAGACATACGTCAATCTAGTCCAACCTTTATACCCACCCATAATGTCTGTCTAACAGTTACATGTAACAAAGTTTGGAGGTTTATAAAGCATACGTCCATCTAGTCCAACCTTTATACCCTACCCATAATGTCTGTATAACAGTTACATAGTAACATAGTATGGAGGTTGTATAAAGACATACGTCCATCTAGTCCAACTTTATACCCACCCATAATGTCTGTATAACAGTTAATAGTAACATAGTATGGAGGTTGTATAAGACATACGTCCACCTAGTCCAACCTGTATACCCTACCCATAATGTCTGTCTAACAGTTACATAGTAACATAGTATTGGAGGTTGTATAAAGACATATGTTCATCTAGTCCAACCTTTATACCCTACCCATAATGTCTGTATAACAGTTACATAGTAACATAGTATGGAGGTTATATAAAGACATACGTCCATCTAGTCCAACCTTTATACCCTACCCATAATGTTCTGTCTAACACTTACTAGTAACATAGTATTGGAGGTTGTATAAAGACATACGTCAATCTAGTCCACCTTTATACCCTACCCATAATGTCTGTTAACAGTTACATAGTAACATAGTATTGGAGGTTGTACAAAGACATACGTTCATCTAGTCCAACCTTTATACCCTACCCATAATGTCTGTATAACAGTTACATAGTAACATAGTATTGGGTTGTATAAAGACATACGTCCATCTAGTCCAACATTTAACCCTACCCATAATGTCTGTCTAACAGTTACATAGTAACATAGTATGGAGGTTGTATAAAGACATATTCCATCTAGTCAACCTTTATATCCTACCTACAAATGTCTGTCTAATAGTTACATGTAACATAGTATCGGAGGTTGTATAAAGACTATAAATGTGTATTCAGTGGTTATAAAAGCAACATAGATTTTCCATTTAAATAACATTTTTCTTTTCCCTCTATACTTTCTTTTGGAGACCGTTCTAAACATTTGCTGAAAGCTGATGGCAAACATGTACCGTGCCTTTAATTTGTTTACAGTGCGTGCGGAGTGAAGTGAACTAGAAGATCCCCATCTGGGATAGAAATATGGGGCACATGTTTTAGAAATGCTGTTAAATTGAATCACTGACAAATAGAATCATGTCTGGTATTTACCCATCAACCATACTCTTCTACATATTTCATACCGCTGTCCTGAATAGCTGAATGTGTCTGTCTATGCTTCACATTGTAGGGCTCTTGTGCCAAAAAGTATATAATGTTTATTGAACACTCTGCCCATGGGGCTATGAAGCTAAGTGAAGATCAACACTGCCATTACGGAATTGGGGCAGGCTGAAAAAATATTTCTTGAGTCTTGACCAGTTTACATTGAAAGAGCAGTAAAAAATGATTTATTTTTAACTCTATTAATGTTGTTTTAAAGAGAACGAAAGTCTACACACTTTATATAACAAAGGATTAGATGCATTCACAATGTTGTCTAAAGCACATTTCTCCTGGTTTATGGAAACCAATACCATGGACTCCAGACTTCAGCAAAACCATGTCCCTGCCAAGGAAGAGGTAACCAGATTTTTCATCCCTGGGCCGGTGTTCTTTATCTTCCTAAATGACTAGTGTTGGGTGTTGAGTACACCTTCTGTGTTTGCTCATGATACTAAATTGTGGACTCAATACAAATGTCTTCATGTACAAAGTCAATGAAATAGTTACAGGGATTGGGCTACAACATGACAAATGAGGTTTAATGTTAATGGTGTTAAATGGTGTTAGGCATTAACTCAATAGAGAAGTACTTAAGACTTAAAAATTAGCCTAAAAACCTTGCCTCGGCTTATACTCGGGTCAAAGCGTCCTTACTGTTATTGTGGTCGCAGTCAGGAGAGCCGGTGGAAGCAGGAAACAGTCTTGCAGTAATCTTGGGCGAACACGGGAGCGCGCATATAGGCCCCCTGCAATATCCAACTGACTCTTCTGCTGGTAAGAGATTCAGCTGTATACAGTAAGTGTCAGACAGGATCTGCTAAAGTAAATAAAGTACTTTTCTGTTGTACTTATCTGTTGTATTTAGTTACATTAACTGAACTGAAGTTTAGTTCTTGAAGATGATTCGCTAGTCACAATTATGTACCTGGAATGTGTCCCAACCAGCATATGACTGCCAGGTGTTAGGGACCTGGCAGTCATATGCTGACATGGCAGACAGTTGTGGTGAACCCCCCCGACAGCAATTTCTAGATTACTCAACGGGGGGGTTACCATAGTTTTTCCTTAAGCGGGAAATAAATGAGCATGGCCATATAGCCGGAACACAATAGCCAAGGTTGAAAATATCTCTAACTACCTTAGTGATATTTTATATTTATTAAGTGTTTTGCCAACTGAACCTTTGTTATCTTCTTTATTCATCTCCTCTCTGTAATTTATATCAGCGATTACTGCCCACGGATATTTAATAGAAACATCAACTGTCTCGGATTTATTTTATTGTGTCAATAGAAATAGTATAAAACATGGATTTAGTCTATTTATTTTCTGTAATGCCATTTAGACATAGTGGGCAAGGTGAAATGTGAATGTGTTCTATTACACACAGTAATGCTCTATTTACCGTTCTGTATTAGAAATCATTTGTGATCTCCTGAAAAGGCTCGGAGAAAGTTCAAGGGCTTTATTAATAGTAATTAGCGAATGTTTATAAAGTTATCAGTTTATTCTACAGCAGTACACAACTGTTTATTAACTGTTTCCAGGAGTCACAGATGTGTCATGTCCATAGGTAGAATTAAGGACAAGAAATGGTTACAGGTCTTTAACTAGCACAAGAAAAGATCGATATTTGGCTTATAATACATGCCTGTCAAAGAACACAGAGACAGGGCAGTCGGAAAGTGTAATTTACAAGCATATAACTTTTTTTTACAAGCATAAGATTTGTAGAAACTACAGTGGTCACCGGCAGAACCTACTGTTCCTCTGTTCCATGTCACTCCGTCCACCTCCTTGGCTGCTCTGGCCAAGGAGGTGGACTGTTCCGGAATTGTTTGTTTGTGTTGCCTAGATCTCATTCTATGGCAGGAGATTTGTTTAAATTAGCCTATGCAGTTCCCACCTGGTTTTCTGCTGTGCTTGTCATTGCTTATTGGTCCCTATTTTAGTTTTTTTCCTGGTTCATTGCCCTAGTCATCCTAGGCTTCTTTAAAATAAAGACCACATAAGATTTTTCTGGAGAGCACAGTTACCCTTTAAGATGAAATATTGGACTGAACGACAAGATAAGAAAATGGTGTCAGAGGTGGTAAAGGACAGAATTTGAATATTATATGAAAAGTTGTATAGATTAATCACCCCCCAAACCTCACATGATGCCTGGTGTTCTTCCCTCTTTCTGTTTCTTTCAGTTGGAAGCTTTCAGTCATTGATGGACAGTTGACATCACAACCAATGACTGAATGCTATTCCCCTAGATGACTCTGAGCATGTGCTAAACAACTTAAAATGTAACTGCAGGGTCCTGATGGAGGCACCATAGAGGTATTGCAGACATCTGAATAGACCACAGCCCAGAGATTGGAATCAATAACCCCAGGGGCATAATACAAATAGCAGATCCCAAACTACCGTGAGAGCAGCACCAGGGGGCCCAAACTTCGTACTTTTCCTACAGCAGATACATCCTCCCTCCAATAATCACTATATATGGTGCAGGTAGGGGGCCATGGCATGTCTTGCAAGGAAGTGATTCCAGTTACACCACTGACCGTGGGATACTAGCAGCAATGCACTGTGTGGGGGGTTGTACATGGTTTTGTACCTTACCTGGATTCCCTGGGGCACGTTGGGCTTTGTTACGCCGCTGAATAATTTTCTCCTCAGTCTCGCTGTGTCTCCTTTTAATCCATCTGGATGCTCTACCTGTTACTACTCACATACAATAGAAAGGCAGCTAAATAGCTTAAGGTGAGGTAGGCCAAAAGAGCAAAAAGCCCTCCACTGACATAAAAATGGAGCAGAGTCTCTTATAACAGATGGTATCTTGCAGTCTCATTTTATCTGAATAGCATTCAAAAGCTAAGAAACAAGAAGTAATTTCTTACTCCCAGAGTAACGGGCGGCGATATGCAAAATTCTCCTTTATGTCCTATGGCTAATGCATGTGTCCAGAACTGCTGGCTTAATACTGAAATACAGCTTATGGTATAGAGCCAATCATTGACTTGCAGACATGGCATTTCAATCTTGTTAGATTCGTCAGTGCAAGACACAGATTCATGGCTCTAGGGCTGGACTTGGGAGCACAATAGACAAGGCAGCTAGAAGCTTAAGGTGAGGTGGGCCAAAAGGAGCAGAAGATTCTGCTCCATTTTTATACTCACATACAGTAAACCCACTAACATTACCGCTGATTGGAATGATTAGTCATGACACATGAATTAAAGGGTATCTCCACTCGTATTTTCAAGATTTGGTAATCCAGTTCTATTGAAGAACGGGAGGTAAAGGAGCGTGGCCTTACCTTCCGTCTTAATAGAACAAACAGGAGCCGGAGAGAAGGTAAGAAACTTACCGCTCGCTCGCTCGTTCCCTGGCGCTTAGTCTGACAGGTCCCGACGGACCTTGTCTTCTATGCGCATAGATCGCGCATGCGATAGAAGACAAGGTCCGTCGGGACCTGTCGACTACACGCCGGGGAGCGAGCGAGTGGGTAAGTTTCTTATCATGCGCATAGATCGCCATGCGCATAGAAGACAAGGTCGTCAGGACCTGTCAGACTACATGCCGGAGGAGCGAGCGAGGGGTAAGTTTCTTACTTCTCTCCTGGCTCCTGTTGTTCTATTGAAGAATGGAAGGTAAGGCACAGCTCCTTTACCTCCGTCTTCAATAGAATGGATTCCCAAATCTTGAAAATACGAGTGGAGATACCCTTTAAACTTTGGGATAAGGTGACATTTTATAATATTGGGATTTCTGTACACATTGTTCCAGCCATTAAACAATACACTATGCATTCAATTAGTTTTAAATAATTTTCCTCTTCTACTTTAGTAGGTTAGTTAACTGAACATAATGAAATATTTAATAAGATAACCTTGGTCTGTCTCCATACATTACCAATTGTTCATACATTACCGATGTGTAAATATACACAATAGATGTCATTCACATTCGGTTTGCATAATCCACTCTAGAAACAAGTTCCAGTTATTCCCACGTGCCATGTGCATATGACATCATCAAGTCTCAATCGTCTGATTAGCTCTGTGACCTGGTTATGTCCCTTGGTCAAAGGTATCTATTGTATTTCAATTCTTATATAGTGTTTAGATCGATGTGTAACCCATTCACATCAGGCCCTGAACCCAAGAGCTTACAATCCAATGCTTTAATCACACATACAACCTATCAGTAGTTCTTTATGATTGTGGGATTTGTTCTAAGAGAGGGCTTAAGCCCTGCCAGGCATCCGTGCTAACGATTGAGCACCACGCTCAGCAAATTTCTCCTCAGTCAAATGTCATTGACCTTTGCGACTTGAATTTCCACTTTAACACTCAAAACCTGTTACCTGACTTTGAGACCTTCAACTGGACACTGCTTAGGGTTGCCAGACGTCCCATTGCTCTGACTGCAGGTACAAAACCAATTCCCACAGAGTCTTTTGTGCCAACTATTTTACCATTGGGTATATACAAAGCATTTACCAATGATTATTTGGTTTGCAATGCCGATTTGTGTTTGCGGCGGTGTTGGGGGGCCCATTTATTTTGCATCAAGTCTGTAGCTATGCCCCTGCCTGGTCTTGATTGAAGAAAAGAAGGTAAGGCATAGCTCCTTAACCTCCCAGTCTTCAATCAATGCATTAAAGAAATAGTTAACTTTTTCAGTGAACTAACTCGTGGATTCAATGCTCGCGCCTAGATACCATGGACATTTTACTCGCGGATTCGATGCTCGTGCCTAGGTACCATGTACATTTTACTCACGGATTCGATGCTCACGTATAGGTTTTAATGGACACTTTACTCGTGGATTCAATGATCGCGTTTGCGCCTGAGATACCATGTACATTTTACTTGTGGATTCGATGCTGGCGTATAGGTTTTAATGGACACTTTACTCGAGATTTGATGTTTGCGCCTAGATACCATGGACATTTTAATCAGGATTCGATGCTCGCGTATAGGTTTAATGGACTTTACTTGCGGGTTCAATGCACGCGATCGCACCTAGATACATGGACATTTTACTCGCGGATTCGATGCTCGCGTTTGCGCTAGATACCATGTACATTTTACTCGCGGATTCGATGCTGGCGTATAGGTTTTAATGGACACTTTACTCGTAGATTTGATGTTTGTGCCTAGATACCATGGACAATTTTATCACGGATTCGATGCTAGCGTATAGGTTTTAATGGACACTTTACTTGCGGGTTCAATGCAAGCGATCGCACTAGATACCATGGACATTTTACTCGCGGATTCGATGCTCCTCGGTATAGGTATAATAGGCATTTTACTATTAAACGGTAAAACTTCGATATTTATCGAAAGTCCGAAAATATCGAAATACGGGTCCGGGATACTTCGAGAAGTCCGAATTCGTTCGAATTCTAATAGTTCGGCTAGAACTCGAGTTCGAGTTCTAGTCCATCTTTCTAGTCACTAATAGAATATTCCACCATATCCAGTCAATAAATAGAATATTCCACCATATCCCTAGTCACTAGAGATGGCCGAACTTTCGAAAGTTGGTCCGTTTTCGAACTTTCGAATATATGGAAAGTTCGAAAAGGACCATATAAGGCAATGGGAGTCAAATAGTTTGAAAAGTTCTAATGAAATACACATTAAAATATCAATGGTAACTTAATGTAAATGGCTGTGGGACCTGGGAAATGTCTGGGGGAACATGTTCCAATATCAGGACTTCCAAAATCTATTTTACTCTCACTCGCGCTATTTTCGAGCTGTTCACACCTAGGTACCATGTACATTTTACTCGCGGATCGATGCTCGCGTATAGGTTTTAATGGACATTTTACTTGTGGATTCAATGCTCGCGCCTAGTACCATGGACATTTTACCACGGATTTAATGCTCGCGTATAGGTTTTAATGGACACTTTACTCGTGGATTCAATGCTCGCGTTCAAGCCTAGATAACATGGACATTTTACTGCGGATTCGATGCTCGCGCCTAGGTACCATGTACATTTACTCGCGGATTCGATGCTGCGTATAGGCTTTAATGGACACTTTACTCGTGGATTCAATGTCACGTTCGTGCCTAGATACCATGTACTTTTACTCGCGGATTCGATGCTCGCGCCTAGGTACCATGTTCATTTACTCACAGATCGATGCTCACGTATAGGTTTTAATGGACACTTACTCGTGGTCATGCTCGCGTTTGCGCCTAGATACCATGTACATTTACTCGCGGATTCGATGCTCGCGCCTAGGTACCATGTACATTTTACTCACGGATTCGATGCTCACGTATAGGTTTTAATGGACACTTACTCGTGGATTCAATGCTCGCGTTTGCGCCTAGATACCATGTACATTTACTTGTGGATTCGATGCTGGCGTATAGGTTTAAATGGACACTTTAATCGTAGATTTGGTTTGCGCCTAGATACCATGGACATTTTACTCACGGATCGATGTCGCGTATAGGTTTTAATGGACACTTTTCTCTTAGATTTGATGTTTGCGCCTAGATACCATGGACATTTTACTCATGGATTCGATGCTCGCGTATAGGTTTTAATGGACACTTTACTTGCGGGTTCAATGCACGCGATCGCACCTAGATACCATGGACATTTTACTCGCGGATTCGATGCTCGCGCCTAGGTACCATGTACATTTTACACCAGATTCGATGCCTATATAGGTTAATGGACACTTTACTCGTGGATTCAATGATCGCGTTTGTGCCCAGATACCATGTACATTTTACTCGCGGATTCGATGCTCGCCGCCTAGGTACCATGTACATTTTACTCACGGATCGATGCTCACGTATAGGTTTTAATGGACATATTACTCGTGGATTCAATGCTCGCGTTTGGCCCTAGATAACATGTACATTTACATCGCGGATTTGATGCTCGCGTATAGGTTTTAATGGACACTTTACTCGTAGATTCGATGTTCGCGCCTAGATACCATGGACATTTACTCACGGATTCGATGCTCGTGTATAGGTTTTAATGGACACTTTACTTGGGGTTCAATGCACGCGATCGCACCTAGATACCATGGACATTTTACTCGCGGATTCGATGCTCGCGTATAGGTATAATAGGCATTTTACTATTAAACGGTCAAACATTCGATATTTATCGAAAGTCCGAAAATATCGAAAATTCGGGTCCGGGATACTTCGAGAAGTCCGAATTCGTTCGAATTCTAATAGTTCGGCTCGAACTCGAGTCGAGTTCTAGTCCATCTCTTCTAGTCACTAATAGAAAAATCCACCATCATCACTAGTCAATAAATAGAATATTCCACCATCACCAATAGTCAATAAATAGAATATTACCACTCACCACTAGTCACTAGATAGAATATTCCACCATCATCACTAGTCACTAAATAGATATTCCACCATCACCACTAGTCAATAAATAGAATATTCCACCATCACCCACTGTCAATAAATAGATATTCCACCATCACCACTATCACTAGATAGAATATTCCACCATCATCACTAGTCACTAAATAGAATATTCCACCATCACAACTAGTCACTAAATAGAATATTCCACATCATCATAGCATAAATAGATATTCACCATCATCACTAGTCTAAATAGAATATTCCACCATCATCACTAGTTACTAATAGAATATTCCACCATCACCACTAGTCACTAAATAGAATATTCCACCATCACAAATAGTCAATAAATAGAATATTCCACCATAACCAATAGTCACTAGATAGAATATTCCACCATCATACTAGTCACTAAATAGAATATTCCACATCATAACTAGTCATATAGAATATTCCCCATCACACTAGTCACTAAATAGAATATTCCACCATCATCACTAGTCACTAAATAGAATATTCCACCATCATCACTAGTCACTAAATAGAATATTCCACCATCATCACTAGTACTAATAGAATATCACCATATCATGTCACAATAGAATATTCCCATTAGCGATAGTCACCAAATAAGTTTCAACATTTTCACCAACCACCTAATAGAAATTCATAAACTCCCAGAAATAACATTTCATTGTCAACCCAAATTACAAAAATAATTTTAACTTCATCATCTGTCACAAGATTTGGCTATTATTACCAATCACTAGATAGAAACGCTACCATTGTCACCAATCACCAGATAGAATACATTACGATTGTCCCAATCACCAAGATAGAATACATTACCATTGTCACCAATCACCAGATAGAATACACTACCATTGTCCCCAATCACCAGAAGAATTCATTACCATTGTCACAACACACAGTGATACGGTACCATTGTCACACTTACAGATGAGAATACACTACCATTGTAACCAATCACCAGATAGAATATGCTACCACTGTCACAATCACCAAATAGTAGACCCGTCAGCACCCCCTTGGATGTATGTATGTATGCTCCCTGTGACACCATCAGGGTGAACAGACAAAGGCTGATATAGAGGAAATTTGGGTTGGATACATTTGAATTAATAGAAACATTTGCGCATTCTATGGACTGTTCTTTTTCTCCATTTGCAGCTTTAATTTACTGTTTAATTTCTTATTTTATATCCGTGACTCACCTGTCACTGGGGCTGAAATTGCGGTCATCACATCGAAAAAGTTTCCCACATTAGTTTCAACACTGCTGAATATATTCCACTATAATTGTGGTGAAATGCGTTGCCATGGAAGCCATAAAGGCTACCTACAAATAAAAAACACATTCAGATTATACCGGACAAATAATTTGGCATTTGATTTAATATATCGGGTGGCGGTATATCGATTTAAATAAAAATGAAGTAAACCATTAACTTTTTATATAGAGAATAAACCGTTATATTAATTTCGGTATACTAGGATAAACTAGGATCACGGCCCTATATCTGTCTGTTATAAACAAGGACAATAAAACCCAGTGTTGTTTGAGTTCAATGAATATTAAAGTAAATGGCTGATATCAAGTCCTAGTCCCTGTAGGAGAAGGTCATATCTTGATCAACAGCCATGTTTTAGTAAATATTTCAAATTCCATCCATTTATTAGATTTAATTCCCTAGAAACAGAGTTACAAGAGGTCACCCTGTATTTAAAAGGCTTTTGGTCCTTTGGTGTTCAGACCAGCTCTTATTTCAGTTATTGACATGCTGCCATTGTTTATTTATAAGGACATTAAAAACCTTTAGTATTGTGCCACAGTTCTATTGCAGCCATTAATTTATTACAAATTAGTTCTTATAATAGTACAACATTAGATTATTAATGTTTTCCCCTTGTATTACGATATGAATATTAAAATGTAAAAAAAGAAAGCCACAGAAGAGTTCTCATTAAAGCACTTTCATTTCCGCCTTATCTCTTTATACAGACAGTGTTGACATTGTGTCTACATAACATTTTTCTGATATACATTGGACTCCTTGTTTTGTGTCTTCATTAAGCTACAGTACGCAAGATCTATCCATAGACTCTCCAGACATCTCATCTCAGATCTACTCCAAGCTTTCCAGATCTACTCCATAGCTTTCCAGATACTCCATAGCTTTCCAGATATACTTCATAGCTTCTCCAGATCTACTCCATAGCTTCTCCAGATCTACTCCATAGCTTTCCAGATATACCATAGCTACTCCATGCTACTCAAACTCTACTACATAGCTACTCCAGCTCTACACCATAGCTACTCCAGCTCTGCCACATTGCTATTTCAGCTCTACTCCATATATACTCAGATCTACTCCATAACTACTCCATAGCTTTTCCAGATCTTACAGCTCTACTCTATATCTACTCCAGATCTACTCCATAGATTCTCCAGATCTACTCCATAGCTACTCGAGATCTAATCTATAGCTACTCCAGCTTACTCTGTAGCTACTCCAGATCTACTCCATATCTACTCCAGCTCTACACATAGCTTCTCTAGATCTACTCCATAGCTACTCTATAGCTACCCAGTTGTACTACCTAGCTACTTCAGATCTTCTCCTTTCTCAGATCAATTATGGCCCATTAACCCAGAGTGGTGGGCAAAAAACCATTGTTAAAGCTGCGCTAACCTTTTTAATATAAGGTTCTTTTTTCCTTCTGCTTAGTATGGGGAACCATTGATTTTACCAGTTAACAACAAAAGGACTTACCTATCACAGACAATTTGTAAAGGAGCATTGGGACAATTGGGGATAAGTACCACGAGCACCATGTGCTAACTAGAACCCAAACTTTCTACATTCAAATTCCACACCAGTTTCTGACTTTCAACAGCAATTTTGACTTTTCAATTAAGAATTCCTATGGCAATTTCTACCCATCGAAATTCCTAAACATCCTCCGGATCCAGGAAATTTCAAACCAGGTTTGTTTTGAACAGGACCCATCACCCAAGTTCTAACATAGAGATCTCTGCCCTTCTTTACAGCACAAGCCCTGGAACGTTGTTTTAGGTTACATTTAAGGACCTTACGAGATACTCAGCAGGATATAATACCAGATACATGTTTGTTTAAGGAATTGTTATTGTGGGTGTCAGATAAGTTAAAAATAACAACAGTAAGTCTTGTCATGATTCCCCGTATGTTTCTAAAGAGAGAGAGAGAGAACTCAGGGACCTTCAACAAACTTGCTTTATTAGCAGAGCATAGTGGGATTTCTGCACTGCAGATAATGCAAGTTTGTCGGTTTGCTCTGAGCATGCTGCTTCTCGAAAAAGTCAAATAAAAGATTGATTGACACATAAACATATAGAAAATAAATTCTGGTCTAGATAAAAGACTTGAAATTCAAATGTGCATCTGTATCCTAGTTTCTAGGGGATGACATAATAAGAAGTCAAAAGTTTGCCAACGCTATAATTTAAAGCAAGCACTTAAATGTTAGCTTTTTATGGGTTACGGAGTTAGAGAACATAGCGATTGGCCCCTAGAAGATATGATTAAACTTTCTTCATGCATATGGATTTTGTATAAAAACCCAAGATGATGTGTTCACCTTGGGTTTCTACACCATAATCATATTCATGTACATATCAATGACACACAGATATACGACCAGAGCTAAGATTATGTCAAAGCAATATCATAGACGATCTCAAGTACTTTTCATACTTGTGTGCTGCATTATTTTTTTAGTGTAATAGATTAGGGATTTTCCAAATGCACTTGGAAAAAAGTTCAAACTACATACCCGCTATCGAGGCCCGTGCCTACAGGCGGGGAAAATAGAGGGCGGGTGACTTGGTGGTTGAGTTGCAGCTATTTCCCTCTAAGCCCCCCTTTCTGATAAGCAAAAAAACAACCACAATATCAAGTCGGACGCTTTCCTGTATTTGCATTCAGCAGCATGTTCACTGTCCCTCTGCCGTACATGTACGTTTCATACGCGAGAGGGTCAGTGAACATGCTGCTGTATGCAAATACAGGAGGAGGGTCTGGACTTGATAATTGTGTTGTTTCTGTCACATCATAACTTATTGGTTCACATGAACTTAAGGTATGTACGACTGTGGCAAAACTGTATTATACCAGTCACTATTGGCAAACTGTATTATACCAGTCACTGTGGGCAAACTGTATTATACAAGTCACTGTGGGCAAACTTATTATATACAGTCAATGTGGACATTATATATTTATATGTTTAATGAATAGTTAAAAGAGAAAGTTCAGCACAAATACATGTTTTTAGAAAATGGAAGTATTTTTTTCTGCAGAGGTGGTGGTAATGGGTGTGCACAGCAGTGGGTGTGGCTAATACTGGGTGGCGTTAAGGTGCAAATGATCGTGCCTACAGGCTCCTGAAGCCTAAATCGCAGCCAGCTTGCTTTTTTATTGGTGGTTCTTGGACCTAATGGTTCATACAATCTCAGGCTCAAATACTTTTGCTGGTAGAAAGAGTCTGCAAAGACACTGGGTAACATTAGGTCTATGTCTATGTGACTGAAGTCTCATAGACTTCTGTCTCTGAAGTATACTAGAATGCAGAGAATAGAGTAGGTATTGATAATTGCAGATCACAGTAATGGATTTAACAGAGATCCTATTAGTTATACATAGACCACGATCAGATCTACTGCACAAAAAAGTAAACATTTACTATTAAAGCAATGGTTTATCTATTGATAGTTCTCTATTAAATTAAATTGCATGTAATCATTAAATTTGATGTATTTAGATGGCCAATATCTATATCATATTTAAAGTCACTATAACGTCCTTGGTTTGCCTGAATGACTAGTTTGTAGAAGTAACACCACCAACAATGATACTAAGGAGACTGCGGATAGAATGTCCATCAACCCTTAATCAGATGCGTGTACAGTAAGATCTCACTGAGGTTCCCTATGGAATAATTTGTACTCTTTACATTAACATTCTGCCAGCTATAAATGTGTGTGTGTGCCATGTGTCTATGGCCGTTGGTGTTTACTAATAATATTTTAGAGAGAAAAACTACTTCCAGCTAAATTCTTCCTTAAACCCAGATCATATGGAGGTTTGACAGCAATGCTTCATGTCTAGTAATAGGAAAGCAATAGCCCTCCAGATGTTAAAAACTATAACTCCCAGCATTCCTTAGCTGTCCACTAATGTTTTTGGATGGATACGGTTGCCTATCCTACATACATACAAATTCTGATGATTAGTGACTTTCCTTCCACCAGCAAAAATCACAGTACTGGAAATGTGAAAACAGTTGAAGTTAACGCGATGGACTAATCCACATCAAATTTTGAGACTTTTTGACAACGTTTTCATTTTCCAATTAGGAATTTAGTGCCTTCCTCAGGATTAGTGTGAACGGGTTGAAACTGAATTACACATTCTGTACTGTATCTCTTTTCCACGTTCACAGCTACGGAATGTAACTAAAGGTGCTTTAGAACTCACCAAGAACATTAGAACTCACAGGATCCATCAATTCTTCCAGAACCACCTTTCCTGTTCTTTTTCGTGATGAATGGGCCAGGAAAAACCGGCAGCAATTTTATGCCAGTCACAATAAAGAACGGGAAAGGCAGTTCTGGAAGAATTGTTTGAATGTTGTGGGATCAGTTGGGAGGTAAGTTCAATGTATGGGCACCTTAAGCACTAAAAGATGCAAAATGTACCCATGCTATTAATCTGAAGCCACCAATGAGATGTTTTCTGACTATAGTAAGGAGTGTATGTTCTCCCCGTGCTTGGTGGGTTTCCTCCGAGCACTCCAGTTTCCCCAATCATAAAGACCTACTGATAGGTTGTATGTGTACATAAAAAATATTAGATTGTAAGCTCTTCGGGATAGGGCCTGATGTGAATTGAGTAAATAAGTAAAGGCTGCGGATGTAAATGTATATGTAGCGCTATATAAGAAATATATACATACTGTACGTACATATAGTAGCTTAGTAAAAAGCTAAAATCTATTGGTTACTGGACGATAATAGCACTGAAAAAACTTTTGCACCACTTATAATATCAGACCCCAAGTTTCTTTAGAAATGTGATGTTTGGCAACAAAATAAAGGTTTATTGGTGATCCCGTCCGTACAGAGCGTGTTTGCCTTCAAAGGAGCAAATCAGGTTATTAACACAGATCTGCTTATAAAAACTGATGAATATGCCCAACCTTATAAAATACTTCTTCACATAGGACATTTAAGTATTTCTAACGTGTTTTTCTGTTCTATAAAAATTATTCTTATATCGCCCTTCACATTATCTTTGTTATATGTCTATAGGAAATAGAGATTTGAAAGATGGACGGGTTTAACCATTTTTATGCTGCCCTGACTATTATAACGTTTTAAATAATTCACTATAAATTATGAATGATAATACACTAAGGAATACTAAATGGCGTTGGGATATTTTTAAAAGAATTTAATTAACCCTCATTACCCTGGGTTTTTTCATGTTTCTATGGCAGCTCTTAAGTGAATACCTTGAGCATGGTAAAAGTATATCTGTGTCAATGACCCATCCAGGGCCGTCTCTAGATTTTTTGACACCTGAAAAACTCAGTAAAAGCCTGCAGAAGTAAACCTACAAAATGTGCTGATTTCAAAGGTGGCTGATATGGTTATCTATTAAAGGATAAGTGCACTGTAAAATCAAATTATATTCATTTGGAAGCTGCAGCTTTAAAAAACTGTTGCCATATTTTTTTTACTGCCCCTCCATAGCCTAGCTTTGTGCCTTGGAAGTTGCCGACATCTTGTTATTGGTTTGCGAATGTTTAAGCTCCGCCCCCTTGAGATTTCCTCTGCTTTTCGCTTGAGCCTCAAAAGTAGAATGCTTGTGAGTTCGTGCACTCTCCTGCTTGAGCCTCAAACAGTAATGCCTGTGAGTTCCATGACTCCCTGCTTGAGCCTCAAACAGAAATGCCTGTGAGTTCCGTGCACATCTCCTGCTTGAGCCTCAAACAGTAATGCCTGTGAGTTCCATGCACATGCGTGTGCATGGAACTCACAAGCATTACTGTTGAGGCTCAAGCAGGGAATGACAGGGAAATCTCAGAGGGGCGGAGCTTAACATTCAGTAAACCAGTAACAATATGTCAGCACCTCCAAGGCACAAAGATAGGCTCGAGGTGCATAGGGAAAAAAAAAAATATGGCAACGGTATTTTTAAAGCTGCAGCTTCAAATGAACATACTTGATTTTACAGTACACTTATCCTTTAAGCCATTAGAGAATCATACAAGGGTTTTATTTTAGCTCCAGTACCCCTTTAACTTGTGCATGCCAAAATGGTAACACAGACCCATTACAAATGGTTTGTAGCAAAAAATACATAAATCACCCACATTTTATTGCTCAATTTCGAGCCATTTCTGAATTTTAATTTTACAAATGAGAAAATGTACAAGTTTCCAGCAGAAACATTTGCTGGATCTACTGTACTTAGCACATAAAGTCATTCATTAGCAATTTAAACACAGCTTGGAAATGCCATCTTAAATGCCAGCCATGAAACAGAAACAATGGCACAGTTACCGGATCCCTACCAGCACATACCACTCAGCTATAACAAGCCACGGTATAAATGTGTAATTCAGTGGTTATAATGCAACATAGATTTTCCATTTAAATAACATTTTTCTTTTCCCTCTATACTTTCCTTTTGGAGACAGTTCTAAACATTTGCTGAAAGCTGATGGCAAACAATGTACCGTGCCTTTAATTGTTTACAGTGCGTGCGGAGTGAAGTGAACTAGAAGATCCCCATTGGGATAGAACTTGGGGCACATGTTTAGAAATGCTGTAAATTGAATCACTGACAAATAGAATCATGTCTGGGCTATTACCCATCACCATATCTCTCTACATATTTCATACCGCTGTCCTGAATAGCTGAATGTGTCTGTCTGTCTTCAACATTGTAGGGCTCTTGTGCCACAAGTAATTATAATGTATTATTGAACACTCTGCCCATGGGGCTATGAAGCTAAGTGAAGATCAAACCTGCCTTACCGGAATTGGGGCAGGCTGAAAAAATATTTCTTGAGTCTTGACCAGTTTACATTGAAAGAGCAGTAAAAAATGATTTTTTTAACTTCTATTTAATGTTGTTTTAAAGAGAACAAGTCTACACACTTTATATAACAAAGGATTATGATGCATTCACAATGTTGTCTAAAGCACATTTCTCTGGTTTATGGAAAACCAATACCATTGGATCCAGACATCAGCAAACAATGTCCCTGCCAAGGAAGAGGTAACCAGATTTTTCCATCCTGGGCCGGTGTTCTTATCTTCCAAATGACCTAGTGTTGGTGTTGAGTACACCTTCTGTGTTGCTCATGATACTAATTGTGGACTCAATACAAAATGTCTCCCTGTGACAAAGTCAATGAAATAGTTACAGGGATTGGGCTACAACATGACAAATGAGGTTTAATGTTAATTGGTGTAAATGGTGTTAGGCATTAACTCAATAGGAAAGTACTTAAGACTTAAAAAATTAGCCTAAAACCTTGCCTCGGCTTATACTCGGGTCAAAGCGTCCTTACTGTTATTGGGTCGCAGTCAGGAGAGCCGGTGGAAGCAGGAACAGTCTTGAGTAATCTTGGGCGA
This sequence comes from Hymenochirus boettgeri, assembly GCA_019447015.1. Classification (NCBI taxonomy): domain Eukaryota; kingdom Metazoa; phylum Chordata; class Amphibia; order Anura; family Pipidae; genus Hymenochirus; species Hymenochirus boettgeri. Next base: position 389,011,906 of record CM033469.1, on the reverse strand, counting down.
ACACGGGAGCAGCGCATATAGGCCCCTCTGCAATATCCAACTGACTCTTTTGCTGGTAAGAGATTCGTGTATACAGTAAGTGTCAGACAGGATCTGCTAAAGTAAATAAAGTACTTTCTGTTGACTTATCTGTTTGTATTTAGTTACATTCATGAACTTGAAGGTTAGTTTTGAAGATGATTCGCTAGTCACATTATGTACCCTGGAATGTGTCCCAACCAGCATATGATGCCAGGTGTTAGGGACTGGCAGTCATATGCTCTGACATGGCAGACAGTTGTGGTGAACCCCCCGACAGCAATTTCTAGATTACTCAACGGGGGGGTTACCATAGTTTTTCTTAAGCGGGAAAAATGAGCATGGCCATATAGCAGGAACACAATAGCCAAGGTTGAAAATATCTCTAACTACCTTAGTGATATTTTTATATTTTATTAAGTGTTTTGCCAATGAACCTTGTTATCTTCTATTCATTCTCCTCTCTGTAATTTAATCAGCGATTACTGCCACGGATATTTAATAGAAACATCAACTGTCTCGGATTTATTTTATTGTGTCAATAGAAATAGGATATAAACATGGATTTAGTCTATTTATTTTCTGTAATGCCATTTAGACATAGTGGGCAAGGTGAAATGTGAATGTGTTCTATCTTACACACAGTAATGCTCTATTTCCGTTCTGTATTAGAATCAGTTGGATTCCTGAAAAGGCTGGAGAAAGTTCAAGGGCTTATTAATAGTAATTAGCGAATGTTTATAAAGTTATCAGTTTATTCTACAGCAGTACACAACTGTTTTAACTGTTTCCAGGAGTCACAGATGTGTCATGTCCATAGGTAGAATTAAGGAAAAGAAATGGTTACAGGTCTTTAACTAGCACAAGAAAAGATCGATATTGGCTTATAATACATGCTGTCACAGAGACACAGAGACAGGGCAGTCCGGGGAAAGTGTAATTTACAAGCAATAACTTTTTTACAAGCATAAGATTTGTAGAAACTACAGTGGTCAACGGCAGAACCTACTGTTCCTCTGTTCCCATGTCACTCCGTCCACCTCCTTGTGCTCGTGGCCAAGGAGGTGGACTGTTCCGGAATTGTTGTTTGTTTGCCTAGATTATTATTGGCAGGAGATTTGTATTAATTAGCCTATGCAGTTCCACCTGGTTTTCTGCTGTTGTTGTCATGCTTATTGTCCCTATTTTAGTTTTTTTCCTGGTCTCATTGCCCTAGTCATCCTAGGCTTCTTTAAAATAAAGACCACAAGATTTTTTGGAGAGCACAGTTACCCTTTAAGAGAAATATTGGAATGAACGACAAGATAAGAATGGTGTCAGAGTTGGTAAAGGACAGAATTTTGAATATTTATATGAAAAGTTGTATAGATTTAATCACCCCCAAACCTCACATGATGCCTGGTGTTCCCCCTCTTTCTGTTTCTTTCAGTTGGAAGCTTTCCATTGATAGAGACAGTTGACATCACAACCAATGACTGAATGCTATTCCCTAGATGACTCTGAGCATGTGCTAAACAACTTAAAATGTAACTGCAGGGTCCTGATGGAGGCAACATAGAGGTATTTGCAGACATCTGAATAGACCACAGCCCAGAGATTGGAATCAATAACCCCAGGGGCATAATTACAAACTAGCAGATCCCAAACTACCGTGAGAGCAGCACCAGGGGGCCAAACTTCGTACTTTCCTACAGCAGATACATCCTCCCTCCAATAATCACTATTATGGTGCAGGTAGGGGGCCATGGCATAGTCTTGCAAGGAAGTGATTCCAGTTACACCACTGACCGTGGATACTAGCAGACTGACTGTGGGGGGTGGTACATGGTTTTGTCTACCTTACCTGGATTCCCTGGGGCACGTTGGCTTTGTTACGCCGCTGAATAATTTTCTCCTCAGTCTCGCTTGTTTTTCCATTTAATCCACTGGATGCTCTACTGTTACTACTCACATACAATGACAAGGCAGCTAAATAGCTTAAGGTGAGGTAGCCAAAAGCAAAAAGCCCTCCACTGAGCATAAAAATGGAGCAGAGTCTTCTTATACAGATGGTATTTGCAGTCTCATTTATCGAATAGATTCAAAAGCTAAGAAACAAGAAGTAATTTCTTACTCCAGCGTAACGGGCGGCGATATGCAAAATTCCCTTATGTCCTATGGCTAATGCATGTGCCAGAACTGCTGGCTTAATAACATGAAATATAGCTTTGGTAAGAGCCAATCATCTGACTTGCAGCATGGCATTTCAATCTTGTTAGATCTCGTCAGTGCAAGAAACAGATTCATGGCTCATGGGCAGGACTTGGGGGCACAATAGACAAGGCAGCTAGATAGCTTAAGGTGAGGTGGGCCAAAAGGAGCAGAAGATTCTGCTCCATTTTATACTCACATACAGTAACCCACTAACATTACCGCTGATTGAATGATTAGTCATGACACAGACAATTTAAAGGGTATCTCCATCGTATTTTCAAGATTTGGTAATCCAGTCTATTGAAGAACGGGAGGTAAGGAGCTGTGCCTTACCTTCCGTTCTTCAATAGAAACAAACAGGAGCCAGGAGAGAAGGTAAGAAACTTACCAGCTCGCTCGATCCGTTCCCCTGGCGCTTAGTCTGACAGGTCCCGACGGACCTGTCTTCTATGCGCATAGATCGCGCATGCGCATAGAAGACAAGGTCCGTCGGGACCTGTCGACTACGCCGGGGGAGCGAGCGAGGGTAATTTTATCATGGATAGACGCGCATGCGCATAGAAGACAAGTCGTCAGGACGTCGACTACATGCGGAGGGCGAGCGACGGGTAAGTTTCTTACTTCTCTCCTGGCTCTGTTGTTCTATTGAAGAATGGAAGGTAAGGCACAGGTCCTTTACCTCCCGTCTTTCAATAGAAATGGATTCCCAAATCTTGAAAATACGAGTGGAGATCCCTTTAAACTTTGGGATAAGGTGACATTTATATATTGGGATTTTGTACACATTGTTCCAGCCCGTAAACAATAACACTATGCATTCAATTAGTTCATTTAAAATATTTTCCTCTTCTACTAGTAGGTTAGTTAACTGAACATAATGAAATATTTAATAAGATACCTTGGTTGTCTCCCTATACCAATGTCTCCCATACATTACCGATGTGTAAATATACACAATAGATGTCATTCACATTCGGTGTTGCATGAATCCACTCTAGAAACAATGTTCCAGTTATTTCCCACGTGCCATGTGCATATGACATCATCAAGTCTCAATCGTTCTGATTAGCTCTGTGACCTGGTTATGTCCCTGGTCAAAGGTATCTATTTGTATTTCAATTCTTATATAGTGCTTTAGACGATGTAACCCATTCACATCAGGCCCTGAACCCCGAGCTTACAATCAAATGCTTTAATCAACATACAAACTTTCAGTAGTTCTTTATGATTGTGGGATTGTTTCTAAGAGAGGGCTTAAGCCCTGCCAGGCCAGTGCTAACGATTGAGCCACCACGCTCAGCAAATTTTCTGCTCAGTTCAAAGTCATTGACCTTTGCTGACTTCGAATTTCCACTTAACACTCCAAAACTGTTACCTGACTTGAGACCTCACATGGAACACGCTTAGGGTTGCCAGACGTCCCTATTGCTCTGATGCAGGTACAAAATCCCAATTCCCACAGAGTCTTTTGTGCCAACTATGTTACCATTGGTTATATACAAAGCAATTTACCAATGATATTTGGTTTGCAATGCGATTGTTGTGCGGCGGTGTTGGGGGCCATTTTTTTGCATCAAGTCGTAGACTATGCCCCTGCCTGGTCGATTGATTGAAGAACAGAAGGTAAGGCATAGCTCCTTAACCCCCAGTCTTCAATCAATGCATTAAAGAAATAGTTCACTTTTTCAGTGAACTCCTTTTAAAATGGCTCCAAGATCATGGTTCAAGCTTCAGTCTATCCAACGTTACATCAGTATAATCGGTTTTTTGCTAGTACTTTGATCTGTGACATCACCAGAATTTTGGGGTCTGCCTCTAGATTTAGGTTGGAGCATGCCCAATGCTATGACAAAGCATCATCAGTTGCATCATAAGCCCCACCAAACTTCCAAATAAATTTATATAGCTAGCCACAAGTCTGAAAAGAAACTTCTCTTTCCCTAAGGTGTCCATATTTAGAGGTGATAGAGATTGGTTGAGGTCTGTAAATAGCTCAGAAATATCGATTTGGGGTGTGGGGCTTCTACACAGATCTTCACAGAGATCAGACAAAGAAATTGTATAAGCCTATAACCTAAGATCCAGAGAAGCTAGAGAATCACCCCAGGCTTGTTTGAAAGGTATTCAAGAGCTCTGTTAAATAAAGAGCAGTTGTATGGAGACCACAGTTACCCTTTAATTTAATTTCCTTCATGCAGCTGCCGGATATCTTATTTGATGTGGATTTTCCTGCATATAAGATTCCAAAAAAATAACGTTCCTTTCCCCTGGGAAAACCATGCTGTATAATTGTATACATCGATGGCAGATGGATATAAAAACACCAGCATTAACCAGCATCTGCCTAGGGATTGAGCAAGAGGACAACCTCAGCTAATTATTATGTTGAATTATTGCTTGTTTCTGAGCCACTGCTGAACTGTTCGTGCGGATTTCCGATGCGGATGAAACAGGTGTTTTTTTAATTAATTAATTTTCTCACCAGCTGATAAATATTTGACTTTGTTCTATATTCAGATGATTTTATCATACGTTAAATAACATGGCGCTGGCTCAGTAAATGAGTCCTTAACATAATCGCAATCATTTCGTTGACTCACAGCATTTACTCAACACTGTGGCTTTATGTTTACGTCAGCACAAATATATTTAAAGCGATCTGTGTTCCAAAGAGAGAGAAATATCTGTATAAGGATAAGCGTGATTAGGATATAAGCGTGAACTGATATAGCGTGAATACGTGACAACAGCTGCTAGTCCGTCATTCTAGACATTTCATATTTAGGGCTCACATGTGACTTTATAGTGCGATCCAAATGGTTTTAAAAGCGGCACACATATGGGTGGCCCCATGTGGCGACTGTGCCATGTGCATGCGATCCGCATTTGTTGTTTGGCCAATCATGCTCTCTGATGTGAAAAACCGGGACGGTCGCCAAGTGTGCGCACAGTAAATAGTACTCACGAAACTGAGCAACGCATGCAATGTGAACGTTAACGCCCCTCGCTTCGTGCTGGGAAGCACTTGCGGTGTGGCCTCACCTAAGCTGGGACACACGATGAGATATTCGGTCGATCGACCGATAGTTCAGTGTATCGGTCGATCGACTGAAATACGCACCGAAAGTGCCCATGTCGATCGACCTGTCCGATAGACGAAAGGACGACGGACAGGGTGGAAACCTCATACGATCGTGCGGTCCTCTATGGACAGCACGATGGTCGCGGGTGACTATCGGAGCGGCTGCTTTGCCGGACCGACAGTCCTCCTCTGGCGACGTCGAAATTATCGCAACGTCGGTAGGGAAAATCGATGGTGTGTACCCAGTACTGTATATTATTAATCATCTCTAAAAATCCAAATGAAGGAAGCTTCCACAATCATGGAAAGACACTCACAATGGGCACCCACACTATAGCACTGAAGTGAGTATCACGCACTAAAGGATGGAAATACGATTTAGAATGAGTGTGTTCAATAAAGACAAAGTCCATCTAGTCCAACATTTATACCCTACCCATAATGTCTGTCTAAACAGTTAACATAGTAACATAGTATTGGAGGTTGTATAAAGACATAACGTCCAGTCTCGTCCAACCTTTATACCCTACCCATAATGTCTGTCAACAGTTACATGGTAACAAAGTATTGGAGGTTTGTATAAGGACATACGGTCCATCTAGTCCAACCTTATACCCTACCCATAATGTCTGTCTAAAAGTAATTGTGTAACATAGTATTGGAGGTTGATAAAGACATACGTCCATCTAGTCCAACCTTTATACCCTACCCATAATGTCTGTCTAACAGTTACAGTAAACATAGTATTGGAGGTTGTATAAAGACATATCCATCTAGTCCAACCTTTATACCCTACCCATAATGTCTGTCGATAACAGTTAAAGGGTAACAAAGTATTGGAGGTTGTTGTATAAAGACATACGTCCATCTAGTCCAACCTTTATACCCTACCCATAATGTCTGTATAACAGTTACATAGTAACTAGTATTGGAGGTTGTATAAAGACATAGTCCATCTAGTCCAACATTTATATACCCATATGTCTGTATAACAGTTACTATGTAACATAGTATGGAGGTTGTATAAAGACAAGTACCCCTAGTCCAACACTGTATACCCTACCCATAATGTCTGTCTAAACAGTTACATAGTAACATAGTATTGGAGGTTGTATAAAAGACATATGTTCATCTCAGTCCAACTTTATACCCTACCCATAATGTCTGTATAACAGTTACATCGTAACATAGTATTGGAGGTATATAAAGACTACGTCCATCTAGCCCACCTTTATACCCACCCATAATGTCTGTCTAACCCTTACATAGTAACATAGTATTGGAGGTTGTATAAAGAATACGTCAATCTAGTCCAACCTTTATACCCGTACCCATAATGTCTGTATAACAGTTACAATGTAACATAGTATTGGAGGTTGTACAAAAGACATACGTGCCATCTAGTCCAACCTTATACCATACCCTATAAGTGTCTGTTAACAGTTACTAGGTACATAGAGTATTGGAGGTTGTATAAAGACATACGTCAATCTAGTCAAACATTTAAAACCCTACCCATATTGTTCTTGTCCTAAAGTTACATAGTAAACATTAGATTGGAGGTTGTATAAAGAACACTGTCCATCTAGTCAACCTTTATATCCTTACCCAAATGTCTGGCTCAATAGTTACATAGATAACATAGTTCGGAGTTTATGAAACATTTACTCACTCTAGTCCAACCTTCTACCCTCCCCCATAATGTCTGTATAACAGGTACATAGTAACAAGTATTACAGTTGTATAAACGACTATGGTCATCTAGTCCAACCTTTAACCACTACCCATTAATCGTCTGTATAAACGTTACTACGTAAACCATAGTATGGAGGTTATCTAAAGGACAGTACGTCCATCTAGTCCAACCTTTATACCCTACACCTCCTAAATGTCTGTCTAACACTACATAGAACAGATAGTATTGGAGTGTTGTATAAAGACATACTCAATCTAGTCCAACCTTTATAACCCATACATAATGTCTGTATAAACAGTTTTAACATAGTAAATAGTATGGAGGTTGTACAAAGACATACGTTCACTCTAGTCCAACCTTTATACCCTTACCCATAATGTGCCTATAACTATGTTACATAGTAACATAGTATGGAGGTGTATAAAGACATACGTAGCCATTAGTCCCACATTTAAACCCTACCCATAAGGTCGTTACAGTACATTAGTAACATAGTATTTGGAGAGGTTGTATAAAGACATATGTCCATATAGCCAACACTTTATATCCTACCCCCATAATGTCGTCTAATGTTACTAGTAACTCTAGTATCGGAGGTTTTAGTAAAGACACACATCCATACTAGTCCAACCTTTATACCCTAAATCCTAATGTTATACAGTTAATAGTAAACATAGTATTGGAGGTTGATAAAGACATACGCCATCTAGTCCAAACCTTTATACCTACCCTACGTCATGTCAAACAGGTACATAGGTACAAAGTTATTGGAGGTTGTATAAAGACATACGTCCATCTAGTCCAACCTTATACCTTACCCCATAATGTCTGTTTAACAGTTACATTAACATAGTATTGGAGGTTGTATAAAGACATACGTCCATCTAGTCCAACATCTTTACCCTACCCATAATGTCTGTAGTAACAGTTATATAGTAACATAGTATTGGGTTTGTATAAAGACATACGTCACCTAGTCCAACCTGTATACCCTACCATAATGTCTGTCTAACAGTTCATAGTAACATAGTATGGAGGTTGTATAAAGACATAGTGTTCATCTAGTCCAACCTTTATACAACCACCCATAAGTCTGATATAACAGTTACATAGTAAAATAGTATTGGAGGTTATATAAAGACAACGTCCATCTAGTCACCCTTTATACCACTACCCATACTTGTCTGTCTCTAAACACTACATTATAACATAGTATATTGGAGGTTGTATTAAAAGACTAGTCAATCAGTCCCCAACCTTTATACCCTACCATAATGTCGTATACAGTTACCTAGTAACATAGTATTGGAGGGTTGTAAAAAGACATATAGTTCTCTAGTCCAACCTTATATACCCTACCCTGAATGTCTTTATAAACAGTTACCTATCAACAGTAGTATTGGAGGTTGTAGAAAGACATACGTCCATCTAGTCCAACTTAAACCCGACCCATAATGTCCTGTCAAACAGTTACATAGTAACATGTATGGTGAGGTTGTACAAAGACATACGTTATCTAGTCCAAAACCGGGGTTTTTACCCGACCTATAATGTCGTTATAACAGTTACATAGGGTAACATAGTATGGGGTTGTATCAAGGACATACGTCCATCTAGTCCAACATTTTAAACCCTACCATTAAGTGTCTGCTAAAGGTACATATACATAGTATTGGGTTGTATAAGACTATGTCCATCTAGGCCAACCTTATATCCTACTTAAATGTTGTCAAAGGTTTACATAGTAAATAGTATCGGAGGGTTGTACTAAAGACTACATCCATCTAGTCCAACCTTTATACCCTACCCAAATGTTGTAAACAGTAGTTACATAGGTACACATAGTCAAAAGTTGGATAAAGACATATGTTCATTCTAGTCCAACCTTTTAACCCTAACCCATAGATGTTCTGTATAATAGTTACATAGTAACAGTATATGAGCGGTATATGAAAGACATACGTCCATCTAGTCGCAACCGTTAGTACCTACCCATAATGTCTGGTCTAACCTTACATAGTAACCATGTATTGGAGGTGTATAAGGACATAGTCAATCTAGTCCACCTTCATTACCCTCACCAAAGTCTGGTTATAACAAAAGTTTACAGTAACATAGTGATTGAGGTTGTTACAAAAGACATACGTTCATCAGTCCAAAACACCTTTAACCCTACCATAATGTCTGTATAACAGTTTCATAGTACATAGTATGGAGGTTGTATAAGACAACGTCCATCTAGTCCACATTTAAACCCTACCCAAAGTCTGTCTACAGTTGACATAGTAACATAGTATGGAGGTTTGTATAAAGACAATTGTCGCACTAGTCCAAACTTTATATCCTACCCATAATGCTGTCTATAGTTACATAGTAACATAGTATCGGAGGTTGTATAAATGACATACATCCATCTAGTCCAACTTTATACCCTATCCAGTAATGCTGTTAATACGAGTTACATAGACATAGTATTGGAGGTGGTTATAAAAGGACTACGTGCCACTAGTCTCAACCTTTATACCTCTACCACCTAATGTCTTGTCTAACCCAGTTTACATGTACAAAGTATTGGAGGTTGTATAACGACATACGGATCATCTAGATCACCCCTTATACCCCTATACCCATAATGTCTGTTACAGTTACATAATAACAATAGTATTGGAGGTTAGTAATAGACATAACGTCCATCTAGTTAAACATTTATAAATCCTACACCATAATGTCTGTAAACGTTTATATAGTACCTATATGGGAGGTTGTATAAAAGACATCGGTCCACCTAGTCCAAACCTGATACCTACCATATATGTTCCTGTTAACAGTTACATAGTAAACATAGTATTGGAGTGTTATAAAGACATTGTTCATCTAGTCCAAACCTTTATACCCACCCATAATGTCTGTATCACAGTACATATTAAACATGTATTGGAGGTTCTATAAAACCCTACGTCCATCTAGTCCACCCTTTTTACCCTACAATAATGTCGTCTAACACTTACATAGAACAAGTATTGGGGTTGTATAAAGAAATACGTCAATCTAGTCCAACCCTTATACGCCTACCATAATGTCTTTCCTAAAGTTACTAGTAACATCGTATCGGAGGTTGTAGAAAGACATCCGGTACATCTAGTCCCAACCTGTTGTATACACCTACCCCAATAAGGTATGTTATAACAGTTACATAGTAAACCTTGTATAGAGGTTTGATAAAGATATGTCCATTAGTTCAACCTTTATACCATCCATAATGTCCTGTATAACAGTTACATGGTAATATATTATGGAGGTGGATAAAGACATAGCCCATTAGTCCAACACGTTATACCCTTACCATTAATTTCTGTCTAAAACAGTACAAGTAAACATAGTATCGAGTTGAATAAAGACATAATCCATCTAGTCCACCCTTTATAACTCTACCCATAATGTCTGTCTAACAGGTACATAGTAACATAGTTCGGAGGTTGTATAAAGACCATATGTCCATCTAGTCCAAACTTTATACCCTACCTACTGTTTGTATACAACAGTACTAGTAACATAGTCTTGGAGGTTGTATAAAGACATAGGTCCATCTAAGTCAACACCTTTATACCCTCCCATAATGTTGTATAACAGTTATAGAGGAACATAGTAGTGGAGGTTGTATAAAGACATACGTCCTCGAGTCAACCCAGTTATACCCTAACTCAGAATGTCTTATAAACAGTTTACAAATAACAGAGTATTGGAGGTTGTATAAAGACATATGTCCATATAGTCCAACATTTATCCCTACCAGAATGTCGGTATAACAGTAACATAGTAACATTAGTATTGGAGGTTGTATTAAAGACATACGTCCATCTTAGTCCAACCTTATACCCTCCCCAGAATGGTATGTCTAACAGTACATAGTTAACTAGTATTGGAGGTTGTATAAAGGACCATACGTCCATCTAGTCCAACCTTAACCCTACCATAATGGATGTATAACGTTACATATAAACTAGTATGGAGGTGTATAAAGAAATACCGTCCATCTAGTCCAACTTTATACCCTACCCTAATGGCTGTATAACAGTTAAATAGTAAACATAGTATGGAGGTTGGATAAGAATACGTCATTAGTCCAAACATTTATATCACCCCTGATCTAGAGGATGCAACAAAACAAAGCATGTGGAGGGGGATCCTTTCTGACTCCAAATGGCAATTTACAATAGGTAAGCAGGACAAGTATTTGAAGCATTGTAAAACCTTCTAGCGTTTTTCGCTAATTTTCCGTTGACAGGAACATTATACAATTTATGAGGCTATTGTGTATTTATTGTTTTAACCGTGATAAAGTATAGTAGGGGTATCTAATACACTAAGTCATTTACAGCGGGGTACATTATCCAATGTATAACAATACAGATCCTCTAAACTTCTGTAATTTTGGGCAGCAAAAAAAACAAAATCAAGTAAATTTTGTTACGATGATTCAAATGATCTTTTATATTAAGCACAATACTTCATAAATAGAAATGAGTGAATGTCAGATCGCTTCAAAATACCTTATCTGAATAAATTAAATAGTAGAAAGAAAGGTTACTATAGCACCCAATTCTGCGAATGTCAAAAAAGAAAATACAATGGCCCTTTTAAAATCACAAGCAGACCAGTACCACAGATAATGAGTACACAGGGATGGGTGAAACATCAGAAACAAAACAAGAATTTTTTCTATCTCCAAAATGCCCTTCCGTGAATTGTGCAATCAATCGCATCACTGCACGAGAAGGTGTGGAAGGAGGGTAACAATACCAACTGAACCACATCCATTCAGGGCAAGGCATCAGTTGGGGTTGCCCATAAATTTATTACTGGTCTCGCCCTTTTACCTTAAACATGCTGGTTTACACAATGCAATAATTCGGGCACCGCCCCCACGACATTCAGTGTTTTGGTGGGCCGAATTATTGTATGGCAGCTTTTTGCGGCCGCCGAACCATTCATTCATCCAAATCAGACGAAAGAATGATCGGACAGGTCGGAAGGAAAATCACAAACGATCATGCGGCCCTTCTCTGGACCACCACGCGCCTAACCTAATTGTAGGACTGCTTTTGCCGTGACAGACAGTACTGCCGACGGCCAAGGTTGAAAAGCCGCGAACGGTCGGTGAGCGGAAAGATTGTATAGTGTGTTCCCTAGATTAAGGGGAAAGCTGCCATTAATAAGTTTCACTTCACTGTAAATAAATAAAACAGCGTGCGGTTGGCCTTATTTGCATTAAATGGGGTTTCAAGATCAAAAGCTATTTCCAAAGCTGTGAAACTACGAATATATGTGTGGTGTGGACAGACCGGAAGGGGGAACTGGAAAGATAATTTATGCTATGGTAAACAGCGATCCGATATGTCGTCCCGACCACCTGGTTTCATTGGTAATAGAGATGGTGGGTTCGTTTCGACGAAGTACCCAGATTCCTTTGAGATTCTAAAACTTGAATTGAACCCAACGGAAGTCGAAATTTGCTATTATGGAATTTCCAAATCAGTCGGTGATTGCTATTATGGGATTCCAATCAGTCCGTGATTGCTAATTAGGGATCCAATCAGTCCGTGATTTGCTAATATGGATTCCAATTCCAGTCCGTGATTTGATAATTATGTGATTCACAATCAGTCCGTATTTGCTAATTATGAATCCAATCGTCCGTGACACAAAAACCAAACAACCAAATTTCCAAATCGGAATGTATATACACAGCTTAAAGGAACAGTTCAATGGAAAAGTGACTATCCTTTTATTGCATGATTGGAAAGACCGGGGGTGTTAAGGATAGGCTATGTTTTTACGCAGTTTGTGTTTCCGTTGTAGCAACCGTTTGCGTGAGAGTTATCCTCCATGTGGTGTCGGGTTTTGCATCCTATCGTTGCGTTTGAACAAATTTTTTTTTTCAGGAACACCTTTTCGGAAAATGGACAGAAGCGCAAAACGGGCTTCGTTCTTATCCATGGTTGTCCGTTTTACTACCGCGTTTTCATGCCATTTAGATGGACAGAAATGGTGCCAGTTGTGAGGGTTTGGAACGGACTGGAACGGAATGCAACAATGCAGTTTGTGTGAACGATTTGTGGAAATCATATGGGTGTACGGTCTGTCCATTTTTTAAATGGACATACAGTAAACTGACGTTAGCGCTAACTCCTGGTCTTCAAATCACTACATTAAAGATGCTAAACTTTCAAAGTGAAACTATCCTTGTAATCATTTAACAATTTTCAACACCAAAAATAGTATAAGGACGTTGCCAAAAAACTTTGGGTGTCTTGTTCTTCTGCACTCGGGTAAGCACATAAAGGACGGGTGGGGGGGGGGGGGGGGGGACAGCCCTCCTTGTTTATCTGAAGTATTGAAAACGTACTGCAGTGCGGTGGACCAGCTTTATGTGGGATATGGACAGAAATAACATAGTGTTTGTCTGGTTCAAAAGAGGATATTAAAGAGTTGTTCTACTGGTAGTATGTTCGGTCAGAATGGTGGTAGCACCAAAGATTGTCCCAGACGACTGAAGCAGAACACAATGTCCAATATCCAGGCCCAAGCAAACTTTGACAGGAGTCTGCAAAAAATACCAAATCCAAGCTGTAAGTTGTGTCCCGCCTGCACTGCATATGAGGAAATTGAAATTTTGGATTCCAGTAATGTAGCATATAATAGTTTTCTCTTACATGAAGAGTTCTGGTGGGACTCCGGGGGGGACCCTTTCTCCTTTCAGGGCCAGGGTTTCCTCGTGCCCCTCTTGTTCCCATGTCTCCCTTTGTCCCCTTTTTCTCCCTTTTTCCCCTTCTGCCCTGTTGTAGCCTCCAGTATTCCATTGTTGCCCATGGTTTCCTAAAAAGATAATTATTACATCAGAGGGTTGTTTGTATATTATAGAACTCAATAAGGGAGATAGAACATCTGCTCTTAAGGGGAAACTGTGTTCCAAAAATGACTGAGGTAAATTGATAGGAATTGCTTCCTGAGGAATTTCACTATATTTCATGTTTCATTTCCCATAGTTTGAAGATATTTCCCATTTTTGTGGTGATATGGCAGCAGCATACACCAGGTCCCCTGCGCAATTCCTGATTCCTTGCTCTGAACATGTCAGTCAACTGCCCTGTGTCCTCCTCCCTTGCAGCCCCCCTGGTACCCCACCTCATGGACCCCATGGTCCCTCCAGTTGCAAGGACCACCCTTGGCCCTTCCATACAGCCCCATTGTGGCCCCGCCACACTCGCGGGTTGCAAGGACCCTGCACACAGTGGGTGCCGTGGCCCTGCCCAATCACGGGTTACGTGGCCCCCACCCTCTTGCGGGGGCAGTGACCCAGCCCACTTGTTGGCTGCATGGCCACGCCCACTCATGGGTGCGTGGGCTCAACCCACTCGCAGGTGCCGTGGCCCACGCGTTAGAGCGGGTGCCTTAAGCCCCCACCCACTACACAGGTGTGTTGGGCCACTCTGACCCCCCCCTAACACCCCCGCCCCCCCCCCAAAAAAAACTCTGTGGAAAACAGCCTTTCAGGCAGAGTGAGAACTCTCCCTGAAAGGGTTGTTAACTAGTGGAGGAGAAGGCTGTAGATTCCCTTACCCTATGTCTGCAGCTGCGGGAGTCGACGGATGTGCTCGCGGTGGGCAATGTGACAGGAGGAAAACCTTAGGAATGAACCACATAACAGACTCCTACCCATTAACTTTCTGGTCCGTCTTTTCGTAGTAGAGAGCGTGGTGATGGCTGTTAAAGGTAGGAAACTGGCCTTTCATTAAACTCAAACTTGTTTGGAGACCACAGTTCCCTTTAATGCACCATTTTATCAGCTCAAGACAGGAAAGATTTTACTGTAAGAGGGTCTGTATAGGAAAAACATGCCATCATCTTAAGTTATTAGTAAATAATTTTTTTGCTCAAGTTCCAGTCTCACCCTCCTTTTCTTAACCGATCCTTTTATCAGACCGATTTTTTAAAACGCATGCTCTGTACATCACATCCTCTTCGCACTGAGAGATGGACATCCAACTGTCAGTTACCAATTACAAACCTTCCAGTTGCAGCCGACAGCATTATTGCTTCAGATTAGATATCTAAAGAAATAGTAGCAGATAAACAAACAAGATGATACAGTAATACAGTAGTTGGGATGAATTTATTTTCAGTAGGGCAATTTAAAAAACATTTTTCCAGTGTACATACTCTCAATGTTTGCTAATGATTAAGCACATGTAAAAAACTTTCATATTATAATAAATAAAAAAATGAGTAAGGAATAAAGTAGGAATAAGGGAAATATGTCGTTTAAAGGAAGAATTATGCTGGCAGAAAACTGACTCTCCCACAGTCATGGTCATGGACGATTCTCCCATTTTCTGACATGAAGAACATATGTCCAATGAAGGAGAGGGAGGAGCCAGGAAAACGTATAATTCTCCTTTAAATCTTTTTCGAGGATTATTTCAAAACTTATCAAATGATAAGAAAGTTTGAATAATAAACTGGCACACATCGAAGACTTAGATAAGCTCTAGACAGCCAAGACTTCTGAATGTTACCGAGAAGGACTAAATTAATTTCAAAGTGATTGAGAAGAAGCAAGTACAAAGGATTCATTCATTCTAAATGTTAACAAGGTTCCGTAGGTTATCAAAAACAAGCGGGCATCACCTTACCACTTGCACAGAGATGATAGGATGTACAGACTGCGTGTCTTCAAAAAACAGAAGGAATTCCCACAGGAGAGGTTTTCACCAAAGCCATTTCCTCTACATGGAGTTTATTGAAAGAAGGCACCTGTTATAACACAGTTATTGACTGAAAACCCCTAATATTTTTACCAGTTAATTTCTAGAGATGACTAGGAACCGAAAATAGACAGGAGTAGTAGGAAAGCGAACTTTAAAATAGCTGTCAACGAAATAACCCACAAAATTTTGTATTTTGAACTTCGAGGATTTTTGAATTTTCGATAATCTACAATCTGCATCCTGAAGTATCTCTGAATTAAACTAGCAGTGGTATGTTACTGTACATGGGCTGGGACCTGGAAATTTGTGCTGTAACCCGTACAAACCATCCCTAACTTGAAATAAAGTCCACTTCCTCACACGACGCTACTTTCGATCTTATATTCAATATCAAATTATCCCAGAAATTCGAAAATTCTTACAGTTCCAGGACAATTATGCACATTGAAGCGGAGTTTTGTAAGTACGCGCATTGTAAAGGAAGTTGACTTTTATTTCAGTTCGGATATTTGTACATACATTTCCAAGGTCCCACAGATCTGTATAGTAGTTTACATGCTCTTTATTTAAACTTTTTTAAACAAAAAAAAAAGTTTATTATATTTATATTTGTCCCCCAATGACCTTAATGGTCCGGTGTATAACTGTTTTTCACCCTGAAGTTTGAAAATTCAAAATAGAACCGCACTTTAGGAAGTTATTTATAGGGCATTTACATGCATTGTAACCAGATATTAATGATAAGATATGTATCATTCTGCAAAGGTACCTGACTTCCTCCTCTACTCAGTGAGCTTTTAATATGATTGATGTGCAGAGAGGAGGGGCAGAAGGTGAAAAACCTAGTCAATTCATTGGTGGGATGGCCAGTCACAGATGATTGACGCCATGGGAAGGGAGAGCCAGCTACTTGCCAGAATGGGGGACAAGAATTACCCTAAATATCGCGGGTTAATAATGCAGGTGGTAATAATGTGGCAGGGTGGAACAAAAAACTGTCCGTTTGTTCGACACCCGTTCCAGGGCAGTACTGAAATCCATTCAAACTAATAATTGAATTGGAGTTTCAAAACCTGTCCTTATGAGCATTTCGAAAATCAATGGAAATTTTCGGATTTGTAATTTTTGATCACAATTCCTTTGGATCCGCAGCGATTTAGAATCAGAACTGGCAGTTCCGGAATTAAAATAGGTTTGTTTAGAAAGTGTAGCAGTAGTGCATTTAAATCATACAAACAAAAATACAATACTGATGCACATAATTAAATCACATTGAATAATTACATGGCATTACAATGGAAATATAGCCTTTATGACAGTTATATTGCCTAAACTGCTCATTGTATTGCCCTTCGTAAACTGCCCAGTTCAAAGGCCCAGTATAGGCATTCTGGCCTGCCCCTCTCACATCTGGTACTGTTCACAGTCTGGCCCAATGGGAAACATGCTCCTTGCGAGGAGTGTTTTACCATTGGACAAGTCCTGGAACTATGGGAGGAGGTGGGCCCAAGGCGGGTTATACCCCAGCTGGACATGCTTGGTATACACAGTACAACAAACATGGGTAGGACCTCATGCATGTATATTGGGGGTTTAATGAAGCACTTTAATCTAATTGATGTATAATAGTGATCTATTTGTAGGTATGAATTGTTCAACTAGTTGTGCTCTAGATAGCGGGATGTCAAAACTTGTGTCCTCGAGATGTTTAAAAATACAATACCATTCCTGTATGATTCCTGGTAGTGTCCTTATTAAACTGTCCATATTCAAAATATTTAAGCAAATACCACATTCTATGATTTACATAAGAGTTCACATTCTTACCACCATTATTAAGCAAAGCCATAGATTGTTTGTTAAAGCTTAGCAAAGGACTGTACGACAGACCTACTGAGAAAAGCATACCCCATGGGTCTATTTCAGAGGACAGAATAGAATTTGTTAACAAATGTTGACATCTTGCCAGTAGGTGTACTGTTTCTGAATGGGTCTCCAACAAGTATCTTCATTACCTTTCACACAAGGCCTAGTTTGATGTTTTCTAGAATTTGGATTTTATTTCACACTCCCTCTCTGTCCTGACTGGTCTGATTCTGTGATGTCAGTTGATGAGCTGTGCTTAATGACCCTATCTTCCCCCCTTCTCTACATTTGTTTTTTAAAGATTATATACCGGTAATCAAGTTGCCTTACACCACGGTCAAATGCACAGCTAATAAAAATTGCAAAATAAATACAATAAACAAAACATTCTGTTCGTAATCAGGCGGCGCAGGTAAACAGATTTTGTATCATTTCTACTTTTTAGTATTGGTTTATTTTATTTAAATTAAAACAACAAGTTAATTACCCAAAGCTCTGGCAGAGTTCTCGTTTGGAAATAGGGAAATTATGGAATGCTTGGCAACTTCACCTTCTTACGTACCCATGCCATCTGAATTTTCAATTTCAGAAAGAAACAAAATTGTCTTGCGTAATGGGTTCGAGGAGTTTTACAACTCTTTCATGGTCAGGTGAAGAAGAAGATGTGCCAAAATGTCTGGGAACCTTTCCAATATGCATATTGTCTTGTCATTGGATATATATAGTTTACAGGGTTATTTAAATTAAAAGTTCTACGTTTAAAGGGGACTAATTTTGCCCCCACACTCCGATGTTAGCTTCAAATGGTTTAAAAAGATCTGATTGGTTGCGGCAAAATTAGCACATTTTAAACGATAAGAACTTTTATTGATCTCACCTGGATTGTGTTGGGTTTAGGCCAATGAGAATCATTAGCAATGACGAATCGAAGTGCATGCATGTGGGTGGCAAATTTAGGTGATCGCAATGTGATTCCTGCAATCACCATTTTTTTTGCGGATCACGTGAGGTCTGAAGTTGACCTAAGAGTGACCTGTCGATCTTGACATAATGACAAATTTGTTCCTTTCATATAACAAAACACCCTCACCCCTGTCCTGGTATGTCTGGGTGTACCGGAATCCGGAACTGCAAGCTTTGTTTGCTGGACATGGCCATAATTCTGGGGTGAAGGATTCAATAAGCCTTGCTTTCGAGAACTCCCTCACTTGTTGGGAGGTAGACTGCTAAGTCATTTATATCCTGCAATCCGTAAAGACAGTGTGTTAGCTCAGTTTTCCTTGTATTTTTCCCTAAATTAGAGTTGACCAGGGAAAATTTACGATTGCACACTTGGGAGTCAGGAAGGAATTTTCCCCCCTCATAATATTTGGTGGGGTTTTTGCCTTCCTACGGGATCAACGTTAGGGAGGAAATGAGGGGTATAGATAGAGGTAGGTTGGACTGGCATGGACGTATGTCTTTATTCAAACCTCGAATATATATTAATATACTATCGCTACTTACTGTACTCTACGTAAATATACTGTACAATACGGTAATGGACTAGACTAAATTACGGTACTGTACAGGAACTGATACATGAGTACTTTATACGCAGACTGTACTATATGTACTGTAATGGACTAGAATATACTGTACGATAATATATGTACTGTACTGTACGGTTACTATACTGACTAGACGAGAATATACTGTACTATACTTTACTGTTCCTATATTTATACATGTACTATACGGTACTGTACACTACTAAAACTATACTGTACTATATGACATATACTATACTGTACTGTACTTGTACTGACTGAATATACTGTAAATATACTATACTGTACTGTATATACTTAAATGTTATTATGTATAGGTACTAGAACTGTATGTACATACTGTACGGCTACGATACTAAACATATGTTTACATCTGTACGGGACAATGACTGTGATGTAGATACGAAACTAAACGGGTACGGACTGTTACTATACTATACTTGTACTGTAGGTGACGTACTATATATAACTGTATATACTGTACTTTTACTGAATATATGTAATATTACTGATACTGTTACTATACTGTACTGTACTATACGGCTAATTACATTACCTATAACTATACATACTGTACTATATTGTACTATTACTGTAACTTAGGACTGTAATGTAACTATACTCTACGGTACGGGACATATAACACTATTACTTCTGTATAACTGTACTTTAAGGTACAAACATTGTACTGTACTATAATAAACTATACGGGACGTATACGGGCGGACTGGTACGATACTGACTATACTGATACTGGACGAGACTATACTGTTGACGATATGGGGAATGGACTAGACTGATATAGACTGACTACGAGACGGGCGATACTGACGTAGAAGGGAAGGGACTTAGACGCTGATATACTGTTCTGAGACTATAACTATACTATACTGACAATAACTGTACGATACTGGACGTAACAATACGATACTAAAAATACTGTAATAACTGTAAATATGAATGTAAGTACTATACATAATGTATATACTGTAATGTATGTACTATAGTACTTATATATATGATAATATTCTGTTACGTATATACTATAAATAAAAATAGAAAAGACCACATCGCACTGTTATGTATCCACTCCCCCCTTTGTGTTTTTGTTTTTTCTTTGAAATTAGAGTGATAACTTGCTGAAGACGTAGTGACTAGAGCAGACGTCACTGTACACGCCGACGCCATATACTGATATATATACGTCGGTATCGTTACTATACCGCTCCATAGCAGATGAGACGGAAAGAGCATGATGAGAGACAGGATGGATACGGGTACGTATATACGTAACGCAAGTGAACTATTTCTTTAATGCATTGATTGAAGACTGGGAGGTTAAGGAGCTATGCCTTACCTTCTTTTCTTCAATCAAGACCAGGCAGGGGCATAGCTACAGACTTGATGCAAAATAAATGGGCCCCCCAACACCGCCGCAAACACAAATCGGCATTGCAAACCAAATAATCATTGGTAAATGCTTTGTATATACCAATGGTAAAATAGTTGGCACAAAAGACTCTGTGGGAATTGGTTTTGTACCTGCAGTCAGAGCAATGGGACGTCTGGCAACCCTAAGCAGTGTCCAGTTGAAGGTCTCAAAGTCAGGTAACAGGTTTTGAGTGTTAAAGTGGAAATTCAAGTCGCAAAGGTCAATGACATTTGACTGAGGAGAAATTTGCTGAGCGTGGTGCTCAATCGTTAGCACGGATGCCTGGCAGGGCTTAAGCCCTCTCTTAGAACAAATCCCACAATCATAAAGAACTACTGATAGGTTGTATGTGTGATTAAAGCATTGGATGTAAGCTCTTGGGTTCAGGGCCTGATGTGAATGGGTTACACATCGATCTAAACACTATATAAGAATTGAAATACAATAGATACCTTTGACCAAGGGACATAACCAGGTCACAGAGCTAATCAGACGATTGAGACTTGATGATGTCATATGCACATGGCACGTGGGAATAACTGGAACTTGTTTCTAGAGTGGATTATGCAAACCGAATGTGAATGACATCTATTGTGTATATTTACACATCGGTAATGTATGAACAATTGGTAATGTATGGAGACAGACCAAGGTTATCTTATTAAATATTTCATTATGTTCAGTTAACTAACCTACTAAAGTAGAAGAGGAAAATTATTTAAAACTAATTGAATGCATAGTGTATTGTTTAATGGCTGGAACAATGTGTACAGAAATCCCAATATTATAAAATGTCACCTTATCCCAAAGTTTAAAGGGTATCTCCACTCGTATTTTCAAGATTTGGGAATCCATTCTATTGAAGACGGAGGTAAAGGAGCTGTGCCTTACCTTCCATTCTTCAATAGAACAACAGGAGCCAGGAGAGAAGTAAGAAACTTACCCCTCGCTCGCTCCTCCGGCATGTAGTCTGACAGGTCCTGACGACCTTGTCTTCTATGCGCATGGCGATCTATGCGCATGATAAGAAACTTACCCACTCGCTCGCTCCCTCGGCGTGTAGTCGACAGGTCCCGACGGACCTTGTCTTCTATCGCATGCGCGATCTATGCGCATAGAAGACAAGGTCCGTCGGGACCTGTCAGACTAAGCGCCAGGGAACGAGCGAGCGAGCGGTAAGTTTCTTACCTTCTCTCCGGCTCCTGTTTGTTCTATTAAGACGGAAGGTAAGGCCACGCTCCTTTACCTCCCGTTCTTCAATAGAACTGGATTACCAAATCTTGAAAATACGAGTGGAGATACCCTTTAATTCATGTGTCATGACTAATCATTCCAATCAGCGGTAATGTTAGTGGGTTTACTGTATGTGAGTATAAAAATGGAGCAGAATCTTCTGCTCCTTTTGGCCCACCTCACCTTAAGCTTCTAGCTGCCTTGTCTATTGTGCTCCCAAGTCCAGCCCTAGAGCCATGAATCTGTGTCTTGCACTGACGAATCTAACAAGATTGAAATGCCATGTCTGCAAGTCAATGATTGGCTCTATACCATAAGCTGTATTTCAGTATTAAGCCAGCAGTTCTGGACACATGCATTAGCCATAGGACATAAAGGAGAATTTTGCATATCGCCGCCCGTTACTCTGGGAGTAAGAAATTACTTCTTGTTTCTTAGCTTTTGAATGCTATTCAGATAAAATGAGACTGCAAGATACCATCTGTTATAAGAGACTCTGCTCCATTTTTATGTCAGTGGAGGGCTTTTTGCTCTTTTGGCCTACCTCACCTTAAGCTATTTAGCTGCCTTTCTATTGTATGTGAGTAGTAACAGGTAGAGCATCCAGATGGATTAAAAGGAGACACAGCGAGACTGAGGAGAAAATTATTCAGCGGCGTAACAAAGCCCAACGTGCCCCAGGGAATCCAGGTAAGGTACAAAACCATGTACAACCCCCCACACAGTGCAGTTGCTGCTAGTATCCCACGGTCAGTGGTGTAACTGGAATCACTTCCTTGCAAGACATGCCATGGCCCCCTACCTGCACCATATATAGTGATTATTGGAGGGAGGATGTATCTGCTGTAGGAAAAGTACGAAGTTTGGGCCCCCTGGTGCTGCTCTCACGGTAGTTTGGGATCTGCTAGTTTGTATTTATGCCCCTGGGGTTATTGATTCCATCTTCTTGGGCTGTGGTCTATTCAGATGTCTGCAATACCTCTATGGTGCCTCCATCAGGACCCTGCAGTTACATTTTAAGTTGTTTAGCACATGCTCAGAGTCATCTAGGGGAATAGCATTCAGTCATTGGTTGTGATGTCAACTGTCCATCAATGACTGAAAGCTTCCAACTGAAAGAAACAGAAAGAGGGAAGAACACCAGGCATCATGTGAGGTTTGGGGGGTGATTAATCTATACAACTTTTCATATAATATTCAAATTCTGTCCTTTACCACACTCTGACACCTTTTCTTATCTTGTCGTTCAGTCCAATATTTCATCTTAAAGGGTAACTGTGCTCTCCAGAAAAATCTTATGTGGTCTTTATTTTAAAGAAGCCTAGGATGACTAGGGCAATGAACCAGGAAAAAAACTAAAATAGGGACCAATAAGCAATGACAAGCACAGCAGAAAACCAGGTGGGAACTGCATAGGCTAATTTAAACAAATCTCCTGCCATAGAATGAGATCTAGGCAACACAAACAAACAATTCCGGAACAGTCCACCTCCTTGGCCAGAGCAGCCAAGGAGGTGGACGGAGTGACATGGAACAGAGGAACAGTAGGTTCTGCCGGTGACCACTGTAGTTTCTACAAATCTTATGCTTGTAAAAAAAAGTTATATGCTTGTAAATTACACTTTCCGACTGCCCTGTCTCTGTGTTCTTTGACAGGCATGTATTATAAGCCAAATATCGATCTTTTCTTGTGCTAGTTAAAGACCTGTAACCATTTCTTGTCCTTAATTCTACCTATGGACATGACACATCTGTGACTCCTGGAAACAGTTAATAAACAGTTGTGTACTGCTGTAGAATAAACTGATAACTTTATAAACATTCGCTAATTACTATTAATAAAGCCCTTGAACTTTCTCCGAGCCTTTTCAGGAGATCACAAATGATTTCTAATACAGAACGGTAAATAGAGCATTACTGTGTGTAATAGAACACATTCACATTTCACCTTGCCCACTATGTCTAAATGGCATTACAGAAAATAAATAGACTAAATCCATGTTTTATACTATTTCTATTGACACAATAAAATAAATCCGAGACAGTTGATGTTTCTATTAAATATCCGTGGGCAGTAATCGCTGATATAAATTACAGAGAGGAGATGAATAAAGAAGATAACAAAGGTTCAGTTGGCAAAACACTTAATAAATATAAAATATCACTAAGGTAGTTAGAGATATTTTCAACCTTGGCTATTGTGTTCCGGCTATATGGCCATGCTCATTTATTTCCCGCTTAAGGAAAAACTATGGTAACCCCCCCGTTGAGTAATCTAGAAATTGCTGTCGGGGGGGTTCACCACAACTGTCTGCCATGTCAGCATATGACTGCCAGGTCCCTAACACCTGGCAGTCATATGCTGGTTGGGACACATTCCAGGTACATAATTGTGACTAGCGAATCATCTTCAAGAACTAAACTTCAGTTCAGTTAATGTAACTAAATACAACAGATAAGTACAACAGAAAAGTACTTTATTTACTTTAGCAGATCCTGTCTGACACTTACTGTATACAGCTGAATCTCTTACCAGCAGAAGAGTCATTGGATATTGCAGGGGGCCTATATGCGCGCTCCCGTGTTCGCCCAAGATTACTGCAAGACTGTTTCCTGCTTCCACCGGCTCTCCTGACTGCGACCACAATAACAGTAAGGACGCTTTGACCCGAGTATAAGCCGAGGCAAGGTTTTTAGGCTAATTTTTAAGTCTTAAGTACTTCTCTATTGAGTTAATGCCTAACACCATTTAACACCATTAACATTAAACCTCATTTGTCATGTTGTAGCCCAATCCCTGTAACTATTTCATTGACTTTGTACATGAAGACATTTGTATTGAGTCCACAATTTAGTATCATGAGCAAACACAGAAGGTGTACTCAACACCCAACACTAGTCATTTAGGAAGATAAAGAACACCGGCCCAGGGATGAAAAATCTGGTTACCTCTTCCTTGGCAGGGACATGGTTTTGCTGAAGTCTGGAGTCCATGGTATTGGTTTCCATAAACCAGGAGAAATGTGCTTTAGACAACATTGTGAATGCATCTAATCCTTTGTTATATAAAGTGTGTAGACTTTCGTTCTCTTTAAAACAACATTAATAGAGTTAAAAATAAATCATTTTTTACTGCTCTTTCAATGTAAACTGGTCAAGACTCAAGAAATATTTTTTCAGCCTGCCCCAATTCCGTAATGGCAGTGTTGATCTTCACTTAGCTTCATAGCCCCATGGGCAGAGTGTTCAATAAACATTATATAC
Source organism: Hymenochirus boettgeri (assembly GCA_019447015.1). Taxonomy (NCBI): domain Eukaryota; kingdom Metazoa; phylum Chordata; class Amphibia; order Anura; family Pipidae; genus Hymenochirus; species Hymenochirus boettgeri. The sequence continues at coordinate 388,986,804 of CM033469.1, read as the reverse complement.
TTTTTGGCACAAGAGCCCTACAATGTGAAGCATAGACAGACACATTCAGCTATTCAGGACAGCGGTATGAAATATGTAGAAGAGTATGGTTGATGGGTAAATACCAGACATGATTCTATTTGTCAGTGATTCAATTTAACAGCATTTCTAAAACATGTGCCCCATATTTCTATCCCAGATGGGGATCTTCTAGTTCACTTCACTCCGCACGCACTGTAAACAAATTAAAGGCACGGTACATGTTTGCCATCAGCTTTCAGCAAATGTTTAGAACGGTCTCCAAAAGAAAGTATAGAGGGAAAAGAAAAATGTTATTTAAATGGAAAATCTATGTTGCTTTTATAACCACTGAATACACATTTAACTTTTTCAGTGAACTATTCCTTTAAAATGGCTCCAAGATCATGGTTCAAGCTTCAGTCTATCCAACGTTACATCAGTATAAATGGTCTTTTTTCTTGCTAGTACTTTGATCTGTGACATCACCAGAATTTTGGGGTCTGCCTCTAGATTTAAGGTTGGAGCATGCCCAATGCTATGACAAAGCATCATCAGTTGCATCATAAGCCCCACCCCCAAACTTCCAAATAAATTTATATAGCTAGCCACAAGTCTGAAAAGAAAACTTTCTCTTTCCCTAAGGTGTCCATATTTAGAGGAAATGATAGAGATTGGTTGCAGGTCTGTAAATAGCTTCAGAAAATATCGATTTTGGGGGTGGGGCTTCTTACACAGATCTTCACAGAGATCAGACAAGGAATTGTATAAGCCTATAACCTAAGATCCAGAGAAGCTAGAGACATCACCCCAGGCTTGTTTGAAAGGTATCAAAGATCTCTGTTAAATAAAGAGCAGTTGTATGGAGACCACAGTTACCCTTTAATTTAATTTCCATTCATTGCAGCTGCCGGTATATCTTATTTAGATGTGGATTTTCCTGCATATAAGATTCCAATAAAAATAACGTTCCTTTCCCCTGGGAAAACACATGCTGTATAATTGTTATACATCGATGGCAGATGGATATAAAAACACCAGCATTAACCAGCATCCTGCAATAGGGATTTGAGGCAAGAGACAACCTCCCAGCTAATTATTATGTTGAATTTTATTGCATTGTTTCTGCAGCCACTGCTGAACTGTTCGTGCGGATTTCCGATGCGGATGAAACAGGTGTTTTTTTTTAATTAAGTTATTTTCTCACCCCAGCTGATAAATATTTGACTTTGTTCTATATTCAGATGATTTTAATCATACGTTAAATAACATGGCGCTGGCTCAGTAAATGAGTCATTAACATAATCGCAATCATTTGCGTTGACTCACAGCATTTACAAACACTGTGCTTTAATGTTTACGTCAGCACAAATATATTTAAAGCGATCTGTGTTCCAAAGAGAGAGAAATATCCTGTATAAGGATAAGCGTGATATAAGCATGATATAAGCGTGATATAAGCGTGATATAAGCGTGATATAAGCGTGACAATAACAGCTGCTAGTCCGTCATTCTAGACATTTCATATTTAGGGCCACACTGCTGCACTTTTAAGTGCGATCCAATCGCGTTTTTAAAAGCGCACACAATAGTGTGGCCCAATGTGTGCGACTGTGCCATGTGCATGCGATCCGCATTTTTTTGTGCAATCCCATGCTCTCTGATTGTGAAACACCGGGACGGTCGCAAATGTGTGCGCACAGTAAATACGCTCTCACGAACTGAGCACACGCATGCAATCGTGAACGTTAACGCCCTCGCTTCCGTGCATGTGGGAGCACGTTGCGGTGTGGCCTCAGCCTTAAGCTGGGTACACACGATGAGATATTTCGGTCCGATCGACCGATAGTTCAGTGTATCGGTCGATCGGACTGAAATTATCGCATCCGAAAGTGCCCATGTCCGATCGACCGTTCGTCCGAATCGGACGAAAGGACGATCGGACAGGGTGGAAAACCTCATCCGATCGTGCGGTCCTCTATGGACCGCACGATCGGTCGCGGTGACTATCGGACGCGGCTGCTTTTGCCGCGACCGACAGTCCTTCCTCCTGGCCGACCGTTCGAAAGTATCGAACGGTCGGTCAGGAGGAAAAATCGATAGGTGTGTACCCAGCTTTACTGTATATTATAAATCATCTCTAAAAATCAAATTTTAAGGCAGCATCCACACTATCCATGAAAAGAGCAATCACAATGGGCACCCACACTATAGCACTGACGTGATTATCACGCACTAAAGGATGGCAAAATACGATTAGAATCGAGTGTGGTTCAATAAAGACAAAAGTCCATCTAGTCCAACATTTATACCCTACCCATAATGTCTGTCTAACAGTTACATAGTAACATAGTATTGGAGGTTGTATAAAGACATACGTCCTCATCGTCCAACCTTTATACCCTACCCATAATGTCTGTCAACAGTTACATGGTAACATAGTATTGGAGGTTGTATAAAGACATACGTCCATCTAGTCCCCAATCTTTACATAATGTCTGTCTAACAGTTACATAGTAACATAGTATTGGAGGTTATATAAAGACATACGTCCATCTCGTCCAACCTTTATACCCTACCCATAATGTCTGTCTAACAGTTACATAGTAACAAAGCATTGGAGGTTGTATAAAGACATACGTCCATCTAGTCCAACCTTTATACCCTACCCATAATGTCTGTCTAACAGTTACATGGTAACAATACAAAGTATTGGAGGTTGTATAAAGACATAACTCCATCTATCCAAACCTTATACCTACCCATAATGTCTGTATAACAGTTACATAGTAACATAGTATTGGAGGTTGTATAAAGACATACGTCCATCTAGTCCAACATTTATATCTACCATAATGTCTGTATAACAGTTATAGTAACATAGTATTGGATTTTGTAAGACAATACCACCTAGTCCAACCTTTATACCCTACCCATAATGTCTGTCACAGTTACATATTAACAGTATTGGAGTTTGTATAAAGACATATGTCATCTAGTCCAACCTTTATACCCTACCCATAATGTCTGTATAACAGTTACATAGTAACATAGTATTGGAGGTTTATAAAGACATACGTCCATCTAGTCCAACCTTTATACCCTACCCATAATGTCTGTCTAACAGTTACATAGTAACATAGTATGAGGTTGTATAAAGACATACGTCATCTAGTCCAACCTTATACCCTACCCATATGTCTGTATAACAGTTACATGTAACATAGTATTGGAGGTTGTAAAAGACATACTTCATCTAGTCCAACCTTTATACCCTACCCATAATGTCTGTATAACAGTTACATAGTAACATAGTATTGGAGGTTGTATAAAGACATACGTCCATCTAGTCCACATTTAATACCCTACCCATAATGTCTGTCTAACAGTTACATAGTACCATAGTATTGGAGGTTGTATAAAGACACATGTCCATCTAGTCCAACCTTTATATCCTACCCATAATGTCTGTCTAATGTTTACTAGTAACATAGTATGGAGGTTGTATAAGAGACATCCATCTAGTCAACCTTTATACCCTACCCATAATGTCTGTATAACAGTTACATAGTAACATAGTATAAAGTTGTATAAAGACATGTTCATTAGTCCAACCTTTATACCCTACCCATAATGTCTGTATAACAGTTACATAGTAACATAGTATTGGAGGTTATATAAAGACATACGTCCATCTAGTCCAACCTTTAACCCTACCCCTAATGTCTGTCTAACTTACATAGTAAATAGTATTGGAGGTTGTATAAGACATACGTCAATCTAGTCCAACCTTTATACCCTACCCAATGTCTTATAACAGTTACATAGTAACATAGTATTGGAGGTTGTACAGACATACGTCATCTAGTCCACCTTTTACACCTACCCAAGTCTGTATAACAGTTACATAGTAACATAGTATTGGAGGTTGTATAAAGACATACGTCCATCTAGTCCAACATTTAAACCCTACCCATAATGTCTGTCTACCAGTTACATATACATAGTATTGGAGGTTGTATAAGACTATGTCCATCTAGTCCAACCTTTTATCCCTACCCATATGTCTGTCTAATAGTTACATAGTAAAAAGAGTATCGGAGGTTGTATAAAGACATCAATCCATCTAGTCCAACCTTTATACCCTATCCATAATGTCTGTATAACAGTTACATAGTAACATAGTATTGGAGGTTGTTAAAGACATACGTCCATCTAGTCCAACCTTTATCCCTACCCATAATGTCTGTCTAACAGTTACATGGAACAAGTATTGGAGGTTGATAAAGACATACGTCCATCTAGTCCAACCTTTATACCCTACCCATAATGTCTGTTTAACAGTTACATAATAACATAGTATTGGAGGTTGTATAGACATACGTCCATCTAGTCCAACTTTATACCCTACCCATAATGTCTGTATAACAGTTATATAGTAACATAGTATTGGAGGTTGTATAAAGACATACGTCCACCTAGTCCAACCTGTATACCCTACCCATAATGTCTGTCTAACAGTTACATAGTAACATAGTATTGGAGGTTGTATAAGACATATGTTCATCTAGCCAACCTTATACCCTACCCATATGTCTGTATAACAGTTACATAGTAACATAGTATTGGAGTTTATAAAGACATACGTCCATCTAGTCCAACCTTTATACCCTACCCATAATGTCTGTCTAACACTTACATAGTAACATAGTATTGGAGGTTGTATAAAGACATACGTCAATCTAGTCCAACCTTTATACCCTACCCATAATGTCTGTATAACAGTTACATAGTAACATAGTATTGGAGATTGTACAAAGACATACGTACATCTAGTCCAACCTTTATACCCTACCCATAATGTCTGTATAACAGTTACATAGTAACATAGTATGGAGGTTGTATAAAGACATACGTCCATCTAGTCCAACATTTAACCCTACCCATAATGTCTGTCTAACAGTTACATAGTAACATAGTTTGGAGGTTGTACAAAGACATACGTTCATCTAGTCCCACCTTTATACCCTACCTATATGTCGTATAACAGTTACATAGTAACATAGTATTGGAGGTTGTATAAAGACATACGTCCATCTAGTCCAACATTTAAACCCTACCCATAATGTCTGTCTAACAGTTACATAGTAACATAGTATTGGAGGTTGTATAAAGACATATGTCCATCTAGTCCAACCTTTATATCCTACCCATAATGTCTGTCTAATAGTTACATAGTAACATGTATCGAGGTTGGTATAAGACATACATCCATCTAGTCCAACCTTTATACCCTACCATAATGTCTGTATAACAGTTACATGTAACATAGTATTAAAGTTGTATAAGACATAGTTCATCTAGTCCAACCTTTTATACCCTACCCATAATGTCTGTATAACAGTTACATAGTAACATAGTATTGGGTTTTATAAAGACATACGTCCATCTAGTCCAACCTTATACCCACCCATAATGTCTGTCTAACACTACATAGTAACATAGTATTGGAGGTTTTATAAAGACATACGTCATCTAGTCCAACACCTTATACCCTACCCTAATGTCTGTATAACAGTTACATAGTAACATAGTATTGGAGTTGTAAAAGACATACGTTCCATCTAGTCCAACCTTTATACCCTACCCATAATGTCTGTATAACAGTTACATAGTAACTAGTATTGGAGGTTGTATAAAGACATACGTCCATCTAGTCCAACATTTATACCCTACCCATAAGTCTGTCTAACAGTTACATAGTACTAGTATTGGAGGTTGTATAAAGACATATTCCATCTAGTCCAACCTTTATATCCCCTACCCATAATGTCTGTCAATAGTTACATAGTCATAGTACGGAGGTTGTATAAGACATACTCCATCTAGTCCAACCTTTATACCCTACCATAATGTCTGTATAACAGTTACATAGTAACATAGTATTGGAGGTTGTATAAAGACATACGTCCATCTAGTCCAACCTTTATACCCTACCCATAATGTCTGTCTAACAGTTACATGGTAACAAAGTATTGGAGGTTGTATAAAGACATACGTCCTCTAGTCCAACCTTTATACCCTACCCATAATGTCTGTTAACAGTTACATATAACAAGTTTGGAGGTTGTATAAAGACATACGTCCATCTAGTCAACTTTATACCCTACCCATATGTCTGTATAAAGTTATATAGTAACATAGTATTGGAGGTTGTATAAAGACATACGTCCACCTAGTCCAACCTTATAACCCTACCCATAATGTCTGTCTAACAGTTACATAGTAACTAGTATTGGAGGTTGTATAAAGACATATGTTCATCTGTCCAACTTTTACCCTACCCATAATGTCTGTATACAGTTACATAGTAACATGTATTGGAGGTTATATAAGACATACGTCCATCTAGTCCAACCTTTTTACCCCTACCCATAATGTCTGTAACACTTACATAGTAACATAGTATTGGAGGTTGTATAAGACATATCGTCATCTAGTCCAACCTTTATACCCTACCCATAATGTCTGTCTAACGTTACATAGTACATAGTATCGGAGGTTGTATAAAGACATACGTCCATCTAGTCCAACCTTTAACCCTACCCATAATGTCTGTATAACAGTTACATAGTAAACATTGTATGAGGTTGTTAAAGACATATCCATCTAGTCAACCTTTATACCCTACCATAATGTCTGTATAACAGTTACATGGTAAATAGTATTGAGGTTGTATAAAGACATACGTCCATCTAGTCCAACCTTTAACCCTACCCATAATGTCTGTTACAGTTACATAGTAACATAGTATGGAGGTTGCATAAAGACATACTCCATCTAGTCCAACCTTTATACCCTACCATAATGTCTGTCTAACAGTTACATAGTAACATAGTATAGGTTGTATAAAGACATAGTCCATCTAGTCCAACCTTTATACCCTACCCATAATGTCTGTATAACAGTTACATAGTAACATAGTATTGGAGGTTGTATAAAGACATAGTCCATCTAGTCCAACCTTTATACCCTACCCATAAATGTCGTATAACAGTTACATAGTAACATAGTATTGGAGGTGTTAAAGACATACGTCCATCTATTCCAACCTTTTACCCTACCATAATGTCTGTATAACAGTTACATAGTAACATAGTATTGGAGGTTGTATAAGACATATGTCCATCTAGTCCAACTTTTATACCCTACCCATAATGTCTGTATAACAGTTACATAGTAACATAGTATTGAGGTTGTATAAACATACGTCCATCTAGTCCAACCTTTATACCCACCCATAATGTCTGTAAACAGTTACATAGTAACATAGTATTGGAGGTTGTATAAAGACATACGTCCATCTAGTCCAACCTTTATACCCTACCATAATGTCTGTAACAGTTACTAGTAACATAGTATTGGAGGTTGTATAAGACATACGTCCATCTAGTCCAACCTTTTATACCCTACCCCAATGTCTGTATAACAGTTACATAGTAACATAGTATTGGAGGTTGTATAAAGACATACGTCCATCTAGTCCAACATTTATATCATACCCCTGATCTAGAGGATGCAAACAAAACCAAGCATGTGGAGGGGGATCCTTTCTGACTCCAAATGACAATTTACAATAGTAAGCAGGACAAAGTATTTGAAGCAATTGTAAAAACCTTCTTAAGAGTTTTTCGCTAATTATTCACGTTTGACAGAGAACATTATACAATTTATGAGCTATTGTGTATTTTATTGTTTTAACCTTTATAAAGTCTAGTAGGGGGTATCTAATCCACTAAGTCATTTACAGCTCGGGGTCCATTATCCAATGTATAAAATACAGATGCCTTAAACTTCTGTATTTTGTGCAGCAAAAAAAAAAATCCAAGTAAATTTTGTTCCGCTGATCTCAATATGATCTTTAAAAGCACAATTACTATAATAGAATGAGTGAATGTCAGATCGACTTCAAATACCTTAATGAACTAAATTAAATAGTAGAAGAAAGGTTACTATAGCAACCAATTTCTGCTACTGTTCAAAAAAAGAAATACAATTGCCCTTTAAAATTCCCAAGCGCCCAGTACACAGATAATTGAGTACACAGGGATGGGTGAAAAATCAGAAACCAAACAAGAATTTTTTTTCTCCAAAATGCCATTCCGTGAATTGTGTCAATCAATCGCATCCTGCCAGAGAGCAGGTGTAAGGAGGGTAACATACCACCTGAAACCACATCCTTCAGGGCAAGGCATGGGGGTGCCCATAACTAATTATTACTGGTCTCGCCCTTTTACCTTACACATGCTTGGTTTACACAATGCAATAATTCGGCCCGACCAACCGACATTTCAGTGTTTTGGTCGGGCCGAATTATTGTATGGCAGCTTTTTGCGGCCGCCGACCATTCATTCATCCAAATCAGACGAACGAATGATCGGACAGGTCGGAAAATCACAACCGATCATGCGGCCCTCTATGGACCACAAGCCTAATTGTAGGACTGCTTTTGCCGTGACCGACAGTCCTTCCTACTGGCCAACCGGTTGAAAGCCTCGAACGGTCGGTGAAGAGGAAAGATTGTATAGTGTGTACCTAGATTAAGGGAAAGCTGCCATTAAATAAGTTTCAATTCAATGTAAATAAATAAACAGCGTGCGGTTGGCCTTTATTTCGCATTACATGGGGTTTCAAGATCAAAAGCTATTTTGCCAGCAGCTTTGAACTACGATATATGTGTGTGTGACAGACAGGAAGGGGAACTGGAAAGATAATTTATGCTTGGTACACGCGCTCCGATATGTCGTCCCGACCACCTGGTTTCATTGGTTAATAGAGATGGTGGGTTTCGTTCTGACAGAAGTTACCCAGATTCCTATTGAGATTCTAAAACTCTGAATTGAACCCAACTGAATCGTTCGATTCAGTTGGGTTCAATTCAGAGTTTTAGAATCTCATAGAATCTGGGTACTTCGGTCAAACGAAACCCACCATCTCTATTAACCAATGAAACCAGGTGGTCGGGACGACATATCGGAGCGCGTGTACCAACATAAATTATCTTTCCAGTTCCCCTTCCGTCTGTCACACACCACTATCGTAGTTCAAAGCTGCTGGCAAAATAGCTTTTGATCTTGAAACCCCATGTAATGCGAAATAAAGGCCAACCGCACGCTGTTTATTTATTTACATTGAATTGAAACTTATTTAATGGCAGCTTTCCCTTAATCTAGGTACACCTATACAATCTTTCCTCTTCACGACCGTTCGGGCTTTCAACCGGTTGGCCAGTAGGAACTGTCGGTCACGCCAAAAGCAGTCCTACAATTAGGCGCTTGTGGTCCATAGAGGGCCGCATGATCGGTTGTGATTTTCCTCGACCTGTCCATCATTCGTTCGTCTGATTTGGATGAATGATGGTCGGCGGCCGCAAAAAGCTGCCATACAATATTCGGCCCGACCAAAACACTGAAATGTCGGTTGGTCGGGCCGAATTATTGCATTGTGTAACCAAGCATGTGTAAGGTAAAAGGGCGAGACCAGTAATAATTAGTTATGGGCACCCCCATGCCTTGCCCTGAAGGATGTGGTTTCAGGTGGTATGTTACCCTCCTTACACCTGCTCTCTGGCAGGATGCGATTGATTGACACAATTCACGGAATGGCATTTTGGGTAGAAAAAAAATTCTTGTTTGGTTTCTGATTTTTCACCCACTCCCTGTGTACTCAATTATCTGTGTACTGGGCGCTTGGGAATTTAAAAGGGCAATTGTATTTCTTTTTTTTGAACAGTACAGAAATTGGTTGCTATAGTACCTTCTTCTACTATTTAATTTGTTCATTAAGGATTTGAAGTCGATCTGACATTCACTCATTCTATTATAGTAATTGTGCTTTTAAAGATCATATTGAGATCAGCGGAACAAAATTTACTTGATTTTTTTTTTTGCTGCCACAAAATACAGAAGTTTAAGGCATCTGTATTTTTTACATTGGTAATGGACCCTGAGCTGTAAATGACTTAGTGGATTAGATACCCCCTACTAGACTTTATAAAGGTTAAAACAATAAAATACACAATAGCTCATAAATTGTATAATGTTCTCTGTCAAACGTGAATAATTAGCGAAAAACTCTTAAGAAGGTTTTTACAATTGCTTCAAATACTTTGTCCTGCTTACTATTGTAAATTGTCATTTGGAGTCAGAAAGGATCCCCCTCCACATGCTTGGTTTTGTTTGCATCCTCTAGACACAGGGGTATGATATAAATGTTGGACTGAATGGACGTATGTCTTTATACCACCTCCAATACTATGTTACTATGTAACTGTTATACAGACATTATGGGTAGGGTATAAGTTGACTAGATGGATGTATGTCTTTATACAACCTCCAATACTATGTTACTATGTAACTGTTATACAGACATTATGGGTAGGGTATAAAGGTTGGACTAGATGGATGTATGTCTTATATAACCTTTAATACTATGTTACTATGTAACTGTTATACAGACATTATGGGTAGGGTATAAGGTTGGACTAGATGGACGTATGTCTTTATACAACCTCCAATACTATGTTACTATGTAACAGTTATACAGACATTATGGGTAGGGTATAAGGTTGGACTAGATGGACGTATGTCTTTATACAACCTCTAATACTATGTTACTATGTAACTGTTATCAGACATTATGGGTAGGGTATAAGGGTGGGACTAATGGACTATGTCTTTATACACCTCCAATACTATGTTACTATGTAACTGTTATACAACATTATGGGTAGGGTATAAGGTTGGACTAGATGGACGTATGTCTTTATACAACCTCCAATACTATGTTACTATGTAACTGTTATACAGACATTATGGGTAGGTATAAAGGTTGGACTATGTGGACGTATGTCTTTATCAACCTCCAATACTATGTTACTATGTAACTGTTAGACAGACATTATGGGTAGTATAAAGGTTGGACTAGATGGACGTATGTCTTTATACAACCTCCAAACTATGTTACTATGTAACTGTTATACAGACATTATGGGTAGGGTATAAAGGTTGGACTAGATGGACTATGTCTTTAACAACCTCCAATACTATGTTATTATGTAACTGTTATACAGACATTATGATAGGTATAAAGGTTGGAATAGATGGACGTATGTCTTTATACAACCCTCCAATACTATGTTACTATAACTGTTATACAGACATTATGGGTAGGGTATAAAGGTTGTAGATGGACTATGTCTTTATACAACCTCCAATACTATTGTAACTATGTAACTGTTAACAGACATTATGGGTAGGGTATAAGGTTGGACTAGATGGACATATGTCTTTATACAACCTCCATACTATGTTACTATGTAACTGTTAGACAGACATTATGGGTAGGGTATAAAGGTTGGACTAGATGGATGTATGTCTTTATCAACCTCCATACTATGTTACTATTACTGTTAGACGACATTATGGGTAGGGTATAAAGGTTGGACTAGATGGACGATTTCTTTATACAACCTCCAATACTATTTACCATGTAACTGTTATACAGACATTATGGGTAGGGTATAAAGGTTGAACAATGGACATATGTCTTTAATCAACCTCCTATACAGGTTACTATGTAACTGTTATACAGAACATTATGGTAAGGGTATAAAGGTTGGAGTGATTTGCTAATTATGGATTCCAATCAGTCCGTGATTTGCTAATTATGGATTCCAATCAGTCCGTGATTTGCTAATTATGGATTCCAATCAGTCCGTGATTTGCTAATTATGGATTCCAATCAGTCCGTGATTTGCTAATTATGGATTCCAATCAGTCCGTGATTTGCTAATTATGAATTCCAATCAGTCCGTGACACCAAAAAACCAACAACCAATCCAATATCGGACTGTATATACACAGCTTAAAGGAACAGTTCACTGGAAAAGTGTACTATTCCTTTTATGCATTGATTGAAGACCTGGAGGTTAAGGAGCTATGTCTTTTTACGCCGTTTTTGTTTCCGTAGCTAACCGTTTGCGTGAGCGTTATCCTCCATTTGTGTCCGTTTTTTTCTGCATTCCTATCTGTTGCGTTTGAACAAATTTTTTTTTTCAGAACACCTTTTCGGAAAATGGACAGAAGCGCAAAACGCATTCGTTCTTATCCATTGTTGTCCGTTATACCGCGTTTTCATGCATTTTAGATGGACAGAAATGCATGCAGTTGTGAGGTTTTGGAACGGACTGGAACGGAATGCAACAATGCAGTTTTGTGTGAACGATATTGTGAAATCCTATGGGGTTTTACGGTCTGTCCATTTTTTTAAATGGACATACAGTAAACTGATGTAGCGCTAACCTCCTGGTCTTCAATCAATACATTAAAGAATAGTAAACTTTTCAAGTGAACTATTCCTGTAATACATTTAACAATTTCCACACAAAATAGTATAAGGACTGTTGCCAAAACTTTGTGTGTCTTTTGTTCTTTCTGCACCTCGGTAAGCACACTAAAGACTGGACAGCCCTCATTTGTATTATCTGAAGTATTGAACAGTACTGGCAGTGCGGTGGACCCTGCTTTATGTGGGATTTGGACAGAAATACATGTTGTTTGTCTGGTTCCAAAGAGGATTATTAAAGAGTTGTTCTACTGGTAGTCTGTTGGTCAGAATGGTGGTAGCACCAAAAGATTGTCCCAAGACTACTGAAGCAGACACAATGTCCAATTATCCAGGCCAAGCAACTTTGACAGGAGTCTGCAAAATACCAAATCCAGCTGTAAGTGTGTCCAGCCTTGCACTGCAATATGAGGAAATTGAAATTTTGGATTCCAGGTAATGTAGCATATGAAAGTTTTCTCTTACCTGAAGTTCTGGTGGGACTCCGGGGTGACCCTTTTCTCCTTTCAGGCCAGGGTTTCCTCGTTCCCCTCTTGTTCCCATGTCTCCTTTGTCCCCTTTTTCTCCTTTTTCCCCTTCTTGCCCTGTAGCTCCATTATTCCCATTGTTCCCATGGTTTCCTAAAGATAATATTAACATCAGAGGGTTGTATTATCTATAGAACATCAATAAGGGAGATAGAACATCTGCTCTTAAAGGGGAACTGTGGTCCAAAAATGACTTTAGGTAAATTGATAGGAATTGCTCTCCTGAGAATTTTTGCACTATATTTTCATTGTTTATTTCACATAGTTTTGAAGATATTTACATTTTTGTGTGTGATATGGCAGCAGCATCACCAGGTCCCCTGCACTTCCTGCTTCCTGCTCTGAAACCTGTCAGTCAATCTGCCCTGTGTCTCCTCCCCTTTGCAGCCCCCCTGGTCCCTCCCACTCATGGACCCCATGGTCCCTCCAGTTGCAGGCCCCCCTTGGCCCATTCCCTTACAGCCCCATGTGGCCCCGCCCACTCGCGGGTGCAATGACCCTGCCCACTCGTTGGTGCCGTGGCCCTGCCCACTCACGGGTACCGTGGCCCCACCCTCTTGCGGGTGCCGTGACCCAGCCCACTTGTTGGTGCCATGGCCCCGCCCACTCATGGGTGCCGTGGCTCCACCCACTCGCAGGTGCCGTGGCCCCGCTTTCTAGCGGGTGCCTAAGCCCCACCCACTCACAGGTGCTGTGGGCCACTCTGACCCCCCCCTAACACCCCCCCCCCCCCCCAAAAAAAACTCTGTGGAAACAGCCTTTTCAGGCAGAGTGAGAACTCTCCCTGAAAAGGCTGTTTTCACATAGTGGGAGAGAAGGGCTGTAGATTCCCTTACCCTCTCTGCAGCTGCGGGAGTCTGAGGCTGTGCTCGCCGGTGGCACTGTGCAGGAGAAACCTTAGGAATGACACATAACAGCCTCCTACCCATTAACTTTCTGGTCAGTCTTTTCGTAGAGAGGTGGTTGATGGCTCGTTTTAAAGGTAGGAAACTGGCCTTTCATTTAAACTCAACTTGTTTGGAGACCACAGTTCCCCTTTAATGCACATTTTATTCAGCTCAATACAGGAAAGATTTACTGTAAGAGGTATGTATACTGAAAAAAATGCCTCATCTTAATTTATTAGTAAATAATTTTTTTTGCTCAAGTTCAGTATCCCCCTCCTTTTCTAAACCGACTCCTTTTCTCAGACCTGACTTTTTTAAAACTGAGCATGCTCTGTAATCACTATCCTCTAGCACTGAGAGATGGAAATCCCAACTGTCCAGTTACAATTACAACCTTCCAGTTGCAGCCGAAGCAATTATTGCTTCAGATTAGATATCTAAAGAAATAGTAGCAGATAAACAAAAAAATATGATACAGTAATACAGTAGTTGGGATGAATTATTATTTTCAGTAATGGGCAATTTAAAAAAACATTTTTCCAGTGTACATACTCTTCAAATGGTTTGATGAATGATTAAGCAAATGTTAAAAAAACTTTCATATATAATAAATAACAATGAGTAGGAATAAGGAAATATTGTCGTTAAAGGAGAATTATGCTTGTGCAGAAACTGACTCCTCCCACAGTCATTGTCATGGACGATTCTCCCATTTCTGACATTGAAGAACATATGTCAATGAAGGAGAGGGAGGAGCCAGAAAACAGTATAATTCTCCTTTAAATCTTTTATCGAGGATTCTTTCAAAACTTATCAAATGATAAGAAATGTTTGAATAATAAACTTGCAACATCGAGACTTTAGATAAGATATAGAAGCCAATAGACTTATGAATGTTAACGAGAAGGACCTAAATTAATCAAGTGATTGAGAAGAAGCAAGACAAAGGATTCATTCATTCTAAATGTTAAAAGGTTCTTAGTTATCAAACAAGGGCATCACCTTAACACTTGCACAGAGATGATAGACTGGTACAGACTGCCGTGTCTTCAAAAAACAGAATGAATTCCACAGAGACGGTTTTCACCAAAAGCCATTTCCTCTACATTGGAGTTTATTGTAAAGAAGGCACCTGTTATTAACACTAGCTTATCTGGCTGTAACCCCTAATATTTTTACCAGTTAATTTCTAGAGATGGACTAGAACTCGAACATAGACCTGAGTTTGAATCGAACTTTAATAGCTTCAACGAACCCAAACTTTTTGTATTTTGAACTTTCGAGAATTTTTGAATTTTCGATAATTCTACAATCTGCCTCTGAATTTATCTCTGAATTAAAATAGCAGTGGTATGTTACTGTACATGGGTCTGGGACCTGGAAATTATTGTCTGGGTAACACGTACAAACATCCATAACTTGAAATAAAGTCACTTCCTTCACACGCACGCTACTTTCGATCTTATACATTCAATATTCAATAATTATCCCAGAAATTCGAAAATTCTTACATTTCCAGGACAATTATCGAATATTGAATGCGGAAGTTTGTAAGTAACGCGCATGTAAAGGAAGTGACTTTATTTCAAGTTCTGGATATTGTTACATACCATTTCCCAGGTCCCACAGTCATGTATAGTAAGTTACCATTGCTAATTTAAACTTTTTTTAAACAAAAAAAAAGTTTATATATTTATATTTGTCCCCAATGACCTTAATGGGTCCGGTGTCTAACTTTTTTTCCCCCTGAAGTTTGAAAATTCAAAATCGAACCGAACTTTAGGAAGTTATTTATATGCATTTACATGCATTTGTAACCAGATATTTAATGATAAGATCTGTATCATTCTAGCAAAGGTACCTGACTCCTCCCTCTACTCAGTGAGCTTTTAATATGCTTGATGTGCAGAGGAGGCAGCAGGTGAAACCATAGTCAATCATTGGTTGGGATGCCAACAGTCACAGACTTGATTGACTGCATGAAGGGAGGAGCCAGCTTACTCTGCCAGAATGGGGACAATAATTATCCCTAAATATCTAGTTAATAATGCAGGTAATAATGTGCAGGGTGAACAAAACTGTCAAGTTTGTTCCGACACCCGTTCCAGGGCACGTACTGAAAATCCCATTCAAACCTAATTGAATTGGATTTTCAAACATTTCCTATGAGCATTTTCGAATAATCAATGGAAATTTTCGATTTTGTAATTTTTTCTATCACAATTTCCTTTGGATCCGCAGATTTTAGAATCAGAACTGGCAGTTCCGAATCTAAAATAGGTTTGTTTAGAAAGTAGCAGTATGTGCATTTAAATCATACAAACAAAATACAATACTGCTGCACATTTAATTAAATTCACATTGAATATTTACATTGCATTACAATGGAAATATAGCATTATGACAGTTATATTGCCTAAACTGCAATTGTATTGCCCTTAACTGCCCCAGCTTCAAAGCCCAGCTAATAGTGCCATTCTGGCCCTGCCCCTCTCACATTCTGGTACTGTTCACAGTCTGGCCAATGGGAAAACATGCTCCTTGCAGAGAGTGTTTTCCCATTGGACAAGTCCTGGAACTATGGAGGAGGTGGGCCAAGGCTGGTATACCAAGCTGGACATGCTTGGTATACACAAGGTACAACAAACATAGGGGTTAGGCCCTCATGCATGTTATTATTAGGGGGTTTAATTAAAGCCCTTTAATCTAATTCGATGTATACTAGTGATCTATTTGTAGGTATTAAATTGGTCACTAGTTGTGCTCTATATAGCAGGGATGTCAAACTTGTGTCCCTCGAGATGTTTAAAAACTACAACTACATTCCCTGTCTGATTCCTGGTAGTGTCCTTTATAAACTGTCCCATATTCAAAATATTTAGCAACATTACCACATCTACTGATACATCAGAGTTCAAATTCTTACTCACATTATTAAGCATAGCAATAGATTGTTTTTAAAGCCTTAGCAAAGACTGTACGCCATACCTACTGAGAAATCACTAACCCCATGGGTCTATTTCAGAGGACAGAATAGAATTTGTTAACAATGTTGACATCTTGCCAGTAGGTGTCACTGTTTCCTGAATGGGTCTCCATACAAGTATCTCTCATACCTTTCAAACAAGCCTAGTTATGATGTTTCTAGCATCTCTGGATGTTTATTCACACTTCCCTCTCTGTCCTGACTGTCTGATTCTGTGACTGTCACGTGATGAGCTGTGCTTAATGACCCTATTATTCCTATCTCTACATTTGTTTTTTTAAAGATATAATACCGGTAATCAGTTGCCTTACACAACCTTTCAAATGCACAGATAATAAAAATTGCAAAATAAATACAATAAACAAAACATTTCTGTTCTGCTAATCAGGTCGGCGCAGTAAACAGATTTTTTATCATTTCTACTTTTAGTATTGGTTTATTTTTATTTAAATAAAAACAAGTCTAATTACCAAAGCTCTGGCAGAGTTCTCGGTATTGGAAATAGACATATGGAATGCTGGCAACTTCACATTCCTCTTACTTACATTCCATCTGAATTTTCATTTCAGAAAGAAACAAATTGTCTTGCGTAATGGGTTCGAGGGTTTTAACTCTTTCATGGTCAGGGCTGAAGAAGAAGATGTGCAAAATGTCTGGGAAACCTTTCCAATATTGCATATTGTTCTTTGTCATTGGATATATATATTTACAGGGTTATTCAATAAAAGTTCTTATCGTTTAAAATGGTACTAATTTTGCCCCCACCAATCAGATGTTAGCTTTCAAATGTTAAATAAGATCTGATTGGTTGGGGCAAAATTAGCACCATTTTAAACGATAAGAACTTTTATTGAATCTCCCTGATTGTTTTTAGGGTTTAGGGCCAATGAGAATCATTAGCCAATGAGAATCGCAGTGCATGCCTTGTGGGTGGCCACATTATGTGCTCTGCACTGTGATCCATGCAATCACCATTTTTTTTGCGGATCACGTGCGGTCTGAAGTTGACCTGTCCGCATCTGTGACATTAATCTGACACAATTTGTCCTTTAATATAACTAAACACCCTCCCCCCCTGTCCTGGTATGTCCTGGTGTACCGGAACTCCGGAACTGCAAGCTTTGTTCTGCTGGAATGGCCAGTCATTCTGGGGGTGAAGATTCAATACGCCTTGCTCTAGACTCCCGTCACATTGTTGGGAGGTAGACTGCTAAGTCATTTATATCCTGCAATCCTGTACAGACAGTGTTAGCTCAGTTTTCCTTTTATTTTTATCATAAAGTAGAGTTGATCCAGGGAAATTTCCGATTGCCACTTGGAGTCAGGAAGGAATTTTTCCCCCTTCATAAATTTGGTGGGGTTTTTTGCCTTCCTCTGGATCAACAGTTAGGCAGGAAATGAGGATACTGCTAGATAGGTTGGACTGGATGGACGTATGTCTTTATTCAACCTCGAATACTATACTTAATATACTATACTGTACTATACTGTACTCTACTGTACTATACTGTACAATACTGTACTGTACTATACTAAACTATACTGTACTGTACTATACTATACTGTACTATACTATACTGTACTATACTGTACTGTACTGTACTATACTATACTGTACTATACTATACTGTACTGTACTGTACTGTACTATACTGTACTATACTATACTATACTGTACTATACTTTACTGTTCTATATTATACTGTACTATACTGTACTGTACAATACTAAACTATACTGTACTATACTGTACTATACTATACTGTACTGTACTGTACTGTACTGTACTATACTGTACTATACTATACTGTACTGTACTATACTTTACTGTTCTATATTATACTGTACTATACTGTACTGTACAATACTGTACTGTACTATACTAAACTATACTGTACTATACTGTACTGTACAATACTGTACTGTACTATACTAAACTATACTGTACTATACTGTACTATACTATACTGTACTGTACTGTACTGTACTATACTATACTTTACTATACTGTACTGTACTGTACTATACTGTACTATACTATACTGTACTATACTGTACTGTACTATACTGTACTATACTATACTATACTATACTATACTGTACTATACTGTACTATACTGTACTATACTGTACTGTACTATACTATACTGTACTGTACTATACTATACACTATACTATCCTGTACTATACTGTACTATACTGTACAATACTGTACTGTACTATACTAAACTATACTGTACTATACTGTACTATACTGTACTATACTGTACTATACTATACTGTACTATACTATACTGTACTATACTGTACTGTACTATACTGTACTATACTGTACTGTACTATACTGTACTATACTGTACTATACTGTACTGTACTATACTATACTATACTGTTCTATACTATACACTATACTATACTGTACAATACTGTACTATACTGTACTGTACAATACTATACTAAACTATACTGTACTATACTGTACTATACTGTACTGTACTGTACTATACTATACTGTACTATACTGTACTGTACTGTACTATACTGTACTATACTATACTGTACTATTCTGTACTGTACTATACTATACACTATACTATCCTGTACTATACTGTACTGTACTATACTGTACTATACTGTACTGTGCTGTACTATACTGTACTGTACTGTACTATACTGTACTATACTATACTGTTCCGTACTATACTGTACTGTACTATACTATACTGTACTGTACTATACTGTACTGTACTATACTGTACTATACTATACTGTACAATACTGTACTGTACTATACTAAACTATACTGTACTAAACTATACTGTACTATACTATACTATACTGTACTATACTATACTATACTATACTGTACTGTACTATACTCTACTGTACTATACTGTACTATACTATACTATACTGTACTATACTGTACTATACTATACTATACTGTACTATACTATACTATACTGTACTGTACTATACTGTACTGTACTATACTGTACTATACTGTACTATACTATACTATACTGTACTGTACTATACTGTACTATACTGTACTATACTGTACTATACTATACTGTACTATACTATACTATACTGTACTATAAGTACTATACTATACTGTACTATACTATACTGTACTGTACTATACTGTACCATACTATACTATACTGTACTATACTATACTGTACTGTACTATACTGTACTATACTGAACTATACTATACTATACTAGGAAATAAAATCTCTGTTTTTTATGTGTGTGTAGACTTTATATCCACACTGTATCCACACATAGCCAAACTTGCACACATATAATTCCCACGGTTTGCACACTTTTTCTAGCATCTTTACAATAGTTGCTTTGTTACATCATCAGTTACAATAGTGTCACAAAAAAGGGGGTAGATTATTCAGTAACCACATATACACATTGCTGCTTCTGCATGTAGATGGCTGAAATGAGTGAAATAATTGAGCCTGCACTACCAGTCTATTACCTGGTATACCAGGGGATCCAGGTGTGCCCGGAGGTCCAGGAATCAGTTGGTGATATCGGTATCCGAACTCTCCCCTGTTACAATCAGTTTGTTGTGGTCCCTGTAAAACACGGAAAAGCTTTACCTGCTTTAGTTGCAAAAATAAAAGACGAATTTAATCTATGGAAATAACGTCATGCTAGTATGGCTTACAGACTTTCTGGAATAATTATCACGGTGCTATTATCAAGGCCATATGAGAAGTGATGTGAGGATTTTTTCAGTAATTTATCACTAACAGCAAC
This sequence comes from Hymenochirus boettgeri, assembly GCA_019447015.1. NCBI lineage: Eukaryota > Metazoa > Chordata > Amphibia > Anura > Pipidae > Hymenochirus > Hymenochirus boettgeri. The sequence goes on along the minus strand of CM033469.1, from coordinate 388,966,222 downwards.
AATCATGGAAACATTTAACTGAAATTTTTGAATTAATAATCCTATAAAGTTTAATAAGGTGCAGAAATTAGAGAGAACTGATTGGATGACTAGAAGAAGGACCTTCTCCTGATCCAATCACGGTGTTCTGATAAAAGTGCAATTATCTGAAAAATACTTCTCAAGGTAAAGGTGATCCAGTAATATTAGGGGTATTTTTAAAGTGCTGTGCTATAATTGTAGGGTAGGTAGGATAGAGTAGTCCACAAAAAATACATTCCTCTGCACTCGTGCTAAGCGTGGGTGCTTACTCCTCACAATATCCAACCCTTGGTGGACAGGTATATCAGAAGAAGACAACGTTGAGGGTCACACTCCAAAGAACAATTTATTAATTAGTGACTACACATCAGATCACAACGTTTCAGGGGGTATAAACGTGCCCCCCTTCCTCAGGTAGAGTAGGATAGAGTAGCCCTAAATTCAGTTGTCTTTGATACATAATTCTGAGGCCCCACTACAAGGCACTAAATTGTGCATGCAATCGCGATTTCCATGTTAGCAAAAACGTGTGCGCAAACACGCAAACAACGTGCTAGTGTGGCCTAGCCCTAATAGAGAATGTTGGGGGTATTGCATACAAGTCAGGAGTGGAGAGCTACAGTAAATGTGTAATGCACAAGCCATGGAAAATATACTTAATTCTACCTTATCTACAGTTATTACATTCAGGTCACACTGTTAAAAATATAAGGTGTATAATATTTTTATTATAATACATGGTAATTTGGCATTACAGTCTATTAATAGACCAGTGATATAGATATAGCTTTTTAATAATAATGCCAATAACGTGCCAAGTTTACCATTAGTATATAAAAATAGGAGGTGGGAGTTGTATCTCCTCTCCAAGACTTTCATCTTGTGGAGCTGTTTAGTGTCAGGTTGAGTAATCTAGAGGTCTCTGAGTATATTTCAGTTAATTTTCATATGAGACTTTTTCAATGTAAATTAAAGGAGAATTATAGTGTGTCTAAACTTTTTTCAAAAACAGTTTAAATGAAAAGTACCTAGGACAGGGAGGTAGGATATATACTTTCTACCTCCCAATATTATTTCAAAGAGGAGCGGCAGCACAAAGAAAACTGCTTCTGCCAGGTTTCCTGAGTGCTTCAGCACTATCTTTAATACAGGAAGGCCCAGGGCACTAACCTGGCAGATGAAAATTGTACGTGCTGTAACTCCTCAGTGAAACAATATTGGAAGGTAGGAAAATTCAATCTTACCTCCCTGTCCTAGGTACTTTGAATTTCTAAAACGTTAATTTTAACAGTATAGTTGTCCTTTAAAATTACACATCTCATAGCCATCATACGGCTTCTCTAACCACTCCCCTTTGTTGTTTGGATTGACACTTAGATCCATATTTAAATAACCCTAAATTCTCCTTCTCTTCTGTACGGCGACTATAACATTACGTTACGTTGAATCAGAGGCTCGGTCTAAACTAGTTTATGTCTTTCTCTAATTCTGGTTTGATTCCTGGTGTGAAATCCAAGCATATTTCCTTTTATCTCTGAACATTCCTTTGTTAATAATTCCATTCACCCTCTGTCCCTAGATAATGAATTCATGTTTTATGTCTCTGTGAAAATAGTTTAGTATGTAAGAGTTTTATGGGAAATATCAGTGCCCTGGAATAGCAAAAATATTCTCAAACCAAATTAAAATGGTCTCCAGTGCATTTGTATAATATGGACACCAAAGGTCTGTGAGATTTTTTTTTTAGCGTAAATAAATCTAGACTTTTATGTAATATATTTGACATTTCTATAGATTTCTTGGTTCCCCTTTAAATAAATCTTTTTACAGATCAATGATTGCTGATTAAATTGATAAATCAGTTGTTCTTTTTTAATATGAATAAAAATCTCTCTTTGTAGTTAAACCTCCAGCCACTTATTCACCCCCCCCTTCTCTCACCCACTGGGTACGGACATGCTCAGTTGCAACACCCAGTAGAGAGGAGCTACCTAAGAAACTGTTCCTTCTACATCTTATGGGGAATTGACTGGATATTTTGGGTTACAAACAGTGAAATAAGAGCATAACTTATTGTTTAACATAACAGCCTAATAACTATTAAACGTTCTATATCTTTACCATATAGCATTGATTCATATCTTATTTGAGCTTTGTTTTCTTGATGTCAGCAACAATACATGTACCATGCACTTACTATACACTGGGATGTTATATATTATTACTATGCATGCTTGGTTGCTGATTGTCTGACTCTATATATATGATTATATGTCACCACCCTGAGGAAGAGAGTTCGATTGAAATCAATGCAATATAATAGTAATTTTGGGCGATTTCACAACAACTGTAAAATACCTGGGGGACACTCAGCAAGAGAGATTTATTGGGGGTTCCAGGAATGAATAAATAGAGGTGGCACAATAATGGTGAATTGAAATGCTGGTGCAAGTCTACAGAAACATAGTATTGGAGGGTTGCACAATAACAGATTAAAAACACTGCTGTTAGGAAATGTCGTAGAGCTTCATACACACATACACGACTTTGCCAGCTAAAGCAGTGGTTAAATATTTAAAGACCAACTGCTTTGTCTGCTACACAAAGCTGCCGGATCAATGAACACCACCACCACACACATATACAATTGGCATCCGTAACTACGGGGTTCCTGTGTTTGTAATAAATTTGGTGCACGATAGATTCAAAGTCCAGATCGCAGTACTTATGATTTATACTTACTAATGCTGATATCCCTGTTCTAACATAGCTGACAGCTCCCCACCCCTTCTCAGAGTCCAGGACTCTTTCAAGACTGTCCAATGGGAAGACACACTCCAAGTCCTCATCCTGGGTACTGTTAGGAGAGGGGAGTTGGAAAGTAGACCAACAGTATACACTGATTGATTTTTAATCGTCCCGTTCAAACCAATTTTGGAACAATGACCACTGTAAACATATCTTGAGGTTTCTTAAGCTACTGTTATATATGTACACTTAATATTTTTAGGCTGTTCCAAAAGTTTGCCCATCCAATTAATCTGAAAAAAACAATCGGATATCATCTAACTTCAGTACAACAGGATGTCAAATGTTTACAATTCTTATTGCATCAGCCCATACCACTATTTTGTACTGTATTCTGAGAACATAAATTTGATGTGGGGTAGAAAGCCTGGTTGGAAAAATAAAATCACAGGGAGTTTAAGCCAAAATCATTAGCTCTAAAACTTTTTTTGTATTACTGATGTTCTTTTATTTCTGTGTCCAGTACGCACACAGCATGGAGTTACCTGATTTTATATATTTGTATTGTCCATGTTTGTGTTTGTAACCTACTGTCCAGTGCTTGTTATTGAATACCAACTGTTAAAGCTTAAAGGCAGATTATACCTAAAGGTAACTCAGGCTGAATAACAAACAAAATGGCGGACCCCATTCTACCCAGGACTTGGAATCTGCTGAGTTCTGATTGGAATGTGAAGTATTGAGCTTCCAGCTTTTAGAAACCTACACAGCTCTGTAATGACTTTTTCCCTGAACAAGTGGTTCCTTTTCTGTACAAATCACAGTGTATTGATTTTATATTCTGCTGTAAGAGCCCCATGGAAGTTAATCAAGCTGGGAATTTGCTACATATTCAAGCTAAAAACACATTTTAATATATTTGGCTTTTCAAGATGAAAATGGACAAGAAGGTCCTAAATGATTGTAAATTCTTTTTGATTGGCTTTCTGGGACAATAAGGGCCAATTTCAATATCCATATCTGTTGTATTCAATTAGATCAACTGGACTTGAAGTTTAGTTCTTGAAGACGTTTCGCTAAACTTCAATTCCAGTTGATCTAATTGAATACAACAGATATACCATGACCTGGATGAATGAGAACTTTCACAAGCATATTCAATATACATAATATATAAAGGCCATCTCTATTAAAGAGGTGTCATCTGATTGGTTGTTGCAAATTAAGAGCACATGCAAAACTTTGAATCTTATTAAAATATCCCAATGAACATTTTGTTTAAAAACCTATAAATGGTTTCTAAATATCTATCGTGGCAGTAGCACATTTACAAGTCCTTTTAAAAATTTTCAAAGCATATATATATATGTGTGTGTGTGTGTGTGTGTGTACTGACGGCCCAACTATGGGGCAAAACACGTAGAATGGTGTAAAATAAAGATTATTAACACTATACAATATATCACCCCTTTGCGGTTACTGCACCCAGGCAGACACTGTAAGGAAGCCTTGAGTGACCATCTTCCTCATCTTCTTGTTAACTATATACTGTATATAGGCCATAGATATAGATATAGATATCCAATCCAGAAAGCAAGTACAAGTTAAAAAAAACACATTCTGCATATGTAAATGTTGAACTATCTAGTGCTAATATGGTGTGTTACATCATTTAGATTGTCGAATTGCACTGATATCAGCACTGATACATCTGATTATTGCAAGTGCACTTTTCAAGAAAGATTTAAAGATGGACGGAATGAAAGAGGGGCTGATGCAAGTTTGCTGTGCCAAAACCAAGGTTGCTGCAGTTAAATAAGATGTTATTGGTTGCTTTGTATTAATATCACCTTATATTGTCACTTTGCTGTATATAAAATGAAAAAGTACTCAACACTCCAAACGCTAGAAAAACATACTTATTACTTAATTACCTTCAAAATACCACTAAGATTTCTGTTGCCCTTTTCTCAAGTGAACAGTTTAATGTTCATAATTATCTGATGAGGCAGCAAACAGACTGAGGTAAAAATATCTAGAGTTAGAACACAACATGTACAACACAAACGCTATAAATATCCTATAATAGCCTTGTAATACTGCTCACAAATATCATCAGTTATAATAATCGTTTGTTACTCACTAATAATAGAAAATTAAGAACAAATAATGTATCTACCATTGTAAATTGTAAGGATATTAGATGTGGGGTACCATGAGCTCTATAACTATGACCCCATGCATTTTATTAGGTCATGGGACCTTACATTATTCCCTAATTCTAACTGTTGATTTGATCTAAATGCAATAAAACATCAATAACCTAAACTAATAGGGTTGTATAAAACACATGTAAAGGATGACCCACTATAGTTACCCAAAGAAACTTATCAGCATTCGTGGATCTAGATTTGAAGAATTTCTGAACCAGCTTGGATTAAAAACATTCACTCCCAGGAGTCTTGTGGAATTTCATTCAACCTATTAGAAGTTTTGAATTATTTCTCATCCTTATCATGAAACACTGTGCTGAGAATTTATATTCAGAGTACCTGGACCCTGTGCGTAGGTTGCTCTAGATCATCTACCTCTTGTCTCATCAAAATTGTTTCTGCTGAAGAATTACTGGCAAAATCCTCAACCAGGTTGTCCTGTTGTCCTACCACTCCCCTGCCAGGATCATTAATGCCCGTCCGTTGGTGACGACTTTCAACTACTCTGGCCACTGGTTTTTTAAATCTTCTCCTCACCTCCGTGTTCTCATCTTGACAAAGGCAAAATGGAAGAGAAAGAAAAGCCAGCGTCCACCAGATGTTCATAGAGATAGAAGCCATGCAGATGTTCATTTAAGGAAAATACACACACACAGAGATGTTGATCCGACTGTTTGCTAGGAATGGGTTTCTCTGAGATTTTTATACCAGCAAAGCCAGCTGGAACAGAAAGTACAATCCTCAATGCAAAATTAGCCATGTCTGGAGGAAAGTATTAGTCATGTCTTCACTATTACCAGTTAAATTGATTTCTATGCTTCCATACACAACAGATCTATCATGGTTGTCTATAACGTTACTGAGGTGTCATTCCCCCGTGTGTGTTTTTATTTAAAGTTTGAAAATAAAAGGATCTATTGACAAATTTGATTGACAGTTTAAAATTAGATGGATTGGAAGCAGTTAAAGAATAAAAAAATAAATTCAAACAAAAACAATATAGTAAACATAAAAACAGTTTAAAGGACATGTCTACTCTTTAACAAAAAAATTGAGACTTGTCAGTTATCTGCCTGCAAACCCAACTGCTATTTTTACCAGCTTATTACATTTATAACCAAATATTTAATGATGTTATATTTCTTTCTGGCAAAGGTATCTGACTCCTCCCTCTGCTCAATGAGCTTTTTAAAAGCTTGAGCATGTGCAGAGGAGGCAGCAGTTGAAACAGCAGTCAATCAATGGTTGTGATATCAGCAGTCACAGCCTTGATTGACATGGAGGGAGGAGTCATCTTACTCTGCCCCTATGAGGACATTAATTATCCTTAAATATCTGGTTAGTAATGCAGGTAATAAATTGCAAAATATATCATTTGGGGTTGGGGGCAGGTAATTGATAATTTACCATGTTTTTGTATTAATGATGGACATCCCTTTTAAAAATATGGATTATAAATATAGCAGTTATTATTATACTTTTCTGTAGCATCATTAGCGATAGTTCATTTTCTATTATTTACACTATTATTTTCTCTCCTTTCCAGCCTGACTGCACAATTAGATATTTCTAGTTGCGAACTCCTTGCGATTATCATGGTCTTGTTCATATATAACAGGTAATTATTCAACCGGCTGCACGCTGTAGATTAGAACAGGCAGACAATGCAGAACTATGTTAGCTTGGTTACACTGTGTTCCCACTAAAGACTATTTTATGGAAAGGGAATTTATATATATAAGACATTGAAAATGGTTTTGGGATGAAATTACCAGTCTTGATGGCAAACATTTTTTAGTCGAAACTATGTGGCCAAAACTGAAATTCTGCTACATAATTTCCAGCTTTGTCATGGAATGGAATTGGGCTTTGTACACAATGGGTGTTCTCCATATCAACTAAACTATAACAGCAAATTAGTTAAGGCGTCTCCAGGTTCCTTACCTTTGCATTTTTCTGATCACGATACATGTGCTAACACAGCTGGGAAACGCTCTCCCCTTGGAAGTCCGAGTCAAACAAAGAAAGGCTGCAGCCCCATCGGTATGCATGTAGTAAAAAGTGCAATCTTTATTCCACATATTGTTTATAAAGATGCAGAAGGTTTCTGGCAAACTAAAAGTACAAGTGGGGATTACCCTGATGTTCAGAAAGCCATAGTTTCCTGCAGTCACGCCCTCTTTCTCTTTTAAAACCCAATTTACCAATAAAAACATATTTAAAGGGCAACTGTGATCTCCAAACAAGTTAGGGTTAAATGAAAGCCTGCAGTATTTCCTTTAAAATGAGCCAACAATCACATCTCTGGCTGGAGCCTGTGAGAAATGATATTGGGGGTGAATGTTCAAATTTCCTGCTTCCAGTAGGAGGAGAAGCATGCTCAGTTAAGACTTCATGCTGGGGAAAACAGGAAGTACCTGGAGAACAAATTGACAGTTGAGAAGGGGAGCCTATTAATGCAGGCAGATACTGGTCACGCAGGGCTGAAAACTGGAAGTGTTCAAGCAGGAAGTAATATTGCTGAACCTTTCTAGCAATAACTTCTAACAACGTTTATCTAGAGATTGGATTTAGATTTTATTTTGAAGGTACAGTTACCCTTTAATACAAACTCCCCATTTTAACCATTACTGTTCATTCCTATTAATTTCAATAAGACAAATTGTATTTTCTTTTTCTAGATGTAGGTTAATAGGGGGAAGAAAATTACAAATTGTATCATTAAAGGTAAATTAAATTGATACATATAAATACAAGGATATGATGCAAATTTATCAAGGGGGTAAAACAATCTTTTGTGTGTATTGGGACCACACCCTTGGCTCAACCTTATAATCCCATACTATCTCTTCCATCGGGATTACAATTGATTAATCCCATATCCATAGTCTCCATATATGTATACAGTGTTTAAAGTCATAATTACTATGACTTTATTATTGCATCTCATATTATATTATATCTTGCATAATTTTTGATTTATGCAGTTTGTAAATTTAATAAGATATTAGAAGATTTTAAAGATAAGATCAAGTTTATTGATCCAAAATATCACCATCTCTCGATTTCCTATTGAACTTTTCTACACCTGGTACTCTGCAACAATAAAGATTGCATGATGAACACTGGGAAAAATGACGGGCAAATGGTGATCGCTGATCCCGTTACTATCGCATTAAAGGGTATCTTTACTCTGAGAAAATCTATTTCCTGGAGCAGAAATTATAATATGTTCCCCATCCCTGACTTCTTACTAGGATCTTTGGCTGCCTGCCAGCACACTTTCTGCAACATTTAAGAGAATTAGCAGAGAAAAGAAGGCAGGGGGGTGGGAGGAGGAGATGTGTGAGCAGAGCAGTGTCCATGCTGAGGCTGTGCAGAACCTATAAGTGTTGCAGACACTAAAAGAATGCAGTGAGTAAGGGAGTGTGGGGGGAATTAGGAGTACTCATTAAACATTAATAATTTAATGACAAAGCAAGCACAGATAAATATGTGAGTACCACCATTTTACTTCTCTCAAATTGTAGTTTCAGAAAATGTAAAGTTGTTTCAGTGAGTATTCGGAACCCTTTAAGATGTTAACTTTTTTTTTGTTTTGCAACTTTTTAAACACTATGTGAAATAAAGATTGATTTTTTTACTACAGACATACTGCTGGTGCTGCAGCCTTTCTTTCTTTCTTTAAACCATAACCACCAATTAGAAATTTTACTTTTAGTATTTTCAGCTGATTGAAGTGACTGGCTGATTGGTTAATATGGTCTACTTCCACAACCTTGAATGTTCATAGTTTTATGTACAACGATTTAATACAACAATAACGGCAATGTTGATGGAGAGTTTTCCGAACTGTAATGATTTTTTGCATTTTGTTCTAGCATTGGTTGTGAGCAATTACATTCAATTTCGAATCATTATAAGTGCTCAGGGCCCTAGGGAGGCACGTGGGGGGGAAAATCAATTGAAATAACATTATTTTATGGAAACTCTTAATTCAACATAGGAATCTGAGAAGTGGTTAAGGCCTGGGGGGGGTTGAAAAATCAAATAATTAAAATAATATTGTTTTATGGAGACATTAAGAAAATCAATAGGGGTTAGTCTAGTTGCTGTTGATTGATCTCTGTCATTTCCAGTTCTTTTCAGCAGGACCAGGAGTTGGGAATTCTAGAGAAAGTTAATCTCTGGCTGACAGCATATACCACTAATAGAACCCCAAAGAGATATGCCAATGAGTCCAGGGTGTCTGGTACATAAAAGGTGGCACGATGGGAATAAGATTAGATACTATTGAGATTCAGATGTTTTTTGGTATGGAAAGGGCAATTCACTTCAACTGTAGAAATATCTTGTAAATGCCCTGGCAGGTTCATTGATTCAAAAGAAAGATGTATGCCAATTGCTCGTAGGAATTTGTTTCTGGTTTTCTCATTATTCACTAGGCAGGAATCACGGATAGGAAAACATACACTATACTAATAGGAATAGTAACTATTATATCAGTTGATATTCATTCTGAAATATCATACAAACCACATTGAATGAAAGCTTCAGAAAGATGAGAATATTTTCACCTTGGTAATAGTTAATTATCCATGACGGTTTGTATTAAATGAACCCTTTTAAAGATGTTAAATCATCAGGGACATTGTATCTGGTAGCTAATATAGAAGCGAAGATATGTAACCTTTGTATCGCATTGTGAATAGAATCATTAGGTTGAAATGATTCATTTAAACTCCTTCACCATCACCCCCCATAGTTGAATTGGATCTATGATAGTTAATCAGCTGCTTCTTTTAATGCAGCATTTAAAAGATGTTAAGACCTGATAAACATTGGTTTATATTTCAGCCTAATCACCCACCTGTCCTTTTACTTACACACAGACACAAGCGGTTCGTTCTAACTGCAAAATCATTCAGAATTATCATACATGTCAGTAAATCTTGGCTTATTGTCTTAAATAGGAGGCTTCGTCATTTCAGACGAAATATCATCTGGCGCACTTTATTTCCAATTAGTAAATCAATTGGTAGATCTGTCGGAGCAGAAAATTAAGCAGAAGTTAGCCAGTGTGTACCAGGCCTAGAAGGAATATCATAGGTAGGTTTCCTCAGGAGACCCTGAGGAAGCCTTAAATGAGACTTGGTACAGGCAAAACGTACGTTGGTGTTTTGGATCCAGAGCGAGGGAGGGCTGTGCATAGGGGCTTTGGACCTTTATCAGGAATGGGGGGTTAAAGCGGGAGAATCCATGTTCTTTATCACCACTGGCAGTGACAGATCCTGGAGAAGAGGTGCCTGCGGAGTCTATCAGCATACTACCTGAGGTCACGTGAGTGCTATTTGTGTTCAGACCTTGTATGGACTACTATGCGGCACACTTATAAGTCCTGGTACAGTACCTGTGTGTTTTAGTGGTTAAACGTATAAGACGCAAGTCCGCTCCGCATTTTATACCCCTGATGTTTCTTTACACAGACATTTTGGGACGTGCTGTCCAAGAATGTGATATACTAAGTTGGGTTGTGTGAGGAGCAAATATCCCTGGCATTGACTTGCAACATCCGACTTTTGATTGTGGCTCCAGATACCTTCTCTGATTTTAGACCATTGGGTTACAGTGTTACTGGGGATGCCCAGTTCTTTTAGGGGTTGCCGCAGCTCTGTGGGACTTGGGGTTGGGGGGATTTTGTATATGTGTATCTTATAGGTTATAATGTGTTTTTAATGGTGGAATTGTGACAATATTTTATTTTGTGGTGATATGTAAAGGGTTTCTGGTGGGAGATCTTGGATATTTTCCTCGCATACATTTATGTTATCATAGATAACTTGTGTTAACTGCCATAACCTATTTACTGAGGTCAGCAATGGCTATTTAATGGACATTCTTCTTTAAATATACTATCACTTAGCTAACTTCCCGCAAAAATAAACAACGCTGTATATTACTTTCTTCTTGGAGTAGCACAAACTGTTTCTAATCAAAGAGCAGAGAGAAAGAGAAACCAAGCTAGAGGATAAATACATTCGAGTGCTGGGATATTCTGGGGCGTAATCTGGTGGACATCGCCCTTGGCAGAGCTTATATAGGGTTTTAGACTTATAACCTCTCTTTATAGATATGACTTTCCCTTTCTATATTATCTTTCAGCAGCATTATGAAAGTCTGCATCAATATTGTAGCAGTTGAGAAGGGAAGCACTGCCTCAACTTTATCATGGCTTCCAGAAATCAGCAATGAATGAATATTAGCCGGCAGGTAGAAATGTAATGTGGGTTCGATTAGAACCTAGTTTCGAATCAAATGTGAGGGTTTCAAAGTCCCTACGAAACTTTCGGAACTCCCGGATTTCACAGAACCCGAATATTTAGAATTTTCGATTTTTATCGGAAATCGAAAGTAGATAATTTTCGAAAAAGAAACGAAACTCAACAGTTTCGAACATCTCTACTGGCAGGGTTTTCCAATAGCATCCTAACAGACAAATTATTATCTATTAGTATTAACATTATATCATCCACCAAATTCATGCCATGCTTGAGCAGTAACAGCAGTTGCTGCTTGACCCGAGGTCCCTGACTAGGTTGTCTTGTTAAAAGGATTACAATGTTTGCATTTGCATTGCATTAGCATTAGGGCCCTAGGTGTCTGGGAATTAGTCCTTTCATTTCTTGCACTCCCTAAACCACACAAATGACACCATCAAACCTATCCCCGCCCGTGTCACAATAAATTGATGACAAAGATTGTCTTTAAGATCAGCGATTACAATGCAAATATGACATTTTAAGGGTAAGACCTTTCACAAGATATTTCATTTACATTTGCTCTTTTCACATTTAAAAAAGAAAGTTTTCTAATTTCGATCTTTGCCCTCTGGGGAAAATAAACATTCAATATTAAAATAGCACAAAAAAAATTATGTAATGGGTCACAACACTTTCCCTGCGGCGTTAACAAATGGCTCCATCGGAATTTAGATGTCAAAGAGTCTCAGTATACAACATTAGTTTATTAGCTACGGATTTGTAAAAGGACAAATGGCACCAAATGAGATTCCTATTTCCAGACTCGGTGCATTGTGTATTATTTGCAGGGTTCTTACAAGACCCGGACATTCACCCCTCTGCTTCCTGGTCGCGGCTGTCAGGAATGGGGTATTGCAGGATGCAGAAAAGTGCTTATCAACAGAAAGCTACCCATTGATTTTTAAAGTGGAAGTATTTGAATTTACATCAAATTTAATTTCCCAGCTGCCCTCCGAGCTTGATAATGTGCACTTGGTAGCAGAGAAACATTAATAGTATAATAAAAATGTATTTATAAGCCAAGTGCAACGTATTTCAACAAAATTTTTTGTGCAGATTGAATGGTTGAACAAAGGCAATAAGATATTGTATAAAATAACTTGGAAGAAAAGAAGTTTCATCTTCAGGTTAGGAAAGGTTTCTTTACTGTGAGAACGGTGAAACTGTGGAACTGTCTTCCAGCAGATGTGGTTATGGCAAGTTCATTAAATAACTTTAAAAAAAGGCCTGGATAAGTTTCTAAAACTAAAAAATATTGAGAATTACTGGTACAGCAGGGTTTTTTTTTCTCTAGGTAGGTCTTTTTTAACCTCCATTACTATGTTACTATGTAACTGTTAGACAGACATTATGGGTAGGGTATAAAGGTTGGACTAGATGGACATATATGTCTTTATACAACTTCCAATACCATGTTACTATGTAACTGTTATATAGACATTATGGGTAGGGTATAAAGGTTGGACTAGATGGACGTATGTCTTTATACAACCTCAAATACTATGTTACTATGTAAACTGTTTAAGGACAAATTATGGGTAGGGTATAAATGTGGACTAGAGGGATGTATGTCTTTATACACACCTCCAATACTATGTACTATGAACTGTTATACAGACATTATGGGTAGGGTATAAAGGTTGGACTGATGGACGTATGTCTTTATAACCTCCATACTATGTTACTATGTAACTGTTTAGACACATTGGGTAGGGTATAAAGGTTGGACTGATGGACGTATGTCTTTATACAACCTCCAACTATGTTACTATGTAACTGTTAGACAACATTTGGGTAGGATATAAAGGTTGGGCAGATGGACTATGTCTTTATACAACCTCCATTACTATGTTACTATGTAACTGTTTTAGACAGACTTATGGGTAGGATATAGGTTGGCTAGATGGACTATGTCTTTATACAACCTCCAATACCATGTTACTTAGAACGGTTGACAGACATTTGGGTAGGATATAAAGGTTGGACTAGATGGATGTATGTTTCTTTATACAACCTCCAATACTATGTTACTATGTAACTGTTATACAGACTTATGGGTAGGATATAAAGGTTGGACTAGATGGACATATGTCTTTATACACCTCCAATACATGTTACTATGTAACGGTTAGAACAGACATTATGGGTAGGGTATAAAGGTTGGACTAGATGGATGTATGTCTTTATACAACCTCCAATACTATGTTCTATGTAACTGTTATACAGACATTATGGTAGGATATAAGGTTGGGCTAGATGGACGTATGTCTTTATACAACCTCCAATACTATGTTACTATGTAACTGTTAGACGACATTATGGGTAGGGTAAAGGTTGGACTAGATGGTAGTCTTTTATACAACCTCCATACATGTTACTATGTAGTTTAGACAGACATATGTGGTAGGATATAAAGGTTGAGTAGATGGATGTATGTCTTTATTACAACCTCCAATACTAGTTTACTATGTAACTGTTATACAGACATTATGGGTAGGTATAAAGGTTGGACTAGATGGACGTTGTCTTATTCAACCTCCACTACTATGTTACTATGTAACTGTTAGACAGACATTATGGGTAGGATATAAAGGTTGGCTAGATGGATGTATGTCTTTATCAACCTCCAATACTATGTTACTAATGTAACTGTTTAACAGACTTATGGGTAGGTATATAAAGGTTGGACTAGATAGACGTATGTCTTTATACAACCTCAATACTATATTACTATGTAAGTGTTAGACAACATTATGGGTAGGGTATAAAGGTTAGCCTAGATGGACATATGTCTTTATACAACCTCCAATACTATGTTACTATGTAACTGTAGACGACTTATGGGTAGGGTATAAATGTTGGACTAGATGGATGTATGTCTTTATTCAACCTCCAATACTATGTTACTATGTAACTGTTATACAGACATTATGGGTAGGGTATAAAGGTTGGACTAGATGGACGTATGTCTTTATTCAACCTCCACTACTATGTTACTATGTAACTGTTAGACAGACATTATGGGTAGGGTATAAAGGTTGGACTGGATGGACGTATGTCTTTATACAACCTCCAATACTATGTTACTATATAACTGTTTGACAGACATTATGGGTAGGATATAAAGGTTGGACTAGATAGACGTATGTCTTTATACAACCTCCAATACTATATTACTATGTAAGTGTTAGACAGACATTATGGGTAGGGTATAAAGGTTAGACTAGATGGACATATGTCTTTATACAACCTCCAATCAGGTTCTAGTAACGAGGTTTAGACAGACCATTATGGGTAGGAATAAAAGGTTGGAGTAGATGGGATTATGTCTTTATACAACCTCCATACTTGTTACTATGTAACTGTTAACAGACATTATGGGGGAGGATATAAAGGTTGGGCTAGATGGACATATGTCTTATACAACCTCCATACCATGTTACTATTAACGGTTAGACAGACATTATGGGTAGGGTATAAAGTTGGACTAGATGGATGTATGTCTTTATACAACCTCCAATACTATGTTACTATGTAACTGTTATAAACACATTATGGGTAGGATATAAGGTTGGCTGATGGACGTATGTCTTTATACAACCTCCAATACTATGTTACATGTAACTGTTAGACAGACATTATGGTAGGGTAATAAGGTTGGGACTAGATGGATGTATGTCTTTATACAACCTCCAATACCATGTTACTATGTAACGGTTAGACAGACTTATGGGTAGGATAAAAGGTTGGAGTAGATGGATTATGTCTTTATACAACCTCCAATACTATGTTACTATGTAACTGTTATACAGACATTATGGGTAGGTATAAAGGGTGACTAGATGGACGTATGTCTTTATCAACCTCCACTACTATGTTACTATGTAACTGTTAGACAGACATTATGGGTAGGATATAAGGTTGGACTAGATGGATGTATGTCTTTATCAACCTCCAATACTATGTTACTATGTAACTGTTATACAGACATTATGGGTAGGTTAAAGGTTGGACTAGATGACGTATGTCTTTATACAACCTCCAATACATATTACTATGTAACGTTTAGACAGACATTATGGGTAGGTATAAAGGTTGACTAATGGACTATGTCTTTTATACAACCTCCAATACTATGTTACTATGTAACTGTTAACAGACATATGGGTAGGGTATAAAGTTGGACTAGATGGATGTATGTCTTTATTCAACCTCCAATACTATGTTACTATGTAACTGTTATACAACATTATGGTGTAGGTATAAAGGTTGGACTAGATGGACTTATGTCTTTATTCAACCTCCACTACTATGTTACTATGTAACTGTTAGACAGACATTATGGGTAGGGTATAAAGGTTGGACTGGATGGACGTATGTCTTTTAACAACCTCCAATACTATGTTACTATTAACTGTTTGACAGACATATATGGTAGGATATAAAGGTTGGACTAGATGACGTATGTCTTATACAACCTCCAATACTATATTACTATGTAAGTTTAGACAGACATTATGGGTAGGTATATAGTTAGACAGATGGACATATGTCTTTATACAACCTCCAATACTATGTTACTATATAACTGTTAGACAGACATTATGGGTAGGGTATAAAGGTTGGACTAGATGGACATATGTATTTATTCAACCTCGAATACTAGGTTACTATGTAACTGTTAGACAGACATTATGGGTAAGGTATAAATGTTGGACGAGATGAATGTATGTCTATATTTAACCTCCATTACTATGTTACTATTGGCTGTGACACCAACATCCCGGCCATTACAAATTACACTTTAACATTAGTGGAGACAGCTTTATACATCTATATTATTTCGTTGACAATGCACTACAGCTTCATTAGAATATGTCCTACATAAAATGCATTGGAACAACCAATTATGCAGACCTGACCCTCTTCTGTAAGGCACTGCTCAGTCAGTAACAGTGTTATATGTAGAGATGCAGTTTTCATTTCATTGGAGTGTGTGTGAGAGGAAGAAGATTCCGATTCATATCCACTGTGTTAATAAGAACCAATACAATATCCAAGAATTTTGTATTTTATTGTGCATGAGATTTTCCAATATACATCAACGCTCAAAGAACTAGGCAAAGGAATGATTATGTGAAATTGCAAACAGATCAAAATGCTTCAAGGGCCAATCCAGACATCCCATCCTGCCATATAAGGCTTCCGGGAAGGGGGCAGGGTGAGGAGATGTGATGTATGTGACGTCACCTAGGGGGTGGGTGGAGGCAAGTTAGAGACCTAGGGGGTGGGCAGAGGCAGGGTTAGGGGCATTCCGGGGACATGGCGGGCAAAAGGGAGCGTAACGGGGAGGAGGATAAATAGTCCTTCCGGTCACGGGAGTTTGGGGTGGTTTAGCAGGAGTGCAGGAGACCACCCCAGAATGCGGGAGACTCCCGCGAGTCGCTGGAGGGGTGGGATTCCTGCCAATCAATCACAGCCATGGGCCTAATTGCTCTGGATGTGGTACAATATATAATAGGGCTGCAGTTTTTCTCTCTCTTTATCTAAGGTTTCCCTTAAAATTTGTAGTAATATTGTAAAATCCATATTTACTTTTATATTGCAAATAAAATAGCACCAGAAATTCTGGGAATCCTTCCAGAATCAGCTCCAGAAGGAATGTTACTTGTGCCGTGTTCTGTACACTGCTTTGGTGCTTTCATTTCACATGATTGATACAGTTGCTGTATATGGTAGTCAGGGACCTGTGGTTCAACGCTTAGAAGCAATTAGCGGTAATTTAAGTCTAAGCCTTAGGACCTGCCATAGGGTCTTCTCTTTAACAGCAGGACAATTAGAAACATGTCACAGTGTGTACAGTACTGTACGGCTAGATTGCATGTTTGGCAAACTAACAAATAAAGAAAACTGTTTAAAGAATAAATCACTACCTGGGAAGCTAATGTGGCCTTTAGAGTTTAGTTAACCAGTTTGTCAGAAATAAAGACATTTGATTTTTTCGTTTTAGTTCAAAGAATGAATAAACCAGTCCTGATGGGCTGATGCAGAAAATCTGTTAACAGGCAAATATTAACGAGTAATGGTTCACTGCAATAGTCAGATGCGGCATTTAATGGGTAGTGTAGATGTAACAGGAGTCAAGCTAAAAAGAGTCGGTAGAATGGGATTTCCATATTGCCACTTTATTGATGATAAAATTTAAGGACATCTATACTGTTTACAAATAGAAAGTACCTGGGGCAGGGAGGTCGGATTGGTTATTCCTACCCCACAATATTATTTTGTTAAGGAGCTACAGCACGTACAGTTTTCACTTGCCAGGTTAGTGCTGGACAATTCCTGTATTAAAGATAGTGCTGAAGCCAGGAGGGAGACTGGCAGAATCAGTTTACTTTGGGCTGGTGCTCCTCACAGAAACAATATTGAGAGGTAGGAATAACCAGTCATATATCCCTGTCTCCATTTTAACTGTTTTTTAAAGAAACTTTATATACACAAAAGTTCTCTTTTAACCATAAACCTTTGTGAAGATTCCAAACTGCCTTTATGTACCAGACACTAACATGATTATACATGTGGGGGATGAGCTGTTGTAATAAGTTCCTGCAGTATCTTAGATCTGGGCATGTGTGTGATACAGAACAGTCAGTGACAAAAACAGCAGGTGTGTCTGTGGGACGGGAATGCTGGGAAATAAGGTAAATGATTCAAATGTTAATAGGGTTAAAGTAAATTTCCCAGCAGCCACAGGAGAATGTTTTACAGAAATTCACCGTGTTCTGTTTCCTGATTTTTGGGAGGCTTTACTTTTCATATCGTTTAGAGCCTTTAAAACATTATTCAGTTTCTTTATGCTGATATTTGAATTAGCACCTGGGTCAGCATGTACTGATAATTATAAAATCTAGTTGTGTGTGGGTGGAATAAGGTCAGCCATAACATAATTATGCAGTGAAATCACAAGAACAAGAGGATGCTAGAGGCCATATTTATAAAATTGTCAGCTGTAAAAACACTGTCATTTTTTTTCTGGAACATTTTACAAATACTGACCAGCGTGCATCTCCATAGATATATATGGAACAGAATGCTATAAAATATAAAGTTAAATTGGACACGTTTTTACCATTGCCCAGTGACCTTCTCAGTGAAAAATGTCATTTTGTTTGTTCTTAAAAGGACTTTCTATGAATTTAAGAGGTGTGGGCAGAAGGTGTCCGATCACACAAGGCTGGAGGGATCAAGGTGTACTGAAATCAATAAATAAAGTATCACTGACAGAGACAAGCTATGGGCTATTCAATGGAGTTTAATGCTGTTCACTGATGTAGTCACTTACTCTTCTCCTAATGGGGATTTATGGGGGTTTGCAAATTCCCTTTAGACTGGATGCGCACGGGATAATATTTTGGCCTAATAGAGAGGTTGTCGATATCAACATGGCCTTAAAGGGCATGTCCACCCCCAAAACTAAAACTTGACCTTACCTTACATCTCTGCTCCTTATGGTTCTCATGCAGTGCCAGTTCAAAGTCTAGGAAAGTGAAGAGAAGAAGCTGTCAACAAGGTCTGAGGCATGCACAGGGGAGCCCTCTCTCAATTATCTGTCATTTTATCCACACCAAACATTATACAATTACACCCACTACTAAACAAAGCAACAAAAACACCCTTTAATAAGTAATAATACTGACTGACATCTAATTATTCCCCATCACGCACTATACAATCCGTGGTAATCTATACACCCACCTACCATATGATGAGTCCTGGATAGACAATGGTATGCTTTGCTGAATTCAGGCATCAATGTGAATTAACTAACAGGCAGGTTCAATAAAAGCTCACATCATTAAACATGGTGCTAATGTTGCCCCAACCAATCAGATGTTAGCTTTCAAATGGTAAATAAGATCTGATTGGTTGGAGCAAAATTAGCACCATTTTTAATGATAAGAACTTTTAGTGAATCTCCCTGTTAAATGTTTTTAGTAAACATCTTCCCCTGGTAGTTATTACGGGTCACGTGTTATAATACGCTATAAATATCACCTATATAACATGGCCATGTCTCCGCGCTACTGTCCACATCAACTATATTGCTAATCAAACAGAACTGAGTGTGGCCAGGAAAACAGGAGTTGGGGATCTCCTTTATCTAGACAAGGCCCAAGACACTGTCCGGGCTTTCCTGTCTCTGTGCGTGACGTGCCCCATTCATTCACTGATCTCTGGGTATCAGCAGCCATATGACCATTGACTTGCATGGAATATATCACTGAAATGAATTGAACTAATTTAACAGATATACACAGAGGTATCTGCATGTGACTCGCATGCACGTGTATATTTCTTGACATGAAGTTTCCGTGTCCCCCTCTCCCTTTTAATATGATATCTGTATTTACTAAACTATAATGTTATCCTTTTATACCTGGAAAAGTAATAACCTATCACTAATAACACATATAATCCTCCAGCTTAGATCCCATCGGATGTCATAAAGAGCAGCACAGACCTGACATTCCCCGGCTGACAATGATTAATTCCTTTCTACCCCGCAGTATAAAATAGGATTAGGCCACTGTAGATTTGGGCGAGATCTCAACGCTTCTTATCTCTGATGGCAGAATTGCAGAAATGTTTAAATCACTCACGTTGAAGGGCCCCGCGGACATGTGACCTTGGCTACTGATATCCAGCTCACCCCATCACCTGCTGTCTATGGCTGGGTCAGTACTGGCACTGTCCAGGTTTACAATGATAAAATGAATGGAAATAGTTCAGACTCTGTAGGATTCACAGATTTCACATTCAGTTGAACTGACACTTTCCTACCCTCAGATCTCTGGACCCAGAGAGGCCTCCGGGCAGCTTGGGGGATGTTTGTTAACATGTTAAATAGCAGGAGGCAATGGAAACCAAGTAATTAAAGGCTAAGTCTGTATATGGAGTTACTGCCATTGGCTTTCCCTAACACAGTCTAAGGTTCTGTGGGTAGAGATGAATTAAACGCCTTGGGAGTAGCCTATGGACAGGACATTCCCGCAGGGGAGACTAGTAAGGTGCTGTCTATGGTTGTTACAGTACAGACAGGTTTCTTTGTCTGGCCTTTTTATAAATACAAAGCAAGATTACACAGTCGTAATGTCCATCATTTTATTAAAGGAGATCTAAAGCTAAAATGTGAATAAGCCGGCATTACATACATGTTATAATTGTCTAGCTAATAGCTGTCTCTCTTCTTTGAAACATCCAGCATTTTGGAGAAGACATCTGAAAGTTTGGGGCTTTCACAGTGTGGGTCAATAGATCCAGATACATTGTTGCTCATTTCTGCTCAGTCAATTCTTCCTCTTCCCTACCAAAGCTGGTTGACCTGCAAGTAGTGAGAAAACTATGAATCTCACTAGGAACGAGGGCCTGCTAGTCCTCAACAATCAATCCAGTGGGTGGCTCAGGGGCAAAGGGAGTACAAAGGGTGAAGCGATCATGTGCCCTGTCCTTTTACACATTCACTGTGGGTAAAGGACAATTATATTCACCTTTCCCCCATCCAAGGCAAAGACCTAAACTGCCTGGGTACCTGACTGATCAGCTTCTTTGTCAATGACAATCAATGATGTGGCCAATGGGATAACACGTTTAGCAAAGAAGCCTGAACAATGGCAAGGGGGCAGCACAAGGGGTATTTGTTTCAGGTGCCGTTCACCCTTGAAGCAACACTTGTTACCCAGCATAATTTCCGGGAAAAGGGGGGGCAGGGCTTTCTGACATTTACCCCCCCCCCAGGCAGCCCCACCCCTTAAGGAGGTCATCTGTAGACTATAATGGGGATGTAGATCTGCACCCAGAGTCAACTGCCTTAGGTCACTCAGTGGCAGATAAACTACTGAGGACGGTGCTATTGTGCCTAACATCACAATGAATATACAAGTGCCCGAGCGGTGGTCCGGATCATCTCCCCCCTCAGTTCTCCAGCCGCGACTGGAACCATTGAGAGGGGAACCATAGGGTCTCCCTTTGCCAGAAGAGATGGGGGGACCCACCAATACTGCCCTCCCTTTTGACCTCCAGCTACCACCAGAAGGTCTCCAGGATGGGTTTGATTGGGAAAGCTGAAGATCCTACAAAGGACCCAGCCTGTCCCGCCACATACAGCAAACAAACACTGGGACAGGGGAGGTGGGGTTGCCCAGCTCCACTGCACTCACTTCTATCATTACACAGATACCTGCAATAGCTTTGGAATAGATGTTGCTGCTGTTGTGTGTAGCTGGCTGCCTCATAGTGCAGTTTAGTATTTATTAATATGTCTTTTTCTCTCATTGAAAAGTTGCCATCTGGCAGTGAATGGAAGGACGGATGCTTTCAGCTGTTTCTAGCTCATAATCTTAACTTAATTCCATTGGCCAGATATTTCCGCATGAGTAATGACAATGTCCAGGAATATTTCCAGTGAAGTGGATACTGGGGGGGGGTGTTTGGGGGAAGAAATTATATTGTTGTTCCATTGAAGGGATTTAAATTATGGGTCTGGGTGTTTTATCTTCGTTTTTTCCCAAGATGCTTTGTAAAAAGGTTAAAACCTTTTAATTAAATCTTTATTGTAAGTGTTTGAAACTACTCCCAATTACTCCTGCTAATAACATGCAATATGTATATAATATATAATATGTATATAATATGTAATATGTATATAATGTAATATGTATATAATATATAATATGTATATAATATGTAATATAATATGTAATATGTATATAATGTAATATGTATATAATATAATATGTAATATAATATATATATAATGTAATATGTATATAATACACAATATGTATATAATGTAATATGTATATAATATATAATATGTATATAATGTAATATGTATATAATATATATGTTTATAATGTAATATGTATATACTATATATGTATATAATACTGTATGTCTATAATGTAATATGTATATAATATATATGTATATAATATGTATATAATGTAATATGGTATATTAAAGTTAGTATAAATGTAATATGTATATAATGAATATGTATATAATTAATCTTAATGAACTATATATTATATAATGTAATATGTATATAATTATTTAATATGTATATATGTAATATGTATATAAATGATGATATATAGTGTAATATGGTATATAATATATAGGTATATAATATGTATAAGAGATGTAATATTTATATAATATAAAAATAGTATATAATGTAATATGTATAAAATATATATGTATATAATATATATATATATAATGTAATATGTATATTATATGCATATAACATATAATATGTATACACTATATAATATGTATATAATAATAAGATGTAATGAATGGCCAATTATTTCTGAGATAATGTGTGTGACTGTGCAGAGATCTACTGTATGATATCTCATGTACAATAGCTTTAAGGTAGCCATTCACTAGTTAGTGGATGGCTTTACAGCTGATTCGCCATTCGATCCTACAGACCAATTGACTGTAACACCTGCTGCCCCAGCCGTTTAACCTGTCAGTGTTCCCCACTGAAGATAATGTTTTATGGTTGACATTAGGCAGGCCAGGTGGTTGTCCAGAGCGTCGCCAGGTAAGCTGCAAGTGAATAGGCACCTTAATGTAATATTAATTCTTAGCCATAAATTCAGAATAACTTCCAAGCACCCCCTACACTCTCACACACACACGCTCTCTCTCACACACAAACACACACAGTATTATTATCAGGGGCACTTCTAGGGTTTCAGCTGCCTAAGCCAAACTTTTGAATGCCACCCTTGATTATTTCCCGGCGTGCTGCGAAGCCGCTGTTTTAAATTGGTGACTCTTTCAGCAGGCCCTAACTAACCCAACTAGTCTAACCTTTCCCTAACAAACTTACTAAAGCTAACCTAAATGTATAAATATATATCTGTTACTAAGGAAAATTCATTTTTTTCTTGACCGGTCAACGTTTTTTTTCCACCACTGCCTGTCGCCTTTCTTCTTCAGTGCAGGGGTGCCACGTGAGACAAATGTCTCACTCTGCCTAATGGTAGAAGTAGCTCTGATTATTATTATTATTGTGGATTTATATAGCACCTACATCTGCCTTAGTGCTTTACGATTACATGTATACATTAATATCAGGCCCTGCCCCGAAGAGCTTACAATCTAAGCACATTTATTTGACTGTACATTTGCACTATGCACTATGAAAACAGTTTTGATACTGATGCATCTAAGAGCAGAAATCCTTGCAGAATTCTATTCGTATTTCATTTACAATGTAGAATAAAGTTGTGGTTGTACATTAACATTATTAATGTTAATTAAGCCCAGTGGTGTAAAATAACGTCCTGTAGTTTAACACCCTAGGGGCCAGTCTACTCATGTGTTGTAGTCAAAGCCAGTAGAGGGCAGCGCTGCCACCCGAAGGCTGAAAGAAGAGCAAGGGCAGTTTGTTAAATTAATCCAGATACTATAAATAAGATTTTAAAGGAGCTTCGGGCACTGAGATCAAATCATTGGTACATTGCGATCTGGGTTTTAATTGCTGTACAAATGTCTGTGTCAATCACTATGATATATTGTACGATAAATGGCTTTTCTAATTGCTTTCCTCTCCCCAGGGAGCAAAATGTAATTTCTGGCTTAGCAGCCATGACTGTAAATCCCATGGAGTAGTAGTTGTGTGAGGCTGGTTAGTGGATTAGGTGCTGTAAGAATAAAGACCTTCCAGAGATAGGGAATAAGTTTATAATAAGAGACATTTATTAGCTGGTTTAAAACATTGCATGAAAGATGAATATCGCTTTAAATACGGAATTAGGTTTATTGTAAATGTGGAACTGACTTATTGCTTCCAGCTGCTGGTAGAATGTTACTTGCAGTTTCATTGATATGGACTGGATTTAGGACTAAAGGGAGCCATACACGGTCCAATGGTTTGGAACGATCGGAAATCCGACCGGAAGAACCTATCGATATCAATGCCATGTATGGGCCTTCAATCCAGCTTATTTCATGAAAGGGAATCTCCTTCTCCAAACCAGATCACAAATTCAGATCTGGTAAATGGATGATAACAAAAGCTGAGACTTGTCTTAATGTTCCTCAAACCAACACAGCACATATTGCATATGACTGAAAGCAGCACTGATTTATTTATCTCTGCTCCAGACCATAAGCCACCCCTTGTTAAATAGGCACATTATACAGTGGCTAACATATGACCATCAGGGGGGTATGTGGGTCGCAGCTTATTTCATTGCAGGGGCCATATTTATAAACCTGTAGTACCAGCTATTACTGATGCTGTAAAAAGATATTTGGTGATGGAACCTACTGTAGACTTTATGAAGCTTTTGGCATCATTCAGGTTTTCCAGCTGCTTTCCTGGGTATGTAACATAATTTCTCTATCTTGGCGTCCGGACCTTTGTTCTTCCTTTTTAGATGCTGAATTCCAAGCCCTTTATAAACACCGCCATAACCTTGCACGTAGTTGACACCATACAAAGCAGCTCAATGCAATTCAATGCAGCAGATGAGATATGCAACAACAATGTGTTCTTTTTACAATTCAACACAAACATCCAAAGATTCTGCCTCCAATAGATTAAAACTACAAAGGAAACCCAATCATTAGACTGAAAACGTTGCAAGGAGACTGAACCCAAGATGTTTTCAACGTCTCTCTATATAATGTGCTGTTTCCTATTACATAACTCATTACACAGGGAGAGAAACCTTCCATAGAGGTCTGGCTCTTCATATGAACAATGTGTAATCACCTGTGCCCAGGACACGAGTGGTTTTCTGGAAGGAGCTGTGTTTATTGGGCCAGAATTACAGTCATAAAACAACCACTGCCGTTTCAGAAAAATGATTCCAAGCCACGTTTTCCAGTGAATAAGAATTTGTCTTACTGCATCTCAGGCAGGGTTCCAAATGTCCTCATACTCTCAGCTAGAGACGATTCTACAGGGAGATTAATGGGACACCAAGGTCAAAAAGATACTGTCACAATGACCTTATTTCTCGTATAAACTCATGTTCTTCTCTATTGATTTGATGAACTGACTGGGGTATAGATTTACATTAAAAATCCTTCTCTATTTGAGCATTGTAGTAAAAAGTGTTATAAAAACTGCCCAGGATATGGAACCAAAGTATGGAACCAAGTTTTACATGCAGACGATAGATGTAAATTACTTCTGCATGTAAATTATTTCTCTGATGCCTCTTTTGAACTAGTCCTCTACTTTTTCTAAGATATTAACATTGCCGCCTTCAAATGTGTGTCCTTTTTCCATGGTCATGAAATTCTTTGTAGAAAATTTACTTTGTAACTGGATGTTCAGATTCTCCTTTTATAAAGAGCACCACAGGTTAACAATTTTATATTAAGTAAAAAAAAGAAAATAACAGTTATAGACATTACAAGGCACAGCACAGGAAGGGAACATTTCCAAGCGTGTATGAATAGAGCAGAGATCAGTAATCCCATCACATTGGGAACAGAACTAGTTTCTTGATGGTTCATTCAGCAATTATTGTCCCAATGACTATAAATGATAAAATATGGTTAACCATATCCTTCTGGTAAATGGTTCTCTCCTAGCTACTGTCAAATCTAGGCCAAGACTCATCATAAAAAGTTGCTTTCGTACTGTTTCTTTTGCATTGCCGTGCTATGGAAGCTGATCACCGGTACAGGTGAATAGAGAATAGAAAGTAAAACAATGGCTAGATGTACTACCGTAATTGGAAAAAAGGACATGTGTAGCCTGTGAAATCAGGCGGTGCTAGGAAATATGACTAAATCCTATCAAGGTTATTTAATAAAAGTTTGTATCGTTAAAAATGGTGCTAATTTTGCCCCAACCAATCAGATGTTAGCTTTAAAATGTTAAATAAGATCTGATTGGTTGGGACAAAATTAGCACCATTTTAAACGATAAGAACTTTTATTGAATCTCCCTGTATATGTACACAAATGGGGAAAGAGATTCCCAAAGAAACCCTATAACACACATACACTTGTTGTCCGAATTGAAAATCGATCAATAAAAGAACACCTTCCACCCAAAGTACCAATGCCCCCTTCCCCCAATAGTATAGTCACTATAGTCAGCACTTTACTACGAGCCACTTTATAAGAGACCTTTGCACATTTATTATACTTAACTGGGGACGCCCAGTTTTAGTGACTATACTATTGGGGGAAGGGGGCATTGGTACTTTGGGTGGAAGGTGTTCTTTTATTGATCGTTTTTCAATTCGGACAACAAGTGTATGTGTGCTTATAGGGTTTCTTTGGGAATCTCTTTCCCCATTTGTGTACATATAGAATAGAGAATAGGCAGAACAAATTTAAAAAAAAATTAATTTAAGTGAATAATCAGAAAAAATAAACCGGGAAGACGGAGTACACAGGAATAGAGGAAAATAAATAACAATGCATTAGATACAGGGGAAATTAGAGAAATTTGGAAAGGGAGAGAATGAGATTTAAAAAAAATGGATAGAGAATAAAATACATAAAAGAAGAAGAGGAGAAAAGTGAGAAAATAATGGACCCCAATGGCAGAATAAAGGTAAAATAAATCAAGAAAAACTTCCCACTTGATGGGATTGTCGCACGATTCCCCCAACTACATTCATTCTAACCTTCCAATTGTCATCAGTTTTGTATGGGCCAATGATCTCATGATGGGTTCTAGTTTTATTGGAAGGAGATCTTGGTTTATTAGATCAGACAGTGTAATAAACTGAAATGGATATTCAGGTCTAATCCAGTAAATAACAATCAACAATATAGAATACAGCTGTTCAATAAAGACTCTTGTGTTAAAAAGTGGTTCTAAATGAGTAAAATATCTAACAAATGAAACAGATAGGCCTTTGCACTTTATCCAAGTGTGGGTGCTAACTCCTCTATATCCAACCCTTGGACGACCGTAGACATCAGAAATCAACAGAATTGAGGGTCGCACTCCAAAAGAACTATTCAACTTTTATTAGTGACACATCACACAACATTTTGGGGGGAATAACGTGCCCCCTTCACCTGAGTTATTCCCCCTGAAACATTGCGTGATATGACTTGGGGTCACTAATTAATGTTGAATAGTTCTTTTGGAGTGCGCCCCTCAATTCTGTTGATTTCTGAAGTTTGGAAACTAACCCATTATAGTCTATGGGAGACTAATAGTTGGGAAAATTTGGGTGAATAACAGATAAAATATCAATGGTAACTTACTGTAAATGGCTGTGGCACCTGGGAAATGGTCTGGGGAACTTGCACCTATCACTAAAACTTTTTTAAACACTTCTTTCCCCCACGATCGGACAATTGTTACACACATGCTACAATCGAGGGTTAAGGCCAATTGGAGGGTTACCGAACGCTACATTCGAGGGTGACCGAAATCTACATTCGAGTTTTACTGAACACTACATTCGAGGGTTACCGAAATCTACATTCGAGTTTTACTGAACACTACATTCGAGGGTTACCGAAAACGAACAATACATTCAAGGGTTACCGAACCATCAGGGAGATTCAATAAAAGTTCTTATTGTTTAAAATGGTGCTAATTTTGCCCCAACCAATCAGATCGCATTTAACATTTGAAGGCTAACAGCTGATTGGTTGGGGTAAAATTAGCACCATTTTAAACGATAAGAACTTTTATTGATTCTCCCTGCATACATTCGAGGGTTTCTGAAAATCGAACACTTTAGTCAAGGGTTAGCGAACTGCCTGTAAATTCGATAATTATGGAAAATACAGCCGCGAGTTCAGTAAACGAACTAGTTCGAGCCATCCCTACTAACCACAAGATTTTTTTTACAAAGAAGATAAAAGATTAATAAAATCTAATGAAATAAATGGAGGCAATTTAATCTGAGTCTAGTTATTTTCTAATTGATGTGGGATAACACAAAAGATATCAGACATTTTCCTATCAATTGTTTAACTATAAAACTTGCAGATGACAAAACATAAAACGAATTAAAGTTCATCAGACACATGATGCCCAGACACATTGCCGATATTTGGATTTAACAGGATTTACTAAATATCGGCAATGTCTATGGATAGGTCGCAAAGTCAGTTTGAAAGGAACGTTTCCTAATCGCTATAATAAATTTTAGGGGGCACCGATTACGATTGTTGCGTTTTTGGCCCTAACAAACTATTGTACTGTATATTATTGCACTTACTTCATCGAAAAAGGAATTTCATTTTATCTGGTGTTAAAATCATGCGCTAAAAGTAGTGCAAACGTGATATTGAATCATGAGCACTGTGTGCGTGGGTGTGTAGGCGCATCCAACGCTAATATGGCGTTAAAATCTCGCTAAGGGAAGAAGGGGTGGGGTCATGCTAAACTGGACCAATGAGAGAAAAGTGAAGTAAGTATTACAGCCGATCTACTGTAAACCTAGATGATCTAGTCGCTTAAATTATGGGGACATACAGGAGTGTTCCTAGGGTTTTTGACACCTGAAACAACTTTTAAATGCTGCCTATAGGCAGACGTATGGCAGCGAGTGAATCGGGCGTGGCTTCATCAGGGAGGTGGGGGTGGTGGACTGACTAACACTGATTGGTGGACTGGTGCTAAAATGCAATATTGCAGGAAGGAAGATTTTTTTTTAACTGCTGCCTTTTAAGTGTTCTGCAGGGCGCCCTGAGAAAATGTTTCAGTTTGCCTCATGGTAGGGGCACCCCTGGAGACATCTAAAGGTGGGGAAATAGAGATAAGTATAGTTCTCTATTAGGGTATTTAAAAGAAGCAAAGTACGGATATCCATCCATCTCTGTGTGTGGTGGGAAAAATGCATACAAATGCCCCATGTGGCAAAACGGTTATAGACATTTAACATGTTTGCAGTTCTGGAATTCCTAGTAGGACTGCACACAGCAGGATAATTACTAAAATGCGTCTGTTCTTGTAAAACCAGGATGTATTTGCAGCTAGTTAATATAAATGAAAGATATTTGTATGTATAGAAGGAACGAGATGGGAAAGTTACCAATTTCCCTCCATCTTGGCACATTTGCGATAAGTAATTTGTCACATTTTATTCCCACCAGAATTGTTCTTCCTCTAGATAAAAGTGATGGCCATGAATAAAACATTCCATTTCAGGGAATATATTGTGATCACCTAACAGATGTGTTATTCTATATGGATTTATCCAGCAAACACCAAAGTCTTTCAGTGGGAAGAATAAACAGGAAGAGACCAGTGATGGACTTGAACCCGAGTTTGGAGTTTATGAGTTTGGAAGAACTCGAACTAGTATGTCCGAACTAGCGGATGTGTTTTCGATAATTATCAAATTTACGGGTCATTCGCTAATCCTCAAATGTAATGTTCGTTTTCAATAACCCTCGAATGTAGCCTTCGAGTTTGGTAACTCTCGAATGTGTTGTTCGATTTTTGATAACCCTCGGATGTATCGTTCGGTAACCCTCAAATTGGCCGTAACTTGTGGAAACCCGACACTTGCCCGATCGTGGGGGAAAGAAGTGTAAACGAGTGGTGATATGGACATGTTCACCAGACCATTTCCCAGGTGCCACAGCCAAGTTACCATTGATATTTTTTCTGTTATACATCCGAACTTATCAAACTACTATCTCCCCATTGACTTTAATGGGTTTGTTTCCGAACTTTTACTGAAGTTCGGAAATAAACCAAACTTCAGAAGTTTGTCCATCTCTAGAAGAGACCAGATAGAGCCACGTGTGATTAGAGACCAGATAGAGCCACGTGTGATAGAGCCCAGAGGAGAGCCCAAGTGTGATTAGGGACCAGATTAGAGCCACGTTGTAATTAGAGACCAGATAGAGCCACCTGTGATTAGAGACCAGATAGAGCCACCTGTGATTAGAGACCAGTGCAGAGACCACTGATTAAGAGACCAGATAGAGCCACTGTGATTAGAGACCAGATAGAGCCAGTGTGATTAGAGACCAGCCAGATAGAGCCACTGTGATTAGAGACCAGATAGAGCACATGTGATTAGAGAACAGATAGAGCCACCCTGTTGATTAGAGACCACGATAGAGCCACATGTGATTAGAGACCAGATGAGACCACGTGTGATTAGAGACCAGATAGAGCCACCTGTATTAGAGACCAGAAGAGACCTGTGTGATTAGCGACCCAGTTAGAGCCACCTGTTATTAGAGACCAGATAGAGCCACATGGGATTAGAGACCAGATAGAGCACATGTGATTAGAGAACAGATCAGAGCCACGTGTGATTAGGACCAGATAGACCACGTGTGATTAGAGACCAGTAGAGCCATGTGTGATTAGAGACCAGAATAGAGCCACGTGTGATTAGGACCAGATAGAGCCATGTGATTAGAGCCAGATAGAGCACATGGGATTAGAGACCAGATAGAAGCCAATGTGATTAGAGACCAGATAGAGCCACGTGTGCTTAGAGCCCGATAGAGCCACGTGATTTTATTTAGAGAACCAATAGATGCCACTGTATTTAGAGACCAGATAGAGCCACATGGTGATTAGAGACCAGATAGAGCACGTGTGATTAGAGACTAGTAGATATTCAAAACTGTTGAGTTTCATTCCGTTTTCGAACTTTTGAAATTTTCATAAATTTGAAAGTTCAAGTTCGGACCCATTAAAGTCAATGGGGAGTGATAGATTGAAAAGTCCGAGTGATTTACAGCTAAACTAACAGTGGTAACTTACTGTAAATGGCTGTGGCACCTGGGAAATAGACTGGGGAACATGTCACTGTCACCAAAACTTGTTAAAACACATAGTTACATATTACTAGGTTTTATATGGTTATTATATGACTAGGTTATTATATGGTTATAATATGGTTATAATAACCATATAATAAACTAGTCATATAACAACCATATAATAACCTAGTAATATAATAACCATATAATAACCTAGTCATATAATAACCTAGTCATATAATAAGCATATAATAACCTAGTCATATAATAACCATAAAATAACCTAGTCATATAATAACCATATAATAATGTAGTAATATTATAACCATATAATAACCTAGTCATATAATAACCATATAATAACCTAGTCATATAGTAACAATATAATAACCTAGTAATATCATAACCATATAAAAAACCTAGTAATATCATAACCATATAATAACCTGGTCATATAATAACCATATAAAAATCTAGTAATATAATAACCATATAATAACCTAGTAATATAATAACCATATAATAACCAGGTGATAACTTTGGGAGTTCCTAAAGTTTCGTCTGGACTTCGAAACCCTTGGATTCGATTCCAAACTGGGTTCTATTCGAACCCACATTAGAACAGACAGAAGAGCATGTGTGATTAGTGTGATTAGAGACCAGATAGAGCCACATGTGATTAAGACAGATAGAGCCACTTGATTAGAAACCAGATAGAGCCACGTGTGATTAGAGACTAGACAGAGCCATGTGTGATTAGTGTGATTAGAGACCAGAGAGAGCCACGTGTGATTAGGGACCAGAGAGAGCCACGTGTGATTAGAGACCAGATAGAGCCACGTGTGATTAGAGACCAGATAGAGCCACCTATGATTAGAGACCAGATAGAGCCACCTGTGATTAGAGACCAGATAGAGCCACATGTGATTAGAGACCAGAAGAGCCACGTGTGATTAGAGACCAGATAGAGCCATGTGTGATTAGAGACCAGATAGAGCCACTGTGGATTAGAGACAGATATACCCACTTGTGTATTAGAGACCAGATAGAGGCCATGTGGGTTAGAGACCAGATAGAGCCATTTGTGTAGAGACCAGATAGAGCCATGTTGATTAGAACCAGATAGAGCCACATGTGATTGGAGACCAGATAGAGCCCTGTGTGATTAGAGACCAGATAGGCCATGTGTGTATTAGAGACCAGATAGAGCCATGTGTGATGGAGACCAATGAGCCACGTGTGATTAGAGACCGATAGAGCCTGGATTTAGAGACCAGATGAGCCATGTGTTAAGACCAGATAGAGCCACGTGTGATTAGAGACGCAGATGAGCCAGTGTATGGAGACCAGATAGAGCCATGTGTGATAGAGCCAGATAGAGCCACTTGTTGAGTAAGACGATAGACCACGTGTGATTGGATACCAGATAGAGCCATGTGTGATTAGAGACCAGATAGAGCCATGTGTGATTAGAGACCAGATAGAGCCACGTGTGATTGGAGACCAGATAGAGCCATTTTTGATTAGAGACCAGATAGAGCCACGTTTGATTGGAGACCAGATGAGCCACGTGTGATTGGAGACCAATAGAGCTACGTTGATGGACCAAAAAGGGACAATATACTAGGACAATATACTAGGACATACTAAGGACAATACTAGGACAATTCTAGGGAGAATATACCAAGGGACAATATACTAAGGGAGAATATACAGGAAATACAAGGACAATATAACAGGGACAATATACTAAGGGACAATATACCAAGTGACAATACTAAGGGCAATTACCGGGAAATATACAAGGGACATATACTAAGGGACAATATATACGAAGGGAGAATATACCAAGGGACAATATACTAAGGGAAATATACCAAGGACAATATACTAAGGGACCATATATAGGACAATATATAAGGGGAGCAATAACAGGACAATATACTAAGGGACAATATACTAGGGAGAATATTACACGGACAATATACTAAGGGAGATATACCAAGGGACAATACTACTAAGGGAGATCATAACATAGCTCGAGGGAAGAATATACTAGGGACATTATACTAAGGGAAATATACACCAAGGGATCAATATACAGGGACAATTATACTAAGGGAGAATATACCAAGGACATATACTAAGGGACAATATACTAGAAGGGGACAATATCCTAAGGGACAATATACTAAGGGACAATATACTAAGGGAGAATATAACCAGGGAGAAAAAAAAAAAAAAAAAAAAAAAAAAACAATATACTAAGGGACAATATACTAAGGCAGAATATACTAGGGACAATATACTAAGGGACATATACTAAGGGACAATATACTCAGGGAGAATATACCAGGGACAATAACTAGAGAATATCCAAGGGACAATATACTAAGGGACAATTATACTAACGGAGAATATACTAATTTCCCACCTGACACCCCTGTCCCTAAATCTATTACTCACACAATAGAGTTAACTCCGCCACCGGTGCATATCTGGTAAATGTCGTTTAAAGTCAGATTTTCTGGGGTCTAAGCCATTCGTTATAGCTGATTGAATGTCCCATAGGTTTGTATTCGTGCTATGTTAAATTGGTCACTGTTAGGATTGCTTAGCTTTCTTCTGGGTAGCCGCAATGCCTAAATCACGTTATAGAAAGAATGACCTGAATCTCCCCGTGTGTCCTGTAATTTGGCCGAAAAAAATAATAAAAAGTTTGAATTGAACTTTTCCAAAATCAGTTTAAAATCATGATACATCATAGTAATAGTGTGTGAGAAGAATAGATAGACAGATATCGCTCGAGAGAGATAGACAGACATACAGACAGACCGATAGATAGATGATAGATAGATAGATAGATAGATAATCGATTAGATAGATTAGATTGAGATAGATAGCACAGACAGACAGACAGACAGACAGACAGACAGACGACAACAACAGATAGATAGATAGATAGATAGATAGATAGATTAGATCGAGATAGATAGATAGACAGATTAGATCGAGAGAGATAGCATAGACCACGAACAGACCGACAACAGACAGACCAGACAGACATATAGATAGATAGATAGATAGATAGATAGATAGATAGATAGAAGATTAGATCGAGATAGATAGATAGCCAGATTAGGATCGAGATAGATCGATATACAAGACAGACAGACAGACAGACAGCAAATAGATGATAGATGAAGATAGATAGATTATAGATCGATAGATAGATAGTATAGATATGATAATAGAAGATAGATAGATCGATGCATCTATATATAGATAGATATATAGATAGATGATAGATAGATCGATAGATAGATATAAATATAGATAGGTATGATAGATAATAGATAATATATAGATAAGATAATAACTAGATCGCATAGCTGCTCGCATCGCTCCTAGATAGCTAGCTAATAGATAGATAGATAGATCGATCGATAGATAATATAGATGATCGATCATCGATCGATAGATGACTAGATGATAGCTGATGCATAGATCGCTCGCTAGATAGCATCGCTCGCGCGCTCTCTCGCTCCCTCGCTCGCTCGCTCGCTCGCTAGATAGATGCTAGATCGCGAGCCTAGCTCGCTCTCTCCATCTCGCTCTCTCCCTGCTAGCTAGCTAGCTGATCGCTTGATCGCTACTCCTTCTCGCATCGATCGATCGCTAATCGATAGATAGATAGAAAGATAGGTAGATACGGTGGATCAGACTAGATCCTCGCTCATGCCCTAGAGACCGCTAGCTATTATAAGATCGCTATGAGAGATAGATAGATAAACTCCGAAATAAATCAGTTTACAATCATGATACATCAATAGTGACGTGTGTGAGAGAGAGCGAATAGTGAGAATAGGATAGACAGATTCGATCGAGATATATACAGACCAGACAGACAGACAGACAGAACGACAAACAGATAGATAGATAGATAGCATAGGTATATAGATTAGATAGATAGATATACATAGATAGATAGATAGTAGATAGACAGACAGACAGATAGAAGATTGTAGCATAGATAGATAGATAGATAATAGAATATATAGATATATAGGTAGATATATAGAATAGTGATAGATAATAGTAATCGCTAGACTCGATCGCTAGCTCGCTCGCTCGATCATAACTACACTACAATCGCTCGCTAGCCTGCTGCCGCTCGCTCGCTCGATGATATCTACATCGCTGCTCGATCGCTCTCTCGCTCGCTCGCGGCTCGCTCGCTCGCTCGATAGCTCGCTCGCCTCGCTGCTCGCTTCGCTCGCTACCTCGCTCGCTAGATCGCGCTCTCTCTCTCGCTCGCTCGCTCGCTCGCTCGCATCACTGCTCGCT
Source organism: Hymenochirus boettgeri (assembly GCA_019447015.1). Classification (NCBI taxonomy): domain Eukaryota; kingdom Metazoa; phylum Chordata; class Amphibia; order Anura; family Pipidae; genus Hymenochirus; species Hymenochirus boettgeri. The sequence continues at coordinate 388,930,824 of CM033469.1, read as the reverse complement.
CGCTCTGCTCGCTCGCTCGCTTGCTCCTCGCCGCTCGGCCGCTCGCATCGCTCGCTGTCGCCTGCTCGCTCGCTCGCTCCTCTCTCGCTAATCGATAGATTCTCGCTCATCTCTGAGAGAAGAGGATGTGCCAGATAAAAAATCATACAACGTTAAGAATTGAATTTTCCCACATCGTTTAAAAACGTGATACAGCACTTCGTAATAGTGTGTTTGTTGTGTGTGAGATAGAGAGAGAGAGATAGTGCGAATAGATCGACAGATTTATCTAGAGATAGTAGATAGATAGGATAGATGCTCGCTAATAGATCGACATATAGATCGATAGATAGATAGAATAGATATATGAAGAGATCGATTGTTGTCCACCTGCTTTGCATGTATGTTCTCTCTGCCCCCTCATAGTTACTTTTGTCAGTTTACTAGGTCCCTGTTCATGTCATTGGTTCCTAGTAGAGTTTCTGTTTTTTCTGGTCTGTCAGGTCACAGGTGATAGGGCCCAGAACTGCAGTGACAGATTTCATGAGCGGAACTTTCTCATGTAGTTTCATCACTGATCTATCTAAGAGAGGGTCAATACGACCTTTTATTGTTTGTGTTTTAATAATGGTGGCGTTCAATGGTCCGCGTCAGTTTATTAGGTTTGTAGGCAAGACCAGGTCGAAGGGTTTGCCTTTTGGTGTATTTGTTAAATAAACAGACGGTCTGTGGGATTATTCTGTGTTGTCCAGATACTCTTTATAGATGAATTTTAATTATTAACTTAAGCTGAAATCATATATTCTCAATCTGAAGGGACAATATACATTTGACAACCCTTTAAGAAATAAAAGGTCTAGTTTTTCATGAGGGAGAAATATACTCGATCTCCCGTCTTTCCCGATTTGGATATCAAAAGAGATCCCACCACACTGATAGTTTTTCTTTCTGCCACTCGCCCCTGTCAGTTGCCAGAACACTCTTCATCTCTAACATGTGCATGAGCACCATGAGTAAGGAGACGGGGTTCGTCTCAGAAGCATATTTTAAATTAGTTACAGGGTATTATCCTCATTTAAAGGGAATCCACTTTTGCTTGCTGTCATTCCATAGCTACATGTTTTTCAATGCTGGCTTCTCATACCCTGGCGTGCCCTGCATTTTTATATAACAATACATTCTATCTAATTCCATCATCGGCCGCCTTACTTACCAGTAAGCATTTCCAGTGATTTAGAAGATAACAAAATTACAACATCAACAACTTACAACCACATCAAACACGGCAGTTAAATCCGCCCTCTTTTAATGGACAGTCTCTCTAAAGCCCATAACATCTTTTGCTTGCCCTCTATATCCAGTCTTTGAATCGGTCCTTGCTAAAGAATAGGTAGATAGAAATAAGAAGGGGGAAAAAAAAAGGGGGGGGAATATTTCCACTGCTGTGTTACGGACCACAAAACAAATTGGGTAAGTTTTGTTGTAAAATTTTTGTTTTCCCTTGTCCTACACGGCAGTGGAAGTGATGGGAACTTACAAGCAATAAATAGACTGGGAGGGAGAAATCTGCTGAAATAACTTATTTATGTGCATCCTAATGACAAGGCTGATCTCTGCCATTCATATCTTGGCCCAAGCCACATCAATCTTGCATGCGTGATGAAGGTAGATAAACAGAACCAGTAAGCATTCCCTACAAATTTCTTCTTGGATACCTGGCAATAAGGCCCAGGACGCTGCCACCGGGGGGCCCTGGGAATGCGTTGTCACCCTGGAGTGTTGGATTACTGCCATGGAATCATAACTTTGTTTTTGGATTTTATGCGCAGCAGGCAATAGTAACTTGATGGTTTAAACCATTCTTTCCCAAAGGATGAACGGGAGTTTGCCGATTTGCGGAAAGTGTTGTCTTTGGATATATGTGTTCAAGATTTGGCCTAGACCGAGGAGGAAGCGTTTCGCATTCCAGAATTCCCTGACTCCGTGCCTGAGGTGAAAAGGTGGAAGGGATGATGTCTGATTTATATGAAAACACGAAATCACTTTGGAATGAATGCTGGATCCGCCCTTAACATAAGCCTTATCTTGGAGAAATCACTAGATATGGTTTGGAGGCTCTAAGAGCCTGATCTCTGCTACCCTGCGAGAAAGGTGATGGCCACTCGAAATCACTGTTTTAATTGCGCAGATATGATTAAGATCATATATGGGGCCGCAAGTCATGCCATCATTTAGGGACCCCTTTTCGCTAAGATATTGTATACAACTGTTTTTTGTTACTGCTTCTGACCCTGGGCCCCCATTGGCAGTGGGTGGCCTAGGGTTGCCTGTTGATAATCCTGCCTTCTTTTTAAGGTCCAATCTTTAAGGCTGCAAGACTCCAGAGGCGCACAAGGGGAAAGCTGAGGCCTTGAGGACCTGGTGGGGTGGGGAAAAGATCTCAGGGGGAACAATTGGTCTCCTGGAAGGTCTTAGGTGTTTTACACCTTTTGAAAAACCTTATCATCGAAGGGGCTAATGCCCATCTGGTGTTATTAAGGCTGAGGTGCCGATACTTGATTCTTGAGGTGTGCAAAGACTCAAATCTTTTTCAACCCTTCCTGTAGAAACTCAATGATGATCTCCAGAAGTGAACAGGATGAATGATTCCTTTTAGAACCCCAGTCCAAAAAATTCCGCCCGGTCTGTAGTATTTGAAGAGGTTGAAATCAGGGAAGATGGGAAATAGAACATAACTGCCAACCACTTGATTAAAAGCGTCCATATGGAAAGGAGACCAAGCGGGTTTTGAGGCCTGGGTGAACAAACTTTTGTGTCAGCTGGAAGTTGTGGTCAATTTGGGCTCTGTTGTTGAACGACTTTTTGGGGTGATTTCCATTCCTCCTCCGGGTGGATAGTCCGTCTGCTGAAAAAGTCTGCTTTCTTGTTCGTTGTTCCTGGAGGGTGGGTGTTCAACGAAATGTCGGCCCGTTTTTGGGAGTCTTCTGCTCGCTGTGGCGCAGAATCATGTGCTTTCCACACTCCACAGTTGTTTGCTCCGCTACCCGGTCTGGGGGTGCTTGCCTGAAGAAAGGATGTAGGGGGCTACACTGAGGGTGTTGTCTTGAGTGGATCAGTGTCGGCTGTGTAAGTGCGGGGGGGGGGGGGGCCCACTAATCTGGACTTGGAGATGTGCGTGATTGGCCTTCCGACACAGGCGCCACATTGGGTCCTCATGTTCTGAGTACTGAGCGAAAAGCTCCTGACCACGTTGCCTTGGCTGTAGGGCTTCGGGCTGTGCGTGGGGTGGGTGGGCGGGCTGGGGGGTTTGGAGTGGGGGGGGCGTGGTGTGGGGGGGGTGGAGAAGAAGCCCACGTGTGATAGCAGTAGAGCCAATGTGATTAGAACCAGATAGAGCCACCTGTATTAGAGACCAGTAGAGCCACAGTTGATTAGAGGACCAGATAGAGCCACGTGTGATTAGAGACCAGATAGAGCCACCTGTTATTAGAGACCAGAGAGAGTCACCTGTGATTAGAGACCAGTTAGAGCCACCTGTTATTAGAGACCAGATAGAGCCACATGGGATTAGAGACCAGATAGAGCCACATGTGATTAGAGACCAGATAGAGCCACGTGTGATTAGAGACCAGATATAGCCACGTGTGATTAGAGACCAGATAGAGCCATGTGTGATTAGAGACCAGATAGAGCCACGTGTGATTAGAGACCAGAGATAGAGCCACTGTGATAGAGTAGAGACCAGATTAAGAGCCACTGGGATTAGAGACCAGATAGAGCCACATGTGATTAGAGACCAGATAGAGCCACGTGTGATTAGAGACCAGATAGAGCCACCTGTTATTAGAGACCAGATAGAGCCACATGTGATTAGAGACCAGATAGAGCCATGTGTGATTAGAGACCAGATAGAGCCACGTGTGATTAGAGACTAGAGATATTCAAAACTGTTGAGTTTCATTCCGTTTTCGAACTTTTGAAATTTTCATAAATTTGAAAGTTCAAGTTCGGACCCATTAAAGTCAATGGGGAGTGATAGATTGAAAAGTCCGAGTGATTTACAGCTAAACTAACAGTGGTAACTTACTGTAAATGGCTGTGGCACCTGGGAAATAGAATGGGGAGGACATGTCACTGGCACCAAAACTGTTAAAACACATATACATATACTGGTTATATGGTTATTATATGACTAGGTTATTATATGGTATTATATGGTTTAATAACCATATAATAAACTAGTCATATAACACCATATAATAACCAGTAATATAATAACATTATAACATAGTCATATAATAACTAGTCATATAATAAGCATATAATAACCTAGTCATATAATAACCATAAAATAACCTAGTCATATAATAACCATATAATAATGTAGTAATATTATAACCATATAATAACCTAGTCATATAATAACCATATAATAACCTAGATATAGTAACCATATAAACTGTAATTCAACCATAAAAAAACCTAGAATATAAACCATATAATAACCTGGTCATATAATAACCATATAAAAATCTAGTAATATAATAACCATATAATAACCTAGTAATATAATAACCATATAATAACCAGGTGATAACTTTGGGAGTTCCTAAAGTTTCGTCTGGACTTCGAAACCCTTGGATTCGATTCCAAACTGGGTTCTATTCGAACCCAATTAGAGACTAGACAGAGCCATGTGTGATTAGTGTGATTAGAGACCAGATAGAGCCACATGTGATTAGAGACCAGATAGAGCCACATGTGATTAGAGACCAGATAGAGCCACGTGTGATTAGAGACTAGACAGAGCCAGTGTGATTAGTGTGATTAGAGACCAGAGAGAGCCACGTGTGATTAGGGACCAGAGAGAGCCACGTGTGATTAGAGACCAGATAGAGCCACGTGTGATTAGAGACCAGATAGAGCCACCTATGATTAGAGACCAGATACCGCCAACTTGTGATTAGAGAAGATAGGAGCGTGTGATTGGAGACCAGATAGAGCCATGTGTGATTAGAGACCAGATAGAGCCATGTGTGATTAGAGACCAGATAGAGCCACGTGTGATTGGAGACCAGATAGAGCCACGTGTGATTAGAGACCAGATAGAGCCACGTGTGATTGGAGACCAGATAGAGCCATGTGTGATTAGAGACCAGATAGAGCCACGTGTGATTGGAGACCAGATAGAGCCATGTGTGATTAGAGACCAGATAGAGCCACGTGTGATTGGAGACCAGATAGAGCCACGTGTGATTGGAGACCAGATAGAGCCACGTGTGATTGGAGACCAATATACCAAGGGACAATATACTAAGGGACAATATACTAAGGGACAATATACTAAGGGACAATATACTAAGGGACAATATACTAAGGGAGAATATACCAAGGGACAATATACTAAGGGACAATATACTAAGGGAGAATATACTAATTTCCCACCCTGACACCCCATGTCCCCTAAATCTATTACTCCACAATAGAGTTAAACTCACGCCACCTGGTGCAATATCGGGTAAATGTGCGTTAAAGTCCAGATTTCTGGGGTCTAAGCCATTCGTTATTAGCTGATTGAATGTCCCATAGAGTTTGTATTCGTGCTATGTTAAATTGGTCACGTTAGGATGCTTAGCTTTCCTTCTGGGTAGCCGCAATGCCATAAATCACGTTAAGAAAGAAATGACTGAATCTCCCAGTGTGTCCTGTAATTTGGCCGAAAAAATAATAAAAAGTTTAGAATTGAACTTTTCCAAAATCAGTTTAAAATCATGATACATCAATAGTAAATAGTGTGTGAGAGAGAATAGATAGACAGATTAGATCGAGATAGATAGATTTCTAGTCCTCAACAACAACTCCAGTGGGGTTTGGCTCAGGGCAAAGGAGTAAATTACACGGGTGTGAAGCGATCTCGTGCCCTGTCCTTTGTTACACATTCACATGTGGGTAAAGGACCAATTATATTCACCTTTCCCCCACCAAGGCAAAGACTCCAAACGCCATGGGTACCTGATGATCAGCTTCTTGTCAATGACAATCAATATGTGGCCAATCGGGATAAACACTGTTTAGCAAAGAGCTGAACAATGGCAAGGGGGCAGCACAAGGGATGGTATTTGTTTCAGGTAGACCGTGTCACCTTGAAGCACACTTGTTACCAGCATCCATTCGGCGGGAAAAGGGGGGGCAGGGGTCTTTCTGACATTTACCCCCCCCCAGGCAGCCCCACCCCTTAAGGACGGTATCGGTTAGATAAATGGGGATGTTAGAATCTGCACCCAGAGTCAACTGCTTAGGGTCACTGCGTGGCAGATAAACTATGAGGGACGTGTGTGCATTGTGCCTAACATCAAATGAATATACAAGGTGCCCGAGCGGTGGGGTCCGGATCATCTCCCCCCTCAGTTCTCAGCCGCGATGGAACCATTGAGAGGGGAACCATAGGGTCTCCCTTGCCAGGAAGAGATTGGGGGGACCCACCAATACTGCCTGCCCTTTTGACCTCCAGCTACCCACCAGCAGGTTTCATCCAGCGATGGGTTTGATGGGAAAGCTGAAGATCCTACAAAGGACCAGCCTGTCCCGCCACATAAGCAAACCAACAAAACACTGGGACAGGGGAGGTGGGTTGCCCAGCTCCATGCACTCCTTCTATCATTTACCAGTTACCTGCAATATGCTTTGGAATAGAGTGTTGCATGCTGTTGTGTGTAGTGGCTGCCTATAGTGCAGTTTAGTATTTATGTAATAGTCTTTTCTTCTTCATTGAAAAGTCTGCCTCTGTGCAGTGAATGAAGGACGGATTTGTTTTTTCAGCGTGTTCTAGTCATGAATCTTAACTTAATCCCATGGCCAGATATTTCCCGCATGGAGTAATGACAATTGTCCAGGAATATTTCAGTGGAAGTGGATACTGGGGGGGGGGTGTTTGGGGGAAGAAATTATATTGTTGTTCCATTGAAGGGATTTAAATGAGGGTGGGTGGTTTTATCTTCGTTTTTTCCAAGAGCTTTGTATAAAAGTAAAACTCTTTGAATTAAAATCTTTATGAAAGTGTTTGAAACTTACTCCCAACTTACTCTGCTAATCATGACAATTAATATAAATATATAATATGCGGATATGTTAAGTATAATTATAATATATAATAGTTATATCTAATATGTAATATGTATAATGTAATGTAATATGTATATAATATTTACTTGTAATAGGTGTAATATGTATATAATAGAATATAGTATAGTAAATGTATATATATGAATATGTATTATAATATGTAATATGTATATAATAGTTGAGGTGATATAGTGTAATATAATATGTTATTATAATATGTAATATGTATTAAGTATAGTTGATAAAATGTATATAATATGTAATGTAATAATGTCTAGTATATATTAAATGTATATATAGTATAAATGTAATATGTATATAATGAATATGTTAGATATAATAGTAATCTTAATAGAATATATATTATATGTAATATGTATCATAATACACAATATGTATATAAGTCAAATGTTTAATTATAAGGTATATAATGTAATATGTATATAATAGTATATGTATTTTATAAGTGTATAGTAATAATGATATATGTAGTAATACTGTATGTCTTAATGTATATGTATATAATATATATGTTATAAATATGTTATAATGTAATATGTATATAATATAAGAATAGTATATAATGTAATATGTATTAATATATCATGTAATAAGATATATATATATATATATATAAGTATAAATGTAACTATGTACTATAATATATAATATGTATAATAATGTAATATGTAATATAAATGTATGTAATACATGAATATGTAATAATATATATTGGTATATATTGTATATAATGAATTATCATAATATAAAAATATGATAGTAAATGTAATATGTAAATGTATAAAATATAATGTATATAATATATATAATATAATGTAATATGTATATTATATGCAAGATAAATTACTAACTTATGTATTAAACTCTTAATATGTATAAATATAAGATGTAATGAATGGCCAATATTCTGAGATAAGGTGTGGGTGTGAATGTACAGAGAGTCTACAGGTATGATATCTATGTACAATAGCTTTAAGTAGCCATCATAGTTAGTGGTAGGGTTACAGCTGATTCGCCATTCGATCTACAGACCCAATTGACAGAACCACTGCTGCACCCAGCCGTTAAACCTGTTCAGTGTTCCCCCTGAAGATAATGTTTTGGGTTGACATTAGGCCAGGCAGGGTGGTTGTCACCCGAGCGTGCCCAGGTAAGCTGCAAGTGAATAGGCACCTAATGTAATATTAATCTTAGCCATAAAAATCAGAATAACTCCAAGACACCCCTCACACTCTCAAACCACACACGCTCTCTCTCACACACAAACACACACAGATTATTATCAGGGGAACTTCTAGGGTTTCAGAGCCTAAGCCAAAATTTTGATGCCACCCTTGATTATTCCCCGGCGTGTGCGCGAAGCCGCTTGTTTTAAATGTGACTCTTTCAGCAGGCCCTAACTACCCAACTAGTCTAACCTGTCCGCTAACAAACTACTAAAGCTAAACTAAATGTATAAATATATCTGTTACAAGGAAATTCATTTTTCTTGGAACGGTCAACGTTTTTTTTCCCACCACTGCCTGTCGCTTTCTTCTTCAGTGCAGGGGGTGCCACGTGAGACAAATGTCTCACTTGCCTATGGTGTAGAAGTAGCTCGATTATTATATTATTGTGGATTTATAGCACCTACATCTGCCTAGTGCTTTACGACTTACAGTAACATTAATATCAGGCCCTGCCCGAGAGCTTACAATCTAACACATTTATTTGCTGTACATTTGCACTATGCACTATGAAACAGTTTGATACTGATGCATCTAAGAGCAGAAAATCCTTGCAGAAATTCATTCGTATTTCATTTACAATTGTAGATAAAGTTGTGGTTGTACATTAACTTATTAATGTTAATTAAGCCCAGTGGTGTAAAAAAGTCCTGTAGTTTAACACCCTAGGGGCACGTCTACTCATGTGTTGGAGTCACAGCCAGTAGAGGGCAAGCGCTGCCACCCGAAGCTGAAGAAGAAGAGCAAGGGCGAGTTTGTTAAATTAATCCGGATACATAAATAAGATTTAAAGGAGCTTCGGGCATGAGATCAATCATTGGACATTGCGATCTGGTTTTTAATTGCTGTACAAATGTTCTGTGTCAATCACTATGATATATTGTACGATAAATGGCTTCTTCTAATGCTTTCCTCTCCCAGGGAGCAAATGTAATTTCTGGTCTATAGCAGCATGACTGTAAATCCCATGGAGTAGTAGTTGTGTTGTGAGGCGGTTAGTGGATTAGGTGCTGTAAGAATAAAGAACTTCCGAGATAGGGAATTTATAATAAGAGTTTTTAGCTGGTTTGAAAACATTGACATGAAAGATGTATCGCTTTAAAACGGAATTAGGTTTATTGTAAAATGTGGAACTGACTTATTGCTTCAGCTGCTGTGGTAGAAAATGTTACTTGCGTTTCATTGATATGGACTGGATTTAGGACTAAAGGGAGCCATACACGGTCCATGTTTGGAACGATCGGAAGGAAATCCGACCGGAAGAGAAAGAACCTATCGATATCAATTGCATGTATTGGCCTTCAATCCAGCTTATTTCATGAAGGGGGAATCTCCTTCTCCCCAAACCAGAATCACAAATTCAGATCTGGGAATGGATGATAACAAAAAGCTGAGACTTGTCTTAATGTTCCTCAAACCACACAGCACATATTGCATATGACTGAAAGCAGCACTGATTTTTATTTATCTCTTACCTCCAGACCATAAGCCACCCCTTGTTTAATAGGCACATTATACAGTGGGCTAACATATGACCATCAGGGGGTATGTGGGTCGCCGCTATTTCATTGCAGGGGCCATATTTTTAAACCTGTAGTACCAGCTATACTGAGGCTGTAAAAAGATATTGTGTGATGGAACCTACTGTAGACTTATGAAGCTTTTGGCATCATTCAGGTTTTTCAGCTGCTTTCTGGGTATATTGTAACAATAATTTCTCTATCTTGGCGTCCGGACCTTTGTTATTCTTTAGATTTGATTCCAAAGCCCTTTATAAACACCCGCATAACCTTGCACGTAGTTGACACCATACAAAGCAGCTACAATGCAATTCAATGCAGCAGATGAGATATGCAACAACAATGTGTTCTTTTTACAATTCAACACAAACATCCAAGATCTGCCTCCAATAGACTTAAAACTACAAAGGAAACCCAATCATTAGACTGAAAAAGTTGCAAGGAGACTGAACCCAAGAGGTTTTCAAACGTCCTCTATATAATGTGCTGTTTCATTACATAACTCCTACAACAGGGAGAGAAACTTCCATAGAGGTCTGGCTCTTCATAATGAACAATGTGTAATCACCTGTGCCCAGGACAACGAGTGGTTTTCGGAAGGTAGCTGTGTGATTGGGCCAGAATTACCGTCATTAAAACAAACCACTGCCGTTTCAGAAAAAAGGTCCAAGCACGGTTTCCAGTGAATAAGAATTTGTCTTACTGCATCTCAGGACAGGGTTTCCAAATGTCCTCATACTCTCAGCTAGAGACGATTCTACAGGGAGATTAATGGGACACCAAGGTCAAAAGATACTGTCACAATGACCTTATTTCTCGTATAAAACTCATGTTATTCTCTATTGAATTGATGAACTGACTGGGGTATAGATTTAATTTAAAAATCTTCTCTATTGAGCCTTGTAGAAAAAGTGTATAAAAAAACGGCCAGGATATGGAACCAAAGTATGGAACCAAGTTTTACATGTCAGACGATAGATGTAAAATTACTTCTGCATGTAAATTTTTTCTCTGATATGCTCTTTTGAACTAGTCTCTACTTTTTCTAAGATATTAACATTGCCGCTTCAAATGTTTGTCCTTTTCCATGGTCAATGAAATTCTTTGTAGAAAATTACTTTGTAACTGGTGTTCAGAGATTTCTCCTTTTTTAAAGAGCACCACAGTGTTAACAATTTATTATAAGTAAAAAAAGAAATAACAGTTTAGACATTACAGGCACAGCCAAGGCAGGGGAACATTCCAAGTGTCGTATGAATAGAGCAGAGATCAGTAATCCCATCCATGGGAACAGAACTAGTTTCTGATCGTTCCTCAGCAATTATTGTCCCAATGACTATAAATGATAAAATATGGTTACATTCCTTCTGGTAAATGGTTCTCTCCTAGCTACTGTCAAATCTAGGCCAAGACTCTCATAAAAAGTTGCTTTCGTACTGTTTCTTTTGCATTGCCGTGCTGAAGGTAGGAAGTCTGATCACCGGTACAGGGGTGAATAGAGAATAGAAGTTAAAACACAATGCTCAGATGTACTACCGTAATTGGAAAAAAGGACATGTGGTCCTGTTGAAATCACGGTGGACGGTGCTAGGAAATATGACTAAATCCTATCAAGGTTATTAATAAAAGTTTGTATCGTTAAAAATGGTGCTAATTTGCCCCAACCAATCAGTGTTAGCTTTAAATGTTAAATAAGATCTGATTGGTTGGGACAAAATTAGCACCATATTTAAAACATAAGAACTTTATTGAATCATCCTGTATATGTACACAAATGGGGAGAAAGAGATTCCCAAAGAAACCCTATAAGCACACATACACTTGTTGTCCGAATTGAAAATCGATCAATAAAGAACACCTTCACTCCAAAGTACCAATGCCCCCCTTCCCCCAAATTAGTCTATCACTATGTCAGCACTTTACTACGAGCCACTTTATAAGAGACCTTGCACATTTATTATACTTAACTGGGGACGCCCAGTTTTAGTGACTATACTATTGGGGGAAGGGGGCATTGGTACTTTGGTGGAAGGTGTTCTTTTATTGAGCGTTTTTCAATTGGACAACCAAGTGTATATGTGGCTTATAGGGTTTCTTTGGAATCTCCTTCCCCATTTGGGACATATAGAATAGAGATAGGCAGAACAAATTTAAAAAAAAATTAATTTAAGTGAATAATCAGAAAAAATAAACGGGAAGACGAGAGTACACAGGAATAGAGGAAAATAAATAACAAGCATTAGAACAGGGGAAATTAGAGAAATTTGGAAAGGAGAGGAGAATGAGATTTAAAAAAAATGGATAGAGAATAAAAATACAAAAAGAAAGAGGATGAGAAAAGTGAGAAAATAATGGACCCCAATGGCAGAATAAAGGTAAAATAAATCAAGAAAAACTTCCCACTTGATGGGATTGTCGCACGATTCCCCCAAACTACATTCATTCTACCTTCCAATTGTCATCAGTTTTGTATGGGGCCAATGATCTCATGGAGGTTCTAGTTTTTTGGAAGGAGATCTTGGTTATTAGATCAGACAGTGTTGTGAATAAACTGAAATGGATATTCAGTCTAATCCAGTAATACAATCAACAATATAGAATACAGCTGTTCAATAAAGGACTCTTGTGTTAAAAAGTGGTTCTAAATGAGTAAAATATCTAACAATGAACAGATGGCCTTTGCACTTATCCAAGTGTGGGTGCTCACTCTCTAAATCCAACCCTTGGACGACCGTAGACATCAGAAATCAACAGAATTGAGGGTCGCACTCAAAAGAACTATTCAACTTTTATTAGTGACACATCACACCACTTTTGGGGGAATATACGTGCCCCTTCACCGAGTATTCCCCTGAAACATTGCGTGATAGACTTGGGGTCACTAATTAATGTTGAATAGTTCTTTGGAGTGCGCCCCTCAATTCTGTGATTTCTGAAGTTTGGAAACTAACCCATTATAGTCTATGGGAGACTAAATAGTTGGGAAAATTTGGGTGAATAACAGATAAAAATATCAATGGTAACTTAATGTAAATGGCTGTGGCCACCTGGGAAATGGTCTGGGGAACTTGCACCTATCACTAAAAACTTTTTTACACTTCTTTCCCCACGATCGGGACAATTGTTACACACATGCTACAATCGAGGTTAAGGCCAATTGGAGGGGTTACCGAACGCTACATTCGAGGGTTGACCGAAATTACATTCGAGTTTTACTGAACACTACTTCGAGGGTTACCGAAATCTACATTCGAGTTTTACTGAACCACACAATTCGAGGGTTACCGAAAACGAACAATACATCAGGGTTACGAACCATCAGGGAGATTCAATAAAAGTCTATTGTTAAAATGTGCTAATTTGCCCCAACCAATCAGATCGCATTTAACATTGAAGGCTAACAGCTGATGGGTTGGGGTAACAATAGCACCATTTTTAAACGATAAGAACGTTTATTGATTCTCCCTCATACTTCGAGGGTTTTCGAAAATCGAACACTTAGTCAAGGGGAGTGATAGCGAACTGCCTGTAAATTCGATAATTATGGAAAATACAGCCGCGAGGTCAGTAAACGAACTAGTTCGAGCCATCCCTACTAACCACAAGATTTTTTTACAAAGAAGATAAAAGATTAATAAAATCTAATGAAATAAATGGAGGCAATTTAATCTGAGTCTAGTTATTTTCTAATTGATGGGGATAACACAAAAAGATATCAGACATCTTCCTATCAATTGTTTAACTATAAAACTTGCAGAGACAAAAAACATAAACAGAAATATTAAAGTTATTCAGACACATGATGGCCCAGACACATTGCCGATATTTGGATTTAAAGGATTACTAAATATCGGCAATGTCTATGGATAGGTCGCAAAGTCAGTTTGAAAGGACGACTGTTCCTAATCGCTCCTATAATAAATTTTAAGGGGGCAACGATTACGATTGTTCGTTTTGGCCCTAACAAACTATTGTACTGTATATATTGCACTTACTTCATCGAAAAGGAATTTCATTTATCTGGTGTTAAAATCATGCGCTAAAAGTAGTGTGCAAACGTGATTGAATCATGAGCACTGTGTGCGTGGGTGTGTAGGCGCATCCAACGCTAATATGGCGTTAAAATCTCGCTAAGGGAAGAAGGGGGGGGGTCATGCTAAACTGGACCATGAGAGAAAAGTGAAGTACTAAGTATTAAGCCGATTACTGTAAACCTAGATGATTAGTCGCTTAAATTATGGGGAATCAGGAGTGTTCCTAGGTGTTTTTGACACTGAAACAACTTTTAAATGCTGCGCTATGGAGACGACGTTATGGCAGCGAGTGAATCGGGCGTGGCTTCATCAAGGGAGGTGGGGGGGTGGACTGACTAACCCTGATGGTGGACTGGGTGCTAAACATGCAATATTGCAGGAAGGAAGATTTTTTTTAACTGCTGCCTTTAAGTGTTCTGCAGGGCGCCCTGAGAAAATGTTTCAGTTTGCCTCATGTAGGGCAACCCTGGAGCCATCTAAAGGTGGGAAATAGAGATAAGTATAGTTCTTATTAGGGTATTTAAAAGAAAAGCAAAGTACGGATATCCATCCATCTCTGTGTGTGGTGGGAAAAATGCATACAATGCCCCATGTGGACAAACGGTTATAGACATTTAACAATGTTTGCAGTTCTGCGATTCCTAGTAGGACTGCACACAGCAGGATAATACAAAATGCGTCTGTTCTTGTAAAACCAGGATGTATTTGCAGCTAGTTAAATAAATGAAAGATATTGTATTGTATAGAAGGAAAGAGATGGGAAAGTTACCATATTCCCTCCATCTTGGCACATTTGCGTAAAGTAATTTGTCACTTTATTTCCCACCAGAATGTTCTTCCTCTAGATAAGTGAGGGCCATGAATAAACAACTTCCATTCAGGAATATATGTTGATCACCTAACAGATGTGTTATTCTCAATGGATATGGATTTAAGCAAAAACACAAAAGTCTTTCAGTGGGAAGAATAAACAGGAAGAGACCAGTGATGATGACTTGAACCCGAGTTGGAGTTTATGAGTTTGGAAGAACTCAGAACTAGTATGTCCGAAACTAGCGGATGTGTTTTCGATAATTATCAAATTTACGGGCATTCGCTAATCCTCAAATGTAATGTTCGTTTCAATAACCCTCGAATGTAGCCTTCGAGTTTGGAACTCTCGAATGTTTGTTCGATTTTTGATAACCCTCGGATGTTATCGTTCGGTAACCTCAAATTGGCCATAACTTGTGGAAACCCGACACTGCCGATCGTGGGGGAAAGAAGGTAAACGAGTGGTGATATGGACATGTTCACCAGACCATTCCCAGGTGCCACAGCCAAGTTACCATTGATATTTTTTTGTTATACATCCAACTATCAAACTACTATCTCCCCATGACTTTAATGGGTTGTTTCCGAACTTTTACTGAGTTCGGAAATAAACCAAACTCAGAAGTTTGTCCATCTCTAGAGAGACCAGATAGACCACGTGTGATTAGAGAAGTAGAGCCACGTGTGATTAGAGACCAGATAGAGCCACGTGTGATTAGAGACCAGAGAGAGCCACGTGTGATTAGGGACCAGATAGAGCCAGTGTGTAATTAGAGACCAGATAGAGCCACCTGTGATTAGAGACCAGATAGAGCCACCTGTGATTAGAGACCAGTTAGAGCCACCTGTTATTAGAGACCAGATAGAGCCACATGTGATTAGAGACCAGATAGAGCCAGGTGTGATTAGAGACCAGTAGAGCCAAGTGTGCATTAGGACCAGATAGAGCCACATGTGATTAGAGACCAGATAGAGCCACCTGTTATTAGAGACCAGATAGAGCCACATGTGATTAGAGACCAGATAGAGCCACGTGTGATTAGAGACCAGATAGAGCCACCTGTTATTAGAGACCAGAGAGAGTCACCTGTGATTAGAGACCAGTTAGAGCCACCTGTTATTAGAGACCAGAAGAGCCCAGGGTATTAGAGACCAGATAGAAGCCACATGTATTAGAGACCAGATAGAGCCACGTGATTAGAGCCAGATAAGCCAAGTGTGATTAGAGAACCAGATAGAGCCATGTGTGATTAGAGACCAGATAAGCCACGGTGATTAGAGACCAGATAGAGCCACGTGTGATTAGAGACCAGATAGAGCACATGGGATTAGAGACCAATAGAGCCACATGTGATTAGAGACAATATAGGCCAGTGTGATTAGAGACCAGATAGAGCCACCTGTATTAGAGACAGATAGAGCCACATGTGATTGAGAGACCAGATAGAGCCATGTGTGATTAGAGACCGATAGAGCCACGTGTGATTAGAGACTAGAGATATTCAAAACTGTTGAGTTTCATTCCGTTTTCGAACTTTTGAAATTTTCATAAATTTGAAAGTTATCAAGTTCGGACCCATTAAAGTCAATGGGAGAGTGATAGTTGAAAAGTCCGAGTGATTTACAGCTAAACTAACAGTGGTAACTTACTGGAATGGCTGTGGCATGGGAATAGACTGGGGAACATGTCACTGTCACCAAAACTTGTTAAAACACATATTACATATTACTAGGTTTTATATGGTTATTATATGGACTAGGTTATTATATGGTTTTATATGGTTATAAAAACCATTAATAAACTAGTCAATAACAACCATATAATAAACCGTAGTAATATAATAACCATATAATAACCTAGTCATATAATAACCTAGTAATTAATAAGCATATAATAACCTAGTCATATAATAACCATAACAATAACTAGTCATATAATAACATATAAAATGTAGTAATATTATAACTAACCATATAAATAACATATAATAACCTAGTCATATAGTAACCATATAATAACCTAGTAATATCATAACCATATAAAAAACCTAGTAATATCATAACCATATAATAACCTGGTCATATAATAACCATATAAAAATCTAGTAATATAATACCATATAATAAACCTAGTATATAATAACCATATAAAACCATGGTGAAACTTTGGGATTCCTAAAGTTTCGTTGGACTTCGAAAACCCTTGGATTCGATTCCAAACTGGGTTCTATTCGAACCCACATAGAGATTAGACCAGAGCCATGTGTGATTAGTGTGATTAGAGACCGAATAGAGCCACATGTGATTAGAGACCAGATAGAGCACACATGTGATTAGAACAGATAGAGCCACGTGTGATTAGAGACTAGACAGAGCCATGTGTGATTAGTGTGATTAGAGACCAGAGAGAGCCACGTGTGATTAGGGACCAGATAGAGCCACGTGTGTGATTAGAGACCAGATAGAGCCACGTGTGATTAGAGACCAGATAGAGCCACTTGATTAGAGACCAGATACGCACCTGTGATTAGAGAACAGATGGCCACATGTGATTAGAGGACCAGATAGAGCCACGTGTGATTAGAGACCAGATAGAGCATGTGTGATTAGAGACCAGATAGAGCCATGTGTGATTAGAGACCAGATAGAGCCACTGTGATTGCGAGACCGATAGAGCCAGTGTGATTAGAGACCAGATAGAGCCATGTTGATTGTGTGATTGAGGAGACCAGATAGAGCCATGTGTGATTAGAGACCAGATAGAGCCACGTGATTGGAGACCAGATAGAGCCCGTGTGATTAAGCGATAGAGCTGTGATTAGAGACCAGATAGAGCCATGTGTGATTAGAGACCAGTAGAGCCCGTGTGATTAGAGACAGATAGAGCCAGTGTGATTGGAGACCGATAGAGCATGTGTGATTAGAGCCAGATAGAGCCATGTGTTGATTAGAGACCAGATAGAGCCACGTGTGATTGGAGACCAGATAGAGCCATGTGTGATTAGAGACCAGATAGAGCCACTGTGTGATTAGAGACCAGATAGAGCCACGTGTGATTGGAGACCAGATAGAGCCAGTGTAAGAGACACGATAGGCCATTGTGTGATTAGAGACCAGATAGGAGCCACGGTGATGGTAGAACAGATAGAGCCATGGGATTAGAGAACAGATAGAGACCATTGTGTATTGGAGAACCAGATAGAGCCGTGTGATTGGAGACCAGATAGAGCACGTGTGATGGGAGACCAATATACCAAGGGACAATATACTAAGGGACCAAGAAATATATACAAGGGACATATGGATACCAAGGGACAATATACTAAGGGCACAATATACAACTAAGGGACAAATATACCAAGGGACAATAATATAAGGGACAATATACTAAGAGGACAATATAACTAAGGGACAATTATACCAGAGGGACAATATACTAGGAGAAATATACCAAGGGACAATATACTAAGGGACAATATACTAAGGGAAGAATATACTAATTCCCACCCATGACACCCATGTCCCCTAAAATCATTACTCCACAATACGAGTTAAACTCAGCCACCTGGTTGACAATATCGGGTAAAATGGCGTTAAGTCCAGATTTGGGGTCAAGCCATTCGTTATTAGCGGATTGAATGTCCATAGGTTTGTATTCTGTGATGTCTAAATTGGTCAACGTTTAGGACGCTTAGCTTTCCTTCTGGGTAGCCGCAATGCCAAAATCAAGTTAAGAAAGAAATGACTGAATCTCCCAGTGTGTCCTGTAATTTGGCCCCGAAAAAATAATAAAAGTTTAGAATTGAACTTTTCCAAAATCAGTTTAAAATCATGATACATCAATAGTAAATAGTGTGTGAGAGAGAATAGATAGACAGATTAGATCGAGAGATAGAAGATAGACAGACAGACAGACAGACAGACAGATAGATAGATAGATAGATAGATAGATGAGATAGATAGATAGATAGATAGATAGAATAAGAGATAGATAGATGATAGATTGAGATAGATAGACAGACGACAGACAGACAGGACAGCAGACAGACAGACAGACAGATAGAGTAGAAGATAGATAGATAGATAGATAGTAGATAGATTAGATAGATTAGATAGATAGATAGAAAGGACAGACAGACAGACAGACAAGAACAGACAGACAGAGACAGAAGATAGATGATAGATAGATAGATAGATAGATAGATAGATAGAGAGGGATAGATAGATAGACAGATAAATCGAGGATAGATAGAGTAGACAGACAGACAGACAGACAGACAGACAGATAGATAGATAGATGATAGATAGATAGATAGATAGATAGATAGATAGATAGATATAGATAGATAGATAGATAGATAGATAGATAGATAGATAAATGATAGATAGGTAGATAGATAGATAATAGATAGATAGATAATAAATAGATAGATAGATGATAGATAGATGAGATAGAGATAGATAGATAGATAGATAGAGATAAGATGATAATAATGATAGATATGAGAGAGAAGAGATAGATAGTAGAGATAGATAGATTAGATAGATAATAGATAGATAGATAGAGATGATAGATAGATAGATAGATAGAAGATAAGATAGAGAAGATAGATAGATAGTAAGATAGATAGATGAATGATGAGATAAATGATAGATAGATAGATAGATTGATAGATAGATAATATATAGATAGATAGATAGATAGATAGATAGATAGATAGGTAGATAGGTGGATAGATAGATAATAGATAGACAGAGAGACAGATAGATATTAATAGATAGATAATAGATAGAGGTAGATAGATAAAAATCAGATTAAAAATCAGTTTTTTAAAATCATGATACATCCATAGGGAAACAGTGTGTGAGAGAGAGAGAGATAGTGAGAATAGATAGACAGATTAGATCGAGGATAGATAGATAGGACAGACAGACAGACAGGGACAGAGCAGAACAGACAGACAAGAACAGAAATCAAGGATAGATAGATATAGGATAGGTTAATAGATAGATAGAGAGATAGATGATACATAGATAGATAGAGATATATATAGATAGGACAGACAGACGATAAGAGTGATAGATAGCTAGATAGATAGATAGATAGATAGATAGAGTAGATAGTAGATAGATAGATAGATAGATAGATAGATAGATAGATAGAGATAGATAGATAGTAGATAGGATAGGATAATAAATAGATAGATAGATAGATAGATAGATAGAAGATATCATAGCATGATAGATAGATAGATAGATAGATAGAGAGATAGAAGATAGATAGATAGATAGATAGTCTAAGATAGAGATAGATAGATTAGATAGAT